>CM065816.1:134916785-136128500 GCA_033398695.1 Orobanche coerulescens | reverse complement strand
ATTTATTCTATGTCATCCCAATCCTTATACTTTGGTTTTTATGGTGTTGTAGGAATGACAAAAGAATGAAGGGTATCCCTTTTACGGCCGAGCGTGTTTGCTCCTGGATTTGGAAATACCTTAGATCTATTAAAATTGCCGACAAATATTGTCATACCTTTTGGAAGGGTGCCGATGCTTTTGCAGCCCGTCTTGGAGTTGAATCTGCGCCTAGGAGAATTTGTAAAATTGTGGCCGTGCGATGGGCAAGACCGTGTACTGGTTCGGTCAAACTTAACACCGATGGTGCGGCCAAAGGAAATCCTGGTTTTGCGGGGGCGGGTGGTATTATTCGAGACCATTTGGGCAGCCCCATTATTTGTTTTTCCGAACATATTAGTGTTCAAACCAACACTTTTGCGGAGCTCTATGCTATTTGGCTTGGGATTGAGCTTTGCTTGGACAAGAAGTTTAATTATATTTGGGTTGAAGTGGACTCCGTTGTGGCTTTGAAATTAATTCAGAGGAAGTATACTTGCCATTGGAACCTTCAAAACTTGGTGACTAAAATTCACAAACTCTCGAGTCAAGTGACTATTCGTTTTTCCCACATCTATAGGGAAGGAAATGGGATTGCTGACATTCTTGCTAATCAAGGATGTTTTCGTCGAGATTTTTTTTGTTCGAATGGGCTTGATCTTAAAGGGAAAATCCTTGGCCTTATTCGTTTAGATAAAATTAGTTTTCCGTATCTTAGAAATAAAAAAGTTTTGCCTCCTTAGTTTTGGGGCATTTGTCTTGGGGCGTGTAGAGGGGCTCGTCCTCCCTCGTTCCTTTTGGGCGTGTAGAGGGACTCGTCCACCCTCAATTTCCTGATTTGCTTAATAATATCTCGTTTTGTTTAAAAAAAAAAAAAAATAGCTCATGGACCTAATTCCTAAGTACTGGGCCAAGTGAATGACCCAATAAAAAAAATCTTCGATTCTTCGTCTTCTCGGTCGGTTGTCTTCGGTCTTCTTCATACCCAAAATAATAATTACATCATTGAAAAATTGCATCCTATACAAATTTTTCTAGTAAATATAAATAGGCTCAAAACGGCCTTTACAACCCAATCGAATCGAACAAATCAAAAAACTAAGTCCACGAGCTATATCACCATCACATAAGGATTCCATACAACATGTAATGGCAACGAAATTAAACAATTAATCTTTAATATAAATTAATCTAATTAATCTATAAATTAATCTATTCAATTTCTACTATATTAATCCAATTAATATAAAGTGGCATTAAAATTAAATAATCAATTAGTATATTAATCCAATCAATATAAGATTAATCTATTCAATTTTAATGGTATTAATCCAATTAATACTAATAATCGTCATTTAAATTCATTCGAAGTAATCCGGCCAAAATAATATTTTCGTTTAATTTATTTCCTTTAACTAAAAAAATATTTCAAATATTAATTTAGTTAAATTAAAATCCAATTTAAATTTTGGGAAATAATTAAAACGAAATATAAACTTAAACGAGTCCGGACAATCCGATTTTAGGCCCACCGCGCCCGATTCAAAATCGGGCCAAAACCCGAGTGCTGGCCGAGCCATCGCTACAGATGGCCGATCATTCTCGGCCGTGGCCGAGACATGGATCATGGCCGAGCATGCTCGGCACTGGCGAGCAACCTGTGCGCTTTGCGACACGGCCGTGACCCGCTTTCTTTGTTTTTCGCCCGTTTCAAAAAACGTGATGCTACAACGAATAATTTAAAATCTACAATTATTCCAAACATGATTCTAAATCATAATCATCATCCAAAAGCATTCAAAATGCACAAATAATCGTATATACGGAAACATTGACCTCGCTCCGATACCACTGTTGGGATTTTGAAAAAAAAACGAAATACGCAATGAAATAAATACGAATCCCAAACAGGATCGATCAAGTAACGTATATACGAAAAAAAATACATACAAAGATAAAGATTCATACCCTTGAAGCCTTTGAAATAAATCTTCGTAAAGTGTAGACGATGATCACGATCCCGTCCCGAACACGAAATCCCTTCGTTCCAAGCACCGAAAATTCGAAGCCTCTACTTCACACGTCGGAAGTTGCCGAAAAAATCTACAACACTGTTCTATGAAGAACACGACTAGGAAGTGTTGTAGGAATGTTTTCTCTCTTAATTTTTCTTACTTCTTTTCACCTCAAAGATGAACAAAATGAAGAAGGAAAATTTTTCTCTCTCTCCTCACTTAAGCTCACGTCTGTAATGCTTTTTTTTGCAGGTTAGTATGTGTGTGTGTGTTGCAGTAGTTGTTATATAATGTGTTGTTTTTATATTATCGCCAACCATATACTTGCGATAAAATGTCAACACATAATAACAAAAATACAACTAACACATACACATGCATGGAAATGATTCCATGTGATGTGGGGAGAGGGAGGGCGGCCCATGGTGGAAATTTCCTAGAAAACGAGCCGAGTCACTCGGCTCGTGTACCGTACGTCACAAACGACTGCGTTAAATACACTCCGTTTAATCACCAATGTATTTATATTAATTAATTAATCTAATTAATTAATAATATCAAATACAAATATATTTCTCTAAGAAATATAATTTATACATTAAATTAATCACCCAGAACTTAATTTTAATTCATAAGACCGCTATTTTGATTTATCTAATAAATCATAATTAGATATCCAATATCTAATATTTATAGAGAGATAATAAAATCAAATTTATACGTCAACGCTCATGATCCGCGACTCGTAGGTCCGTCTCACCGGCATTGGGAGGAACTAATGAGTGCGGGCAAGACTTAGCCAAATTTAGCGGGCCGCATGTAAACCCCGATCGAGAACGAATGAAGGGATCATTCCGTAACCATTATGTCGTGAATAATATATACGTATAGACCCTTTATCGATGTCCGGTCAAGTCTTCGGTCACAGAAAGTCAAACCCTACTATTGACTAGACTCTATACATGTGTTAATGCAAATCAAGACCGACCGACTAATAGTGTATCTAATACGACTATATCGTAATGCTTTGGCCAAAGACTCATGATCTTATTTGCCATTAACCGTATAGGACATACGCTGCTCACTAACAGGAGATAAAATCCTTTCTTGGCATACGGTAAAGACTACTACCCGCCCGTATAGTCCGCACTTCGAGGTCGACTCGGAATCAAGCAAATGAGTCTAACTACTCTAATGACAAACTAAACGTCACAGGCACATCTTCTACTGAATCCTCAAGTCAAAGGTCCACATACACTATCACAACCTTTTGATTCGTCATCGACTCTTCGAGAGTGAATACCGTGTGACTGAATCGAGTATGAGTCGTGTTCGAGTATATTGGTCCCACCAATATACTTTATAACTATGCTATCAAGACGTGCACACGTCCTAGCATCAGTTATACAAGTCTTATTAAAACTTAATGCCCATTTAAGTTTATTGACTTGCGAACGATTTTCGTAAATAAACTTTAAACACTTCCAGTGCATTTTCTCTTATCCCATAACGAGAATGGAATGTTCAGTTTATTTACATGGACTTCACTTCAATGTTTACCAAGTCAAGAATGCAATTGAAATACAATAAATAGTGAATGAATCGAATTGCCTTTTTATTATTTATTCCATAATTACAAGTACAATGCCCCTACTCTCTCATCCCCTGAGTGGCATTCGAGGGCATATTCCTAACATAATATCCCTGAGTGGATTGGGGGTGTTACAAATACAGTAAAGGAAGCCCAAATATTCATCAATTAAAAAATGCAATACTGATAAAGCCCAACTAATCAAACAGGATATACAACACCAATACCTAGCCCCAATCTTCATTTTTATCAGATCTAGAAACTAGATAACACAACTCCCACACCCTCTCTCCCTGAGATCTGAGCCTCCACTTTCATCCTTCTCTGATTCTCTCGTCGCCGGCAACTACAACATCAAAAAAATCCATTCTTTAAAATACTCGGTTAGGTGAAGGTTTTTGCTTTGATTCGGTTTTGTTCTTTTCTTAAAAATATTCGGGTAGGTGAAGGTTAAGACTTGTTACACAGCTTCAAGATCTTGAAATATAGGTCTCAGGTAAGATATTGACTTTTGGTTTGAGTATCTTGTAATCGAAACAAAGAAAGATCTAACAGATTTATTATTAGTCTTTCCTTAATTTCGGATATAAAAGAGAAGTACCATTTTTCACATATCTATGGTGAAGAATCCCGCAAAAAAATGATGTTGGTGAAGATGGTGATAGTTTGTTATTTATAGTTTCTAAAATCCAACTGAAAAGTCACATTTAATGACTAATTGATGTAAATTTTTAACCAACTTATTCTCATTACTCACTGTAGAAGTTGTAACATTGTAACACTTGGTATTCATCTTCCCCTCTCTTTTCAGTTCGTATTCATCTTCCTGGACTTATTTACATTTATTGAGAGACGTTAATTTTTCTTTATGCAGGCCCTTAAGCATGAATATTATTAATCATGGTCACTTACATTTATAAGGCTTCTTAAGCTTTATATATATAAGATTTGTCTAATAATTATATAGGTTCTGAACTATTATATTATTTATAAGGTACCGATAATGTGATCTTCCGTGTGACACCAACACACCACATTATCTACAATATAAAATGATTAGACATTTCATTTGCATAACCATAACGTGAATAAATATGCAAAACATGTGATTAAATGTAATTAATATTCTCATAGGTAGTTACAGAGAATTAGGTAATACAAGCATAAAGTATGCTTTGCAGTATACAATCCTAACATTACGGCTGTAACACATAGTCGATTATGGCCTTGAGTGCTACAGAACAACAATAACAGTCAGACAGCCCAATAATATCTCAGTATGGCGCAGAAACGTGCCGAAATCCAACATGCACGCTTTCTTAGAGCATTAATATACGAAACCAAACGTTAATCAAACTTCGAAAAACATCAATTCGGGATACGAGAAAACGGATTCCAAACGATAATAATTACAACTATGAACAAAATGATGAAATCATAAAATGATCTAAAATATTTAAAAATACCAAAATTCGACCGAATTACAGAAAGTGTAAAAGACAACATGTCATAAAAATCTCAAGGAGTACAAGAGTCGCTAAAGTTAAAAAAATACAAAAAGAAAAATACATGGATATTACATAAACCGAGTTGGTTAAGCTAGCTCAGAGTTACAAAACGATCTGACACCAACCTGATGACTTCAGTAGAGAAATGCGGACTAGGTCGACTCTGAGCAAGAGTAGCTATGGAAAAAAGGTCAGATAAAGGTCGTCAATCGGTGATAAAACCATATGTGGAGATGAGTCTTATCTGGTGATGAATGTAGGAGTAATTTCCAAAATATAGTCATTTTCTCACCTTGCACAGCCCTGCCGAGCAGTTGCTGATCACCCTGTCGAGCAGCTGCCGATCGCCCTGCCGAGCAGCTGCCAATCTCCCTTGCTGAGCAACTGCCGAGCAGCCTGTCGATCGCCTTGCCGAGACCCTGCCTAGCACCCTTCAATATGGCCGAGTGGCTCCTGCCGATCGCCCTGCCGATCACCCTGCCGAGTGCCCCTGCCAAGTCCCTGCCGATCGCCCCTGCCGAGCGGCCCCTAACGATCGGCCCCTGCCAAGCACCCCTGCCGAAGCACCTGGGGCCGCGGCACATCCCTGCCGAGCCGCGGCCCCCGGCATTTTGTTTCACAAGGCCAAAGTGGCCTGTACTCTGGGCCGCGGCTCCCTCCTACCAGGCCGCGGCCCCTGCCGGAAGTCCTGGGCAGTTTTTTGTGTGTGTGTCGCGGCACACTTGGGCCGGGCCGCGGCACACGGGTCAACCCAGCAAAGGGGATCTATTTTTAGCAGGTTTCTTGTGGGATTTTTCAGACTTCATCCATACACTTTGAGAGAAGAACAAGAGAGAGAGATAGAGATAGAAACAAGAGAGAGAACTACATTTCTTCAATTTCCCGGAGATTTATCGGTCGAATCGTCGTGATCTTTTGATAAGAGCTTGGTAGCTATTGGGCAAATCTTTTCACCGGTGTAGATTGAGATTTTGAGTCCGGAAGTTCGGGTATTTCGTTAGCTCTTTGTGTAAGCTATTTACGGTTGTTTCTTTTCTCGATCTTGTTGTTGTTGATTCCAAATACTTGAAGAGCATTTATTACCAAGTATTTGACGATTGGTGTATACCCCTAGTTTGTATTAGGGACGATTGTATATTTGTGTGTATTGGTGATAGTGGATTTAAGCGGCTTCGGTCCTGTAACACCCCCAAAACCGTCCGGGATATTACAGCGTCGTGGGTCCCGCGCCGGAACCCACAAGGCTAAAATCATTTTCGCACACGTTTAAAAATGTCGAAAAGCCCTTTGAAAGTACACACACACGCAGCGGATAAAAACACAGTTCAAAGAATACTGAAAGCCAATTTAAATATACTCACGCAGCGGATAAAAACACAACTAATTACATTTGCAGCGAAATTAGAAAACCAGAAAAGAATACATAATCCCAACAATCGCGCCATAGCCAGTATCACCGGAAAGCTCATCCCTTCACGACCGCTACTAACTTGAACTCCGAGTACCTAAAAGATAAATCCCACGACGGGGTCAGCCATAATACTCAACAATGATAACGATCACATCACAAAAACAATTACATATCAATGTAATCTACAGAGTAAGAACATTCCCCATGTATTTTACCGAAGTAACCTTACCAACCTGTCACAACCATAACAATCAATTCTTACCATATCCCACGCCTCGTGTCCTTAAGTATGAACGAATTCAAATGTAATCACACATCAGTATCCGAAAACTACCAAGATTTCCAATCATTTACATATATCGTGTATAGAATAACTGCCAAGTTCAACTCTGGCTGGGTCGCACAATTGGATCCCAATACCGATAGAACTGATATCACACGATACATCTGCAAATCAACTGTCCCGAAACAATGGCAAGTCCCGAATATCAATACAAGCATGAATGCTCACACAATCAATAATGATAAACAATCAATGCATCACAACGGAAGTATCAATAATGACATGATATTTCCGCACAAGATCGACAAAGGATCAACCACGAACGAGAATACCATTATGTGGTAACTCCAACAAGATCAATGAAGAATCAATAACCGAGAATACCGACGACACGGTAAGGATCAAGGAAGAATCAATAACCGAGAATACCGACGACATGGTAAGGATCAAGGAAGAATCAATAACCGAGAATACCGACGACACGGTAAGGATCAAGGAAGAATCAATAACCGAGAATACCGACGAGACGGTAAGGATCAAGGAAGAATCAATAACCGAGAATACCGACGACATGGTAAGGATCAATGAAGAATCAATAACCGAGAATACCGACGACACGGTAAACTCTAACAAGGTCAATAAGAGTCGACAACCAGAAATACCAACGGTACGATAAACTCAAATAAGATCAATAAAGGGTCAACAACCGAGAATACTGACGACACAGTAAACTCTAGAAAGATCAATAAGGACCAACAACTGGGAATACCAACGATACGGTGAACTCCAACAAGAGCAATAAGGAATCGACAAACGACAATACCGACGACACAGTAAACTCCAATAACATCAATCAAGGACTAATAACCAAGAATACCAACGGTGAGACAACTCCCAAACGGAATCAATAAGGATCAATAACGAACGAGATTACCAATGACAGGGTGAATTTCAAACGAGATTTATAAAGGATCGATATCAATGAGTTGACCATCGATAAGGTAACTCCAAACGAGATCAGAAAAGGATCAACGGGGACAGATACACGAGAGAATAAAATCGTCAACCATATACAAATCATATATATACGGGATTTCAAGGACAACCCGAATATCAATGTATCCAATTATACATGGACTGTGAACGACCAATCAATAAGACTCAAGATAGACGTCACGATACAACATGACAACAAATCTCGAAGAAACGCATATCCATCAAGGATCAAAAGACTTCCCAAAAGAGCAACAGTAACTCGATCATGAAATACCGACACGACCACAATGTCGTATTTCCATCAGACAACAGTCCACATCATGCTCAACAATGCATATAATATTAACACATAAACCCCAAGGCAAAGAGCCTAAGGGTCACTAAGCATCTCACAGAATGCCTTAACATAGGTGCCATATAGGTCTTATCCCCTAACACAGTTCATGCAATTACAAAATACCCCAAGGTCGCAACCAAGGGTCACGAAAGTATCCACACAGGAATACCCCGGAACATAGGTGTCATATAGGTCTTATCCCCTAACACATCGGCCCAACAGATCACTGCTCACAGTAAGAGCACATTACAAAACATAACAAACAATGGTGCACACTCACCCCATGAAATATCAACACACACGTGCAATAATGCAACATGATGATTATCATAATCTAACAATATTAATTTACCTCAAGCTGGAGACACCAACCTTTCCACGACCAACCGCCCTGAACGAATACACGGTTTATCCGACAATCCAAAATGAAGTATAGTCAATAACTAATACCAAACCACCATCCCGATTTCAACATCGACACGATAACTAACCTTGATATCCAACTTCTCATGCAATAGACCAAGTTATAATTCACGTTCCCATTTCCACTAGACATCTTTAAAATCATATACATTATGATTTATCTTAGTCCAAAAATACCATACATACCACCATTCCGACAATTGATATATTCCATAATACCATTGCTATATAAATCATAAATGAAATGAAAACGAAATCATTTATTAACATTATGAACTGAGCAAGCATAACTTGCCTGGATACCCATACGATGAAGCCACCATCAATCCCGCCGTCTTCGTCTACAAGCTCCGCAGCACAACGGTTAACTTCAACGATCACTAAACGCAACCTAATGCAATAATCGATTAACGATACGTTCAATAACAATCAACAACCGAAATGACCAACTAATCAAACTAGATGGTTCAATGATATCTCGATCATACGGAACCAACCCATATCAACTCTTAACAATACGAACACAAGCCGAAATTCGGTGTTCAATAATCCTAACAATGTCTTCAACATATAGTTCATATAACCGCAAGAATCGTAACAACAAAACCATAATCATCTTCATACGAATCCTTCTTCAACGATAACATCAAAATTCGAATTCAATGAGAGGATTATCGAACATACCTCTTGAATATGATATACACAAGTAATCACTTGTTTTGAATAGCACGGTGCGAAGAAATCGACAAATGGGGAAGGGTACCGATTCAACTTCCTTCAAAAGTTCATTCCTAAATCACAATAATATCAATTCAATCACCATCCATGTGAAAACGTATAGAATTTCCCAAGTTCTACTCATTGAGGCATTTCATCGAACACTTTGAAGGCATAATCCAATTTAATCGTTTTAACGAAGAAATACTCGAATTTGTTCCACAAAACTTCAAGAGTATTGAATGATTACGAGTATAAAATCAAGTTCTATCAATAATCCGAATCAAAATGGAGCAAATCGGCCAAAACACCAAGAAACCTCAAGAACATCCAAAAATCAAAAGTTCATGTGTTCTTACCTTCGATCCGGGTGGATGATGATGTTAATCCATGATTCCAACTTCCAAAACATGTTGTTATAAGTTGATTCTACTCAAAACCATCAACATTGCTCAAGAAATAGCAAAATGCACGGAGAAAATTGTAAAATGAAAATGGTGAATCGGTACAGGCCTTATATAGCCGAGACTCGCCGCCGATTACGTACGTAACCAGCGGGTCCTTACGTACGTAGCCGGCCGCGGCCTAACCTTCTGTCTAGTTCGTTCGGCACCCTTACGTACGTAACCGGCAGCTCCCTTACGTACGTAATCGGCCATTACGGCCGTAACCGGCCACTGCCTACGTACGTAATCGGCCAGTCCTAGCCCCCAGCGAGTCACTGCCGACCATGCTCGGCCATCCGAACGAGTCACGTCCGGCCATGCTCGGCCATCCAGGTCATCTCGGCCACGACTCGGCCAGTCGCCCCGTAACGTACGTAACACTTGTTCCGTTGCGTACGTAATACGTACGTTGACTTGCTACAGTACTATACTCATATTACGTACGTAATACACCCTGTATAACGTACGTAACTCCATCCGTTGACTCACCTATCCACATCCGCGCCGAAAGCTGCCGACACCGGGCCCAACTGTCTGATTCCTCTTGTTACATATGTAATACCTTACGCTTAACGTACGTAACACATACCACTTAGCGTACGTTATCTCAAAGTCTTAACGTACGTTAACAGATCCATACTTAGCCGTTTCCAGCAATTCCTGTCCAACGTCTCGACATAACAAATATGAACATACGACATACTGAACACATATACGAAATCCCGAAAGTATTCTCATACGGTACGTCTGATGCACGATATCCTCAATTACAACTGTCAACCAAGTACGGCAATCATACAGATACTCATACGGTATATCCGACATCGAAAACACACCAAGCATGTAATATCCTAGAATCACAATAACCTCGATAGACATACTGGCACGGCAGTCACGGTTTCCAAAATTATCCACTCATATCGTGTCGGTCCCACTCTGTACAGTACATCCCAGATAAAATAATGCGAAAAATTCATAGTGAAATTCTAGGATATTACATATACACCCACTTAAATAAGTTTCGTCCTCGAAACTCAACACCTGTCATAATTGTAATATCCGTGTTTTCTATTTTTGGTAATTTCTATTTTTGGTGAATGTTCGTTTCAGACAACTCGCTTAGCACTGTTTTGGAATTCTGAATCTATTTTGTTCTTGGAGTTTTTCCGTCTGGTCGAGTTTCGAGGATGTTTTTGCATAATTTCATTTTGAATTATATCTTGCCGCATGTGCGTTCGATTCTCGTAAAACTTGTTCGTTTTCGTTGTTTCTCGATTCGTATAAGTTTGTATGGTTGACTTGGTCGTGTGGGAACTTTCGGTTTGTTAATCCGACGTTGTATTGCGATTTTTCGGGCACTTGGGCCGTTTTTGTAATTTTCATAAGTTTGGGGAATTTCGCTTTATTTGCTTCGTTTCAAACTCTCTAGTGATCGAGATTATATTCTCTTTCAACGCTCAACCTTGTCGTCTTGATTATTACGTGTTTATGATTACGGATTACGGTCTTGCTTCGCTTTTTCGGCACTTTTGCGCTTGCGCAGCAGATCCGTGCGTAATCGCCGCCGAGTAGCGCACGCTACTCGGATTTACTGCGTGGCGCTATCATTGTGTGGTTAGCGACGCTAACACGGGGTTCGTAGCGTGCGCTATCGATTTCAGCAGTCTGGGACAGTGGGTTCGATCGACTGTGCAACAGACGCTAATCAGCGTAACGCACGCTAATCCCTAGTACTAGCGCACGCTAACCATGTTAGCTTGCGACGCTAACGGGAGGACAAGAGGCGATCGCCATGCCTCGCTAGCGCACGCTAATGCTTGTGCGTAGCGTGCGCTAAGTCTGTTAAATATAAATAGGGCAAGAATAGCCAACTTCGTCATTTTTCTTCATTTCCTATCCTTCTCGGCTTTGAGCGATTCCAAAGCGGGGTTAGGGCCGATTCCGATGTAGATCATCATTCACTACCACCGTGCATTCCTTGCGTGAATTCTTCAAGTACCAAATCAATTTCCACCATCCGAATCAAGGTAAATATTCCCAAAACCCTTGTTTTGAGATTTTGGGGGAATTTTGGGGATTTCTTGGGATTTGACTCTTTTAGTCCGAATTATTACTGGGTTATCGCTAGACTTCGATCGTGTACTTGTAATCCTTCATTTTATTGATGATTTGTGGTTTTAACCTCCAAGTTCTCCATTGTTCGTCACTTATAGTCGACGATACCCAAGTTATGTTCGACTAAGGGTTTCAGCGGGTAGAACTAGGATGTATTCCATCATTTACGTAGTTTAAGATTGTTGTCCATCGTTATTGTGTTAGGATCGGAATTGTGAAGGTTGTTCGGTCCAAAACCTTTCCGTTCGCCGTTTTCCTTCACGTAGTATTGATCAGGCAAGTACATGTATTACATTCCGTTATGTGCGTATGATTTTGATGCGAATGATGTAAATGGTGTTATTGAACGAATGTGATTGTTTCTCTTCCACCTGGGGATGGCGTGTGGCCTCTGGGGGCCGATACTAATGGGTACGGCCATGGAAATGGATCAAAAGCGTGTGTTGATGTTCTTCCACCTGGGGACGGTTCGACGGGACCTCTGGGGGCCGATACTAATGGGTACGGCCGCGGAAGTGGTTTCTCACCTGGGGACGGTCCGACGGGACCTCTGGGGACCGATACTAATGGGTACGGTCGCGAGTTACCAAGCGTGGATAATTGTGATGTGGAAAACTTGTTGATATATTGTTTTGGTGTTAATGTGATATTTCGGAATATTGATTTTCAAAATGATTTTTTTTTCCTAACGATTTATTTGCGTTGAATCGTGTATGTATATAATGTTGTGTAATTATGTACTTGAACTAGCTATTCGGATGCTAACCCCTTAAATGGGGGAAATGCGTCTTATGCATTTCAGGTACTGGTCGAGCTGAGGAGCTGGCACGGGATGCGCATGCAAAGGATGGGTTGGCATGATGATGATGTGGCCCGAGTCTGTATTTTTCTGTTTTGTCATTGCATCTGTTGAGTACTGGAGTTAGACTGTTTATTTTTAAACATGGTTTAAGTCCCCTGCGTGGGCAATAATTTGGTATTTAACTTATGTCTCATGTATTCCGTTAAAAATGTTTTGGCCGAGGCCACGGCCTTATTTACTTTTTGGGTGCATCTTTTGGGTTATCATTGTGGTTCATGTGTCACGAGTTAGCCTGGTAGACCTCACGGGGGTTCTACGGCGTGTAATGTCCCATTTGTGAATTGGGATGTTACAATTATGGTATCGGAGCTTAGGTTTTGAATACCTAGGCTGTCGGTGAAATTTGGGTCTGTCAGTTGCGTCATTAGAGTCGGTCGTTGAGCCTAATATCATCATGCTACCGTCTTTTTGTGCGACCCGTGGCTGTAAGTCTCCTCGAACTCTTATATTTCTGCAATTCGTTTTCTTGCACTGTTCGGAATCGTGACTTGTGTTACCAACTTTGTGAAATGTGAATCTTTCTGATCTTGTTCTTTTATTATTTTCCTTCAGTATGTTGAGAGGTCGTGGTAGACCGGCTAGGGGACGCGGCCGAGGCCGTGGTCGTGGTGCTGATAATGAGGAGGGCTCACTTTCCCAGTCCTCTGCGGACTCAGCCTCTCACTCAAGGCCGCTGTAATAATGCCGACGCTGGCTATCACAGATTTCAGCAGTTGGTAGCCCAACTTACTCAGATAGCTCAGGGTGGACGCCAGAATCCGCCCCCGACACCGGAGGAGGAGGCTAGTGAGTGGCTTCAGACGGTGACTAAGATGCACCCTCCTCGTTTCTCCAGATCTTCTGACTCCCTCGGTTGGGAGAATTGGCTCTTTCAGTTGTCCAGGACCTTTGATGCCGTAGCTTGTCCCAAGACAGAGGGTACATATTGCCCAAGTACTCCCCGGATAAGGAAGGCTGCGGAATGGTGGGAGGCCGTTGCGCCTGAGACCGTCGGCCACTTGGGATGAGTTCAGTGGCCGCTATGGAAGCGTAATATTGTCCGCCGCTACCAAGGAGCGCAGAGTGTGGAGTTCTTCACCGCTACACCTCGGGATGTGCCTATTTCTCGTGCCATCATTTCTTACAATCAAGATTGGGTTTCGTGAGAGATCAAGTGAGAACGGAGGTCGATAAAATCATTTCAATATGCGCATGAAGCCGCATATTAGACAGAGTATGGCGCCGCTCATGTGTGCCACTTTGAAGGAATACTGTGATCGCGCTCGCGATCGAGATTGCCGTC
This sequence comes from Orobanche coerulescens, assembly GCA_033398695.1. Classification (NCBI taxonomy): domain Eukaryota; kingdom Viridiplantae; phylum Streptophyta; class Magnoliopsida; order Lamiales; family Orobanchaceae; genus Orobanche; species Orobanche coerulescens. The sequence continues at coordinate 136,114,496 of CM065816.1, read as the reverse complement.
CCTAATCGAGTCGGTTTCAAGCTAAGAAGCGTAAGACTACCGGTGGGTTCTCGGCCGGAAAAGGTGGTCGATTTCGAGGTCTCGCTCGCTCCTACACTGGGAAGAGGCCGTTTCATCAGCCGGTGGATCTCGTGGTAACTGTCACCCGATCGGTTGCACTCAAGTGAGAGTTTGTTTTAATTGCGGTCGAGCACGTTGTGAAGGATTGCCCACTCCCGTTAGTTGCTTGATTTACTTGCGATGCACGGCATCGAGCAGTTCATTGTGAGAGGGCCACCAGGGCCGCTAGATTTACGACTACCACTGCCGATCAGAGGGATCACAGCTCACCAACTACTCATGTTCCGCAGGGTTCGATTCGTGGTAGAGGTCGGAGTCAGCTGGATCGCCGCGCAGCGTCGAGTTCGGGCTCAGTCCATCCCCGATTATATCAGATGAGGCGCACGGAGGAGGCAGACATTCCGGTGGCGTCAGGTACCACTCAGATCCTTTCTCATCCAGCCAAAGTGCTTTTGATTCGGGTGCGACCCATTCCTTTATAGCTTCGGATTGTGTGAGTCGTATTGGTTTTGACCGCTTGTTTGAGTGTGAGCCGTCAGAGGGTACCCCAATGGGATCGTATGGTTGGGGACCGGGAAGTTAGGGATTGCCCAGTGAGGATCGGGAGCCGGGATTGGCCCTCGAATTTCATTGTTATAGACCTTAAGGGTGAGGATTTGATCCTCGGGGACGATTGGTTGGATCGTCATGGTGCTATCATGAACTATCGGACTCGTACCATCACGATAGTTGCCGAGGACGGCACCGAGAATACTCTCGCCTACCGTAGTCGTAGATCGGGGAGTGTGATTAGCGCCTTGAAGGCGATGAAACTTTTGAACCAGGGTTGTGTCGGCTACTGGTGTTTCGCTCTGCAGGCGGAAGATGGTGGGGTTGACATATCGTCGATTCCAGTTGTTAGCGAGTATCCCGATGTATTTCCGGATGACTTGCCGGGATTACCACCACATCGAGAGGTGGAGTTTCCTATTGATCTTGAACCGAATGCGACCCCTATTTCTCGAGCACCGTACCGTATGGCACCGTCGGAGATGCTAGAGTTGAAGAATCAGTTGGGAGAGTTGTTAGATAAAGGGTATATTCGACCGAGCGCATCGCCTTGGGGTGCGCCTGTACTTTTTGTTAAGAAGAAGGATGGATCGCTTCGTTTATGCATCGACTACCGAGAATTAAACAAGCTAACCATCAAAAATAAATACCCTTTGCCCAGGATTGACGATTTGTTTGATCAGCTTCAGGGGGCGACAGTCTTTTCGAAGATTGATTTGCGATCGGGCTACTACCAGTTGAGGATTCGGGACGTCGATATTCCGAAAGCTACCTTTCGGACGAGATATGGCCATTACGAGTTTGTGGTTATGCCTTTCGGTCTAACCAATGCCCCAGCAGTGTTCATGCAGTTGATGAACAAAGTTTTTATTGAGTACCTGGACAAATTCGTAGTCGTTTTTATCGACGATATCCTTATCTATTCACGGAGTCGGGAGGAGCACGCCTTACATCTCCGGATTGTATTAGACACTTTGAGGGCTGAGCAGTTGTAAACGAAGTTCTCTAAGTGTGAGTTTTGGCTCGAGGAAGTGACGTTCCTCGGGCATGTGATTTCAGCAGAGGGAGTTCGGGTAGATCCGCAGAAGATAGAGGCAGTGATGGCTTGGGAGCCGCCTAAGAATGTGAAGGAGGTGAGGAGTTTTCTGGGTCTTGCCGGCTATTACCGTAGATTCGTTGAGGGATTTTCTAAGATCGCTAGACCACTCACTCAGTTGCTCCAGAAAACTCAGAAGTTCGAGTGGACTGCAGACAGGCAGGACAGTTTTGACGAGTTAAAGAGACGTTTGACTACCGCACCCGTGTTAGCGTTGCCTCAGGGGAACGAGGATTTCGTAGTGTTCAGTGATGCTTCGGGCCTTGGTCTAGGATGTGTTTTGATGCAGAGAGACAGAGTGATTGCGTATGCGTCCCGCCAGTTGAAACCTTATGAGGTGAATTACCCCACGCACGATTTGGAGTTAGCTGCGGTCGTTTTCGCCTTAAAGATCTGGAGGCATTATCTCTATGGGTCGTCGTGTAAGATTTTTACAGATCACAAGAGTTTTAAGTATATCTTCAGTCAGAAAGAGTTAAATATGAGACAGCGTAGGTGGTTGGAGCTAATTAAAGATTACGACCTCGAGATACTTTACCATCCAGGTAAGGCTAACGTAGTGGCTGATGCGTTGAGCCGTAAGCCGATAGCGTTACAGATGTTAGAGGTACTTACACCACAGAGTAGGATCCAGCGAGATCTTATTTGTCAGAATATTGAGGTTTGGGTTCAGAGAGTTCAGGCCGCTTATGTGCATTAGAGATCACTTCGCCCTTGGATCGATGATATCAAGGCGAAGCAGTATGATGATCCGTGTTTGGTCCAGTTGAGGGAGGATGTGAGGCAGGGGAAAGCCCCTGGATTTGTGGTTCAGGATGATGGCGTTATGAGATTTCGCGGCAGACTATGTGTACCGAATGATATTGAGCTGAGACAAAAGATCTTGAGTGAAGCTCATACCACACCTTACTCCATACATCCTGGTACGAATAAAATGTACAAGGATGTGAGGAGCAACTACTGGTGGAGTAATTTGAAGACAGACGTTAGCGAATTTGTGTCGAGGTGTTTGACCTGTCAGCAGGTTAAGATCGAGCATCAGCGACCCGCAGGGTTTTTGCGACCACTTCCTATCCCGGAGTGGAAATGGGAGAATATTTCTATGGATTTAATTATTAATATGCCTAGGACTCGGAATGGAATGAACATGATTTGGGTTATTGTCGATCAACTGACCAAATCATCTCATTTTCTGGGTATTAAGGACACTTGGGGCCCGGAGAGGCTGGCACGAGTATTTATTGCAGAGGTCGTGAGATTGCATGGGACTCCTAAGAGTATTGTTTCGGATCGTGATGGCCGGTTTGTGTCACATTTTTGGCAGGCTGTTCATCGAGCTTTGGGGACTGAGTTGAGACTCAGTACATCTTATCACCCTCGATCGACGGCGATCGAGCGGACGATCCAGACGTTAGAGGATATGTTGAGAGCCTGTGCCCTAGAATGAAGGATGATTGGGAGTCGCACTTGCCGTTGATCGAGTTCACGTACAACAATAGTTGGCATGCCTCGATCAAAATGGCACCATTTGAGGCGTTGTATGGGAGGAGGTGTAGATCGCCGTTGTGTTGGGACGATGCGTCCGAGCTGATTGGTACCGAGCCCGATATGGTAGTTGAGACGAGAGAGAAGATTACTCTGATTCGTGATAGATTGTTAACGGCCCAGAGTTGGCAGAAGTCTTATGCCGACACGCGTCGCCGGCCGTTGGAGTTTGAGGTGGGAGATCATGTTTTGCTTAAGGTGTCGCCGACACGGGGAGTTTACCGCTTCGGCCGGAAGGGTAAACTTAGTCCGGGGTTTATTGGGCCGTTTGAGATTTTAGAGAGAGTGGGAGAGCTTGCCTATCGGCTAGGCTTACCGCCATCCCTGAGCCACGTTCATAACGTATTTCATGTTTCCCAGCTTAGGAGGTACGTATCGGACCCTAGCCATATTATCGATTTTGGAGAGATCGAATTGGGACCCGACCTTACCATCGAGGAGAGGCCGATTCAGATTTTAGAGCATCGGGTGAAGCAACTTCGTCATAAAATCATCCCTCTGGTTAAAGTTCAATGGTCGAGACATGGGTCCGAGGAAGCCACATGGGAGACGGAGGAGAGTATGCAGTCGAGATACCCCGAGTTGTTCGCGTTGTAAGTTTCGGGACGAAACTTATTTTTAGGGGGAGATAATGTAATATCCGTGTTTTTTATTTTCGGTAATTTCTATTTTTGGTGAATGTTCGTTTCAGACAACTCGCTTAGCACTTTTTTGGAATTCTGAATCTATTTTGTTCTTGGAGTTTTTCCGTCTGGTCGAGTTTCGAGGATGTTTTTGCATAATTTCATTTTGAATTATATCTTGCCGCATGTGCGTTCGATTCTCGTAAAACTTGTTCGTTTTCGTTGTTTCTCGATTCGTATAAGTTTGTATGGTTGAGTTGGTCGTGTGGGAACTTTCGGTTTGTTAATCCGACGTTGTATTGCGATTTTTCGGGCACTTGGGCCGTTTTTGTAATTTTCATAAGTTTGGGGAATTTCGCTTTATTTGCTTCGTTTCAAACTCTCTAGTGATCGAGATTATATTCTCTTTCAACGCTCAACCTTGTCGTCTTGATTATTACGTGTTTATGATTCTGGATTCTGGTCTTGCTTCGTTTTTCGGCACTTTTGCGCTGTTGGCAGCAGTGTACTGTGCAGAACTGCTGCCTGAGTAGCGCACGCTACTCAGGATTTACTTGCGTGCGCTATCATTGTGTGGTTAGCGTACGCTAACCTGGGGTTCGTAGCGTGCGCTATCGATTTCAGCAGTCTGGGACAGTGGGTTCAGTACTTCGGTACTGGACCAGGCAGCGTACGCTAATCAGCGTTAACGCACGCTAATCCCTAGTACTAGCGCACGCTAACCATGTTAGCTTGCGTACGCTAACGGGAGGACAGTAGGCAGACTGTTCTGCCATGCCCCGCTAGCGCACGCTAATGCTTGTGCGTAGCGTGCGCTAAGTCTGTTAAATATAAATAGGACAGCAGCAGTCAACTTCGTCATTTTTTCTTCATTTCCTATCCTTCTCGGCTTTGAGCGATTCCAGGCGGGGGTTAGGGCCGATTCCGACTGTAGATCATCATTCACTACCACCGTGCATTCCTTGCGTGAATTCTTCAAGTTCCTAATCACTTTCCACCATCCGAATCAAGGTAAATATTCCCAAAACCCTTGTTTTGAGATTTTGGGGGAATTTTGGGGATTTCTTGGGATTTGACTCTTTTAGTCCGAATTATTACTGGGTTATCGCTAGACTTCGATCGTGTACTTGTAATCCTTCATTTTATTGATGATTTGTAGTTTTAACCTCCAAGTTCTCCATTGTTCGTCACTTATAGTCGACGATACCCAAGTTATGTTCGACTAAGGGTTTCAGCGGGTACAACTAGGATGTATTCCATCATTTACGTAGTTTTAAGATTGTTGTCCATCGTTATTGTGTTAGGATCGGAATTGTGAAGGTTGTTCGGGCCAAAACCTTTCCGTTCGCAGTTTTCCTTCACGTAGTATTGATCAGGCAAGTACATGTATTACATTCCGTTATGTGCGTATGATTTTGATGCGAATGATGTAAATGGTGTTATTGAACGAATGTGATTGTTTCTCTTCCACCTGGGGATGGCGTGTGGCCTCTGGGGGCCGATACTAATGGGTACGGCCATGGAAATGGACTGGGGTGCGTGTGTTGATGTTCTTCCACCTCGGGACGGTTCGACGAGACCTCTGGGGGCCGATACTAATGGGTACGGCCGCGGAAGTGGTTTCTCACCTAGGGACGGTCCGACGGGACCTCTGGGGACCGATACTAATGGGTACGGTCGCGAGTTACCAAGCGTGGATAATTGTGATGTGGAAAACTTGTTGATATACTGTTTTGGTGTTAATGTGATATTCCGGAATATTGATTTTCAAAATGATTTTTTTTCCTAACGATTTATTTGCGTTGAATCGTGTATGTATATAATGTTGTGTAATTATGCACTTGCACTAGCTATTCGAATGATAACCCCTTAAATGGGGGAAATGCGTCTTATGCATTTCAGGTACTGGTCGAGCTGAGGAGCTGGCACGGGATGCGCATGCAAAGGATGGGTTGGCATGATGATGATGTGGCCCGAGTCTGTATTTTTCTGTTTTGTCATTGCATCTGTTGAGTACTGGAGTTAGACTGTTTATTTTTAAACATGGTTTAAGTCCCCTGCGTGGGCAATAATTTGGTATTTAACTTATGTCTCATGTATTCCGTTAAAAATGTTTTGGCCGAGGCCACGGCCTTATTTACTTTTTGGGTGCATCTTTTGGGTTATCATTGTGGTTCATGTGTCACGAGTTAGCCTGGTAGACCTCACGGGGGTTCTACGGCGTGTAATGTCCCATTTGTGAATTGGATTGTTACAATAATCAGTATCTCAATCCCGAAATATCTCAAAATCACGACACCATGCTCAAATAATCATCATCAAAATTGAAATAACTGAAAGAACATACTTACAGGTCCGTGAAGTCGATGATTTTCCGTGATACCAGCATACGACTCCCATAAAAAGTCTCAACACACAGGGATCGCAAATACAATAATTTGAAAATATTTTAAAAATTTTGCAACCTCCAAAATTGGTTTGACTCAAAAGTCAGAAAATCATTATCAAAGTCACGCTACTACCGCACCGGTAGAGCCACATAACACACACGCCCGGGTTTTACGAAACCCAAGCTCCGATACCATTTTCTGTAACACCCCCAAAACCGTCCGGGATATTACAGCGCCGTGGGTCCCGCGCCGGAACCCACAAGGCTAAAATCATTTTCGCACACGTTTAAAAATGTCGAAAAGCCCTTTGAAAGTACACACACACGCAGTGGATAAAAACACAGTTCAAAGAATACTGAAAGCCAATTTAAATATACTCACGTAGCGGATAAAAACACAATTAATTACATTTGCAGCGAAATTAGAAAACCAGAAAAGAATACATAATCCAAACAATCACGCCATAGCCAGTATCACCGGAAAGCTCATCCCTTCACGACCGCTACTAGCTCGAACTCCGAGTACCTAAAAGATAAAGCCCACGACGGGGTCAGCCATAATACTCAACAATGATAACGATCACATCACAAAAACAATTACATATCAATGTAATCTACAAAGTAAGAACATTCCCCATGTATTTTACCGAAGTAACCTTACCAACCTGTCACAACCATAACAATCAATTCTTACCATATCCCACGCCTCGTGTCCTTAAGTATGAACGAATTCAAATGTAATCACCTGTACTGTATCCGAAACACTACCAAGATTTCCCATCATAAACATATCTCGAGTATAGAATAATCTGGCCAAGTTCAACTCTGCTGGCTGGGTCGCACAATTGGATCCCAATACTGATAGGAACTGATATCACACGATACATCTGCAAATCAACTGTCCCGAAACAATGGCAAGTCCCGAATATCAATACAAGCATGAATGCTCACACAATCAATAATGATAAACAATCAATGCATCACAACGGAAGTATCAATGACATGATATTTCCGCACAAGATCGACAAAGGATCAACCACGAACGAGAATACCATTATGTGGTAACTCCAACAAGATCAATGAAGAATCAATAACCGAGAATACCGACGACATGGTAAGGATCAAGGAAGAATCAATAATCGAGAATACCGATGACACGGTAAGGATCAAGGAAGAATCAATAACCGAGAATACCGACGACACGGTAAGGATCAAGGAAGAATCAATAACCGAGAATACCGACGACACGGTAAGGATCAAGGAAGAATCAATAACCGAGAATACCGACGACATGGTAAGGATCAATGAAGAATCAATAACCGAGAATACCGACGACACGGTAAACTCTAACAAGGTCAATAAGAGTCGACAACCAGAAATACCAACGGTACGATAAACTCAAATAAGATCAATAAAGGGTCAACAACCGAGAATACTGACGACACAGTAAACTCTAGCAAGATCAATAAGGACCAACAACTGGGAATACCAACGATACGGTGAACTCCAACAAGAGCAATAAGGAATCGACAAACGAGAATACCGACGACACGGTAAACTCCAATAACATCAATCAAGGACTAATAACCAAGAATACCAACGGTGAGACAACTCCCAAACGGAATCAATAAGGATCAATAACGAACGAGATTACCAATGACAGGGTGAATTCCAAACGAGATTTATAAAGGATCGATATCAATGAGTTGACCATTAAGGTAACTCCAAACGAGATCAGAAAAGGATCAACGGGGACAGATACACGAGAGAATAAAATCGTCAACCATATACAAATCATATATATGGGATTTCAAGGACAACCCGAATATTGAACAGATCCAATTATACATGGACTGTGAACAACCAATCAATAAGACTCAAGATAGACGTCACGATACAACATGACAACAAATCTCGAAGAAACGCATATCCATCAAGGATCAAAAGACTTCCCAAAAGAGCAACAGTAACTCGATCATGAAAGACCGACACGACCACAATGTCGTATTTCCATCAGACAACAGTCCACATCATGCTCAACAATGCATATAATATTAACACATAAACCCCAAGGCAAGCGGCCTAAGGGTCACTAAGCATCTCACAGAATACCCCTAACATAGGTGCCATATAGGTCTTATCCCCAACACGGTTCATGCAATTACAAAATACCCCAAGGTCGCAACCAAGGGTCACGAAAGTATCCACACAGAATACCCTAACATAGGTGCCATATAGGTCTTATCCCTAACACATCGGCCCAATGTATCACTGCTCACAGTAAGAGCACATTACAAAACATAACAAACAATGGTGCACACTCACCCCATGAAATATCAACACACACGTGCAATAATGCAACATGATGATTATCATAATCTAACAATATTAATTTACCTCAAGCTGGAGACGCCAACCTTTCCACGACCAACCGCCCTGAACGAATACACGGTTTATCCGACAATCCAAAATGAAGTACAGTCCATAACTAATACCAAACCACCATCCTGATTTCAACATCGACACGATAACTAACCTTGATATCCAACTTCTCATGCAATAGACCAAGTTATAATTCACGTTCCCATTTCCACTAGACATCTTAAAATCATATACATTATGATTTATCTTAGTCCAAAAATACCATACATACCACCATTCCGACAATTGATATATTCCATAATACCATTGCTATATGAATCATAAATGAAATGAAAACGAAATCATTTATTAACATTATGAACTGAGCAAGCATAACTTGCCTGGATACCCATACGATGAAGCCACCATCAATCCCGCCGTCTTCGTCTACAAGCTCCGCAGCACAACGGTTAACTTCAACGATCACTAAACGTAACCTAATGCAATAATCGATTAACGATACGTTCAATAACAATCAACAACCGAAATGACCAACTAATCAAACTCGATGGTTCAATGATATCTCGATCATACGGAACCAACCCATATCAACTCTTAACAATACGAACACAAGCCGAAATTCGGTGTTCAATAATCCTAACAATGTCTTCAACATATAGTTCATATAACCGCAAGAATCGTAACAACAAAACCATAATCATCTTCATACGAATCCTTCTTCAACGATAACATCAAAATCCGAATTCAATGAGAGGATTATCGAACATACCTCTTAAAGATGAAATACATAAGTAATCACTTGTTTTGAATAGCACGGTGCGAAGAAATCGACAAATGGGGAAGGGTATCGATTCAACTTCCTTCCAAAGTTCATTCCTAAATCACAATAATATCAATTCAATCACCATCCATGCGAAAACGTATAGAATTTCCCAAGTTCTACTCATTGAGGCATTTCATCGAACACTTTGAAGGCATAATCCAATTTAATCGTTTTAACGAAGAAATACTCGAATTTGTTCCACAAAACTTCAAGAGTATTGAATGATTATGAGTATACAATCAAGTTCTATCAATAATCCGAATCAAAATGGAGCAAATCGGCCAAAACACCAAGAAACCTCAAGAACATCCAAAAACCAAAAGTTCATGTGTTCTTACCTTCGATCCGGGTGGAGGATGATGTTAATCCATGATTCCAACTTCCAAAACATGTTGTTATAAGTTGATTCTACTCAAAACCATCAACTTTGCTGAAGAAATCGCAAAAGGGACGGAGAAAAATGGAAAATGATAAGGGTGACTCGGTCCAGGCCTTATATAGGCCGAGACACGCCGGCCGATTATGTACGTAACCGGGTCCTTACGCACGAGTCGGCCGCGCCTAACCTTCTATCCATTCGTTCGGCACTTACGTACGTAATCGGCAGCCTCCCTTACGTACGTAATCGGCCATTACGCCGTAATCGCCACCGCCACGACGTAATCGGCGATCCTAGCCCCGCCGAGTCACCGCCGACCATGCTCGGCCATCCCAACGAGTCACGTCCGGCCATGCTCGCCATCCAGTCATCTCGGCCACGACTCGCCGCCGCCCATAACGCACGTAACACTTGTTCCGTTGCGCACGTAATACGACGTTGACTTGCTACAGTACTATACTCGTATTACGTACGTAATACACCCTGTATAACGTACGTAACTCCATCCGTTGACTCACCTGTCCACATCCGCGCCGAAAGCTGCCGACACCGGGCCCAACTGTCTGATTCCTCTTGTTACATACGTAATACCTTACGCTTAACGTACGTAACACGTACCACTTAGCGTACGTTATCTCAAAGTCTTAACGTACGTTAACAGATCCATACTTAGCCGTTTCCAGCAATTCCTGTCCAACGTCTCGACATAACAAATATGAACATACGACATACTGAACACATATACGAAATCCCGAAAGTATTCTCACATGGTACGTCTGATGCACGATATCCTCAATTACAACTGTCGACCAAGTACGGCAATCATACAGATACTCATACGGTATATCCGACATCGAAAACACACCAAGCATGTAATATCCTAGAATCACAATAACCTCGATAGACATACTGGCACGGCTGTCACGGTTTCCAAAATTATCCACTCATATCGTGTCGGTCCCACTCTGTACAGTACATCCCAGATAAAATAATGCGAAAAATTCATAGTGAAATTCTAGGATATTACATATACACCCACTTAAATAAGTTTCGTCCTCGAAACTCAACACCTGTCATAATTGTAATATCCGTGTTTTCTATTTTTGGTAATTTCTATTTTTGGTGAATGTTCGTTTCAGACAACTCGCTTAGCACTGTTTTGGAATTCTTAATCTATTTTGTTCTTGGTGTTTTTCCGTCTGGTCGAGTTTCGATGGTGTTTTTGCATAATTTCATTTTGAATTATATCTTGCCGCATGTGCATTCGATTCTCGTAAAACTTGTTCGTTTTCGTTGTTTCTCGATTCGTATAAGTTTGTATGGTTGAGTTGGTCGTGTGGGAACTTTCGGTTTGTTAATCCGACGTTGTATTGCGATTTTTCGGGCACTTGGGCCGTTTTTGTAATTTTCATAAGTTTGGGGAATTTCGCTTTATTTGCTTCGTTTCAAACTCTCTAGTGATCGAGATTATATTCTCTTTCAACGCTCAACCTTGTCGTCTTGATTATTACGTGTTTATGATTCTGGATTCTGGTCTTGCTTCATTTTTCGGCACTTTTGCGCTGTTGGCAGCGTGCATCGCGTAATCGCCGCTGAGTAGCGCACGCTACTCAGGATTTACTTGTGTGCGCTATCATTGTGTGGTTAGCGACGCTAACCTGGGGTTCGTAGCGTGCGCTATCGATTTCGATGCAGGGGACAGTGGGTTGATGCCGGATTTCGACTGTGCAACAGACGCTAATCGGCGTAACGCACGCTAATCCCTAGTACTAGCGCACGCTAACCATGTTAGCTTGCGACGCTAACGGGAGGACAGAGGCGACTGCTCGCCATGCCCGCTAGCGCACGCTAATGCTTGTGTGTAGCGTGCGCTAAGTCTCGTAAATATAAATAGGGCAGAAGAAATAACTTCGTCATTTTTTCTTCATTTCCTATCCTTCTCGGCTTTGAGCGATTCCCGGCGGGGTGTAGGGCCGATTCCGACTGTAGAACATCATTCACTACCACCGTGCATTCCTTGCGTGAATTCTTCAAGTTCCTAATCACTTTCCACCATCCGAATCAAGGTAAATATTCCCAAAACCCTTGTTTTGAGATTTTGGGGGAATTTTGGGGATTTCTTGGGATTTGACTCTTTTAGTCCGAATTATTACTGGGTTATCGCTAGACTTCGATCGTGTACTTGTAATCCTTCATTTTATTGATGATTTGTGGTTTTAACCTCCAAGTTCTCCATTGTTCGTCACTTATAGTCGACGATACCCAAGTTATGTTCGACTAAGGATTTCAGCGGATAGAACTAGGATGTATTCCATCATTTACGTAGTTTTAAGATTGTTGTCCATCGTTATTGTGTTAGGATCGGAATTGTGAAAGTTGTTCGGGCCAAAACCTTTCCGTTCGCTGTTTTCCTTCACGTAGTATTGATCAGGCAAGTACATGTATTACATTTCGTTATGTGCGTATGATTTTGATGCGAATGATGTAAATGGTGTTATTGAATGAATGTGATTGTTTCTCTTCCACCTGGGGATGGCGTGTGGCCTCTGGGGGCCGATACTAATGGGTACGGCCATGGAAATGGACTGGGGTGCGTGTGTTGATGTTCTTCCACCTGGGGACGGTTCGACGGGACCTCTGGGGGCCGATACTAATGGGTACGGCCGCGGAAGTGGTTTCTGACCTGGGGACGGTCCGACGGGACCTCTGGGGACCGATACTAATGGGTACAGTCGCGAGTTACCAAGCGTGGATAATTGTGATGTGGAAAACTTGTTGATATACTGTTTTGGTGTTAATGTGATATTCCGGAATATTGATTTTCAAAATGATTTTTTTTTCTAACGATTTATTTGCGTTGAATCGTGTATGTATATAATGTTGTGTAATTATGTACTTGCACTAGCTATTCGAATGCTAACCCCTTAAATGGGGGAAATGCGTCTTATGCATTTCAGGTACTGGTCGAGCTGAGGAGCTGGCACGGGATGCGCATGCAAAGGATGGGTTGGCATGATGATGATGTGGCCCGAGTCTGTATTTTTCTGTTTTGTCATTACATCTGTTGAGTACTGGAGTTAGACTGTTTATTTTTAAACATGGTTTAAGTCCCCTGCGTGGGCAATAATTTGGTATTTAACTTATGTCTCATGTATTCCGTTAAAAATGTTTTGGCCAAGGCCACGGCCTTATTTACTTTTTGGGTGCATCTTTTGGGTTATCATTGTGGTTCATGTGTCACGAGTTAGCCTGGTAGACCTCACGGGGGTTCTACGGCGTGTAATGTCCCATTTGTGAATTGGGATATTACAATTATGGTATCGGAGCTTAGGTTTTGAATACCTAGGCTGTCGGTGAAATTTGGGTCTGTCAGTTGCGTCATTAGAGTCGGTCGTTGAGCCTAATATCATCATGCTACCGTCTTTTCGTGCGACCCGTGGCTGTAAGTCTCCTCGAACTCTTATATTTCTGCAATTCGTTTTCTTGCCGCTCGGAATCGTGACTTGTGTTACCAACTTTGTGAATTGTGAATCTTTACGATCTTGTTCTTTTCTTATTTTCCTTCGATGTTGAGAGGTCGTGGTAGACCGGCTAGGGACGCGGCCGAGGCCGTGGTCGTGGTGCCGATAATGAGGAGGGCTCACTTTCCCACCTCTGCGGACTCGGCCTCTCACTCGGTGCCGGGTAATAATGCCGACGCTGGCTACCGCTCATTGCCAGCTTGGTAGCCAAACTTACTCGAGATAGCTCGTGGTGGACGCGAATCCGCCCCGACACCGGAGGAGGAGGCTAGTAAGTGGCTTCAGACGGTGACTAAGATGCACCCTCCTCGTTTCTCCGGATCTTCTGACTCCCTCGGTTGGGAGAATTGGCTCTTTCAGTTGTCCAGGACCTTTGATGCCGTAGCTTGTCCCGAAGAGAGGAGGGTACATATTGCCCAGTACCTCCTGGATAAGGAAGCTGCGGAATGGTGGGAGGCCGTTGCGCCCAGAGACCGTCGGGCCACTTGGGATGAGTTCAGGGCTGCTATGGAAGCAGAATATTGTCCGCCGCCAGTCAAGGAGCGCAGAATTGTGGGGTTCTTCACCGCTACACCTCAGGATGTGCCTATTTCTCAGGCCATCATTTCTTACATTCAGCAGTTGGGTTTCGTGAGAGATCAAGTGAGAACGGAGGCTCATAAAATCCGTTACTTCAATATGCGCATGAAGCTGCATATTAGACAGAGTATGGAGCCGCTCATGTGTGCCACTTTGAAGGAATACCAGGATCGCGCTCTGGCGATCGAGATGGCTGTCCCGGAATCAGAGTCGGTTTCGGAAGCTAAGAAGCAGAAGACTACTGGTGGGTTCTCGGCCGGAAAAGGTGGTCAGTTTTCGAGGTCTCGTTCTGCTCCTACACCTGGGAAGAGGCCGTTTCATCAGGCCGGTGGATCTCGGTGGTAACTGCTCACCCGGTTGCACTCAAGTGAGAGTTTGTTTTAATTGCAGTCAGCCCGAGCACGTTGTGAAGGATTGCCCACTCCCATTAGTTGCTTGCTTTACTTGCGGACAGACCGGGCATCGAGAAGTTCATTGTGAGAGGGCCACCAGGGCCGCTAGATTTACGAATACCATTGCCGATCAGAGGGATCACAGCTCACCAGCTACTCATGTTCCGCAGGGTTCGAGTGGTAGAGGTCGGAGTCAGCTGGATCGCCGCGCAGCGTCGAGTTCGGGCTCAGTCCATCCCCGATTATATCAGATGAGGCGCACGGAGGAGGCAGACATTCCGGTGGCGTCAGGTACCACTCAGATCCTTTCTCATCCAGTTTCAGTGCTTTTTGATTCGGGTGCGACCCATTCCTTTATAGCTTCGGATTGTGTGAGTCGTATTGGTTTTGACTGCTTGTTTGAGTGTGAGCCGTTCGTAGTGGGTACGCCCAGCGGGGATCGTATGGTTGGGGACCGGGAAGTTAGGGATTGCCCAGTGAGGATCGGGAGCCGGGATTAGCCCTCGAATTTCATTATTATAGACCTTAAGGGTGAGGATTTGATCCTCGAGGACGATTGGCTGGATCGTCATGGTGCTATCATGAACTATCGGACTCGTACCATCACGATAGTTGCCGAGGACGGCACCGAGCATACTCTCGTCGGCTGTAAGCCGGGTAGATCGGGGAGTGTGATTAGCGCCTTGAAGGCGATGAAACTTTTGAACCAGGGTTGTGTCGGCTATTGGTGTTTCGCTCTGCAGGAGGAAGATGGTGGGGTTGACATATCGTCGATTCCAGTTGTTAGCGAGTATCCCGATGTATTTCCGGATGACTTGCCGGGATTACCACCACATCGAGAGGTGGAGTTTCCTATTGATCTTGAGCCGAATGCGGCCCCTATTTCTCGAGCACCGTACCGTATGGCACCGTCGGAGATGCTAGAGTTGAAGAATCAGTTGGGAGAGTTGTTAGATAAAGGGTATATTCGACCGAGCGCATCGCCTTGGGGTGCCTGTACTTTTGTTAAGAAGAAGGATGGATCGCTTCGTTTATGCATCGACTATCGAGAATTAAACAAGCTAACCATCAAAAATAAATACCCTTTGCCCGGATTGACGATTTGTTTGATCGGCTTCGGGCGGGTCTTTTCGAAGATTGATTTGCGATCGGGCTACTACCAGTTGAGGATTCGGGACATCGATATTCCGAAAGATGCCTTTCGGACGAGATATGGCCATTACGAGTTTGTGGTTATGCCTTTCGGGCTAACCAATGCCCCAGCAGTGTTCATGCAGTTGATGAACAAAGTTTTTATTGAGTACCTGGACAAATTCGTAGTCGTTTTTATCGACGATATCCTTATCTATTCACGGAGTCGGGAGGAGCACGCCTTACATCTCCGGATTGTATTAGACACTTTGAGGGCTGAGCAGTTGTACGCGAAGTTCTCTAAGTGTGAGTTTTGGCTCGAGGAAGTGACATTCCTCGGGCATGTGATTTCAGCAGAGGGAGTTCGGGTAGATCCGCAGAAGATAGAGGCAGTGATGGCTTGGGAGCCGCCTAAGAATGTGAAGGAGGTGAGGAGTTTTCTGGGTCTTGCCGGATATTACCGTAGATTCGTTGAGGGATTTTCTAAGATCGCTAGACCACTCACTCAGTTGCTCCAGAAAACTCAGAAGTTCGAGTGGACTGCAGACAGGCAGGACAGTTTTGACGAGTTAAAGAGACGTTTGACTACCGCACCCGTGTTAGCGTTGCCTCAAGGGAACGAGGATTTCGTAGTGTTCAGTGATGCTTCGGGCCTTGGTCTAGGATGTGTTTTGATGCAGAGAGACAGAGTGATTGCGTATGCGTCCCGCCAGTTGAAACCTTATGAGGTGAATTACCCCACGCACGATTTGGAGTTAGCTGCGGTCGTTTTCGCCTTAAAGATATGGAGGCATTATCTCTATGGGTCGTTGTGTAAGATTTTTACAGATCACAAGAGTTTGAAGTATATCTTCAGTCAGAAAGAGTTAAATATGAGACAGCGTAGGTGGTTGGAGCTAATTAAAGATTACGACCTCGAGATACTTTACCATCCAGGTAAGGCTAACGTAGTGGCTGATGCGTTGAGCCGTAAGCCGATAGCGTTACAGATGTTAGAGGTACTTACACCACAGAGTAGGATCCAGCGAGATCTTATTTGTCAGAATATTGAGGTTTGGGTTCAGAGAGTTTAGGGCCAGTTATGTGCATTAGAGATCACTTCGTCCTTGACTGATGATATCAAGGCGAAGCAGTATGATGATCCGTGTTTGGTCCAGTTGAGGGAGGATGTGAGGCAGGGGAAAGCCCCTAGATTTGTGGTTCAGGATGATGGCGTTCTGAGATTTCGCGGCAGATTATGTGTACCGAATGATATTGAGCTGAGACAAAAGATCTTGAGTGAAGCTCATACCACACCTTACTCCATACATCCTGGTACGAATAAAATGTACAAGGATGTGAGGAGCAACTACTGGTGGAGTAATTTGAAGACAGACGTTAGCGAATTTGTGTCGAGGTGTTTGACCTGTCAGCAGGTTAAGATCGAGCATCAGCGACCCGCAGGGTTTTTGCGACCACTTCCTATCCCGGAGTGGAAATGGGAGGATATTTCTATGGATTTCATTATTAATATGCCTAGGACTCGGAATGGAATGAACGTGATTTGGGTTATTGTCGATCGACTGACCAAATCAGCTCATTTTCTGGGTATTAAGGACATTTGGGGCCCGGAGAGGCTGGCACGAGTATTTATTGCAGAGGTCGTGAGATTGCATGGGACTCCTAAGAGTATTGTTTCGGATCGTGATGGCCGGTTCGTGTCACATTTCTGGCAGGCTGTTCATCGAGCTTTGGGGACTGAGTTGAGACTCAGTACATCTTATCACCCTCAGACTGACGGGCAGTCAGAGCGGACGATCCAGACGTTAGAGGATATGTTGAGAGCCTGTGCCCTAGAATGGAAGGATGATTGGGAGTCGCACTTGCCGTTGATCGAGTTCACGTACAACAATAGTTGGCACGCCTCGATCAAAATGGCGCCATTTGAGGCGTTGTATGGGAGGAGGTGTAGATCGCCGTTGTGTTGGGACGATGCGTCCGAGCTGATTGGTACCGAGCCCGATATGGTAGTTGAGACGAGAGAGAAGATTACTCTGATTCGTGATAGATTGTTAACGGCCCAGAGTCGGCAGAAGTCTTATGCCGACACGCGTCGCCGGCCGTTGGAGTTTGAGGTGGGAGATCATGTTTTGCTTAAGGTGTCGCCGACACGGGGAGTTTACCGCTTCGGCCGGAAGGGTAAACTTAGTCCGAGGTTTATTGGGCCGTTTGAGATTTTAGAGAGAGTGGGAGAGCTTGCCTATCGGCTAGGCTTACCGCCGTCCCTGAGCCACGTTCATAACGTATTTCATGTTTCCCAGCTTAGGAGGTACGTATCGGACCCTAGCCATATTATCGATTTTGGAGAGATCGAATTGGGACCCGACCTTACCATCGAGGAGAGGCCGATTCAGATTTTAGAGCGTCGGGTGAAGCAACTTCGTCATAAAACCATCCCTCTGGTTAAAGTTCAATGGTCGAGACATGGGTCCGAGGAAGCCACATGGGAGACGGAGGAGAGTATGCAGTCGAGATACCCCGAGTTGTTCGCGTTGTAAGTTTCGGGACGAAACTTATTTTTAGGGGGAGATAATGTAATATCCGTGTTTTCTATTTTCGGTAATTTCTATTTTTGGTGAATGTTCGTTTCAGACAACTCGCTTAGCACTGTTTTGGAATTCTGAATCTATTTTGTTCTTGGAGTTTTTCCGTCTGGTCGAGTTTCGAGGATGTTTTTGCATAATTTCATTTTGAATTATATCTTGCCGCATGTGCGTTCGATTCTCGTAAAACTTGTTCGTTTTCGTTGCTTCTCGATTCGTATAAGTTTGTATGGTTGAGTTGGTCGTGTGGGAACTTTCGGTTTGTTAATCCGACGTTGTATTGCGATTTTTCGGGCACTTGGGCCGTTTTTGTAATTTTCATAAGTTTGGGGAATTTCGCTTTATTTGCTTCGTTTCAAACTCTCTAGTGATCGAGATTATATTCTCTTTCAACGCTCAACCTTGTCGTCTTGATTATTACGTGTTTATGATTACGATTACGGTCTTGCCGTTTTTGGCACTTTTGTTGTTGGCGGCGATGCATCTTGCGTAAGCTGGCCGCTGAGTAGCGCACGCTACTCGGGATTTACTGCGTGCGCTATCATTGTGTGGTTAGCGACGCTAACACGGGCTTCATAGCGTGCGCTATCGATTTCGTGATGCAGGGCAGGTGGGTTCGATGCATTTCGACTGTGCAACAGACGCTAATCAGCGTTAACGCACGCTAATCCCTAGTACTAGCGCACGCTAACCATGTTAGCTTGCGACGCTAACGGGAGGATGAGGGCGACTGTCGCTATGCCCCGCTAGCGCACGCTAATGCTTGTGCGTAGCGTGCGCTAAGTCTGTTAAATATAAATAGGACAGCAGCAGTCAACTTCGTCATTTTTTCTTCATTTCCTATCCTTCTCGGCTTTGAGCGATTCCAGGCGGGGGTTAGGGCCGATTCCGACTGTAGATCATCATTCACTACCACCGTGCATTCCTTGCGTGAATTCTTCAAGTTCCTAATCACTTTCCACCATCCGAATCAAGGTAAATATTCCCAAAACCCTTGTTTTGAGATTTTGGGGGAATTTTGGGGATTTCTTGGGATTTGACTCTTTTAGTCCGAATTATTACTGGGTTATCGCTAGACTTCGATCGTGTACTTGTAATCCTTCATTTTATTGATGATTTGTGGTTTTAACCTCCAAGTTCTCCATTGTTCGTCACTTATAGTCGACGATACCCAAGTTATGTTCGACTAAGGGTTTCAGTGGGTAGAACTAGGATGTATTCCATCATTTACGTAGTTTTAAGATTGTTGTCCATCGTTATTGTGTTAGGATCGGAATTGTGAAGGTTGTTCGGGCCAAAACCTTTCCGTTCGCCGTTTTCCTTCACGTAGTATTGATCAGGCAAGTACATGTATTACATTCCGTTATGTGCGTATGATTTTGATGCGAATGATGTAAATGGTGTTATTGAACGAATGTGATTGTTTCTCTTCCACCTGGGGATGGCGTGTGGCCTCTGGGGGCCGATACTAATGGGTACGGCCATGGAAATGGACTGGGGTGCGTGTGTTGATGTTCTTCCACCTGGGCGGTTCGACGGGACCTCTGGGGGCCGATACTAATGGGTACGGCCGCGGAAGTGGTTTCTCACCTGGGGACGGTCCGACGGGACCTCTGGGGACCGATACTAATGGGTACGGTCGCGAGTTACCAAGCGTGGATAATTGTGATGTGGAAAACTTGTTGATATACTGTTTTGGTGTTAATGTGATATTCCGGAATATTGATTTTCAAAATGATTTTTTTTCCTAACGATTTATTTGCGTTGAATCGTGTATGTATATAATGTTGTGTAATTATGTACTTGCACTAGCTATTCGAATGTTAACCCCTTAAATGGGGGAAATGCGTCTTATGCATTTCAGGTACTGGTCGAGCTGAGGAGCTGGCACGGGATGCGCATGCAAAGGATGGGTTGGCATGATGATGATGTGGCCTGAGTCTGTATTTTTCTGTTTTGTCATTGCATCTGTTGAGTACTGGAGTTAGACTGTTTATTTTTAAACATGGTTTAAGTCCCCTGTGTGGGCAATAATTTGGTATTTAACTTATGTCTCATGTATTCTGTTAAAAATGTTTTGGCCGAGGCCACGGCCTTATTTACTTTTTGGGTGCATCTTTTGGGTTATCATTGTGGTTCATGTGTCACGAGTTAGCCTGGTAGACCTCACAGGGGTTCTACGGCGTGTAATGTCCCATTTGTGAATTGGGATGTTACAATAATCAGTATCTCAATCCCGAAATATCTCAAAATCACGACACCATGCTCAAATAATCATCATCAAAATTGAAATAACTGAAAGAACATACTTACAGGTCCGTGAAGTCGATGATTTTCCGTGATACCAGCATACGACTCCCATAAAAAGTCTCTACACACAGGGATCACAAATACAATAATTTGAAAATATTTCAAAAATTTTGAAACCTCCAAAATTGGTTTGACTCAAAAGTCAGAAAATCATTTTCAAAAGTCACGCTACTACCGCACCGGTAGAGCCACATAACACACACGCCCGGGTTTTACGAAACCCAAGCTCCGATACCATTTTCTGTAACACCCCCAAAACCGTCCGGGATATTACAGCGCCGTGGGTCCCGCGCCGGAACCCACAAGGCTAAAATCATTTTCGCACACGTTTAAAAATGTCGAAAAGCCCTTTGAAAGTACACACACGCAGCGGATAAAAACACAGTTCAAAGAATACTGAAAGCCAATTTAAATATACTCACGTAGCGGATAAAAACACAATTAATTACATTTGCAGCGAAATTAGAAAACCAGAAAAGAATACATAATCCCAACAATCACGCCATAGCCAGTATCACCGGAAAGCTCATCCCTTCACGACCGCTACTAGCTCGAACTCCGAGTACCTAAAAGATAAAGCCCACGACGGGGTCAGCCATAATACTCAACAATGATAACGATCACATCACAAAAACAATTACATATCAATGTAATATACAGAGTAAGAACATTCCCCATGTATTTTACTGAAGTAACCTTACCAACCTGTCACAACCATAACAATCAATTCTTACCATATCCCACGCCTCGTGTCCTTAAGTATGAACGAATTCAAATGTAATCACCTGTACTGTATCCGAAACACTACCAAGATTTCCAATCATAAACATATCTCGAGTATAGAATAATCTGGCCAAGTTCAACTCTGCTGGTTGGGTCGCACAATTGAATCCCAATACTAATAGGAACTGATATCACACGATACATCTGCAAATCAACTGTCCCGAAACAATGGCAAGTCCCGAATATCAATACAAGCATGAATGCTCACACAATCAATAATGATAAACAATCAATGCATCACAACGGAAGTATCAATGACATGATATTTCCGCACAAGATCGACAAAGGATCAACCACGAACGAGAATACCATTATGTGGTAACTCCAACAAGATCAATGAAGAATCAATAACCGAGAATACCGACGACATGGTAAGGATCAAGGAAGAATCAATAACCGAGAATACCGACGACACAGTAAGGATCAAGGAAGAATCAATAACCGAGAATACCGACGACACAGTAAGGATCAAGGAAGAATCAATAACCGAGAATACCGACGACACGGTAAGGATCAAGGAAGAATCAATAACCGAGAATACCGACGACATGGTAAGGATCAATGAAGAATCAATAACCGAGAATACCGACGACACGGTAAACTCTAACAAGGTCAATAAAAGTCGACAACCAGAAATACCAACGGTACGATAAACTCAAATAAGATCAATAAAAGGTCAGCAACCGAGAATACTGACGACACAGTAAACTCTAGCAAGATCAATAAGGACCAACAACTGGGAATACCAACGATACGGTGAACTCCAACAAGAGCAATAAGGAATCGACAAACGAGAATACCGACGACACGGTAAACTCCAATAACATCAATCAAGGACTAATAACCAAGAATACCAACGGTGAGACAACTCCCAAACGGAATCAATAAGGATCAATAACGAACGAGATTACCAATGACAAGGTGAATTCCAAACGAGATTTATAAAGGATCGATATCAATGAGTTGACCATCGATAAGGTAACTCCAAACGAGATCAGAAAAGGATCAACGGGGACAGATACACGAGAGAATAAAATCTTCAACCATATACAAATCATATATATGGGATTTCAAGGACAACCCGAATATTGAACAGATCCAATTATACATGGACTGTGAATGACCAATCAATAAGACTCAAGATAGACGTCACGATACAACATGACAACAAATCTCGAAGAAACGCATATCCATCAAGGATCAAAAGACTTCCCAAAAGAGCAACAGTAACTCGATCATGAAAGACCGACACGACCACAATGTCGTATTTCCATCAGACAACAGTCCACATCATGCTCAACAATGCATATAATATTAACACATAAACCCCAAGGCAGCAGCCAAGGGTCACGGAAGCATCTCACAGGAATACCCCGGAACATAGGTGCCATATAGGTCTTATCCCCTAACACAGTTCATGCAATTACAAAATACCCCAAGGTCGCAACCAAGGGTCACGAAAGTATCCACACAGAATACCTAACATAGGTGCCATATAGGTCTTATCCCCTAACACATCGGCCCAACAGATCACTGCTCACAGTAAGAGCACATTACAAAACATAACAAACAATGGTTCACACTCACCCCATGAAATATCAACACACACGTGCAATAATGCAACATGATGATTATCATAATCTAACAATATTAATTTACCTCAAGCTGGAGACGCCAACCTTTCCACGACCAACCGCCCTGAACGAATACACGGTTTATCCGACAATCCAAAATGAAGTACAGTCCATAACTAATACCAAACCACCATCCCGATTTCAACATCGACACGATAACTAACCTTGATATCCAACTTCTCATGCAATAGACCAAGTTATAATTCACGTTCCCATTTCCACTAGACATCTTTAAAATCATATACATTATGATTTATCTTAGTCCAAAAATACCATACATACCACCATTCCGACAATTGATATATTCCATAATACCATTGCTATATGAATCATAAATGAAATGAAAACGAAATCATTTATTAACATTATGAACTGAGCAAGCATAACTTGCCTGGATACCCATACGATGAAGCCACCATCAATCCCGCCGTCTTCGTCTACAAGCTCCGCAGCACAACGGTTAACTTCAACGATCACTAAACGCAACCTAATGCAATAATCGATTAACGATACGTTCAATAACAATCAACAACCGAAATGACCAACTAATCAAACTCGATGGTTCAATGATATCTCGATCATACGGAACCAACCCATATCAACTCTTAACAATACGAACACAAACCGAAATTCGGTGTTCAATAATCCTAACAATGTCTTCAACATATAGTTCATATAACCGCAAGAATCGTAACAACAAAACCATAATCATCTTCATACGAATCCTTCTTCAACGATAACATCAAAATCCGAATTCAATGAGAGGATTATCGAACATACCTCTTGAAGATGAAATACACAAGTAATCACTTGTTTTGAATAGCACGGTGCGAAGAAATCGACAAATGGGGAAGGGTACCGATTCAACTTCCTTCAAAAGTTCATTCCTAAATCACAATAATATCAATTCAATCACCATCCATGCGAAAACGTATAGAATTTCCCAAGTTCTACTCATTGAGGCATTTCATCGAACACTTTGAAGGCATAATCCAATTTAATCGTTTTAACGAAGAAATACTCGAATTTGTTCCACAAAACTTCAAGAGTATTGAATGATTACGAGTATACAATCAAGTTCTATCAATAATCCGAATCAAAATGGAGCAAATCGGCCAAAACACCAAGAAACCTCAAGAACATCCAAAAACCAAAAGTTCATGTGTTCTTACCTTCGATCCGGGTGGAGGATGATGTTAATCCATGATTCCAACTTCCAAAACATGTTGTTATAAGTTGATTCTACTCAAAACCATCAACTTTGCTGAAGAAATCGCAAAAGGGACGGAGAAAAATGGAAAATGATAAGGGTGACTCGGTCCAGGCCTTATATAGCCGAGACTGCCGGCCGCCACGCACGTAATCGGCGGGTCCTTACGCACGAGCCGGCCGCGCCTAACCTTCGTCAGCCTGTTCGGCACCCTTACGTACGTAACCGGCAGCCTCCTTACGTACGTAATCAGCCATTACGGCCGTAACCGGCCACTGCCTACGTACGTAATCGGCCAGTCCTAGCCCCCAGCGAGTCACTGCCGACCATGCTCGGCCATCCCAACGAGTCACGTCCGGCCATGCTCGGCCATCCAGTGTCATCTCGCCACGACTTGGCCGCCGCCTGCAACGCACGTAACACTTGTTCCGCTGCGCACGTAATACGACGTTGACTTGCTACAAGATTATACTCAGACACGCACGTAATACACCCTGTATAACGTACGTAACTCCATCCGTTGACTCACCTGTCCACATCCGCTCCGAAAGCTGCCGACACCGGGCCCAACTGTCTGATTCCTCTTGTTACGTACGTAATACCTTACGCTTAACGTACGTAACACGTTCCACTTAGCGTACGTTATCTCAAAGTCTTAACGTACGTTAACAGATCCATACTTAGCCGTTTCCAGCAATTCCTGTCCAACGTCTCGACATAACAAATATGAACATACGACATATTGAACACATATACGAAATTCCGAAAGTATTCTCATACGGTACGTCTGATGCACGATATCCTCAATTACAACTGTCGACCAAGTACGGCAATCATACAGATACTCATACGGTATATCCAACATCGAAAACACACCAAGCATGTAATATCCTAGAATCACAATAACCTCGATAGACATACTGGCACGGCTGTCACGGTTTCCAAAATTATCCACTCATATCGTGTCGGTCCCACTCTGTACAGTACATCCCAGATAAAATAATGCGAAAAATTCATAGTGAAATTCTAGGATATTACAGGTCCCGTGGTTTTTACTCTCGTTTTGAGGGGGTTTCCACGCTAAAATTGTGTCTCGTTATTTATCGCTTTCGAATATCATTTGTATTATTTTTATCGAGTTGTAATTGTTGCTCTACTTGTCGGTAACCACAAAGTTACGATTGAAGAGTGGGAATTTTTCAAACGAGGTTCCGCTTTATTCGTTGTGACGTGAGGTCTGTCGGTATTTTTGCCAACAAAGTGGTATCGGAGCCACGGGATTTATTGTTTCGTGGTTGTTAAGTATCTCAATTGTAAGACGGAAGCCAACACGAGTAGAATGGTTAACTTGAATGGTTCAAACTACCACGTATGGAAGGGGAAGATGGAAGACCTTCTATACGTGAAGGATTATTATTTGCCGGTTTTTAGCAAAGATAAACTGGAAGGGAAGTGTAGCACCCCCGTAATTTACAGAGATATTACAGTGCCGTAGATTCTTTTTGAAGAACCTACCAGGCTGAGACCAACATAAATCCACACATGCATTGACAGTACTCAACTTCAAACCATTAACATTACGACACTCAACAATACATTGTTCTGTGAGACTCCAACTGCCACAATAACATCATCAAAATGACTGAACCACAAACAAACCATATTACCCGACAGTACTCGCGCGAGCACAAGGCAAAACACGACTCGGTTCACAACAGGACGACCCCATAATCAAAATGGTACATGATATCAGTGTTGCTCGCCATCCTCGTGTCCTTCCTGCGCTGGTTCGCCACTAAGACCTGCACCTGAATACACAGCAAGTATATTCACCCCAGAAGGGGTCAGCAAACAGCCGGTGCAAGTACAACGATTCATGAATATGTACCACAAGTGAATAAACAACTACATCACAGTGTCATCATACATATTATATATATATATATATATTAGAATACAATACCACAATCATCATTATGTTATGCGCAATGCGATGCAATTCCCATGCATGCCATGACTCACGCACAAGGGCCCATTTCGCTCGGCTCTTTTGGCCAACCCAAGTCGCTTACTTGGATTTTTCGCTTTTCACTTCGCAATGCATGTTTATGACATATTATTTCATGTCAGTGCGCAATGATGCTGAGTATTCGTAAATTCACTTTTCAGGTAATCACACATGTCACAAATATCACATTAATACACTTTAGTGGGTAGAAATTACACAATCTAAATTTCTAGTAAATTCCCCACCGAGTAATCCGCCGATACTCGCAGTCTAACGGATCCCAGGGGACCATCGCTGGTTTTACTTGGCTCACACACAGTCAGTGACCACATGTCACAAAGCACATAAATTACCACTTTCTAAAATAACATTCTCTGAAATTTCCACATTTCGCTGAAATCAGATTTTCCACATATTCACACGAAGTACATAAATCGCAATCAAAGTACTTGTCTGTCATTCCACCGAATGGAAAAAGTTCGATTGACGAGAAAACTAGACTGAGCGATTAGCCAGACCTTCGACTTAAAACGGGTCGTATTATATGATTAACGGGTTAAGATTTATATAACCGTTAGAACTCTACATTCTAATTTAGCCGAGTCTGGGTGAGACATAATTACGTACACACTCTGCGCGTTATTGGAGTGTAAGAATATTATGTTTCGAATTTGGAGCCATTTGGGATTCGTTTGACCCATTTTGGATTGAAACCAAGAAGATTATACATTTCTCAAAGAAAATATTAAAGTTTAGGGTCAAATTGAAGATTTAGAAAACTTCAATCAAGTCCAACTCTATTTCTAATTCTCAAATGGCATAGCCCTGAGTTTTCAAACTTTATGTTTTCCACCCCAAAACTTTATATGACTATCTAATAGTCGTTTTCACGTCTCCCGTCTATCGTAGCCTCACCCGAAGCTTCTTTAACATCGACTAACGCCATTTTTACACGTAAAAACACATCGATGCCCCGAAACGGCACGGTCCGTAACCACACCCATTTTCATCACACACACACGGCTCACACCCACACACATCATGCACCAGCACACACACCCGCACACAATGCGCACACACACACCAGCACAC
Organism: Orobanche coerulescens; assembly: GCA_033398695.1. NCBI lineage: Eukaryota > Viridiplantae > Streptophyta > Magnoliopsida > Lamiales > Orobanchaceae > Orobanche > Orobanche coerulescens. The sequence goes on along the minus strand of CM065816.1, from coordinate 136,087,408 downwards.
ACAGACACACGCACACACACAGTAACACACCTACAGTCTGTAAAGCAGGGATTCTTCACATACCCCGCGAACTGCGTAGGGGATACGTAGGGGTGCGGCGGGGGTGCGGAGAGGGTGTGGCGGGGTGCGTACGGGGTGCGCCAGGTGGCGTATCCCCGTATTTTCAACCAGGGGTGCGGGGGGGTGCGGGAGAGGGGGTGCGGGAGGGGTATAATCTGTAATTTTCGGGTCAATTAATTGAAGACTTTAATAAAACGGGTTTACCTTAATTGAAGCTTAATCAATTTACGGGGTGCGGGAAGTCTTCAGTCCGGAAGGAACCCCATCGACACATCTGAGCCATCTCCATCGGCGGCGACCCATCGACCCATATCCATCGACAGCGGCCATCAATGGCGGTTTCCTCTTTTCGATCCGGTCCGGGTATGGTTCGTTTCTTCTCCTGCGATGCGATCTGTCTTCTTTTTTTTCGGCGTAAAGGTGCAATGCGATCTGTCTTCGTTAACGTTCCATGTGTTGCTTCTTTCCTTACGCGGCTTTCCAGACTTCTAGTACTGGCAGTACATATTTTTTATATATATATATATATAACTGTTTGTATATTTATATTATTAGTGTTATGTTATTTATCACTTCTGTGCTTCTGTGTATACACCAGTGTTATATGTTATGTTATCACTTCGATTGGTAAAAAATAAAAATATTAAATTATTAATTTATTCTGTTCGATCGGTGAAAAATAAAAATATAAAATTATTAATTTATTTTGTTCGTTCCTTAAAATTATTAGAACAACAATTTTTTTTAAATTTTAATTAATTGTAATTACTAATTTGTATCTGTTCATTTGTTAATTGTTATCCTTTTCAGTTTATCATGGAATCGCTGTCTTCTTCAAATTCGGCAACAGTAATGTTATAATGTTTTAAGATGCACCATTTCATTATTTTAAACTATTAAGGATTGTTTAAGTTATGTTTTGCACTATTTGTTATTTAATGAAATTCTTCACTCTTTCTTTCTAATGTTTTTTTGTTACATCTAAAACCATAAATATATATATATATATATTATAATATTTTTATATATATGCCATATCCCCCCGCACCCGAATCCCCATATTTTTAAATTTAACGTATCCCCGTACTACGCACCCGCACCCGCACCCTCGCACCCGTACTTCTTAACCTACAGTGTGTATATATATATATATATATATATATATATATATATATATATATATATATACCCAACTCCTATACGAAGGACAAAAACTTACTAAAACTTGAAATAAAATTTAGAAACATGTTCCTTATAACAATATCTTTGCAACGGTATAAAGTTTGTAAAATTCTGATAGCCGAAGAATTGGTACGGGCGACCCGAAGGCAAATGACGTTTTTGCCCCGTTCCAACGATTCCGGTATCGGTTTGAAAAACTAAATATAGATTCATATTCTACTCGTACGACGAACAATTTGATATAAAAACTATAAGAAGTTACCTGCTTGGAGATGGAGAACGATGGGGAGGAAACCCTCGGCATTTCCCTCCTCTCTCTTCTTTTTTTTTTTTTTGTTTTTGATTTCCTCTATCCTTTTCGAAGTCTTCTCTTCTTATCCCTTCTCTTTCTATATTTTTTTTGTTTGCTTCCAGCCCTCTCCCGACTCCTCTCTTATCCTCTTTTTCTATTTTTTTTTCTTTTTCTTTGTGAGGAAGTTTCATCTCTCTCTATATATATATATATATATATATATATATATATATATATATATATACTATTATAATTATCCGGGTTATTATCTCTATCTCATCCCAATGAATGTTGACACGGTAGTGACGAAAAAACATTATGTATGAAATATATAGTACCACCCCGCAATTACAAAATTCAAGTTCGTCGCTCTAAACAACACGAGCGACATAATTCTCAACTCCGACACGATAACCGAATTATTCGACGGTTCACAGAATATAAAATCACCCGGTTTATTTACTACGGGGTATCACACCCTTCCCCCCTAACAAGAAGTTTCGTCCTCGAAACTTGAAACGAAAGAGGGTCGTTGAAGTATGTCCGAGTCACCAATCATATCCATACAAACTTTCACCCTTTAAATTGCAAACATTACACTAGTACACACTTATAAGGAAACATCATATACATAACATGCTCCGTTAAGCATATCTCATGGGTTAACGACAACAAAGTTGTCTTCGACCTCTTCTTTCGGGTCCTCTTCGGGATCTTCCTCGGGGTCCTCTTCGACTTCTGCAACCGGAATTGGGGCCGCTAGGAGGATAGCAAGGGGCTCCTCAGCGTTGACCCGTATCATCGCCCTCTCTTGCTGAACTTGATCCTGGAGGGCCTCTCTCGCCTAGGTGTACTGGGCTTCCCTCTCTCAAAGAGTACGCCGTACTGCAGCCAATTGAGCTTCTAATTGCACAACATGCTCACGTTCTCGTGTAGCTGCTTCCTGCGCAGTCTGATTTGCATCTCGATGAAATTGAGCTACGGACTCTAGATAGTTGATATGCTCTAAACAATGGGTATGCTTAGTATGATCCATACATACATGATCATTCAACTGTTTCTTCTCGGTTAGCGCCTTAATTTTACTATGAGAATACCCCTCAGGGCCTTATATACATATCAAACTGATCTTAAGTTGGCGGCACTAGCGGTGCTACAGTTCTTTCTAGTAGCCACTATTATGGCGGAGCCGTCATCAAGTGTTAATTATCTCTTGCCACCATAACAATGATAATATTAATAATAAAATCTTAGCGATAGACTTGCAAGGATACCTGATGAGTATCGAGTTAATCAATGGTACAAATACGACCAAAATATTGGTCAAGCCAAAAGATGCATTCACGGACTCTCGGTACTCCCACTTGATGTCAAGACATGATGACCATCTCTCATATGTTGATCGTCGAGACTAGCGCACCGAAGAAATGAAAATAGATCAACAGAAAAGGAATTAACACGGAAATAAAATTATTACGTCTGCTCCTTTTGGAATTTCGTCCCAAAACTTAAGACATGAAACAATCAAGGTAAAGCAAACTTTAGATGACACACTTTATTTGCTGCCAACGGCGAACACAAACTACATGTCATCCAAATAGTACAATAATCAAATGCGATCTTTACGCTGAACAAGTATAGAATTCTAACAACCTCAAAGGTTTGGAAGATGACTTACTGGGACGAGTACCCGAATCTTAAGGAAATCAGCCGTTCGATAATCACGATGCGTGTTCGAGCAACAACAATCGAACCACAATGATCGAACAGCCTTAATCGGGACGACAATAATCAAACAACTCCGAAGTTCACGCCTCAGCTCAAGACATTAAGTGGGCTTGTAGGAATTACAAGACATTCACTTTGCATAGGATTCACAAGGGCCGCATCAAACTTGGGAAATGTCACAACTATAAAGGGATTAATCCGAAACAATGTCACAACTCGTTCGAACGGAAAAGACCGCAGAACAGAACACATTCAGCAGGTATCGATGAGCATAAGTGAGTCGATAGGATGGAAACATATAGAAGTCAAAAATTCGGGTATTACGATCCACTTTAAATGAAAGGAGTTTGTCCCCAAATTTTCGAACAATGAAAATAAGATAATAATATAACAAGCAACTTCATAAGGTCGAATGACCAAATCTCTGAGCATTAAGACGAATGCGAAATGACTACTAACATCACAAGAATTTCTCGGTAGTGACGCGATTTAGTTAACGGCACAGGTTGAAATCAAAGCAATGCACAACACGATTAGATATAGTCTACTCGGGTGGGATCATAAGTTGCCAAGGGAATATGGTTCAATATTCAACGAAAACGGGATTATACAACGAGATCTTGAAACCAATACATGACGGAAACCACAATTGCGATAGGCTCAGACATAAAGTCAATCATCGCAGTACCATCGAACTCGCAAGTTCTGTAGCGCAACAACAGAGTCAACCATAAGGGTTCAAGGCCCTACATTGTACAAACTCAAGAATCCCTATTATTATACTCTTCTCCCCCTCACATGGAGTTTTGCCCTCGAAACGTAGAACTACCAAGTTAGAGATGAAAGGCAAGAAGATAATGAGAATCAAAACCACAATTATCGGAAGCATCAACAATTCCGATGTATTATGAAAGCATCACCTGCCATCATCTGGGGTACGGGACACCCTTGATCATTTGCTTTGTTCACTGATAGTTTATGGACATTTGATCGAACGTTAATTGTTCATGGTTCCTCAGCATCTTTAGAATCGTCAACCGAGTTGAACAAGTCAGAGTTGTGGATATACCATTCATATGACATGACCAACAACAACATTTAACATCAATTGATTCATCAGAATCGGGTTGAAAATGAGATCAAGAACAAAATCTTCAAAATGGTTAACTCGAGAAAATCACGAAATTGCTTCGATCCGACGAAGAGCAATATATTATATAATGTTATACTCCAAAACACATTTAAACGGAACAACATCGGCCAAGATCACGATCCCTAGTCACCTTCGATTCACACTGTGGTGTCGCCCGCGGAGAAAAGGAAAAGAGTGGAAATGATACATCACGATTGCTGTCCGGTTTATATGCCGGACAGACTAGCGTGCCCTATCCACAAGGTAGCGTCGCCAATTCTGTACAATAACGCGCGCCATACCTATACCAACCAAAATTCACCATCACAACCATACCCCCACTAAGACAACAAACACGCAACGATCTGAATCGCAACCAAATGCGTGTCCACACATGACACACGACCCCACAACTTACGACTGTGGTACCAGCAAAATAAGAGGGCAAGCTATGTTTCGCCAAAACTCATAGTTACTTTACTCTTATTGGAAGAGGAGGCTTTGTTTTACACGTCGATTTTAAAATCATTTTTAAATAATGCACAAAATAATTTATACCTTTAAGATTTTCGAAGGCGTCTATAATCAGAAATGTTTCAAAAAATTACTTGGAAGTTAGATAAAATGAAGATCTTTCTTCTTCTACTACTTGTTTAATCGAAAAGAAAAGATTTTCCACCGAATACATACTCGTTTGATATAACGATATTAAATTGTAGGTTTTCACCATTTGAAAGAGTTTCAAAAACCACTTTAAACATACTCCCGCAGCGGTTAAAATTGATACTTAAAAATCTCATTCTTAAAAGAATATAGGAAATGTTAATATTCCTAATTTCCCAAAATACATTGTATAACTATTTTCACCCGGACCGCATATGCAATGTACATCTCAAAACCCTAATACCACCAACAAGTTCTAGCCCCTCGGCCAGGGTTGATCGAATCAGCACTACACAATTACCGCACAAGGGACTTATAATCGAGAGACTTACCATCTCCATATGCTCATAGGCTCAAGTTACACAAACATATATACGAAGGAAAATTAATGGGCACAATTCGAAGAAATACAAATAGATTACTCTGGTTTCCCGCAGGGTTCTGATAAGATCAGAAGCCAATGAACACAACCCCCAACAAAATACGGCTCATAAGAAGGACTTAAATCCATATACACAAAACTAAAATAATTTTGGGGATCAGAGGAACTTACAGCGCAGGTCGCACGAGGTAGCAGCAACCCAATGATATAATAAACAAACGACTGACTCCACTTTGACCGACCCAAAACACTAACAGCCTAGGTATCCATAAATCTACGCTCCGATACCACAATCTATAGCACCCCTGTGATTTACAGAGATATTACAGTGCCGTAGATTCTTTTTGGAGAACCTACCAGGCTGAGACCAACATAAATCCACACATGCATTGACAGTACTCAACTTCAAACCATTAACATTACGACACTCAACAATACATTGTTCTATGAGACTCCAACTGCCACAATAACATCATCAAAATGACTGAACCACAAACAAACCATATTACCCGACAGTACTCGCGCGAGCACAAGGCAAAACACGACTAGGTTCACAACAGAACGACCCCATAATCAAAATAGTACATGATATCAGTGTTGCTCGCCATCCTCGTGTCCTTCCTGTGCTGGTTCACCACTAAGACCTGCACCTGAATACACAACAAGTGTATATTCACCCCAGAAGGGGTCAGCAAACAGCCGGTGCAAGTACAACGATTCATAAATATGTACCACAAGTGAATAAACAACCACATCACAGTGCCATCATATATATATATATATATATATATATGGGGAAAGTGAAGGTGTGTGACAGCCCCACCCAAGTTGGGTGAAAAACACCTCACATACTATTTTTTTAATATTAATGAATCAATGAGGGCCCACATGTATTTTACATATTAAAAAAATGTATGTGAGGTGTTTTTCACCCAACTTGGGTGGGGCTGTCACACACATTCACTTTCCCCTATATATATTCTAGAATATAATACCACAATCATCATTATTTTATGCGCAATGTGATGCAATTCCCATGCATGCCATGACTCACGCACACGGGCCCATTTCGTTCGGCTCTTTTGGCCAACACAAGTCGCTTACTTGGATTTTTCACTTTTCGCTTCGCAATGCATATTTATGACATATTATTTCATGTCAATGCGCAATGATGCTGAGTATTCGCAAATTCACGTTTCAGCTAATCACACATGTCACAAATATCACATTAATACACTTTAGAGGGTAGAAATTACACAATTTAAATTTCTAGTAAATTCCCCATCGAGTAATCCGCCGATACTCGCAGTCTAACGGATCCCAGGGGACCATCACTGGTTTTACTTGGCTCACACACACTCAGCATGTAACACCCCCAATCCGCTCAGGGATATTACACGCCGTAGAACCTTTCCTCAAGGATCTACCAGGCTGGTAACAACATTTAACAACTCAACCATGCCTTTAAGGTTAAAACGACTCAGTAGACCGATTTGGTCTTTCAATAAATACATACAACTCAAATACAACTCATGCCCACGCAGGGGTCAAAATACAACTACGCCCGTACAACGGAAAAATATAGCAGCGGAAAAATAGAGTACAACTGAGCCAATAAACAGAGTACGGTTCCTCGTGTGATTAGTATCGATCATCTTTCATCATCCTTCATGCCGACCCTGTGTTATGCTCCAAAACCTGAATGCAAAAACAGACATCCACCCCCCGAATACTCGGGGGTTAGCAAAACTCCACTGTTTTGCTAGTGCAAATACAAAGTGCAAATACGAGCCATACAATTCACATTACACGAATAACAATAACCAGGAATCCTCAAAGATCCAAACGAAACGAAAAGTACTTCTCGAGGCAAGGGTTTGAGAAAACCTTTAAAAATCGAAATACCATAAATCAATGGAAATAATTTATAAGACGGTTTAGAATGCCATCGAGAGTTTTAATAGAAAACCATTTAGGATTATCAAATCCTACTTTTCAAAATCCACAAGACAAAAGGGGTCACCGCCCCAAATCTTTACTTTCCGAAAAATGACATTTACCAACCCGTTGGGATTTTAGCCCCAAATCCATAAAACGACTTTTACAAAACCATTGGGATTTTAGCCCCAAATCTCATCAACTCACAGTACACAAGAACAACCACAAGGTTCGTCTCCCAACATCAAAATCCACAAATAAAGGATTTAACACAACAACAAAATACTGTAGAGCCATCCTAGCCAAGTAGGCCAAACGAACAACTTACCTCTTACACACTTAGTCAATGCATGCAAATGAAAACCGTTCAAAAGCACTCATTTCCGGAAATGCCAATGATCAAACCACATTTGTAAAAATGCACCACAATTAACCGCGGACCCACAGCTTCGTGGATCCCTGCCGAGACCCCGTCGGATCTAACCCACAGTGGTTAAAAGCAAGCTCGCGGTCCCACAGCTTCGTGGAACCCTACCGAGACCCCGTCGGATCTAACCCGCAGTGAGCATACACACACACACACGTTACTCATGCAATACTAACATGCTAAGAATGTAAGTTCATTAAGGATACTCACTAGAGATGGCCATTAACTCGACACCATTATCAAACTCTTCAAAACACAATAACAAGATTAAATACGGAATACACGATTCCATAACTTTAAACAATAGGAGTATCATCATAAAACCCTTCAACGTTCAAAATAACCAAATCATAATCAATTCTCAAAACACCGTTCACAAATCACACTCGTTTTGAAAGAAAGCCTTTAACGAGGCCAAACCGAAATCCTTTGAAACTTCATTTCAAATAACCAAACAAACACATCAAGACGACCACCGATCATCATATCCATAAAACGAGAAAAGTATGGGCAAGGTACTTGCCTCGATACCACGAGCACGGAACCACGAACGGATACGGCTCAACCGAAGCTTCGGAACGCCCGATGCTAACGAAAAGGAATACGACAACGAACGGAACGGAAGAATCAAGCACGACCGCGAGGAACCGATGAAAATGAACCTAACGATTCGAATAGCACAATCACAACCACTTCTAAACGATTATGGAAATGGAATACACACGGAAACCCGCCTACGATTCATGTATATTCATACCGAAAACAACGAGGGCGGACCACCACCAAACCCTCTCGATTCCGCAAAAATCCACAAAATATCCATGAATCCGTAGGAAAACTAAAGATACTAACAATATTAATCGTATATACCATGAATCCACCAACAAAACGGAACGGATCGGAAGAAAATCCCAAAACCCCCAATTAAATCGAAAATAGGGTTTTAGAATATTACCTTAGGAGATTCAAGTACCAAGATCCGTAGAACACGCGTTAGATTGATTTCCGGGCTTCACTATCGAAGAAAAATGGTGAAAATCGACCCCAATGGATAAAGATGAAGAACTCTTCCCTTCTCTTATCCTCTCTCTCGCGATGCAATGAAAATGAAGAAGAAGACGGGCGATTTCGTCTAATAAAGGCGAGACCGCACAATTACCGCTTTGTGTGCGGCACGGCCGAAGTGTGCCGCGGCACAGCCGAAAATTTACTCCCAGGTTTTGGCGTTGTGCCGCGGCCGCTGCGTGTGCCGCGGCACACGGTCTGATCGGGTTTTGGCCGCAGAAGACACACGAGTGTGCCGCGGCACCGGACAGTGTGCCGCGCACTGCCTCGGCACTGTGCCGCGGCACCTGATAGGTGTGCCGCAGCACACAGTACAGATCGCTCGACCAACATTTGGAGAAATTTGTGTGCCGCGGCGCACGCACCTTGTGCCGCGGCCCACACCCCTTTTGGGTCCCAAAATGATAAAAATGATCCGAAAAGAGAATAAAACGATAGGAATCAATATTTGGGGACCAATAACACGAAATGGATCCGCGGCAACCCCGAAACGGCGGTTCCGCACATCAATAACGAAAATACAGTTCAACAGTTGACAGGAAGGACACACTGAAAGGTATACGAGAGTCACTACAATCGAGAAATACACCAAAAAAGAAAATTACCGAAATTCGAAATTGCGGATATTACACAGCATGTCACAAAGCACAGAAATTACCACTTTCTAAAATAATATTCTCTGAAATTACCACATTTTGGTGAAATCAGATTTTCCACATATTCACACGAAGTACATAAATCGCAATCAAAGTACTTGCCTGACATTCCACCGAATGGAAAAGGTTCGATTGATGAGAAAACTAGACTGAGCGATTAGCCAGACCTTCAACCTAAAACGGATCGTATTATATGATTAACGGGTTAAGATTTATATAACCGTTAGAACTCTACATTCTAATTTAGCCGAGTCTGGGTGAGACATAATTACGGACACACTCTGCGCGTTATTGGGGTGTAAGAATATTGTGTTTCGAATTTGGAGCCATTTCGGATTCGTTTGACCCATTTTGGATTGAAACCAAGAAGATTATACATTTCTCAAAGAAAATATTAAAGTTTAGGGTCAAATTGAAGATTTAGAAAACTTCAATCAAGTCCAACTCTATTTCTAATTCTCAAATGGCATAGCCCTGGGTTTTCAAACTTTATGTTTTCCACTCCAAAACTTTATATGACTATCTAATAGTCGTTTTCACGTCTCCCGTCTATCGTAGCCTCACCCGAAGCTTCTTTAACATCGACTAACGCCATTTTCACACGTAAAAACACACTGATACCCCGAAACGGCACGGTCCGTAACGAGACCCATTTTCATCACACACACGGCTCACACCCACACACATCACACACCAGCACACACACCCGCACACAACGCGCACACACACACCAACACACACACACATACGCACACACAGTAACACACCTACAGTATATATATATATATATACATACATACATATATATACTTACCCAACTCCTATACGGAAAACAAAAACTTACTAAAACTTGAAATAAAATTTAGAAACATGTTCCTTATAACAATATCTTTGCAACGGTATAAAGTTTGTAAAATTCCGATAGCCGAAGAACTGGTACGGGCGACCCAAAGGCAAATGACGTTTTTGCTCCGTTCCAACGATCTCGGTATCGGTTTGAAAAACTAAATATAGATTCATGTTCTACTCGTTAGGACGAACAATTTGATATAAAAACTTTAAGAAGTTACCTGCTTGGAGATGGAGAACGATGGGGAGGAAACTCTCGGCATTTCCCTCGTCTCTCCTTTTTTTTTTCCTCTGTCCTCTCCGAAGTCTTCTCTTCTTATCCCTTCTCTTTCTATATTTTTTTTATTTGCTTCCAGCCCTCTCCCGACTCCTCTCTTATCCTCTTTTTCTATTTTTTTTCTTTTTCTTTGTGAGGAGGTTTCATCTATATATATACATATATATATATATACTATTATAATTATCCGGATTATTATCTCTATCTCATCCCAATGAATGTTGACACGGTAGTGACGAAAAAATATTATGTATGAAATATATAGTACCACTCCGCAATTACAAAATTCAAGTTTGTCGCTCTAAAAAACACGAGCGACATAATTCTCAACTCCGACACGATGACCGAATTATTCGACGGTTCACAGAATATAAAATCACCCGGTTTATTTACTACGGGGTATCACAGGAAGTCCGACGCGGAGTGGACTATTTTGCATCGCCAAGTTTGCGGATATATTCGACAATGGGTGGATGACAACGTTTGAACCATATTAGTGGAGAGAAGGATGCTCGAGAGTTATGGCACAAGCTCGAGTAATTGTATGCTCGGAAGACGGGGAATAATAAGTTATTCCTCATTAAACAAATGATGAATTTGAAGTTTCGAGACGGGACTCCTCTATCGGATCATTTAAATGCATTCCAAGGCATAATTAATCAACTTGCCGGAATGGGAATTAAATTCGAAGAGGAGGTGCAAGCTTTGTGGTTGTTAGGCACATTGTCGGATTCTTGGGAGACATTTCGAACGTCGTTGTCTAACTCAACCCCCGATGGAGTCATTTCGATGGAACTAGCTAAAGGGAACATGTTGAATGAGGAGGTCCGAAGAAAAGCACAAGGATCTTCGTCACAGTCGGATGTTCTAGTTACCGAAAGACGGGGGAGAGGTCAAAGTAGAGGTCCAAGTAATATAGGGTCACAAAGGAGTAGTTCTCGGGGAAAGTATGCCAATATCGAATGTTACCATTGTGGTAAGAAAGGGCATACTAAGAAATTTTTCCGACAATTGAAGAAGGAGAATCGCCAAGGCCGAGAAAATTTACAAAAGAAGGAAAGCGGTAGTAATGATAAAGCCGAAGTTAATACTACTACCGAAGAATTCTGTGTATGTTGCGACTATGATATGGTCAACCTTGCGAGAGATGATTCGAGTTGGGTAGTCGATAGTGGAGCTACGTGTCATGTTACATCACGTAGAGATTTTTACTTTTCTTATACTCCGGGCGACTTTGGTATAGTCAAGATGGGTAACGATGGGTTATCCAAGATTATTGGAGTGGGAGATGTGCATTTGAGATTCGACACCGGAATGGAACTTGTTTTACGAAATGTAAAACATGTTACGGACATGAGGCTTAATGTTATGTCCGTTGGTTTACTCGATGATGACGGTTATAATAGCGGTTTTGGCAAGGGGTTGTGGAAACTCACTAGAAGTTCCTTGATTGTCGGGAGAGGACAAAAGGAAGGAAAATTGTATGTGATACTTCCGAAGGTCACGACTAATTTCGTGGACACAATCGACAATAATGACATGACCGATCTATGGCATAAGAGGTTCGGTCACATGAGTGAAAAAGGAGGCGCTATTTTCGAAGAAGGAGGCGTTGTCCAGGGTTCACAAGGTACACCTTAAAAGATGCTCTCATTGTCTAGCCGGGAAGCAAAGGAGAGTTACTTTTAAGAGTCATACTCCTTCACGGAAGGAAAATGTGCTTGATCTTGTTTATTCCGATGTTTGTGGTCCTATGAAGACTAGGACGCTCACTGGTTGCCGATATTTTGTCACATTCATCGACGATCACTCTAGGAAGGTGTGGGCTTACACCTTGAAGACCAAAGATCAAGTGTTAGCCACTTTCAAAAAATTTCATGCCTCGGTGGAAAGAGAGACCGGGAAGAAGCTAAAGTGTATCCGGACGGACAATGGTGGAGAGTACACCAGACCCTTTGATGAATATAGCCAAGAACAAGGGATCCGACATCAAAAGACGCCCACGAAGACTCCGCAACTCAATAGCTTGGCGGACTTTGGTCGAGAGAGCTCGTTGTTTGCTCTCACATGCCGGATTGCCAAAGTCGTTTTGGGGAGAAGCTTTGAACACGGCGGTTCATGTTATTAATTTGACGCTGTTTGTCCCTTTGGAATTTGATGTGCCAGATAAGGTGTGGAGCGATAAAGAAATCTCGTACCGCCACTTGAGGGTCTTCGGATGTAAAGCTTTTGTTCACATTCCGAATGATGAGAGATCAAAGCTTGATTCCAAGACGAAGACATGTATTTTTATTGGCTACGGGCTTGATGATTTCGGGTATAGATTATATGACCTGGTGACAAAGAGGCTTGTTCGGTCGAGAGACGTTGTTTTTGTAGAAGATCAAACGACGAAAGATGTTGAGAATGGAGAGTCGGCTCTACAACACGACTATCATCTTATTGATTTGGACCCCTTTCCTCCACAAAATGTTGAGACACCCGTTGGAGATGACGTCCAAAATAATGAACAACATGATGACGGTGAGAACGATGAATTGAGGCAAGATGACACCGATGGAGCTCATCATGAGCTACCCGTGACGAACATGCCATCTTTTGTTCCACATAGGCGGTCGATAAGGGACCGTCATCCCTCCTATCGTTATTCGGCCGATGAGTACATTTTACTCACCGACGAGGGAGAGCCCGAATATTTTGCGGAGGCCATGGAGGATGAAAAGAAGAAGGAATGGATGGATGCCATGCAAGACGAGATGAGTTCCTTGCATGAGAATAACACGTACGAGTTGGTAAAGTTTCCGAAAGGCAAGAGAGCTTTAAGGAACAAATGGATGTATAGAGTGAAGTCGGAAGAGCATACTTCGTTACCCCGATACAAAGCTAGACTCGTAGTGAAAGGATTTAGTCAAAAAAAGGGAATTGATTTTGACGAGATTTTTTCTCAGGTTGTGAAGATAGGATCGATTCGTTTGGTCCTTGGTATTGCGGCTAGCCTTGATCTTGAGGTTGAGCAAATGTATGTCAAGAGGGCTTTTCTTCATGGAGACCTTGACAAAGAAATTTATATGAAGCAACCGGAAGGATTTGAGGTCGAAGGAAAAGAGGATTATGTGTGTAAACTTCGGAAGAGTTTATACGGGTTGAAACAAGCACCAAGACAATGGTACAAGAAGTTTGAGTCGGTTATGGGGGAGCAAGGCTACCGGAAGACGACTCTAGACCATTGCGTATTTTTCAAGAAATTCGGAGATGGTGACTTTATCATCTTATTGCTCTATGTGGACGACCTGTTGATCGTTGGCAAGAATGCCGAGAGGATTGCCAACTTGAAGGAAGAATTGAGTAAGTCTTTTGCCATGAAAGACTTGGGGGCGGCTAAACAAATTCTTGGAATAAGAATCACTCGGGATAGAGCAGCCCGGAAATTGCACATGTCGCAAGAGCAATATATCGAGAAGGTGCTTAAACGTTTCATCATAGACAAAGCTAAAATTGTTAGTTCGCCTCTTACTAACAATTTTAAATTGACGAGCCAAGATTGCCCTAAGACGAAGGAGGAGATTGAGGATATGGATAAAATTCCATATGCCTCGGCGGTCGGGAGTTTGATGTATGCTATGGTATGTACTAGGCCCGACATTGCTCATGCCATGGGAGTGGTGAGCCGGTTTCTATCGAATCCGTGTAAGAAGCATTGGGAAGCCGTAAAATGGATATTTAGATATTTGCGGGGTACCTCCAAATTGGGGATTACGTTTGGAAATGGGAAAGCAATGCTTGTTGGTTATTACGATTCGGATATGGCCGGTAATGAAGATAACCGAAAATCCACTTCCGGTTATTTGATGACGTTTGCAGGGGGAGCCGTGTCATGGCAATCAAGATTGCAAAAGTGCGTTGTCTTATCTACAACGGAGGCCGAGTATATTGCGGCGGTGGAAGTGTGTAAAGAGCTCTTATGGTTGAAAATGTTTTTACGAGAGCTCGGCTTCCGACAATGATGTTACGTGGTTCTTTGTTACAGTCAAAGTGTGATTCATTTGGCTAAGAATGCGACTTTTCACAAGAGAACTAAACATATCGATGTGAGGTACCATTGGATCCGAGATGCATTGGAGGATGGTGTAACATCCCAATTCACAAATGGAACATTACACGCCGTAGAACCCCCGTGAGGTCTACCAGGCTAACTCATGACACGTAAACCACAATGATAACCCAAAAGATGCACCCAAAAGTAAATAAGGCCGTGGCCTCGGCCAAAACATTTTAACGGAGTACATGAGTCATAAGTTGAATACCAATTTATTGCCCACGCAGGGGACTTAAACCATGTAAAGAAAAATAAACAGTCTAACTCCAGTAATCAACAGATGCAATGACAAAACAGAAAAATACAGACTCGAGCCACATCATCATGCCAACCCATCCTTTGCATGCGCGTCCCGTGCCAGCTCCTCAGCTCGACCAGTACCTGAAATGCATAAGACGCATTTCCCCCATTTAAGGGGTTAGCATTCGAATAGCTAGTGCAAGTACATAATTACACAACATTATATACATACGCTATTTAACGCAAACAAATCGTTAAGGAAATCATTTTGAAAATCAATATTCCGGAATATCACATTAACACCAAAACAGTATATCAACAAGTTTCCACATCATGATTATCCATGCTTGGTAACTCGCGACCGTACCCATTAGTATCGGTCCCCAGAGGTCCCGTCGGACCGTCCCCAGGTGAGAAACCACTTCCACGGCCGTACCCATTAGTATCGGCCCCCAGAGGTCCCGTCGAACCGTCCCCAGGTGGAAGAACATCAACGCACGCACCCAAGTCCACTCCCGTGGCCGTACCCATTAGTATCGGCCCCCAGAGGCCACATGTCATCCCCAGGTGGAAGAGAAACAATCACATTCGTTCAATAATACCATTTACATCATTCGCATCAAAGTCATACGCACATAACGGAATGTAATACATGTACTTGCCTGGAATAAGACGAAACGAAGGAACGACGAAGGAATAGGTTTCGGTCCGAACAATTTTCCCAAATCCGTTCCTAACACAATAACGGTATACACAAGTCTCAATAATGCGGAAAGGTAAGAATTAATCCTAATTCTACCCCTTGGAACGATTTGTCGGTCATTACGAAGTCCAAGACGGTTAAAATCCAACAATGGAGAATTTACTAGGTTAAATCCGTTAAACTATAATGGAAACAAGGGATTTACGACTACACAATCGTAATCTAACAAGTCGTTGAAGCTAAATCGGATTAAAAGGAAGAAATATGCCAAAATCCCGAAATCCCCAAAAACTAGGGTTCTAAAGAAATATACCTCAATTCAGACGGAGAATGATGATGATTAATCTTCCTTGGAACGAAATAATCAGCCTACAGAGGGTTTCTACGGATTGCACCGGACAAATCGCACCAAATCGCTCAAAGGGAACTCACGTCGCGAGAAGGAAAGAAAAGAAACGAAATGAGGCGACTGAGAATAAGTCAGGGATTAAAAGGCCTGACAGCGCGTTACGTACGTTAACGCAAGCTGTTAACGTACGTAATGAGGGTTACGTACGTAACCCAACACTGGTTAACGTACGTAACAAACTGCCTGAACTAAAATGCGAAGGCTATAACGTACGTTATGGATCATGCATAACGTACGTTATGCATGCAGCAGTCCCCAGTTCTGAACAATCACATTCAGCACAGTCGATACAACGATGGAACACGACACGAGGATAGAATTAAAGGTGTAATTACGAGGTGTTCAAAACAACGAAGCTGAGTGCTGAAAGAAAATGCACTTCTAACTACCGAGGAATCCACAATACGACAAGGAGGGTAAAGACACCCTAGACTCTTAAGAAATTACAAAATGGCCCAAACAATCGAAAATTCACGATACAACGTCGGATTAACAATCCGAAACTCGCAACATACTCTACTCAACTATACGAACTCATGGAAAATAGGAAAATGACAAAATCGAACGAGTTTAACAAGAATCGAATACACATGCGACATAATATAACTCAAGATGAAATTACGTAAAAACATCATCGAGACTCGTCCAAGCGGAGAAACTCCAAGAACAAAATAGATTCAGAATTCCAAAATAGTGCCAAGCGAGTTGTCCGAAACAAATATACACCAAAAATAGAAATTACTAAAAACAGAAAACGCGGATATTACATTATCCCCCCCTAAAAATAAGTTTCGTCCCGAAACTTACAACACGAATAACTCGGGGTATCTCGACCTCATACTCTCCTCCGTTTCCCACGTGGCTTCCTCGGATCCATGCCTCGACCACTGCACTTTAACCAAAGGAATGGTTTTGTGCGTGAGTTGCTTCACCCGACGCTCTAAGATCTGAATCGGCCTCTCCTCAAAGGTAATGTCGGGCCCCAACTCGATCTCTCCAAAATCAATAATATGGCTAGGGTCCGGTACGTACTTCCTAAGGTGGGAAACATGAAATACGTTATGCACGTGGCTCAGGGACGGCGGCAAACCTAACCGATATGCAAGCTCTCCAACTCTCTCTAGAATCTCGAACGGTCCAATAAATCTCGGACTGAGTTTACCCTTCCGACCGAAGCGGTAAACTCCCCGTGTCGGCGACACCTTAAGCAACACATGGTCTCCTACATCAAACTCCAACGGTCGGCGACGTGTATCGGCATAAGACTTCGCCGACTGGGCCGTCAACAATCTATCACGAATCAGAGTAATCTTCTCTCTCGTCTCAACTACCATATCAGGCTCGGTACCAATCAGCTCGGACGCATCGTCCCAACACAACGGCGATCTGCACCTCCTCCCATACAATGCCTCGAATGGTGCCATTTTGATCGAGGCGTGCCAACTATTGTTGTATGTGAACTCGATCAATGGCAAGTGCGACTCCCAATCATCCTTCCAATCTAAAGCACAGGCTCGCAACATATCCTCTAGCGTCTGTATCGTCCGCTCAGACTGTCCGTCTGTCTGAGGGTGGTAGGATGTACTAAGTCTCAACTCGGTTCCCAAAGCTCTATGAACGGCCTGCCAAAAATGTGATATGAACCGGCCATCACGATCCGAAACAATACTCTTAGGGGTCCCATGTAACCTCACGATCTCCGCAATAAACACTCGTGCAAGTCTCTCTGGCCCCCAAGTGTCCTTAATACTCAGAAAATGAGCTGATTTGGTTAGTCGATCGACAACGACCCAAATCATATTCATTCCAGTCCGAGTCTTAGGCATACCGGTAATGAAATCCATAGAAATATCCTCCCATTTCCACTCCGGGATAGGAAGTGGTCGTAAAATCCCCGCGGGTCGCTGATGCTCGATTTTAACCTGCTGACAGGTCAAACACCTCGACACAAACTCGCTAAAGTCTGTCCTCAAATTACTCCACCAGTTGTTGCTCCTCACATCCTTGTACATTTTATTCGTACCAGGATGTATGGAGTAAGGTGTGGTATGAGCTTCACTCAAGATCTTCTGTCTCAGCTCAATATCATTCGGTACACATAGTCTGCCGCAAAATCTCAGAACGCCATCATCCTGAACCACAAATCCAGGGGCTTTCCCTTTCCTCACATCCTCCCTCAACTGGACCAAACACGGATCATCATACTGTTTCGCCTTGATATCATCAGTCAAGGACGAAGTGATCTCTAATGCACATAACTGGCCCTGAACTCTCTGAACCCAAACCTCAATATTTTGACAGATAAAATCTCGCTGGATCCTACTCTGTGGTGTAAGTACCTCCAACATCTGTAACGCCATCGGCTTACGGCTCAACACATCAGCCACTACGTTAGCCTTACCCGGATGGTAAAGTATCTCGAGGTCGTAATCTTTAATTAGCTCCAACCACCTACGCTGTCTCATATTTAACTCTTTCTGACTGAAGATATACTTAAAACTCTTGTGATCTGTAAAAATCTTACACGACGACCCATAGAGATAATGCCTCCAGATCTTTAAGGCGAAAACGACCGCAGCTAACTCCAAATCGTGCGTGGGGTAATTCACTTCATAAGGTTTCAACTGGCGGGACGCATACGCAATGACCATATCTCTCTACATCAAAACACATCCGAGCCCAAGGCCCGAAGCATCACTATATACTACGAAATCCTCGTTCCCCTGAGGCAATGCTAAAACGGGTGCGGTAGTTAAACGTCTCTTTAACTCGTCAAAACTGTCCTGTCTGTATGCAGTCCACTCGAACTTCTGAGTTTTCTGGAGCAACTGAGTGAGTGGTCTAGCGATCTTAGAAAATCCCTCCACGAATCTACGGTAATAGCCGGCAAGACCCAGAAAACTCCTCACCTCCTTCACATTCTTAGGCGGCTCCCAAGCCATCACCGCCTCTATCTTCTGCGGATCTACCCGAACTCCCTCTGCTGAAATAACATGCCCGAGGAACATCACTTCCTCGAGCCAAAACTCACACTTAGAGAACTTCGCATACAACTGCTCTGCTCTCAAAATGTCTAATACAATCCGGAGATGTAAGGCGTGCTCCTCCCGACTCCGTAAATAGATAAGAATGTCATTGATAAAGACGACTACGAATTTGTCCAGATACTCAATAAAAACTTTGTTCATCAATTGCATGAACACTGCTGGGGCATTGGTTAGCCCGAAAGGCATAACCACAAACTCGTAATGGCCATATCTCGTCCGAAAGGCAGCTTTCGGTATATCGCTGTCCCGAATCCTCAACTGGTAGTAGCCCGATCGCAAGTCAATCTTCGAAAAGACTGTAGCCCACTGAAGCTGATCAAACAAGTCGTCAATCCGGGACAAAGGGTATTTATTTTTGATGGTCAACTTGTTTAATTCTCGATAATCGATACATAAACGAAGCGATCCATCCTTCTTCTTAACAAAAAGTACAGGCGCACCCCAAAGCGATGCGCTCGGTCGAATATACCCTTTATCTAACAACTCTCCCAACTGATTCTTCAACTCTAGCATCTCCGACGGTGCCATACGGTACGGTGCTCGAGAAATAGGGGCCGCATTCGGCTCAAGATCAATAGGAAACTCCACCTCTCGATGTGGTGGTAATCCCGGCAAGTCGTCCGGAAATACATCAGGATACTCGCTAACAACTGGAATCGACGATATGTCAACCCCACCATCTTCCGCCTGCAGAGCGAAACACCAGTAGCCGACACAACCCTGGTTCAGAAGTTTCATCGCCTTCAAGGCGCTAATCACACTCCCCGATCTACCCGGCTTACAGCCGACGAGAGTATGCTCGGTGCCGTCCTCGGCAACTATCGAGATGGTACGAGTCCGATAGTTCATGATAGCACCGTGACGATCCAACCAATCGTCCCCGAGGATCAAATCCTCACCCTTAAGGTCTATAACAATGAGATTCGAGGGCCAATCCCGGCTCCCGATCCTCACTGGGCAATCCCTAACTTCCCGGTCCCCAACCATACGATCCCCACTGGGTGTACCCACTACAAACGGCTCACACTCAAACAAGCAGTCAAAACCAATACGACTCACACAATCCGAAGCAATAAAGGAATGGGTAGCACCCGAATCAAAAAGCAACGACCTTTGGATGAGTAAGGATCGAGTAGTACACAGCGCCACTGGAACATCTGTCTCCTCTGTACGCCTCATCTGATACAATCGGGGGTGAACTGAACCCGAACTCGACGCTGTACGGCGATCCGGCTGACCCCGACCCCTACCACATCCCGAACTCTGTGGAACATGAGTAGCCTGAGGCCGTGATCCTCCGATCGGCGGTGGTAGTCGGAACTCTAGCGGCCACTGGTGGCCCTCTCACGATGGGCCGCCGATGCGATGCCTCGCAAGTAAAGCAAGCAACTAACGGAAATGGGCAATCCTTCATAACGTGCTCGGCCGCAATTAAAACAAACTCTCCCCAGTGCCACAGGCGGACCGACGGTTACCACGAGATCCACCGACTGATGAAACGGCCTCCTCCTGTGTAGGAGCATAACGAGACCTCAAATCGACCACCTTTACCGTCCGAGAACCCGCCGGTAGTCTTACGCTTCTTAGCTTCAAACCGACTCGATTCGGGACAGCCATCTCGATCGCGGAGCGTGATCACGGTATTCCTTCAAAGTGGCACACATGAGCGGCGCCATACTGCCTAATATGCGGCTTCATGCGCATATTGAAGTAACGGATTTTATCAGCCTCCGTTCTCACTTGATCTCTCACGAAACCCAACTGCTGATTGTAAGAAATGATGGCCTGAGAAATAGGCACATCCTGAGGTGTGGCAGTGAAGAACTCCACAATTCTGCGTTCTTTGACTGGCGGCGGACAATATTCTGCTTCCATAGCAGCCCTGAACTCATCCCAAGTGGCCCGACGGTCTCTGGGCGCAACGGCCTCCCACCATTCCGCAGCTTCCTTATCCAGGAGGTACTGGGCAATATGTACCCTCCTGTCTTCAGGACAAGCTACGGCATCAAAGGTCCTGGACAACTGAAAGAGCCAATTCTCCCAACCGAGAGAGTCAGAAGATCCGGAGAAACGAGGAGGATGCATCTTAGACACCGTCTGAAGCCACTTACTAGCTTCCTCTTCAGGTGTCGGGGGCGGATTCTGGCGTCCACCCTGAGCTATCTGAGCAAGCTGGGCTACTAACTGCTGGAGTACGGCAGTAGCCCCGGCGTCAGCATTATTACCCGACGACACTGAGTGAGAGGCTGAGTCTGCAGAGGACTGAGAAAGTGAGCCCTCTTCATTATCAGCACCCCGACCACAGCCTCGGCCGCGCCCCCTAGCTGGTCTACCACGACCTCTCAACATACTGAAGAAAATACGAAAAGAACAAGATCAGAAAGATTCACAATCTACAAGGTTGGTATCACAATTCACAATCCCAAACAACGTAAGAAAATGAATATAGAAATATAAGAGTTCGAGGAGACTTACAGCCACGGGTCGCACGAAAAGACGGTAGCACGATGATATTAGGCTCAACGACTGACTCTAATGACGCCACTAACAGACCCAAAAATTAACCGACAGCCTAGGTATTCAAAACCTAAGCTCTGATACCATAATTGTAACATTCCAATTCACAAATGGAATATTACACGCCGTAGAACCCCCGTGAGGTCTACCAGGCTAACTCATGACACGTAAACCACAATGATAACCCAAAAGATGCACCCAAAAGTAAATAAGGCCGTGGCCTCGGCCAAAACATTTTAACGGAGTACATGAGTCATAAGTTGAATACCAATTTATTGCCCACGCAGGGGACTTAAACCATGTAAAGAAAAATAAACAGTCTAACTCCAGTAATCAACAGATGCAATGACAAAACAGAAAAATACAGACTCGAGCCACATCATCATGCCAACCCATCCTTTGCATGCGCGTCCCGTGCCAGCTCCTCAGCTCGACGAAGACTAAATGCATAAGACGCATTTCCCCCATTTAAGGGGTTAGCATTCGAATAGCTAGTGCAAGTACATAATTACACAACATTATATACATACGCTATTTAACGCAAACAAATCGTTAAGGAAATCATTTTGAAAATCAATATTCCGGAATATCACATTAACACCAAAACAGTATATCAACAAGTTTCCACATCATGATTATCCACGCTTGGTAACTCGCGACCGTACCCATTAGTATCGGTCCCCAGAGGTCCCGTCGGACCGTCCCCAGGTGAGAAACCACTTCCGCGGCCGTACCCATTAGTATCGGCCCCCAGAGGTCCCGTCGAACCGTCCCCAAGTGGAAGAACATCAACGCACGCACCCAAGTCCACTCCCGTGGCCGTACCCATTAGTATCGGCCCCCAGAGGCCACATGCCATCCCCAGGTGGAAGAGAAACAATCACATTCGTTCAATAATACCATTTACATCATTCGCATCAAAATCATACGCACATAACGGAATGTAATACATGTACTTGCCTGGAATAAGACGAAACGAAGGAACGACGAAGGAATAGGTTTCGGTCCGAACAATTTTCCCAAATTCGTTCCTAACACAATAACGGTATACACAAGTCTCAATAATGCGGAAAGGTAAGAATTAATCCTAATTCTACCCCTTGGAACGATTTGTCGGTCATTACGAAGTCCAAGACGGTTAAAATCCAACAATGGAGAATTTACTAGGTTAAATCCGTTAAACTATAATGGAAACAAGGGATTTACGACTACACAATCGTAATCTAACAAGTCGTTGAAGCTAAATCGGATTAAAAGGAAGAATTATGCCAAAATCCCGAAATCCCCAAAAACTAGGGTTCTAAAGAAATATACCTCAATTCAGACGGAGAATGATGATGATTAATCTTCCTTGGAACGCAATAATCAGCCTACAGAGGGTTTCTACGGATTGCACTGGACAAATCGCACCAAATTGCTCAAAGGGAACTCACGTCGCGAGAAGGAAAGAAAAGAAACGAAATGAGGCGACTGAGGATAAGTCAGGGATTAAAAGGCCTGACAGCGCGTTACGTACGTTAACGCAAGCTGTTAACGTACGTAATGAGGGTTACGTACGTAACCCAACACTGGTTAACGTACGTAACAAACTGCCTGAACTAAAATGCGAAGGCCATAACGTACGTTATGGATCATGCATAACGTACGTTATGCATGCAGCAGTCCCCAGTTCTGAACAATCACATTCAGCACAGTCGATACAACGATGGAACACGACACGAGGATAGAATTAAAGGTGTAATTACGAGGTGTTCAAAACAACGAAGCTGAGTGCTGAAAGAAAATGCACTTCTAACTACCGAGGAATCCACAATACGACAAGGAGGGTAAAGACACCCTAAACTCTTAAGAAATTACAAAATGGCCCAAACAATCGAAAATTCACGATACAACGTCGGATTAACAATCCGAAACTCGCAACATACTCTACTCAACCATACGAACTCATGGAAAATAGGAAAATGACGAAATCGAATGAGTTTAACAAGAATCGAATACACATGCGACATTCTAATATCCGCAATTTCGAATTTCGGTAATTTTCTTTTTTTTCGGCGGAAGTCCGTTTTGACGACTCGCTCATGACCATTTCATCATTTCGAGAATGATTAATTCTTCACTTTTTGTCATCCGAGTTCGTTTCGGTGTTGTTTTGTTGAGTTCCGTGCTTTTTAGCGACTTTTCCGCACTTGAGCTCGATTCTTGCGAATCTCGTCCGAAACTATTGTTTCGAGTTTCTCGCAAGTTCATTTAATGTTATTATTCATGTTGCGAGCTTTGGTTCGGTGTTTCGATCACGTATCGTGATTTTCGGACGTCTTGGGCCATTTTTGTAATTTCCCAAAGTTTGGGGTAATTATTTCCGTTGTAGAATTCTGACACTTCGGATGGTCGGAATCGTGTGTTCTCTTAGTGCTTGGATTCGTCTTTGCGAGTACTTCGTAACCGTATCTTCGATTTTTACTCAGGTTCGGGTTTCGGGGTCGTCCGGGCCGTCGGAGTGGCCACGGCCGAGTCACGGCCGGAGGCCTGGCTTTGGCGAGTTACGGCCGTAAGGTGCGATTACGGCCGTAAGGTGTCGAGTTACGGCCGTAAGCGTGATCGGTACGGCCGTATGAGCGCCGGGCGGATTTTGTGAAGGCCGATTCTGGCCGTAAGGTGTGCGAATTCTGGCCAGTAAGTGTCCATTTAGTCTTTGGCGATTTTTGACGAATGCGATTCGGCCGTAAGGCTGCCGAGTACGGCCGTAAGGTGTCCGAGTTACGGCCGTAAGGCTGCCGATTCTGGCCGTAACTCTGCCGGCTATATATAGCCTGGCTCGGCCAGATTTCATTTCCTACCCGATTTTTTCCTTCTTTCGGCGATTGGCGACGGGTGCGACGGGAAATGGAGTTCTTGGCCGATTCTAATCATTTCCGAGGCATTTTGGAAGATCCTTGTTGATTATATCAACATCTAATCCGTGTATTTCGTCGAATCAAGGTATATTTCTTGATTTTCCTTCAAGTTGACTTTTCGGAGAATTGTTCTTGATTTCATTTCTAATCCGATTTTGATACATCGATTGGTGTAGTATGATGTTATTAATCATGTTCTATGGGTTGTATATCCATATATCAAGTTTGTTTAACTCGATCGATGATTCGAGTGTTCTTGGGAATTATTGAACATTTAGTGTTCGATTAAATGTCCCAATGAGTTCCTTTCGATAGTTTGTTGGGATTTCCGTCGTTTTTGCCTTGATTCTTGTCGTAATCATCTTTTGTTGTTCCTTCCGGAGGATTATAGGTGCTCGAGGATTTCCGATGTTGAATCCCGCTTGGTGATTGATGATTCGTGTGGTGTTATTCTCGTAGTACTTGTGGTGCTATTGCGTTCTTGATATTGTTCGGGGGTTCGGGGCTATTCGACCGTATTTCATCCGTTGTCTTGTTGCGATCGTGGTTTCGAGGCAAGTATCTTGCCCATACATTACGTGTTTTGTGGATATTATGGTTGTTAATCGTCGATATGTGCTAAATAAATATTTATAACCATTTTTCAAAAGAATCGGTATATTTACCATCATGCTTTTCGTAAAGGTGAACCGTGTGTGTCGGGAATTAATATGTTTATGGATGAATATGTGAGTTTGTGTGATATTAGTTGTGTCGTTCGGTGCTGTTGAAATCTTGCGCGTCCTTGTGAATCGTATCATTACTTGGTCGTGAGTATATGTTGGATGAACTGGCCATTCTAGTAAGGTACCTCGACTATATATACCGTGATTGACCTTCGAGGCTTGTGGTTTGCAACTGTGATTTTTGGAACGTGTGTGTGTGTTGTTCCTTCCACCGGAGTGTCCGACGGGATGTCCGGGGTCGATACTAAGGTGCGGCCACTAAGTGGACTTGGGTGCGTGTGTGGATGAACTTCCACCGGAGTGTCCGACGGGATGTCCGGGGTCGATACTAAGGGGTACGGCCGCGAAGTGGTTTCCCACCCGGAGTGTCCGACGGGATGTCCGGGGTCGATACTAAGGGGTACGGCCGCGGGTTACTGATTGTGGTTTTCATCTTGAGGATGACGTTGATGTTTTCGTTAATTGTGATATTGTCCGGAGTATCACAATGCTTTGTGCTTGGGGTCGAGAGACATTATATACCGAGTCTTGGTGCTTGACTAGAATGGCATAGGAATAATGTGTTATGTGTAATGTGTTCTTTTAAAAGTGAATTGAAGTGGATGATCGGGTCGTGGACCCTGTGTTCTGTGACCGGAATGGTTGGGTCGTGGACCCCGCGTTTTGTTAACGGATTTGCATTTTGGAAAATGAACTTTGGGGCTGTGACCCTAAATGACTTTCGAGGAATTAAGAACATTTTTAATTTTTGATGTTTTCAAAACTCCCGAGATTTGGAAAGGTTTTCAAAATGCTTACTTGCTTCGTTTCTGCTTTCAAGACTTGAACTATTTTTTTTCTAGATATATCTCGGGAAGTCTTTCGTTATATTCTCGGAATGTGTTGTGTATGGCTCGTATTTGCACTTTATACTTGCACTAGCGAAACAGTGGAGTTTTGCTAACCCCCGAGTAATCGGGGGTGGATATCTGTATTGTGTCCAGGTACATGCAGGTTTTCGGGAGCAAGACACAGGATCGGCACGAGGGATGATGAAAGACGAATGATACTAAACACACGAAGGCGGTTTGGGTTCGATTAGTCGAGTCCATTGTATTGTCTTTTCATTTGTCTTATTGTTCGTTGTTGCATGTATTTTAGCCTGGTGTGGTGATGAGTGTGGATGAGTGTATGTATTTTGATTTTCAAGTCGGTGACGAAAGACCAAATCGGTCTATTGGTCCGTTATTTTGATTCGCTCGGTATGTAATGTAATGTGTTGTTTTGATGTCTAGCTGGTGGATCCTCACGGAGAGGGTGCGGCGTGTAATATTCCGGTTTGATCCGGGGTGTTACATTTATGGTATCGGAGCTTAGGTTGTGGAAACCTAGGCTGTCGGGTCAGTGGTGTTTATTGAGTTTTGTCTTGTCGGATTATGTCTGACTAAGTCGTGTCGCGACGCGTCGTCTGAGTTTGTTGGTCGTGATTAGTATCGTGGGCGATCATCATCTTCGTGCGACCTGTGGCTGTAAGTCTCCCTTCTTTGTGTTGTGCCTCGTATGACACGAGCTATTTTTATGATTAATTGTTAAGCGACGGAATTCTTTTATGAATTTTGATTTCGTGATATGTGGTTACTTGACTCTAATACTTCGTTCATATGAGGAGTAGTGTTGATGGATTGTGCATGTTTGACTATTATTTCTTTTATCCGCTGCGTGAGTTCCTTTGTAATGATTTTCGGTATTTTACCGACTGAATTTTATTTCGAAAATTGATTCCATTAACCGAATTTTTGGCATTATGGCCTTGATCATTTTGGCGAAATTCTTATGACGGTATCTAGTATTTTGTAAATGGATTTTGTGAGTTTTTGAAATATTACCGTCATCGGCCTTTTTGGCGTTTTTGTGAATGGTTTTTAGCCTGGTGGGTTCCGGCGCGGGACCCACGGCGCTATATTGTTCCTTGTAATTACCTGAAATTTTTGGGCATTCTAGCCCATTGAATTATTTTTGAAAACCTTGAGTGTCTTAGAAAATTAAAATTCGAGACGTACTTTTAAAATGAATTATTTTCTTGCGGTGTTTTCAAGGTGTTTTCTAATGCCGCAATACATTTCAAGAAATTTCCGGTTGAGGACCAAAAATATTTTTGAGATATTTTCAAATGCAGTTGCTTAGACCCAAGGGTCGAATATTTTTGAAAGTTTTTCACTACGAGAAGGTGTCCTCATTTTTGTTCAAACGCAAGATGATTTTCAAAGTCTCGAAAATGATGTTTGTTCAACTTTTTGTAAAATGATACTCAAGATCAATTGGTGTTTCCAAACTGTCTTCAAAGGTGGTTTTTGTTTTTAAAACCTATCATTCCTGTTTGCGGACCGGAAATGCGTGTATGGTTTTCAAACTTTCGTTACGGTGTTAACCCCGAATTGTGATCGAATTGGTGGCATGAACGTCGAGGCGTTGCCACGCATTTGTTGTACTAGTCCTCTGTGAGAGGTATGAACCGGTATTCTTGTTTGTCGCCTCGTGGTGATTTGCGTGTTGTCGCACGGGTGTGGTATTGAAGCTTGAGTTTGTACGTTTGTGTACATGTGTGATTGTTTCATGATGGTTGAAATTATGTCTTGGTTATCGTTCGGGCCGTCGAGGTCGCCGAACGATACCGTCGTTCTTTGTAGTGTTTGTGTGTGTATTACTTTATGATGGTAATCGTTGTATATGGTATGTGTTATGATTCTTTGTTGTCCGAGTTGGCATCTCCGCTATGTTATTTTGCGACGTTGTGCCCCATTGTATCTAGCATTTGTATTTTCGGTATGCCGAGCCGAGACGTTTCAACCGTGATGTGCGGGGCATGCACGTGTAAACGTCCTTCTCGTCGGTAACACATTTCAAGTGTGGACTCGAGGGACACCGAATTCCGTTTTGCGAATTAGCTACCGAGACTTTCAAGTTCGCGCTTCGGACAGTCATCGGAATCGGCTTTGAGAGGCCTTTGAAGGATGTTTCTGTCAGTTGCTTGTTGTGTCGTCACCTTGATTTCGCTGTTGTGAGTTGCGTGGGCGACCTTCTTTTATAAGAGGTCGAATGTAGTACCCGTGTTGTTTTTAGACTCCTGCATTTTCTCTTTCTCGAGTCTATCGACTCGCTCGTGTTCGTTGATACTTTCGAACTTTTACGTATTTCGGTTTCGTCGTTCGAGCAGTGTGATCTTGGTTTGGGTCAACTGGTTATCATTGTGACTTTTTCGAGTTCGGTTCGATTCTTGTGAACCTTGTTCGGAAGTGACATCATCTGGTTTTACTAGTTCTCTTATTCGAAGTGGATCGGATTTGGAACTTCGTATTTTCGACTCGCCGACTCGTTTATGTTCATTGACATTTTCCGAGCTTGTCCCGCCCTTGCTTTTGTTGATCGAACGAGGGTGGTATTATTTGAATTACTCGCTCGTCGTTGTGACTTTTCAATTATTATTTCCTTTCTGTGGATCTTATACGAGTGTGCATCTTGTTGTTTTCAGGATCATGTTTTGTCTCGAGTCGAGATGTGAACCTCGGAATTGTCGGTTGAACCTTATTGTTCTTCGTGATCCGAACATGATCGTTCGATTTTTGTTGTCTCGATCTTTGTGGTTCGATCGTTTGATTGTTCGATTTTTGTTGATCTCGTTTCGTGATTGTTGAACATTCAGACTCCTTGAAATTCCCTTAAGTTCGGGAAGTTAGTCTCGTTTTCAATCTTCCAACCCTTGGGCGGTGGAATTCAGTATTTGTTCGGCGGTTGGCCGCGTTTTGATTGATGTACCGTTGGGTTGGTCAATCCTGTTGATTTTTTCGTTGTGTTTTGTGATTGTCCTGGATAATCGACTTGATTATACTATCTGTTTGTTGACGCTTGTCACTTGTTGACTTTATTATGTTCCTATGGCGACGTTGTATTGGTCGTCGTGGAGCGTGTTTTCACGCCGTATGTCTCTTTGCGTTTCTTGCGGCGTTTGCCGTCGGGCGCGAGTTTTCGGTTTTGCGTATCTCGTCGAGTTTTCTGGCGGGGTATATTGCTTCCCCTACTTGTTTTAAGTTTCGGACGAAACTTCTTTTAAGAGGGTAGAATGTAATATCCGCATTTAATTCGGTAATTTTCTTTTTTCAAGTGAAGTCCGTTTTGACGACTCGCTCATGACCATTTCATCATTTCGAGAATGATTAATTCTTCACTTTTTGTCATCCGAGTTCGTTTCGGTGTTGTTTTGTTGAGTTCCGTGCTTTTTAGCGACTTTTCCGCACTTGAGCTCGATTCTTGCGAATCTCGTCCGAAACTATTGTTTCGAGTTTCTCGCAAGTTCATTTAATGTTATTATTCATGTTGCGAGCTTTGGTTCGGTGTTTCGATCACGTATCGTGATTTTCGGACGTCTTGGGCCATTTTTGTAATTTCCCAAAGTTTGGGGTAATTATTTCCGTTGTAGAATTCTGACACTTCGGATGGTCGGAATCGTGTGTTCTCTTAGTGCTTGGATTCGTCTTTGCGAGTACTTCGTAACCGTATCTTCGATTTTTACTCAGGTTCGGGTTTCGGGGTCGTCCGGGTCGTCGGAGTGGCCACGGCCGAGTCACGGCCGGAGCAGGGCCTGGCCTGGCCGAGTTACGGCCGTAAGGTGCCGGTTACGGCCGTAAGGTGTCCGAGTTACGGCCGTAAGCGTGATCGGGTACGGCCGTATGAGCGCTGGGCGGATTTTGACGAAGGCCGGTTACGGCCGTAAGGTGTGCGAGTTACGGCCGTAAGTGTCCGGCTGGTGCTGGGCAGATTTTTGACGAATGAGATTCTGGCCGTAAGGCTGCCGAGTACGGCCGTAAGGTGTCCGAGTTACGGCCGTAAGGCTGCCGATTCTGGCCGTAACTCTGCGGCTATATAGCCTGGCTCGGCCAGATTTCATTTCCTACCCGATTTTTTCCTTCTTTCGGCGATTGGCGACGGGTGCGACGGGAAATGGAGTTCTTGGCCGATTCTAATAATTTCCGAGGCATTTTGGAAGATCCTTGTTGATTATATCAACATCTAATCCGTGTATTTCGTCGAATCAAGGTATATTTCTTGATTTTCCTTCAAGTTGACTTTTCGGAGAATTGTTCTTGATTTCATTTCTAATCCGATTTTGATACATCGATTGGTGTAGTATGATGTTATTAATCATGTTCTATTGGTTGTATATCCATATATCAAGTTTGTTTAACTCGATCGACGATTCGAGTGTTCTTGGGAATTATTGAACATTTAGTGTTCGATTAAATGTCCCAATGAGTTCCTTTCGATAGTTTGTTGGGATTTCCGTCGTTTTTGCCTTGATTCTTGTCGTAATCATCTTTTGTTGTTCCTTCCGGAGGATTATAGGTGCTCGAGGATTTCCGATGTTGAATCCCGCTTGGTGATTGATGATTCGTGTGGTGTTATTCTCGTAGTACTCGTGGTGCTATTGCGTTCTTGATATTGTTCGGGGGTTCGGGGCTATTCGACCGTATTTCATCCGTCGTCTTGTTGCGATCGTGGTTTCGAGGCAAGTATCTTGCCCATACATTACGTGTTTTGTGGATATTATGGTTGTTAATCGTCGATATGTGCTAAATAAATATTTATAACCATTTTTCAAAAGAATCGGTATATTTACCATCATGCTTTTCGTAAAGGTGAACCGTGTGTGTCGGGAATTAATATGTTTATGGATGAATATGTGAGTTTGTGTGATATTAGTTGTGTCGTTCGGTGCTGTTGAAATCTTGCGCGTCCTTGTGAATCGTATCATTACTTGGTCGTGAGTATATGTTGGATGAACTGGCCATTCTAGTAAGGTACCTCGACTATATATACTGTGATTGACCTTCGAGGCTTGTGGTTTGCAACTGTGATTTTTGGAACGTGTGTGTGTGTTGTTCCTTCCACCCGGAGTGTCCGACGGGATGTTTGGGGGTCGATACTAAGGGGTACGGCCACGGAAGTGGACTTGGGTGCGTGTGTGGATGAACTTCCACCCGGAGTGTCCGACGGGATGTCTGGGGGTCGATACTAAGGGGTACGGCCGCGGAAGTGGTTTCCCACCCGGAGTGTCCGACGGGATGTCTGGGGGTCGATACTAAGGGGTACGGCCGCGGGTTACCAGTTGTGGTTTTCATCTTGAGGATGACGTTGATGTTTTCGTTAATTGTGATATTGTCCGGAGTATCACAATGCTTTGTGCTTGGGGTCGAGAGACATTATATACCGAGTCTTGGTGCTTGACTAGAATGGCATAGGAATAATGTGTTATGTGTAATGTGTTCTTTTAAAAGTGAATTGAAGTGGATGATCGGGTCGTGGACCCTGTGTTCTGTGACCGGAATGGTTGGGTCGTGGACCCCGCGTTTTGTTAACGGATTTGCATTTTGGAAAATGAACTTTGGGGCTGTGACCCTAAATGACTTTCGAGGAATTAAGAACATTTTTAATTTTTGATGTTTTCAAAACTCCCGAGATTTGGAAAGGTTTTCAAAATGCTTACTTGCTTCGTTTCTGCTTTCAAGACTTGAACTATTTTTTTTTCTAGATATATCTCGGGAAGTCTTTCGTTATATTCTCGGAATGTGTTGTGTATGGCTCGTATTTGCACTTTATACTTGCACTAGCGAAACAGTGGAGTTTTGCTAACCCCCGAGTAATCGGGGGGTGGATATCTGTATTGTGTCCAGGTACATGCAGGTTTTCGGGAGCAAGACACAGGATCGGCACGAGGGATGATGAAAGACGAATGATACTAATCACACGAAGGCGATTTTGGGTTCAGTTAGTCGGAGTCCATTGTATTGTCTTTTCCGCTGTCTTATTGTTCGTTGTTGCAAGTATTTTACCCTTGTGTGGGTATGAGTCTGGATGAGTGTATGTATTTTGATTTTCAAGTCAGTGACGAAAGACCAAATCGGTCTATTGGTCCGTTATTTTGATTCGTCGGTATGTAATGTAATGTGTTGTTTTGATGTCTAGCCTGGTGGATCCTCACGGAGAGGGTCTGCGGCGTGTAATATTCCCGGTTTGATCTGGGGGTGTTACAGACATAATATAAATCAAGATGAAATTACGTAAAAACATCATCGAGACTCGTCCAAGCGGAGAAACTCCAAGAACAAAATAGATTCAGAATTTCAAAATAGTGCCAAGCGAGTTGTCCGAAACGAATATACACCAAAAATAGAAATTACTAAAAATAGAAAACGCGGATATTACAGATGGTTTGTTTGAACTTGATAAAGTTCATACCGATGATAATGGTTCCGATATGTTAACCAAGGCGTTGAGTAGAGAGAAGGTGAAAGTGTGTTGTTCGATCGTCGGGATGGCGAACTCTTCCTATATTCCGAAAAGGGGGAGATTTGTAGGAGTAATTTTCAAAATATAGTCATTTTCTCACCTTGCACAGCCCTGTCGAGCAGATGCCGATCGCCCTGCCGAGCAGCTGCCGATCTCCCTTGCCGAGCAGCTGCCGAGCAGCCTGCCGATCGCCTTGCCGAGACCCTGCCGAGCACCCTTCAATATGGCCGAGCGGCTCCTGTCTATCGCCCTGCCGATCACCCTGTCGAGCGCCCTGCCGAGTCCCTGCCGAGCGGCCCCTGACGAGCACCCCTGCCGAAGCACCTGGGGCCGCGGCACATCCCTGCCGAGTTGCGGCCCCCGGCATTTTGTTTCACAAGGCCAAAGTGGCCTGTACTCTGGGCCGCGGCTCCCTCCTACCGGGCCGCGGCCCCTGCCGGTAGTCCTGGGCAGTTTTTTATGTGTGTGTCGCGGCACACTTGGGCCGGGCCGCGGCACACGGGTCAACCCAGCAAAGGGGATCTATTTTTAGCAGGTTTCTTGCGCGATTTTTCAGACTTCATCCATACACTTTGAGAGAAGAACAAGAGAGAGAGATAGAGATAGAAACAAGAGAGATAAATACATTTCTTCAATTTCCCGGAGATTTATCGGTCGGATCGTCGTGATCTTTTGACAAGAGCTTGGTAGCTATTGGGCAAATCTTTTCACCGGTGTAGATCGAGATTTTGAGTCCGGAAGTTCGGGTATTTCGTTAGCTCTTTGTGTAAGCTATTTACGGTTGTTTCTTTTCTCGATCTTGTTGTTGTTGTTGATTCCAAATACTTGAAGAACATTTATTACCAAGTATTTGACGATTGGTGTATACCCCTAGTTTGTATTAGGGACGATTGTGTATTTGTGTGTATTGGTGATAGTGGATTTAAGCGGATTCGGTCCCGTAGTTTTTACTCTCGTCTTGAGGGATTTTCCACGCTAAAATTGTGTGTCGTTATTTATCGCTTTCGAATATCATTTGTATTATTTTTATCGAGTTGTAATTATTGCTCTACTCGTCGGTAACCATAAAGTTACGAATGAAGAGTGAGAATTTATCAAACGAGATTCCGCTTTATTCGTTGTGACGTAACGTTTGTCGGTATTTTTTCCAACAATGAGTCTGGTTTACGAAAAGGTCTTGGCATGTGAGAAAGGAAAGTAACTAGTTGGTATTCAGACCATTCGATTTTGGGACCACGTTTCAAGAATTAGGTATCTTGGTGATCACGACACATATACACTATAAAAGGGGAGGCCAGGGGAAGGGTTGGTGGTCCAGTGGTAGGACGCCTACTCCCAAGACATTCCTTTGGAGAGGTTTTGGGTTCTAACCCCACCAATGAGGTGAAAGAGGAAGTTTTTCTCTTTATGATCCTCTAGCTCCCCGGGGCTAGCTCGAGCGACCGCTAATCAATGTTTAATCTCGCGTCAAGCGGCAGTGTGGGAGTATTTTCTTGCTGGGAACCCGGAGGTGCTGACCAATCAGTGGGTGTTCTCCGGAGAACTGTGCTGGGAACCTGAGGCGCTGTTAATCAGTTAAGGATTTCTCCTTGTGCGCAGAAGTGTACAGGAAAGGCATTGGGAACCCTGGAATTGCTCGAGCGACTCGCGATTTACTTCTCTCAATGAATTAGGAGTGGGTTCATTGAGGGACTAGGATTAATCCGGGTAAACTGGGATCACCTAGTTATCAAAAAATAAAAAATAAAAGGGGAGGCCAAATGTAGGTTTACTTTTTAGAATCTTTTATATCATAAAAAATATATTATAACTTTGCATGAAAACTATCGTGACTCCTTTGATCTAACCATCACAATGCCCATTAAAGATGGATAAAATGAATAATCTCACTCTACCCCTGTAGGATTGTTTAGGCTTGACGCCCAAGACTCTCAGTTCAGTTGTTTAGGCTTGACGCCCAAGGGCCAAGACTCTCAGTTCAGTGGATTGGGTCCTAAAATCCCGTGAATCCACTTAATGGAAGTAGAAA
This sequence comes from Orobanche coerulescens, assembly GCA_033398695.1. Taxonomy (NCBI): domain Eukaryota; kingdom Viridiplantae; phylum Streptophyta; class Magnoliopsida; order Lamiales; family Orobanchaceae; genus Orobanche; species Orobanche coerulescens. Next base: position 136,052,774 of record CM065816.1, on the reverse strand, counting down.
TAGATTGTTTTGTTCACATAGTAATATTTTTTTTTTGCCCCATATTTAGTAACAATTCTTTTAATATCTAAATTATCGAAATTGACATTTACTCGAATAAAATTCGAGTCATATATTATAATTTCGAGTAATATAATTTTGAGTCAACTTTAAAAAAACAATATTGAGGAAGGTTGAAAACATGGGTTACCGGATTCCAAAAATTCGGGTTCTGTAGTCCATTCGTGTCAGAATACGGTCGTGTCACGAATTTTTATACATCTCCCGAATGAATTCGGGAGACATCTCTTGTTTTTTTTTAACATCTCCCGATCATTCGGGAGACCTCTTCCTTTCTTTTTTTCTTTTTTTTTTTTATACATCTCCCGTTCATTCGGGAGACCTCTTTCTTTTTTTTTTTTTTCTTATACATCTCCCGAATGAATCGGGAGACCTCTCTTTTTATTTTTTTTACATCTCCCGAATGAATTCAGGAGACATCTTCTTTCTTTCTTTCTTTTTTTTTTAATTTTTTATACATCTCCCGAATGAATCGGGAGACCTCTTCTTTCTTTTTTTTTACATCTCCCGAATGAATTCGAGAGACTTTTTTTTATTTATATGTCCCGAATTGTATTCAAGTGACACGAATTGGATCTCCCGAATGAATTCGGGAGACATCTCTTTGTTTTTTTTAACTTCTCCCGATCATTCGGGAGACCTCTTTTTTTTTTTTTTTTAAATCTCCGTTCATTCGGGAGACCTCTTTTTTTTTTCTTTTTCTTTTTTATTTTTTATACATCTCCCGAATGAATCGGGAGACCTCTCTTTTTTTTTTTTTTTACATCACCCGAATGAATTCGGGAGACCTCTTCTTTCTTTCTTTTTTTTTAATTTTTTATACATCTCCCGAATGAATCGGGAGACCTCTTCTTTCTTTTTTTTCTTTTTTTTTACATCTCCCGAATAAATTCGGGAGACTTTTTTTTTATTTACATATCCCGAATTGTATTCGGGTGACACGAATTGGACTCGTGTAACCCGAATTTTCGGACTCGTGCAACCCATATTTCCAACCTTCCTCGATATTGTATTTTTTTTGAAGTTGACTCGAAAATATGTTACTCGAAATTATAACAAATGACTCGAATATATTCGAGTAAAGGTCAAATTCGACAATTTGGGTATCAAAAGAGTTGTTACTAAACTTGGGACAAAAAAGAATATTGCTATATGCAAAAGGGCAAAACAAGTTTTCTCCCCTTAATGGAAATAGTTTGTTTCTCTTCCATATATACTTGTTCCTCGTGACATCTTTTCCCGTTAAAGTTCGCTCTCGCCGAGGAAGTTATGGTCGGTTCGGGCGACCTCCGAAAAGCTCCTCATCTGCCTGTTTGTCTAGAGTGTGAGTTCAGCTGGACTCATCTGTTGGTTTAATGTCGAGTTAAGGCTCCTTGAAGTCGCGAACAAGTCTTTCGGGCTTACTGAAACCGGCCACCATCTCATGTAATCTATTGAGCTTGATATTTCTTTGGGGTGATTCTCCCCGACCCCGATTTGGTTATTCTGAGGTCAGTCAGGTTATTCCGAGCTAGGATGTCCTAGCTTTGTTTGATTTCACATCATGCTTAACTCAATCTAGTCCGATTTTGTTCCATTTTGAACAAGATTGCCCTGAATCCGAACTAAACTCCTGATTTTCGGTTTTGAACGAGATTAAATTTCTCAATTTTAGTATGATATTTTATTAAGATTTTATCAATTGTTCTGAATCAGTTCGTACATTTGGGTTCTCAATCAATTTTCAGATCGACTTTAAGCACGTATTCTCTTTGTTTACATTTAAATTTTCTTTAATTTTAATAACGAACTTTGACTATTGATTGTTACAAGTATTGTACATAAATAAAATCATATCTTTCTTCATTCTTTAAAATATCTTATAATACTAGTTTCTAATAATTTTCATGACATAATTAAAAAATATTCATGATCAAAATTTTATCTCAAAATGTGAGAAAAAATTTGAAAAAATTAGGGTGGTGGCAATGGGTGCGGTTTGGCTGCGGTTTGGGCTCATACCAAGCGGCAACACCGTTGCCAGTGGAGAGGTATGGAAACGGTATGGAGGGGAGCGGCAAAGATTGCCGAGACGGCATGGGAGAAACTAGACGTTGGGTTTCGAACGTTGGGCACAAAAATGAATTACTGGATGGAACATTCAGTTGATTTGACTGTTGAAGCTATTTTATGGTTATATTTTTGTGTTATTTTATTAGTTTGTTAGATCTTTTTTATTTTTATATATTTGTTGGCTTTTTTTTATCTGCTATGGATTGTGATCTTGGTAGTATTTTTTTTATTTTATTTTAGAGAATCTGGGAGTGACTAAAAGAGCAATTATTTTATTATTAATGAAATATTATGTTTTTATTAAATTGTTTATTATAATTTATGAATATAAAAAATAGAAAAATAAAATTAGGTGAGGTATGAGAGAATCATGGTTGCCACTAAAAAAGTATGGTGAGGTATGGTTGAGGTATGAGATGAGGTGGAATGATATTATTGGTGGGTTGAGAGATATGAGAGAGGTATGGAGGCATGATTGCCAGGGCCGGTCGTAGGGTTTCTCATGCCCTGGGCGAAAAGGCCAAAAAATGCCCCCATATTTAAAAACTACAAAACAAAAAAGTATATTATTTTTAAGGACCAATTTTTGTTATTGTTATTAAATGATAATGTGTGCTTCCTAATACATATCTTATAATTATATAGTATCATAATGTTATATCAAGTTAAATGATATTTAGAGACTTGCATATAATTATAGTTGTGCTCAGACTAAAAGTATACAACTATATATGATGTTTAAGTCATCTTAAAACATAGAAAAACTTAATACTATATTTGTATCATATTTTTAATAATCTAAACATACTTAAATAGCGAGTGTTATATAGTTTAAACAGTCCTATATAGCTTTAAGCAACAGACCACACTATGGGTGACAACAAAACTGGATTCACAAGATTCTATATCTAAAAAAAATAGTAACCTCCAATAATCATATTTTATGACTGTGGAAATCACAATAATTAGTTGAAACTATGTAGTAATTTAAAATTATTTCATACATGACTTGATTTTAGAAAGTATAAGAAAAGATATTTGTGGTTTCGAGTTGAAAGTAGTTAGTAATCTAAATTGTTTCATGTAGAGTTTAAATATTATTACAAATTTTTCAAAGCAAAAATATATAAGAAGTATAAATTGTTGAATATGACTAATTTTATTTTATTTCAGATAAATAAGTGTTGTCATCAAAACAAGACAAATATTTAAAAAAAAGAATTATAGAAAAATAAATGAATCGACAACAATAGTAATACAATTAACTAAAAGAAACATCCAAGAGCATCATTAGTCTAATGGTAAAGAAGTGCTTATCTATCCTAAAGATTTATGGTTCAAGTCTTGTTGGCAACACTTTAATTTTTTTTTGCCAGTAATATCATCACTGGGCCTAAAATTGATGCATCTTGGGCTTTGATGCCCTTGGCCGTCGCCCGGCCCGCCCACCCATAGGGCCGGCCCTGATGATTGCCACCACCCTTATGGAAATGTTATGTAAAAGTAAATATACAACCCTTTTATATTTACGACACAATAGACTAGAGGTCTGCATTCAAACATGTCCTAGAAATTCATCATGATCCCATCCTAACAACTTACGGGATGAAACGGAATTTGATTTCAAAAACTGAAGTCACGTCCCAATTTTAGGAGTAGGCATGGTTCGGGACGGACCGGGATAAAGATAATTTTGGTTACAAAACGTGATTTGGTGGGATGAGATTAACATTTTTTTCAAGTTATGGAATAAGACTCTGTTCTTTTGGACTGAATGAATCTGAACTGAACTGAACTGAACTGAACTGACCTGAACTGAACTGAACTGTATATTAAGGATAAATAATAATAATAATAATAATGGTAAATAATAATAATAGTAATCAACAACAACGATAATAGTAATATTATTAGTAATAATAACAATAATAATAATAATTAAGATTAATAATAATAATAATAATAATAATAATAATAAGAAGAAGAAGAAGAAGAAGAAGAATCGAATCAATCGAACGGACTGAATCAATTCAATCCCGAATGGACATGAATGGCCCAATCGACTGGAATCGAATCAATTAAATGATCTCGGTAGGTACGAATCTCGTCCCGGATCGGCTCGGAGTCGGGACCGATCAAAAGCCTATATAAATTAATATTGGGTAAATTGCTATTTATGTCCCATCGTTTAAGCTTTTTTTCAAAAATGTCCCACCGTAAAGGTATTTACAACAACCTACCCAACGTTTCAGAAACCCCCCCTTTTGTCCCCTAAAAATTTTCCGGTGCCGGAATGTTGACGAGGATCGTCGGACATGTGATGTGGAATGCCAACTTGTATCAGCATAAATGATGTGGAATAATTTTTTTTTAAATAAATATTTATAGCCCATCGTTTTAGTAATTTTTCAAAAATGTCCCATCATTTTAAGGTTTTTCTTAAAAATGTCCTACTCTAAAGATAGTTACTAAAATATAACCAACGTTTCATAAAACCCCCTTTTTTGTCCCCAAAAATTTTTTGTATGTTTAATTAGAAAGTTTAATTTTATGTTATGCTTTTGTTAAGTTTCATTGCAATGTTTCTGTTATATTTATTTCTAATTTCTATGATATTCAACTATGAATATAGATGTGAATAGAAATTGCAACGATAATCACTTGATAAAAAATGAACTAATGGTCTTATATCATTAATCACAAAATAAGATAGGATATGGTCTTAAGCCATCCACAAAAATTAGAAAATAGTGGTCTAATGTCATTCAACACAAAACAAGAAACTAGATAATAGTATCTAATAGCAATCGAGAAATTAAATTAAGGTTGTGTGGGATGATCTGTAATACCCGAATTTTCAGTATGAATTTTTCGCGTTATCTTATCTAAGATATACTGGATGGCTTGGTGTCTATACAGTATGGATAAAATAAATTGAGAACTGAGACAGTTGTATTTGTACTCGTATAACTGTCGTAGTGGTTCGACAATTATTTTGAGGATACCGTATCGTGGTTATCGTACTTTTGATATCGGATATATCGTATGATGATGTTATTGGATTCGGTACATGTATTCGGTATGCGGTATGTTCGTATTTTGATATGTCGAGACAGACGAGGAGAATCGGAAAATGGCTAAGTATAGCACGATTAGCGCGCTAATGTTCAAGTATAGCGCACGCTATCGTTCATGGTTAGCGCACGCTAGAGGCGGAATGTAGCGCACGCTAAATGCAGTCAGATCGGAAGGAATCTGCGTGTGGACCCGGCTGCTTTCGGCGCACGTTCTCGTAAGTCAACGGTTGTTGTCCTGAAGTATTAGCGCACGCTAAAGCATGAGGCTTAGCGCACGCTAATTGTAGATCGGTCAAAGGGAATCTTATCCTTGTTAGATCGGCATGTGGGGGCACATGCGGTACGTAGACTGTAGCAAGTCAACTAATATTAGCGCATGCTAAATGTAAGGACTTGCGTACGCTAAACAGTGTGAAATACGTACGCTAATGCATGGGCATTACGCACGTAAGCTCATGTTCGAGGCAAGACAGTGGCCTCTGGGCTGCGATAGCGCACGCTAACAAAGTCGGTTAGCGCACGCTAAGGCCGTAGCGCACGCCAAACATAAGGTTTAGCGCACGCTAGTAATACACTTTATAAAAAGGGGACAGACTTGTGTTATGAAGCATTCTCGTCCATTTCTTTCCTTTCACTCGATAGAGAGAGCTTTGGGAGGTACTTGAGTTCCTAAACACTCTGAGATGATGATCTTTAACGAGATTAAGATGGAGAGCATGGATTCAAAGCTTTGTTCTTGAAATTATTAATGAGTCTGGGAATGGAGTTCATAGAGAGAGTCTTGAGCTTCCAAATACTGGATTATGATGGAGTTGAGCGTCCTTATCAACATTTGGAGCTTGGAAATGATTGGGAACGGATTCAACCTTGATAATCCATCCTTTTCTTCAAAGAGGTAATTAATCTTCACTTTGGATTTCGTTTTGGGGATTGAATATTGGTGTTCTTGAGTTGATACTTATCATATTAATGAGTTGATAAGTATGATTTCGAGATGGCTTCCCGGGTAACGTTGATGTTATTGTTGGTATGCGGATATTGATATGTTTTGTATGGTTTTGAATGGTGTTCAGGAGATATGTCGATTTATGTCTCCCTTCATTTCGGATTTGATGTTAAGATGATATACGGATATATATGACTTAGGTGATTAATTACATGTTAGCATATCGGATTATGATGGTTGTCATGAACGTGATTATGGAATCATGGTACTTTTAGTGTTCTTGGTATATATATCATCAAAGAGGAAGGATATATGTTGGTTTGATTATTAACATGGATAAGATAATTGAAACTAAACATTATGTTGATTGTAGTGATTGAGTTCGTATGATAAGATATGGATCATGATGATGAGTTTTGATCTGGAAAGTTATTGTTAATCTTGGAGTAAGATTTCCTTTTCATTCGAATTCATAGTCGCAAGGTGTTAGTCGATGCTTGGAATGCATGCCACTGTACAGCATTAGCGCACGCTAAGCTTACTGGATAGCGCACGCTAACGGGAACAACTTAGCGTACGCTACGTTATGCGTTTAACGCGCGCTAAGTAGGCAGACAGTGTAGTATTTTCGTGTTGTGATTATGAATTCGTGATGGGTTGAATTGGATTGTTTAAGACTGTGTTTAATCGAGATATTGTGGAATTGTTGGGTTATTGATCGGTTATTGATTGATAATTATGATTTATCGGATTTCGGCTTGTATTGTTGATATGAGTTCGTAATTGTTTGAGTTGTATTGTTCGGTTTTGTAAATGATCGAGGTATTGTTGAACCGTTGAGTTTGATTGGTTGGTTATACCGGTTATTGATTATTATCGGATGTGTTGTCATTTGATTATTGCATTAGGTCGCGATAATTGAGCGTTGATTATGGCCGTTGTGTTGCGGTCAAGGTTGGAGAGTTCGTAGGTTGCTTTTGGTCGGGGCTGAGGAGCTCGGAGACGAAGGTAGTGGATTCTGGTAACAGCTTCGTGGTATCGGTATCGAGGCAAGTTTATACTTGTTCAGTTTATAATATTTGATGAATGGTATCGTTTTCATTTCATTTATAATTCGCATGGCGATGTTGTTAGAAAGGTAAGTTGTCGGTTAACGAGTTGTATATCGTGCTCTGGCTTGTATTAAATCATAAGGTATATGATTTAATTGTGTTCAAGGAAGACGTGAGTTATCTTTGGTCAAGGGTATAGTATATCGGATATCGAGGATAGTTAACGTGATGACATAAGTATCGGGATAAAGGTTTATTGGTATTGAATGGATGGTACCTTATTTGAGATTATTTGAGTAACTGTGTATTCGTTCAGGGATGTTGCTCGTGGAAAGAATATTGTCTTCGGCTTTGAGGTAATTCTAGTATTATTCAGTTATGAGGATAATTGTTCTGAGGAATTATTGTATATTTGTTGTACGTTGATGTTTCGTATGCTGGGATTCGTATTGATTACTTATTTGAGGATGATGATCCTGTGGCTGATTGTATTGAGATCATTGATCGTATTGATTATTTGTCGGGGATGATGATCCCAGGATTATTGTCTTGAATATTGATTAGTCGTGTCGACTTTTCACTGTCAGTCTGTTGTTTCACTTCGGTGAGTCTTTTGATCCTTATTGGATATGTGATTCTTTGAGTTTCGTTGTCATGTTGCATCGTGACATATCTGGAATCATATCTGCGTTCCGATTGGTTATTGTGTAGGATTTTTAGCCAGGCGCATGATGGTTATGCGTGGATATTATTTCCGCATTGAACCGTGCACACGAGACGTAGTTCGTGAGGCTAATTAGGTACAAGACCGCACGTGTATTTGATCGATACCCGGGGTGGCTTGTGCACGGACACATTTCTGGATCGGGCGTACTGTGATGTCCATCTTTGAGCCATACCGTTTGGTCGTTCATACTTCCATGTATGATTGGATATGTTCGACGGTTTTTGACTGGTTGTTCATACGCCCGAGGGGTATGTTCGACAGCCAGAGTTATTTCTTTGAGATCCATTATTGTTGATCATTTGGAGTCTACCTTGTTGAGGGTATTCTCGGTTATTGTTGGTCCTTTGTTGATCATTTGGAGTCTACCTTGTTGAGGGTATTCTCGGTTATTGTTGGTCCTTGTTGATCATTTGGAGTCTACCTTGTTGAGCGTATTCTCGGTTATTGTTGGTCCTTTGTTGATCATTTGGAGTTTATCTCGTTGAGGGAATTCTCGGTTATTGTTGGTCCTTTGTTGATCATTTGGAGTTTATCTCGTTGAGGGAATTCTCGGTTATTGTTGGTCCTTTGTTGATCATTTGGAGTTTACCTCGTTGAGGGAATTCTCGGTTATTGTTGATCTTTGTTGATCGTGTTTGGAGTTCACCATGTTGAGGGTATTCTTGGTTATCGTTGATCCTTGTCGATCGTATTGGAATTCATCATGTTGATGATAATTTCGGTTGTACTTTGACCTTAGGTTGGTCATATTGGAACTCATCATATCGATGATATTCTCAGTTATGTATTGGTTGATCATTGTTATTGATTGTATGAGCATTCGGACTGTACGTCGATGTTCTGGATTTGTTATCATTATCATGTGGTAGTTGATCTACAGATATGTTGTGTATTATTGGTTTATCTAGGTTGAGATTTGATTGTGTAATCCGGCGGACAGGATTTGGCACAGATTGGATTATTTTCGCACTTATGAGTTATGAGGACGATTTGAGGACACTTGGTATTGTTTGAATACAGTACAGTATAATTGTTGTTGAGTTCTTTTCGTCATTTGAGAATGCGAAATGTGAATTATGGTAAGGATCGATTTGGTATGGATTGCCATGGATTGGTAAGGTTATGATGGTAAGTTTACATTGGTAGTATTCTTACAGTATTATTACATTGGTATGTAATTATTTATGATGATGTGATCGTTATCATTATCGAGTATTGTGGTGACCGTCGTGGGCTTTATATTTACGTACTCCGAGATCGACCAAATAGCGGTCGTGAACGGATGAGCTTACCGATGTGATAATCGGGCCGTGGCATGTTTTGGAGTATCGAGTATTTCTTTTTCGGTTATTCATTTCCGCCGCAAATGTGTATTTTGAATCGTGTTTTTATCCATTGCGTGTGTATATTTTCAAAATAGCCTTTTGGGCATTTTACGAACTTGATTATTTTCACAAACTCTTTTCCCAAATTATTTTATCGGTACGTTTAAGTGGTAGCTTAACGTACATTTTGAACTATCGAGAATTGACACTTCGCCTTGTATTTTCAAATGGTATTTTATGACGGTATTTGAGAACTATGCTTTTGAAAATATTTGAGTATTTAAAATATTACCGTCATCAGCCTTTTGGCGTTTTTGAATTGGTTTTGTAAACGATTTTTAGCCTGGTGGGTTCCGGCGCGGGACCCACGGCGCTGTAATATCCCGGATGGTTTTGGGGGTGTTACATGATCGGCTTGGATGCCCCCTTGCGTCTCTTGGGTGCCTTGATTGACTCGATCTCCTCGAGTTATTGATGCAATTGCAGCTCAAAAACCATGAGGAAAATGTACACGACGGGTAGAAGGTTCCTGAAATCAATCAAATGATCATGAATATCCAAGCAAATGCATAAATGATTCTTTGAAAAAAAACAAAATAAGCCCTAAACTTACTCGGATATAGATGCTCCCAGTCTCGGAGTATATGTGAGCACCAAATCTCTGTCGTGCCTGCTTAGGAGGAGCTTTTACAGTTTTCTAAATCAAGCAAGTCGGTGGTTAGTCACAAATATTATTTAAAGAATAATTAGATCAAAATAAACAAACTAACCTATATCATTCTTGTTGGATTCTTACAAGATCTCTTGTTGTGGTCAAACTCTCCACAATTCTTACATGACATTCTAAGGCCACGCATAGACAATTTTCCAGTAGACTTGTTTTGAATGTCATCAAGACCTCTTTTCCTTTGTTTCTTAGGTCTTCCAGGAGCTTTGGAATACTCTGGAGGCAACATATAGCCCCCTTCAACCAATGGCCAAGACTTGTAGCCACGCAAAGGACTTATCCCAAACTTATAACACTCGAGAGCAGTGATCTTAAGATAGAACCGATCAACAAAATCAACAGGATCCTCTCTAGTATGAAAAACGCAAGCCATTCCATGGCAACATGGAATACCAGTCAACTCCCAAGCTCTACAGGTGCACACCCTCTCAACAAGATAAACTATGTGTGAGTCATCATTATAATGCACTTCATACTTCTCCCCAACAGCAGGTCTAACATCACAGAACCTTACAAAATTATGTATCTTTGTCATCTTATTTCTGATATTCGGACACAATGGATCATAAGAACCCAAAGTTTTCTCAAGACTTGTGGATAACTCATAAAACCTAGACATGATATTCATCCTAATATCCTCCAGCATATCAATCAAGTGCTTATCTCTAGACCTCAATATATAACTATTAAATGTCTCACACACATTGTTGAGGATGGTATCAGTTTTTGTAAAAGAGTTTATCAAAGCCTTACATAATGAGTTGGGCCTTTTGCTCAAGACATCAGTGTAATATCCGCAATTTCGAATTTCGGTAATTTTCTTTTTTTGGTGTATTTCTCGATCGTAGTGACCCTCGTGTACCTTTCAGTGTGTCCTTCCTGTCAACTGTTGAACTGTATTCTCGTTATTGTTGTGCGGAACCGCCGTTTCGGGGTTGCCGTGGATCCATTTCGTGTTATTGGTTCCCAAATATTGATTCCTATCGTTTTATTCTCTTTCCGGATCATTTTCATCATTTTGGGACCCAAAAGGGGGTGTGGGCCGCGGCACAAGATGTGTGTGCCGCGGCACACAAATTTTTTTAGTTGTTGGTCGAGCGAACTGTACTGTGTGTCGCGGCACACCCATCCGGTGCCGTGGCATAGTGCCGAGTCAGTGCCGCGGCACACCCGTCCGGTGCCGCGGCACACTCGTGTGTCTTGTGCAACCAAAACCCAACTGTACGGCACACGCAGGCTGTGCCGCGGCACACTGCCGAAACCTGGGAGTAAATTTTTGGCCTGTGCCGCGGCACACTCCGGCTGTGCCGCGGCACACAAAGCGGTCAACTGTGCAATCTCGTCCTTATTAGACGAGATCGGCCGTCTTCTCCTTCATTTCACCTGCGCGAGAGAGAGAGAGACCTAGGAGGGGAGAACTTCTCAAGCATTCTTCATCCGAGGGTCGATTTTCATCATTTCCCTTCGGTTGTGAGGCTCGGATAATCAATTTAACGTGTGTTCTACGGATCTTAGTACTTGAATCTTCAAAGGTAATATTTCTAGAACCCTATTTTCGATTAATTTGGGGGTTTTGGGTTTTTCTTCCGATTCGTTCCGTTTTGTTGGTGGATTCATGATGAATACGATTAATATTGTTAGTATCTTTAGCTTTCCTACGGATTCATGGATATTTTGCGGATTTTTACGGAATCGAGAGGGTTTGGTTGTGGTCCGCCCTCGTTGTTATTTTTGTACGAATATACATGAATCATAGGCGGGTTTCCGGGTGTATTCCATTTCCATAATCGTTTAGAAGTGGTTGTGATTGTGCTATTCGAATCGTTAGGTTCATTTTCGTCGGTTCCTCGCGGTCGTGCTTGATTCTTCCGTTCCGTTCGTTGTCGTCTTCCTTTTCGTTAGCATCGGGCGTTCCGAAGCTTCCCGGTTGAGCCGTATCCGTTCGTGGTTCCGTGCTCGTGGTATCGAGGCAAGTACCTTGCCCATACTTTTCTCGTTTTATGGATATGATGACCGGTGGTCGTCTTGATGTGTTTGTTTGGTTATTTGAAATGAAGTTTCAAAGGATTTCGGTTTGGCCTCGTTAGAGGCTTTCTTTCAAAACGAGTGTGATTTATGAACGGTGTTTTGAGAATTGATTATGATTTGGTTATTTTGAACGTTGAAGGATTTTATGATGATACTCCTATTGTTTAAGTTATGGAATCGTGTATTCCGTATTTAATCTTGTTATTGTATTTTTGAAGAGTTTGGTAATGGTGTCGAGTTAATGGCCATCTCTAGTGAGTATTCTTAATGAACTTACATTCTTAGCATGTTAGTATTGCATGAGTAACGTGTGTGTGTGTATGCTCACTACGGGTTAGATCCGACGGGGTCTCGGTAGGGGTCCACAAGAGACGTGGATCGACGAGCTTGCTTTTAACCACTACGGGTTAGATCCGACGGGGTCTCGGTAGGGGTCCACAGAGACGTGGATCGACGGTTAATTGTGGTGCATTTTGCAAATGTGATTTGATATTGGCATTTCCGGAAATGAGTGCTTTTGAACGGTTTTCATGATTGCATGCATTGACTAAGTGTGTAAGAGGTAAGTTGTTCGTTTGGCCTACTTGGCTAGGATGGCTATAGAGTATTTTGTTGTTTGTGTTAAATTCTTTAATTGTGGATTTTGATGTTGGAAGACGAACCTTGTGGTCGTTCTTGTGTACTGTGAGTTGATGATATTTGGGGATAAAATCCCAATGGTTTTGTAAAGGTCATTTGACGGATTTGGGGCTAAAATCCCAACGGTTTGGTAAAGGTTATTTTACGGAAAGTAAACTTTTGGGGCGATGACCCCTTTTGTCTTTTGGATTTTTGAAAAGTAGGATTTGATAATCCTAAATTGTTTTCTATTAAAACTCTCGATGGCATTCTAAACCGTGTTATAAATTATTTCCATTGATTTATGATATTTCGATTTTGAAAGGTTTTCTCAAACTCTTGCCTCGGGAAGTACTTTTCGTTTCGTTTGGATCTTTGAGGATTCCTGGTTGTTGTTATTCGTGGAATGTGAATTGTATGGCTCGTATTTGCACTTTGTTCTTGCACTAGCAAAACAGTGGAGTTTTGCTAACCCCCGAGTATTCGGGGGGTGGATGTCTATTTTTGCATTCAGGTTTTGGAGCATGGCACAGGGTCGGCACGAAGGATGATGAAAGATGAACGATACTAATCACATGAGGATCCGTTGATGTCGTACTGGTCTAGTTGTATTTTCTTTTCCGCTGCAGTATCTTTTCCCCGTTGTACGAGAGTTTATTGTATTTTGACCCCTGCGTGGGTATGTGATTGGAATTGAGTTGTATGTTATTATTGAAAGACCAAATCGGTCTACTGTGTCATTTTAGCCTAAAAGGCGATGTCTAGATGTTTGATTTTAGTTATCAGCCTGGTAGATCCTCGAGGTGAGGGTCTACGGCGTGTAATATCCCTGAGCGGATTGGGGGTGTTACATAAGTGGTATCGGAGCTTAGGTTGTGGAAACCTAGGCTGTCGGGTCAGTGGTGTCTATTGAGTTTTTGTCTCGTCGGATTTTGTCTGACTAAGTCGTGTCGCGACGCGTCGTCTGAGTTTGTTGGTCGTGATTAGTATCGTGGGCGATCATCATCTTCGTGCGACTGTGGATGTAAGTCTCCTTCTTTGTGTTGTGCCTCGTGTGACACGAGCTATTTTTATGATTATGAGTTAATTGACGGAATCCTCTTATGGATTTTGATTTCGTGATATGTGATTATTTGACTCCCATTTTTCGTTCATATGAGGAGTAGTGTTGCTGTCTTGTGCATGTTTGACTTTATTTCTTTTATCCGCTGCGTGAGTTCTTTTGTAATGGCCTTCGGTATTTTACCGACTGAGTTTTATTTCGAAAATCGATTCCCTTAACCGAGTTTTTGGCATTATGGCCTTGATCATTTTGGCGAAATTCTTATGACGGAATTTAGTATTTTGTAAATGGATTTTGTGAGTTTTTTTTGAAATATTACCGTCATCAGCCTTTTTGGCATTTTTGTAAATGGTTTTTAGCCTGGGGTTCCGACGCGGGACCCACAGCGCTATGATGTTCCGTGTGATTACCTGAAATTTTTGGGCATTCTAGCCTTTTTGGCATCGTCCTTTTTGGCATTGAATTATTTTCGAAAACTTGAGTATCTTAGAAATAAATTTCGAGACATATTTTTTTCAAATGAGTTATTTTCTTGTGGTATATCCAGGTGCCACAATATATTTCAAAATTTTTCTGCCTCGAGGACCAAAATATTTTGAGATATTTTCAATGTTTTAGAAACACTTTTATTTAGACCCGAGGGTCGAATATTCTGAAAGTTTTCACTAAGAGAAAGTGTCCTCATTTTTATCAAATGCGAAATGGTTCTCCAAAGTCTCGATAACGATGTTTCACGTTTGTACTTTTTGAAAGGTGATACTCAAGATCAATCGGTGTTCTTCTAAATTATTATTAAAATGAGGTTTTCGTTTTTAAAACCTATCCATTCCCGTTTGAGGGCTGGGTATATATGTATGATGTTCGCGTTGTTATTTTGATGTTTGCTCCCGAGTATGACCGAATTGGCGGTGTGAGCGTTGAGTCGTTTTCCACACATTTGTTGTGTTAGCCCCTTGTGAGAGGTGGGATGTCGGTGTTGAATATTGTCGCCTCGTGGTGATTTCTGCGTTGTCGCGCATGTGCGAGCTGTTAGAGCTTGGGTTGGTATGGCCGTGTGCATCGGTGATCGTTCCGTTATGTGTCGGTTGTTTAATGTCTTGTTACCTTGCTCCTATTTTTGTGAATTTCGTGGATGAGGTCGGAGGTAATACCCGAACTATTTTGACTTCCGTATCTTCTCTTTCTCCAGTCTATCGATTCGCTCATGTTCGTTGATACTAGGGCTGGGCAAAACAAACCGCCCCGCCCGCCCCGCACCGCACCGCACCGCAAAATAGCGAGGCGGGGCGGTTTCAAATGTTGATTTCGCCCCGCCCCGCACAAAACCCGCACCGCACCAAAATTGCGGGGCGAATGCGGTTTTATTTTTTTCCCAACCGCCCCGCAAAAAACCGCCCCGCCCCGCATATAACAAGGGAAAACACTTAGATATTTATATAAATATTGTATTTGCCGCCCGCCCGCAAAACTATGATTTTGTGCGGTTTTCAATATCAAAAATGCCCCGCCCCGCAAAAACCCGCACCGCACAAAAATTGCGGGGCGGATGCGGTTTTACCTTCGCCCCGCCCCAACCCGCCCCGCCCCCAGCCCTAGTTGATACTTTATGAACTTGTTCTGTATTTCGGTTTCATCGTCCGAACGAACTGCGATCTTGTTATGGGTCGATCTGGTTATCGCCGTGACTTTTCGGGTTCGGTTCGACTCTTGTGAACCTTGTTCGGGAGTGACATCATCTGTTTCTATTAGTTCTTTTATTCGAAGTAGATCGGATTTGGAACTCTTGTGTTTTCGACTTTGTCGACTCATCATGTTCATTGACACTTTCTGAGCTTGTCCTGCCCCTTGCTTTTGTTGATCGAACGAGGGTGGTATTATTTCGGAATTACTCGTTCGTCGTTGTGACCTTTCAATCGTTATTCCCTTTCCTGTGGATCTTATGCGAGTGTGCATCTTGTTGTTTTCACCGGATCATGTTTTGTCTCGAGTCGAGATGTGAACCTCGGAGTTGTCGGTTGAACCTTAGTGTTCATCGTGATCCGAACATGATCGTTCGATTTTTGTTGTCTCGATCTTTGTGGTTCGATCGTTTGATTGTTCGGTTTTGTTGATCTCGTTTCGTGATTGTTGAACATTCAGACTCCTTCGAAATTTCCTTAAGTTCGGGAAATTAGTCTCGTTTTCGATCTTCCAACCCTTGGGCGGTGGAATTCCGCATTTGTTCAGCGTGTGGCTCATGTTTTGATTGATATACCGTTGGGTTGGTCAATCGTATTGATTTTCGTTGGTTGTGTTTTGTGATTGTTCGGATAATCGACTTGATTGTGTTATCTGTTTGATGACACTTGTCACTTGTTGATTTTATTATGTCTCTACCAGTGGCATTGTGTTGGTCGTCCTGGAGCGTGTTTTCACGCCGTTTATTCCTTTGCGTTGCTTGTAACGTTTCGCCGATGGGCGTAGGTTACGCATTTCTTGTGTATCTCGTTGAGTTTTCCTGGCGGGGATATTGCTTCTCCCTACTTGTTTTAAGTTTCGGGACGAAACTTCTTTTAAGGAGGGTAGAATGTAATATCCGCAATTTCGAATTTCGGTAATTTTCTTTTTTTGGTGTATTTCTCGATCGTAGTGACCCTCGTGTACCTTTCGGTGTCCTTCTGTCAACCGTTGAACTGTATTCTCGTTATTGTTGTGTGGAACCGCCGTTTCGGGGTTGCCGTGATCCATTTCGTGTTATTGGTTCCCAAATATTGATTCCTATCGTTTTATTCTCTTCCGGATCATTTTCATCATTTTGGGACCCAAAAGGGGGTGTGGGCCGCGGCAGACAAGATGTGTGTGCGGCACGCAAATTTCTTGATTGTTGGTCGAGCGATATCTGTGCCGCGGCACACCCATCCGGTGCCGCGGCACACTCGTGTGTCTTCTGCAACCAAAACCCAACTGTACAGGGTGCCGCGGCACACGCAGGCTGTGCCGCGGCACACTGCCGAAACCTGGGAGTAAATTTTTGGCCTGTGCCGCGGCACACTCCGGCTGTGCCGCGGCACACAAAGCGGTCAACTGTGCAATCTCGTCCTTATTAGACGAGATCGGCCGTCTTCTCCTTCATTTCACCTGCGCGAGAGAGAGAGAGACCTAGGAGGGGAGAACTTCTCAAGCATTCTTCATCCGAGGGTCGATTTTCATCATTTCCCTTCGGTTGTGAGGCTAGGATAATCAATTTAACGCGTCTTCTACGGATCTTAGTACTTGAATCTTCAAAGGTAATATTTCTAGAACCCTATTTTCGATTAATTTGGGGGTTTTGGGTTTTTCTTCCGATTCATTCCGTTTTGTTGGTGGATTCATGATGAATACGATTAATATTGTTAGTATCTTTAGCTTTCCTACGGATTCATGGATATTTTGCGGATTTTTACGGAATCGAGAGGGTTTGGTTGTGGTCCGCCCTCGTTGTTATTTTTGTACGAATATACATGAATCATAGGCGGGTTTCCGGGTGTATTCCATTTCCATAATCGTTTAGAAGTGGTTGTGATTGTGCTATTCGAATCGTTAGGTTCATTTTCGTCGGTTCCTCGCGGTCGTGCTTGATTCTTCCGTTCCGTTCGTCGTCTTCCTTTCGTTAGCATCGGGCGCCCAAGCTTCCGGTTGAGCCGTATCCGTTCGTGGTTCCGTGCTCGTGGTATCGAGGCAAGTACCTTGCCCATACTTTTCTCGTTTTATGGATATGATGACCGGTGGTCGTCTTGATGTGTTTGTTTGGTTATTTGAAATGAAGTTTCAAAGGATTTCGGTTTGGCCTCGTTAGAGGCTTTCTTTCAAAACGAGTGTGATTTATGAATGGTGTTTTGAGAATTGATTATGATTTGGTTATTTTGAACGTTGAAGGGTTTTATGATGATACTCCTATTGTTTAAGTTATGGAATCGTGTATTCCGTATTTAATCTTGTTATTGTATTTTTGAAGAGTTTGGTAATGGTGCCGAGTTAATGGCCATCTCTAGTGAGTATTCTTAATGAACTTACATTCTTAGCATGTTAGTATTGCATGAGTAACGTGTGTGTGTGTATGCTCACTACGGGTTAGATCCGACGGGGTCTCGGTAGGGGTCCACAAGAGACGTGGATCGACGAGCTTGCTTTTAACCACTACGGGTTAGATCCGACGGGGTCTCGGTAGGGGTCCACAGAGACGTGGATCGACGGTTAATTGTGGTGCATTTTGCAAATGTGATTTGATATTGGCATTTCCGGAAATGAGTGCTTTTGAACGGTTTTCATGATTGCATGCATTGACTAAGTGTGTAAGAGGTAAGTTGTTCGTTTGGCCTACTTGGCTAGGATGGCTATAGAGTATTTTGTTGTTTGTGTTAAATCCTTTAATTGTGGATTTTGATGTTGGAAGACGAACCTTGTGGTCGTTCTTGTGTACTGTGAGTTGATGATATTTGGGGCTAAAATCCCAATGGTTTTGTAAAGGTCATTTGACGGATTTGGGGCTAAAATCCCAACGGTTTGGTAAAGGTTATTTTACGGAAAGTAAACTTTTGGGGCGATGACCCCTTTTGTCTTTTGGATTTTTGAAAAGTAGGATTTGATAATCCTAAATTGTTTTCTATTAAAACTCTCGATGGCATTCTAAACCGTGTTATAAATTATTTCCATTGATTTATGATATTTCGATTTTGAAAGGTTTTCTCAAACTCTTGCCTCGGGAAGTACTTTTCGTTTCGTTTGGATCTTTGAGGATTCTTGGTTGTTGTTATTCGTGGAATGTGAATTGTATGACTCGTATTTGCACTTTGTTCTTGCACTAGCAAAACAGTGGAGTTTTGCTAACCCCCGAGTATTCGGGGGGTGGATGTCTATTTTTGCATTCAGGTTTTGGAGCATGGCACAGGGTCGGCACGAAGGATGATGAAAGATGAACGATACTAATCACACGAGGATCCGTTGATGTCGTACTGGTCTAGTTGTATTTTCTTTTCCGCTGCAGTATCTTTTCCCCGTTGTACGGGAGTTTATTGTATTTTGACCCCTGCGTGGGTATGTGATTGGAATTGAGTTGTATGTTATTATTGAAAGACCAAATCGGTCTACTGTGTCATTTTAGCCTGAAAGGCGATGTCTAGATGTTTGATTTTAGTTATCAGCCTGGTAGATCCTCGAGGTGAGGGTCTACGACGTGTAATATCCCTGAGCGGATTGGGGGTGTTACAATCAGTAGCTGTTTGTGGGCTCTCCACTTTCAATTGATTGAGAAACCATTCATAATCATCCTTTGAAGTATCCCTCACAATCTGCCAGAAATTCTTTTTGAATTTTGTACCTGGAAAATGCTTCTTCTAATTGACATAAATATGTCTTGCACAGTGTCTATGCTCACCATTGGGACCAAGCTTCTGGATTCCATTTATCAAACCCTGATAGAGTGGGTAGAAAGTATATACCTTTTGAGTTCAATAATTTTTATAAAATAATATGGAAATCCATCTACAAATGGTCGGCAGAAAATATATACCTTTTGTTTGTCGCTCATAAATGTCCAACCTAATCCATATCTGATGTTGAGATCATCAAACAGACGCTCGAAAAACCATGTCCAACTTGCTTCATTTTCTTTTTCCACCACTGCCCACGCTATAGGATACATTTTGTTGTTACAATCTTTAGAAACCGCAGCGAGCAATGCTCCTCCTAACACCGTCTTCAAGAAGCAAGCATCGAAGCCGATGTATTTTCTACAACCAACAAGGAAACCTCTCCTGAGTGCTGAAAACCCAATGTACAATCGTTCAAACACTGGCCTGTCTTCTTTATCAAGTTTATGTTTTCAACTCAAAATGACCCTCTTTGTCATTCCTCATCAACTCCAATATGTAGGGTCTGAGCTTTGCATAATGCTGGTAGAATGTACCTCTTATCTGCTCCAAAGCTTTCCACTTTCCTCTATAACACTTCATAGGCCTAACAATGACTCCATATGTGAGGCGAATTTCATCTATCATCTCTTTATTTGTGATGTTTGGATTGGTTCTCATCTTCGGCAAGAAATGGGCAGCCACAAACTTCGAATTCGCTTGTCTATTAAACTGAGCTCTAACACATGTATGCTTGCCACTCAAAGTCTTAATAATGCATGTAGGCTCTCCATGGATCTTGCTCGCATACATCCTCCATTTGCAACCTTTTTCACAAACAACACAAAGCTTACCATGAGAACTCTTTGACCATCTAATATTGTAACCATTTGCAATGGCCCAATGTCTCACAACCTCCTGACATTCTTTGGGATCTTTGAATCTTAAACCAAGATCTAAATCCAAATCTTTTGGTTGAATGTTCTTGGAATAGAGCTTAGTTTTAACCTTCGGCTGTCCCTTATCATCCAAGCTCCCAATAGATGCATCAGAGTCCATATCCTCTTCAACTGATAAAATTTCTGGTATATTCAAATCCACCTGCTCACTGGTAGGTCTCACAGCATTTTGTTTCTCTTTAGACTCCTCTATATATGCTCTCTTGTTTCTTATAGCTTCAAAGAACTCTTCATCTTCATCTGAGAAATCGTTATCTTCCATCCCATCATCAGATATTGGGTCATCTTCAATTAATATTTCATTAAATGGACAATCCCCTAAATCTCCAACATCAGCCACTTCTTTCTCTTTCTCCTTGTCTTTGCCCTTCTCACTCTCCATGGTAGCTTCATTCTCACACTCATAATAAATCTCCATAATATTTTTATCATCAACATACTTTAGGGCAGCAGTTACAAAATCAGAATGAGCGACATCCATAAATTCAAAAGCTCTTGTCTTTTTATCCCTAAAAGCATAACTAATCACACTAGCATAACCATAATCAGCAGTCAACAGCTCAATGAGAAAGTGTTCTCCATATTCGAACACATCATACTCAGGCACATCATGGCAGCGATAACCATTATAATTCCTATTGTCCCTAAAAACCCCACCATGCCACATCCTAATTATAACCATAAGAGTCGACATCCCCCTTCAAAAAACAAAATACAACAAAATACCTCAATGTTTAGCTTCCCCCCGAATTGTTACTTTCGGGACCACCACCGCGATTCCTCAAACCAATTGAACCATGGTGCTTTGAGGACCACTCACCACAGGATTATGTTAGATTGGGACAAACGAAACTTAACTCCATGGCCATGGGATTAGGTTCGATTTGTTTTGTTCTTGAGGAAATTCTAGATTTTTAGGTTAGGGTTTGTGAGGAATTGTAGATTTGAGAGATGAAAATATATCCGACCGCTCGCTTCTGTTCATGGAGATTGGGTTTATTTTAATTCTTATTAGGAAGTCGCTTCTATTCATGGAGGTTGGGTTTATTTTAATTCTTATTAGGAAGACGTTGATTTCTATGGAGATTGGGTTTATTTTAATTCTTATTAGGAAGACGTTGATTTCTCTCTCTATCTTTTTTTATTATTTAAAAAAAAATTATTCCACATCATTTATGCTGATACACGTTGGCATTCCACATCATATGTCCGACGATCCTCGTCAACATTCCGGCACCAGAAAATTTTTAGGGGACAAAAAGAGGGGGTTTCTGAAACGTTGGGTAGGTTGTTGTAAATACCTTTACGGTGGGATATTTTTGAAAAAACGGTCAAACGATGAGACATAAATAGCAATTTGTTGAAGGGAAAATAACTGAGACAAAAAGTAGGGCAAAAGTTGTTGTTGTATTATTCCATTGATGAGCTCCCTTTAAATAGGGAGAAATACATACAATCAGGCCTTAGCCAAACTCTAACTAGGAAAGCCCGTAAACTAACAGACTTAGGCACACAATGGGTATTATTCTTTTAACACTCCCCCTTGTGCCTAGTCTACAAGCGCATGTCATGTTGCCTCGTTAAAACCTCGTCAAGCAAAAACCCAGTGGGAAAAATGTCTTGATCGTAGGGAAAAGAGTACAACATCTAGACACATCAAGTTTAGACTTCGTCCTTTGAATCTATCCTCTCATATGATCATTACATTTGATCATAGCGCTACTAAGGTGACCATTCCATCGATCCCTAAAATCGTACATCTTGTTACCTCGTTAAAAACCTTTTCAAGTGATAAAAACCCTGTGGGAAAAATGATCCTTGGAAGGAAAAGAGTATAACGTACGTTGTGGATGTAAGACTCCCCCCCAAGTCTACATCTCCCCCTGATTTGTACATCAATCAAGTAGTCGTTGTCTCATTAAAAACTTCACCAAGTAACAAAACCCAGTAGGAGAAAATGAATCTTGGTCAAAGAAAAGAGTACAACACATGTGATTAAGTTTCTTTATAAATCACCATTTCCTTGTGATCTTTACTTCGATCTCGGAATTTGGAAAACTCTATAGCTCCCCCTAATGCTTACATTCACATATCTTTGCCTCGTTAAAAACCTTGCCAAGTAACAAAACCCAGTGGAAAAAATAAACCTTGGTCTAAGGAAAAGAGTGCAACCTATGTGAGTATGTTACGTTATATCTCACATATTTCCCGTTATGATCATTCCATCAATCAAGGGGATTTACAAGTTACATCATGTTCATAAATGTAAGTATGCTCATCAGTGGCAGTACTTAACTGCTAGTTCCTCACACGTGTAGAATGATAGTTCTTAATCATGTACACTCACGGATTTATTCATGCAAAGCAATAATCTTGTCGTGATTCGAGGAGGTAGCCAAAAGGGGTTTGCATAGTCGATTTCCAAAACATAAGCAATTCATACCAACACATACTTTATGGTAGTTGCTTCGGCACCAGCATTTACTTTAGCATTTGCCTTTTCGTAAGCAGCTTCCTTTGCCTGCTTATAGGGAAAGAATAATCCCAAGTCAATGGTTTCTTTTAAGTATCAAAATATATTCTTGATACCATTCCATTGATATTGCGTCGAAGCTGAACTAAATCTAGTCAGCGAATTAACTAAGGAGTGATATCAGGTCGTGTACATTGAGCGAAGTACAATAATGCGCTATTGCACTCATGTAGGGAATTTCAGCTCCCAAAGCTCTTCGTCACTTTTCTTTAGACGAAATGGATCTTTCCTTTGCATCCAAATGTCCGACCTATCATAGGGTGCTAGTCGGGTTTACCTTGTCTATGTTAAAGTGCCTGAGAATCTTTTGGACATAGGTAGACCGGTGGAATAAATTCCACAAACTCGATGTTCTATGTCAATGCCTCGACAGAACCGAGTTTTCCCAAGATCTTTCATCTCAAACTCAATTTTCAAGTATCCGTGGTTTCTCTTATTTCATCAAGACCGATTATGTTCACGTCATCGGTGTACATTGCGATGATCGTGAATCCGGAACTTATTTGTGAAGACGCAGGGGGGACAGTTCATCATTCTTATATCCCTTCCCAATCAAGTAGTCACTTAGACAGTTATACCACATCCTTAAGGATTGCTTCAAAACCGTAAATTTGAGCGTTTCAATCAAATTGCATACCCAGTCTGTGGTCTAGAGTTACTTGATTTGGGTAGTGAAATGTCATAGGGCACTTCCGTATATATCTCCGTATCTAGATCCCCATAGAGATACGTAGTAACCACATCTATTGGCTGCATTTCCAGTCCCTTGAAAATTACTACGCTAATCAAATAGCGGAACGTATACGTGGGAGTACATTTCCTCGTAACCAATTCCAGGGCATTGTGAGAAGCATTACTTCGTGAAACCTTGTACATTAGGACTCTACTATTCTCACTATGATTTACGACAAAGGTTCGATTATGTCCTTCAGGCTTTACACTTGGTTAGGTTAGCACTACCTACACCAAATACCTGTCTCTTTGTCGGAGAATCTAGTTCTACGTGGAATATTTTTCTTATAGGCCAATCAGCTCTATGTTGATTTCATCCAACCGAGCGAGGTTCGACATCATCGTACTTTATGATTCATGACATGTCATCAAAGTGGGTGGTTGATCAGGCCACACCCTCATAATTTCATCGAGATTCTTGATTTTCTGAATCATATCTTCGGGAAGTCCCCCTCGTCATGACTCATGGAGATAATAAAATCAAGCATGATCTCATGAAACGAGTTCATTGATGGTTAACATGTGAATTTGTGCCATACTCTACCTCTTTCTTGGGTGAGTATTTAGTCGAACCATGAGGCTTCCACCCTTTCCTTTGCAGGGAGCCACGACCTCAACCACACCTCCACCGGGTGCAGTTGCATCACCCGGTTCATTGGTGATGTGCCCCTTGGAGGGGACTTCTAACCTTACAGGCACATTTGCAGCTGTAATGTGAGATTTTATCACTTGAACGACATCAGTAAATGCATCAGGCATCGAATCTGCTACATCCTGAAGATCGAATGTTCTTTATGCTTCACGGTAACATTGTGAATTTCGGGAATCATAATGAGACAAAGTGGAGAAATCATGACAATTCCTGTCGTTCCCCGAGAAATTACTTTTTCTCTCCTCCCCCTAACGACGGTAAGATTGTCTCATTAAAGTGACAATCCGCAAATCATGCGGTAAAGAGATCACTGTGAAGGTTCTAAATAGCGGATAAACGTCTGGAGATTCTTATCCAACGTGAATACTTAATAGTTTCTAAAGACTGATGCGCTGTAGGGCGCAGAAGGCACATATAATGCGTAACCAAATATGCGCAATTGGCACTCAAGTCCATTTGGGGCCAAGATACAAAAATCAGGTTATCCAGTTATCAACTGGCACGCATAAACTAATTGGTTAGCAAAAGGTCTAAGAATGAACGATTTAAGTAAAGTTGCGTGCAATATTGCATAGTCCCAGACAAAAATATACTAATTGATGCGCATAACCAATTACATAATCACCATGTGGTTTATGTGAGACCTTTGCATATGCACATGGGACGAGATACTATTCATTGATCTCTATCATGCGATAAACATCAAGTACTTTTTGATGTGAACTCTCCAACATCATCGAGTCCTTTAGATGTGATAAGGGAGGTGAGTCCTTATAAATTATTTTGGAAGTTCTGCAGCAGTTTGAGTGGACAGGAGAGCGACATGTGACCAACATGTCGGAGAATCCATCAGAACCATCAATACGTAAATGGTCCGCATATTAGGTGGATGGATCCACAAATTTCTCCTTATATTCAGCGTAAGAATGGAATGTTTGCTTTTGTTTCTTTAGCATAGGAAGGTCTCGCTCCTACTTTGGCTAAAGAGCAGGCTTTGCAACACTAAGTGGTAGGCATTTGATATGCATCTGGTTCTTTGGATGACATAACACGATTAACATCAACATTGTTCTTTATGTCGAGTTGTTGCCCATTTTCGCTCGAAAAGTAATGATGTTCGTACAGGTTCTTTAGTATACATATCATCATACTTCGACCAGGATGACCTAGTCTATCGTGTCAAAGTCTATATGAGTCTATGTCCCAAGGTACATTGTTGGTGACAATATAGGATTTTAAAAACCTAATAATAGTGAGGTACAGTCCACTAGGTTGACTCATGAGTTATTCTAAAATGTGTTTACGTCCACATTCATTAGAATTAATAAAAGAAACTCTATTCCATTCTCAGTGTGTTTCAATCTGGAAACCATTACTACGTATATTGTTGAAGCTAAGTAAGGTTCGAAGGGCTCTAGATGCATACAGAGCATCGATAACTTAGAAGACTGCCGTTTAGGCATCAAGAATTGGGCATTACCTCGCCCTTTGATGAGTTGGGAGGACCCAATCATCGTAGTTATCGAGGTTTGTCAGGCAACTTATTCGATGAATAGAAGCCTAATTCTAAGAACATTCAAGCTCTCCTCGATTAATTTATTAGAAAAGAGTGAAATTTCGAACCATAAGCATTCAAGCATTATTCAGTACTTCGAAATAAAGCTAATAATCTAACGTAAGCGATATTAATATCTTGTTCGTGAAATAATGTTGCATCACGCCATTATTGAAAATAAAACACCGAGACAGTCATCTTGAGGTAACTATACCAAATGTAAACGAGAAAGTAAACATAATGATGACATTCAGTCATAAAGGGGTGCCTCTAATGACTGTGACACGTATGGCTCATTGCGATTATCGGTGACTGTGAAATTGACGTCGGGGGACTCGTCGAGAGCATCTTCCTCCATATAGTGAGCCTCCCGTTCTTTGGACTCTCTATATTTCTTGTAATGTGCTGCGACTTGCTTACTTGCATGGCAGTTCTTGTACCAATGTCGAGCATCTCCACATCGATAGCACGGTTCACCGCCAACTCTGACTTTAGGAGTGTCAGGTGGGGTAGGTGCTTTATACTTTTCTTGGCTAGTAGAGCCAGGAGCACCAAGTCTTCTCATTACATTGGAAGAGCCCCCACGTCCTCGACCACTACGCCCTTTTCCACGTTGTGGTTTGGGGTTACCATGACCAGTCCCCTGTACATTGGGGTTCTTTCCACCTTTCACATAATTGGCCTCGGGAATTTTCTTTGTCCCAACGGGCCTGGCATTGTTGCTCACTAACATTTCATTATGCCTCTCAGCCACTTGCAGTAGGTTGATAAGCTTATTGAAGGTAGTGATGCGTTTGTTGTCATACTCCAGCCTATACTGGTTCGCTAGTATAAGAGCAGAAGTAGGAAAAGTGGAAAGAGTTTTCTGAATCATATCATCTTCTGTGATGTCCTTTCCACAGAAATTAAGGCGTGCCTTCAGACGGAGTATATCTTTGTTGAAATCGTTGATCCGTTTATAATCAAGCAAGCGGATTTCATTCCACTGCACGGTCAACTCTGGGAGCAAGGTATTGTGGATGTTCCCAAAACGGGCCTTAAGGGCATCCCACAGTTCTTTCGGGGATTTCAACTGCAGATATTCCCACCTTAGGCTCGGGTCGATATGTCGCCTAAGGAACATTAATGAACTAGCTTTGGTTTTGTCAGACGGTACTTCGCCTGCTTTTTCAAAGATAGTAGCACTATAGTCCTTAGCGATAAAAGTGGTCTCTACGTCAGAAACCCATCTATGGTACTCAAGTCCTTCTGAGTCCAAGATGTCAAATTCAGGACGAGTTGGATCAGCCATTTTGTTTCGTGAATAGGAGCAGAAAATCTGGACTGTAAAAACGGATCACCAAGTGGTCGGCCGAAGTCAAGAATCGGTCTGGTTTCGATCTGGGTTTGGGCGCTTCCAGAAACTGGGCTTGCCAACGGGATGAACGAACGGGCCGAGCTGGAAGGTGGGCTGGCATCTGAAATCGGAGTACGAGCTGGAGGGAGGTTTGGGCGACGGAGGCAGGTCGCGGTTCTGGGCTATCTGGGCAGCGGAGGTAGGTCGTGATGGACGTAGGGCGAGTTTGGTCGCGAGTTGTTGTCACCGGTGAAAGTCGAGTCGGCGGATTGGATAGGTCGCGTGGAAGACGACGGGATTTCTTGGCAGCGATTTCGGATCGGAAATCGAAAGGGTGCACGAGGTCCGATCTGGGGTTCTGTCCGTCTTGTTCTGGATCGGGGAAGAAGGTGAACAATCTGGTTGGGGTGACCTGGTGCGAAGTGCGGCGGCGGCGAGCTAGGTTTCGCAGGTTGCGGCTAGGGTTTCTGCCGCAAAGGGATGACGGCGGCGATTTTTTTTTTTCCGGATGATATTTCAAAAAATTGGGAGAAAAATTTCGTGCTCAGCTGGGAACTACGTGCTGATAACGTGTTGAAGGGAAAATAACTGAGACAGAAAGTAGGGCAAAAGTTGTTGTATTATTCCATTGATGAGCTCCCTTTAAATAGGGAGAAATACATACAATCAGGCCTTAGCCAAATCCTAACTAGGAAAATCCGTAAACTAACAGACTTAGACATATTATTCCTTTAACACAATTTACCTATTAATATTCGTAGCAAAAATCGCTAAAAAAAGTGAATAGAAAAAAAAAAAACAAAAAAAGATTTTGTTCCCCCGTCTCCGCTTCGTCGTCTCAATTCTCCTCATTCAGACCCAAAAAAAAAAAGGAAAAAACAAGATAAATAAAAGCGATAGAGGAAGTTGAAATCAGTGGCGGTGAAGTGAAAATGGCGAGTGGTGGATATGGCGACGCCAACCAGAAAATAGACTACGTTTTCAAGGTGGTGCTGATCGGCGACTCCGCCGTTGGCAAGTCTCAAATACTCTCTCGGTTTGCGCGCGACGAGTTCAGCTTGGACTCCAAAGCCACGATTGGGGTGGAATTCCAGACACGCACTCTCGTTATCCAGCATAAGTCCGTCAAGGCTCAGATCTGGGATACTGCTGGCCAGGAAAGGTGCGCGTATTTTGTATTTCGTCGGTTAAAGTTTGATTTATATAGAGATTTGCTGTGCTGTTGGAGATTTGAGTGTTTTCATGTGTCTTTTTACTGATTTTCGCTGGATGATCGATATACTTTGCTGATGGTTTTGGTAATTTTTGCATGTACCTTAGTTAATTTGGGATAGTTGTTGATGCTGAGAAATGAATTTGAACTATTTGATACTTGATTCGTTTATTTGAGTTCCATTCATTTAGAGAACAAATAGGGAGCTTCAATCTCTTTTACTAGAGTTTGACTTGTGTTGATCTCGATAAAACTCAAACTGAACTCCGGATATAAATTTAAGTTCGATTTTATCTTGAGAAATGCTATATTAGATTGATTCGATTATTTTGTTAACTAAGTGCTTAGTGTATCACTTGTTCATTTGCTTCTAATAATTCTTGTGACTAAAACGTGTTGGAAAAATAGCTTAATTAATACCATAATTAATTATGGTAATTAATGACATTAAATGGTATATTTGGAATCTACATTTTGTGTAGATTAATTTAGTGTATTTACTTGTTCAATTTCGTTAAGAAATGAATGAGTAATTAATGCACAAAGTTAAGCCATTTAATAGTTGGGGATGTGGTGTGGAATCCCATCCCACATTGGAGAAGTAAGGAAAAGTTGAGCTATTTATAAAGGACTTTCCATCATAAAGGAGCAATCAAGTGTGCTCCATTATGGTGCACCCTAGTTGGCTTTAATTAATTTTTAAAGCTAGAATCCGAATCCTACGAGGAAGGTGCAAAGCACCTTCCGAGTCCGAGTCCGAGTCCGTGCACGTCGCACTTGTCGCAACGGCGCCGTAGGCGCACTTTGCACATCGTTCGACCATTCGTAAATGGACCAAAGACAATGGTTCGGCTATTCTCAACCAATGCGGCTCTTCCCACTGACCACAAGGTGTCTATCCATCGAGAAAGACACACCAATTCGGACAGGTGCTTTCTGACTATAAATCAACCCTCGCAGATGATGATTACACACACATAATAATCAAGATAATAATACTGTCATACTAGCCTAAGTTCATACTACAAAGTCCCAAATATCCAGTAGTTCGCCCGGAATTCGATTCCTAGTACAGGGTATCGAGTTCGTTGAAAAACCATTGTATCTTGGGGACGTTTGCCGTTCAACCGTGTGTACTGTGCGGGGCAATTTCGTCTTACGGAGAGAGAGTCCAACTCTTGCCTCGGTTTTTGCATCATTTGTCATTTTCTACAGCATTACAATCAACAATCGTAAGACGAAATTGTTCTGTAGAAGATGGCATCGTCAAGCAACAATGTTCATGCTCCTGCCCATGCCGAAAAACCAGAGAAGTTCTCAGGTACCGACTTCAAACGTTGGCAATCAAAAATGCTGTTCTACCTTACTACTCTCAATCTCTGTCGCTTCCTTTCCGAATCTCCTCCTGTTGTGGGGATGATGAAACTGACACCCAGAAACGCACGGCGTTGGATGCATGGCATCACAGCGACTTCTTATGTCGGAACTATATTTTGAATGGGTTGGATGACACACTTTACAGTGTTTATTCCACAATCAAAACGTCCAAAGAGTTGTGGGACTCGTTGGAGACAAAATATAAAACAGAAGATGCCGGCTTGAAAAAGTTCATCGTGGGTCGTTTTCCTGACTTCAAAATGGTGGACACAAAATCGTTTCTCGAGCAAGTGCGGGAAATACAGTTGATCCCGCACGATATTTTGGCGAAGGAATGAGCTTGTGCAATCCTTTCAAGTTCTTTGCCATAATCGAGAAGTTGCCCCGATGTGGAAGGACTTCAAAAACTACCTCAAGCACAAACGCAAGGAAATGGGCCTCAAGATCTAATTGTGCGGCGAGGATCGAAGAGGACAATCGGAAGACCGATGTCAAGATGAACAAGTTATCTATGGAGGCAAAAGCAAATCTCATCGAGTCAAGCAACAACAAAAGCGGAAATTTAACGGGAAGAAGCAAGACTCGAAGAATCAAAAGAAGATCAAAGGAGAATGCTACAATGCGGTAAATTCGGGCATATGGCGAAAAATTGCCGCAAACCAAAGAAGGACAAAAAGAGAGATCAAGCAAATGTTATCGAGAATAAGTATGTTCCCGTCGATTTGTCCAGTCTTGATCTGTGTGCAGTTGTAGATGAAATCAATATGGTTGGAATCCCAGTCGGATGGTGGGTGGACACCGGCGCTACTAAACATATTTGTGCCGATAAAACCATGTTCTCCTCATACGAGCCCGTCACCGAAGAAAGAAAATTGTACATGGAAACTCATTGCCTCAAATGTTGTCGGAATCGAGAAGTTATACTCAAGATGACGTCGGATTGAAATTGACGCTCAAGAATGTGTTACATGTTCCACATCCGTAAGAATCTTGTGTGCAGCTCGGCATTGAGCAAAGCCGGATTTAGGCTAGTGTTTGAAGCGGATAAAGTTGTAATAACTAAAAATGGTCACTTTATCGGAAAAAGCTATATAGATAACGGCCTTTTCAAACTGAATGCTATCAATGTACGTGGTGGAAATGAAATAAACGATAAAGTTGTTTATTTGGTTGAGTCTCCTAATTTATGGCATGATAGATTAGGACATGCAAATCTAAATATACTACGTCGTTTAGTACATTTAGATTTATTGCCAAAAATGACTTTCGATCAACACAAAAGGTGTGAAATATGTGTTGAAGCAAAAATGGCAAAATCTCCTTTTCATTCGGTGGAAAGATCGACAAAACCTCTTGAATTGATTCACACCGATCATGCGATTTAAAACTTGTGCAAACAAGAGGTGGAAAGAATTATTTTATAACTTTTATTGATGATTGCACAAGATTTTGTTATGTGTATCTTTTGAGAAGTAAAGACGAAGCATTGAAGCTTTCAAAACATACAAAGCAAGTTGAAAATCAACTCAACACCAAAATCAAAATGATTCAAGTGATCGAGGTGGTGAATATGTTGCACCTTTTGAAGAATATTGTCGTGAAAATGGCATTATTCACCAAACGATCGCACCTTATGCACCCCAATCGAATGGTGTTGCCGAACGAAGGAATAGAACATTGAAGGAAATGATGAATGCTATGTTGATAAGCTCGGCCTATCACTTAACATGTGGGAGAAGCTATTCTTTCGGCCAATAAAATTCGAATAAATTACCCAAAAAGAAGCAAGATAAAACTCCATATGAATTATGGAAAGGAAGGAAGCCGTCTATAAATACTTAAAAGTGTGGGGTGCTTAGCAAAAGTTGAAGTACCGAAACCCAAGCAAGTAAAAATAGGACCAAAAGCGGTTGATCGTGATTTTCATAGGATATGCAAATAATAGTAGTGCGTCGATTTTTGGTACACAAATCGGAAGTACCCGATATTAATGAGGGAATGATTATAGAATCAAGAAATGCCATATTTTTGAAACTATATTCCTAAGAAAGAAAAGAATGAAATAAGTCCGAAAAGAGGACTTATGATGAAATCTCGCCAAATCGTAATGGACCAACACCTAACTAAGGCGAGGAAAAGAATAAAAGCGCAAAAACCTTTGGTCCGGATTTTGTAGTCTATTCTTTAGAAGATGAACCAAAGACAATCAAGGAAGCATTATGCGGTTCCGATGCCGATCTATGGCAAGAAGCTATCAATAGTGAAATGAAGTCAATCTTGAACAATCACACTTGGCACATTGTTGATCTTCCTCCGAAATAAACCTTTAGGTTGCAAGTGGATTCTCAAGAAGAAATACAAAGGTGATAAATCTATTGACAAATACAAGGCACGTTTGGTAGCCAAAGGATACAAACAAAAGGAAGGGTATGATTACTTTGATACATACTCACGATTACTCGGATTACATCCATTAGAATGCTACTTGCAATAGCGGATT
Source organism: Orobanche coerulescens (assembly GCA_033398695.1). Taxonomy (NCBI): domain Eukaryota; kingdom Viridiplantae; phylum Streptophyta; class Magnoliopsida; order Lamiales; family Orobanchaceae; genus Orobanche; species Orobanche coerulescens. Next base: position 136,020,876 of record CM065816.1, on the reverse strand, counting down.
GCACAATCTTGAGATACACCAAATGGATGTAAAACGGCCTTTCTAAATGGAGATTTAGAAGATGAAATTTATATGGAACAACCCGAAGGGTTCGTGATTCCTACTAAGAAAACAAATTTTGCAAACTTGTTAAGTCTTTATACGGACTTAAGCAAGCACCCAAACAATGGCATGAGAAATTTGACCAAGTAATGATGTCAAATGGTTTCAAGATCAATGAATGCGATAAATGTGTGTACATCAAAGGTACATCTGACAATTTTGTCATTGTGTGTCTATACGTTGATGATATGTTAATTATGGGCAACAATAAAATCATCATAGCACTAAGGAAATGTTAAAGAAGAACTTTGACATGAAGGATATGGGATTAGCCGATGTGATTCTAGGAATCAAGATCTCCGTAACACCCGATGGAATAGTCTTATCACAATCTCACTATGTTGAGAATGTACTTAAGAAATTCAAGGCATACGATCTACCTCAGCTTAAGACACTGTTGACTTAAGTTTACACTTAGCCAAAATCGAGGAGAACCCATATCACAAACAGAATATGAAAGCATAATAGGAAGCCTAATGTACTAAGCAAATTGTACAAAGCCGGACATAGCATATTCTATTAGTAACCGAGTCGGTTTACGAGTAATCCCGGAAAGGATCATTGGACCGCATTGACAAGAGTGTTGAGATACTTAAAACACACTCCAATCATGGTATACACTATTCAAGATATCCACTGCTTTGGAAGGATATTGTGATGCCAATCGGATATCCGATACTAAAGACACTAAATCCACAAGCGGTTATGTATTTTCAATTGGTGGAGGAGAAATTTAATGGAAATCTTCTAAGCAACATGCATAGCCCGATCTACAATGGAATCGGAGTTTATTGCTTTAGACAAAGCCGTGAAGAAGCCGAATGGTTAAGAAACTTCTTAGAAGATATTCCCATTGAGAAAAACCTTTGCCTCCCGTTATGATACATTGTGATAGCATGGCACCATAGGGAGGGCAAAGAACAAGATATATAATGGTAAGTCTCGACATATTCGTCGAAGACACAATACCATTCGACATTTGATCACTACAGAATAATGTGTATTGACTATGTAAAGTCAAAAGACAATATAGCGGATCCGTTACGAAAGGTATTAACCGTGATCAATTATATAATGCAAAGAAGGGGAATGGGATTGAAATCCACGCATTGAGAATTTTCATAATGGTAACTCAACCAGGATGATTGGAGATCCCAAGAACTTGGTTCAATGAGACAACTAAGTTGTGAAAGTTCAAGTTAAAGCACTTGAAAATCCATTCTCGTAGCTGTTCAAGTGCAAGCCTGCAGTTTGTGGTAAAGGGTAAGCTTTTTAAAGCTTTTAATGATTCCTATAACCTTTTATAGGTGGAGTATGGCAGGATACTCTTCATAGGAGGTCACCTATATAAGTGAAGAAGTAAGGCCGCTTCATAAAATTAGTAACACTTATGAATCCAAGAAATGGTCCAAGGCCAAAATGGACACAACGTGAGAACGAAAGATATTAGATCTATTATTGTGTGTATGTTATTGTCTTGGTTTACACAAAAGTTGACCGGTTTAAGACATCACGTTCACCGAGCAACGAGTAAATCCGATAGCATTACACTAAGGAAGGTTCAAGGCTAACTACCACCTATCCTGAAGCAATAATAGGTCGTCGGGAATTTGTGCATGTTGCATTTGCATTAATCATCATTCATGTGGGGATTGTTGGAAAAATAGCTTAATTAATACCATAATTAATTATGGTAATTAATGACATTAAATGGTATATTTGGAATCTACATTTTGTGTAGATTAATTTAGTGTATTTACTTGTTCAATTTCGTTAAGAAATGAATGAGTAATTAATGCACAAAGTTAAGCCATTTAATAGTTGGGGATGTGGTGTGGAATCCCATCCCACATTGGAGAAGTAAGGAAAAGTTGAGCTATTTATAAAGGACTTTCCATCATAAAGGAGCAATCAAGTGTGCTCCATTATGGTGCACCCTAGTTGGCTTTAATTAATTTTTAAAGCTAGAATCCGAATCCTACGAGGAAGGTGCAAAGCACCTTCCGAGTCCGAGTCCGAGTCCGTGCACGTCGCACTTGTCGCAACGGGCGCTTCGTAGGCGCACTTTGCACATTGGTTCGGACCATTCAGTGTAAACTGGACCAGCACAATGGTTCAGCTATTCTGAACCAATGCAGCCCTTCCCACCTGACCACAAGGTGTCTATCCAGTCAGAAAGACACACCAATTCGGACAGGGTGCTTTACAGACTATAAATCAACCCCTGCAGATGATGATTACACACACATAATAATCAAGATAATAATACTGTCATACTAGCCTAAGTTCATACTACAAAGTCCCAAATATCCAGTAGTTCGCCCGGAATTCGATTCCTAGTACAGGGTATCGAGTTCGTTGAAAAACCGTTGTATCTTGGGGACGTTTGCCGTTCAACCGTGTGTACTGTGCGGGGCAATTTCGTCTTACGGAGAGAGAGTCCAACTCTTGCCTCGGTTTTTGTATCATTTGTCATTTTCTACAGCATTACAATCAACAAAACGTAGATTTTTGTTTGTGTAAAAAAAAGGAGAGGCAAAAGAGGGTCAGAATTTTATCCATGGGAAAGGATTTCACTCACATGGTTGATTTGGTGTCCTCTAATTAGGGTCGGCTTTTATTTGTCGGTGTTTCTTGGTTTTCTAGCTTGGTGCTTACAAGAGCTTATAGTTTTATCTAATAATCTTTTGTTATTTATTCTTTTTTGTGGAAGTTAGGTTATTGTTGCCAAATTGTAAACTAGGTTTGTTGCAGTTTGATATGAATGAAGCAAAATTTGGTTTGGTTGAACATATTTAATAAAAAATGTGAAATTCTAATCGGATGTCCAGAGTTTTAAGTAAAACAAAGTTATGTTTAGAGTGTTAAGAACCTAGCACTTCTATGACATTACAATGTGGTCATCAGAATCGGCCTCCCCTTAATCGAATGACTTGTCATTTGTTGGGAAAGAGTGCTAAATGAGAACTTCAAAAATAGATTTAGTTGTACGTAAGCAGGGTAGAAAATATCATAATATGTCGAAGTACATAAGCCCCAAGCAGAAATTTACTAATTTAGGAAATTAATTGAAGTACAAGAAGATAAAGATTAGGCATGGGGGATTTTCTGTGAAAATAGAAGATAATTAACCTTTCAAAACTCATATCTCAAGTTTAAAGTTCTTTCACATATAAAATAAGACAAACTTTAACTAAGGGTCACAATTCCTCAAAAGGATACCTGTTAGTGGTTGACTCATTTGATTTGGATTAGGAACGGTTCAAGTCCGAAGTCTTCAAAAAACTTAGGTTGCGATGGATATAGATTTTAAGTCCGAAGTCTTCAAAAAACTTAGGCTGCGTTCTGTTTGTATTTCATTTTGTATTTTCATTTTGAAAAATGTTTTGTATTTTTCTGTTTTTATTTATGTTTTCAAAATTGCTGAAAACGCATTCTGTTAAATTTATATTGCAAAATATTTTTTTTTGTAATATTAATATTAAATTCATAAATCTTTATTTTAGACTTAGTTTCAAATTAGGATAATCCAAACAAAAAAAAAAAAAAAAAACTCAAAATGCATTTTGAGTATATTGTAGATTTTTTGTTGAAATACACAAAAAACGCTCAAAACGAGGTTTTGGCCATTTTGCGTTTTGTGTACAAATATTTTTTTCATTTTCCAAAATGCATTTTCGAAAATGATAAAATGAACACGTTTTTCGTGTTTTTGAAAATAAAAACAGAAAATGACCTCAAAACAGCAAAGAGAACACACCCTTAGGTTGCGATCGATATAGATTTTTCTTTTTTGTTTCACTAGAGAAAATTTTCCCCAAAATTGTGATTAGACTTATTTCTTTTCTTCAGAAAATAATTCACTTTTTCTCTCCCAATCTCATTTACACACTTAAAAAAAATCTATTACTTCACACCTTCGGACAAAATTTACTATTATTCACTCACATATTTCTAATTAACCAAATCATTATCAATCATTATTCTACTATCTTTATATCACAACAATTTTAATCATTACATTTTCATCTTATACCCCATCACTATTCTTCTCTTAAAGAAAATTCATCATTATTCTCTAGTGAAATTAAAATTTCCAAAACGGCAGTATGTCCAATCACACCCTTAGTGCTTTCGTCTCGTGTTCGAGTGGCCTTGACCCACTTATTAAACTTAATCTCTTATGACAACTGAAAAGCTAATAACCTTTTTAATGTGTGTTCCGCAAATAATAGTTGTTACTTAAAAAATTAATTTACCGAACACCATTTTTTAGCACTAGAAGCTTAGATACTAGCCTACTACAAAACCTCCTTCCGAACTCGGCCTTACACTTTGCCGTAATTTATTTAATTAATTTCCACACTCAAACACATACACAAAAAGGTGTTATGAGAGATATAGATCCAAATAATTAATATACCATTGTAGTCCATTTTGAATGACACTCTGAAGATGACAAATGGACATAGTTCATCACTGCTATATTTACCACCACAAAGATAAGTTGAAAATTGATGGAAACGTATCATTTTTTTATATTATAATTTGAGTTCCCCCATATGTAAGTGTCTAAATTTTCATCTTGTGGCGCAGGCTGAACACTTTTGTTTCGATGTGGTTGCTTTCACTTTCTTGTCTTCGTGATCTTTCTTATCTTTGCATTAGGCATGCGCAACTCTTTAGGCTTTATTTACATTTTATTGATTTGAAGTTGAGGGTTTAAAATCGTTCATAAACAAATCATTGAACTTGGTTGGATAATCTCATGATACAATGGAGTATCAATCCTTGTCAGTTAAGATATTATTTGGATTCATAATCCGTCTTACATTTTATATGGATTCATTTGAAAGTCTCATATCAAATCCAAATTCTTTTGTGGAATGCAACCCTAATTTTTTCTAAATACATTGATATTATGCTATATGTCGGCTCTGGCTATTGTTATGTAAGTTTTCAATATTTTCAATAGTCCAGTAAATTTCATTTCAATGCAATTGTGATCCTTTAAAGTCCCAACTTGGTGCGATTTAGTCCCAAAAGGTCAACTCCACATTTCATTTATTTTTTCTTCGAAATTGCTATTCCGAGTGAGGGCATAATCGTCAAGGACCGAAATTACCTCGGACTAGAACTGCCAACCCAAAAATTTATGGGACAAATTGCAATTCAGCATTTGCAAACTCTAATACACTTCCTCACTATTCTCACGAACAGATATAGAGCCATCACAAGTGCATATTACAGGGGGTCCGTGGGGGCAATGTTGGTCTACGACATAACCAAACATCAAACATTTGACCACATACCCCGTTGGTTAGAAGAGCTGCGTTCTCATGCGGACAAGAACATTGTAATAATTCTGGTCGGTAACAAATCAGATCTCGAGGATCAGCGAGCGGTCCCCACTGAGGAAGCCAAGGAATTCGCTCAGAAGGAAGGGCTCTTCTTCCTGGAGACTTCGGCTTTAGAAGCAACAAACGTCGAGGATGCGTTTCTGGTTGTTCTGACCGAGATTTTCAATATTGTGAATAAGAAAAATCTTGTTGCTGGTGAAGATGAAGGTAGTAATGGGAATCCGGGTTCTTTAGCTGGAAAGAAAATTCTGATCCCTGGTCCGGGTCAGGTACTCCCGGAGAACAGAAGGTGCTGTAGATCGTCGTGATTATTTATTTTATTTTTATTACTATTATTAGTATTAATTTTTCTGAATGAATATTTGGGTTTTGACAGTAGTAAGTTGTTTGAATGAGTGGTTTTAACTTTTATTCAGTTGTAAATCGAACACGAATATCCATATTCAATTTTGAGCCTCAAATACAGATGCGATTATAGTTCATTTGTATTACCGTTCAAAAAAAAAAAAAGTTCATTTGTATTCAAATATTCAATCCGATCTATATATAATAAAATATTGAAAAATTATATACTACTTCCTCTGGTTCATAAGAATGTGCTCACTCTTTATGGGCAAGAGTTTTAATAAAAGCTAGATAGTAGTGATTTTTAGAGAAATGGTCCCACTTTATGTGGCAGAGTGCACTAATTATTATTGTTGATTAATTAAAAGATAATGGGTATGGATCATTTTTGGTATTGTTGTAAATAAGTTAAAAAGATGGAATTAAAAAATACAAGTAGTATTTTCTAAAAATAAAATGGGCACACTCTTATGGGACGAATGTAAATGACGAAATGGGCACAATCTTATAGAACGGATGAAGTATTATATATTACATCTATGTGGTTCAATTGCGATGCTGAATTAAACGCCAAGGGCATGTTTACTTGAATGGAATAGAATAAGTCATGAATGGAAATAAGCCATTCATATATAGAATTTAGAATGGATGAACTATTTTCATTCACGTGTTTATTAACCATCTGGAATGAGCCATGAATCGAAATAAAATATATCTAAATTATCATGATATCTCTAATTCTGGATTTAAAAAAATTTAGTCGGAACATTTTTTAAAGAAAAGTTGATAATGAATGAGCTGTAGGATTGGATTCATCCCCCCATATGGAATTGGGGGAAGAATTCCCCGGAACCAGAGCAAGAATCGGATTCCAAATACACACTCTACATGGTATCGAATTTCACCAAATAGAGGAATTAATTACTGATTTGGTGGTGGGTTCATTTGATTCCAACCTTTTGCAAGTAAACACAAGAATCGAAATTAATCTCATTCCATTCTACTAAAGTGAACATGACCCAGGTTGAATGTACAACTTTGACTATTAATATTTTTAGTTATATATTTTTAAATATTATTAAAAAAATAATAATTTAGAAATATACATCGAGATAAATTTAACAATATCTTATGCTAATATTTATTTTTATATTAATAGAACAAAGTACGATCAAAGGTCGAACGTGAATTGCGTGAAATAATAAAATATTGCAATTAAAAGAGAACAAAAAAAGTACTAGTAGGGATATCTGATTGATATCTGTATTCATGAGCATAAATATTACTGCTTACGTCCCCAAATTTGTTCTTATATTTTTTTTCCGTACATCCCTCCAATTTCTTCATATGTTATTTATTGACACTACTTTAATTTAATATTATACTAATGGGAGACACTTTCTCCACTCACAAGCGCAATGCTCGCTCGCATATGTGCGAGGCACTACCAGTAAAGTGAGTTGACGCTCACTAAGTGAGTCGGGGTTCACTTCGTTGAGCAGTGTGATTTTATTGTATTTTTCTTTATTTTTTTGTTTAAAACTTTCCAACTTGTTCTCGAATATAAATATAAGGGCTTGACCAAAACTATAATCATAAACTCTTTTTGACCCAAAAACATTTATTTTAATTTTCTCACCGGAAAACACAAATATTATAGTTCTTTAGACACATAAATAAATAATAATATTTTAAAATTTCTTAAATGCCCGTTGCATTAAATAATAGTGAAATAATTTTTATCAAGTGCTAATTATAGACAACAGCCGTGTACCACCATCACCAATCGCCGATCGCCGCCGATCGTCGACCAGCTAGTATTTCTATAAAAAAAATACCTTAATTTAGAATATTAACTCATATTTTTAAATTACCATATGGTAATAACAAATATCAATGTCGATCCACCGGGTATAGCTGCCAATCAATACCGATATTATTAAAAATTACCAAGTGGTAATTTATATGACCAACATCTGTTTTGAATTCGGCCATTTTTATTTTAGTTTAGTTTTATTTTATTTTTTCTATAAGTACTTCGGTAAAATTTACCGTTCGGTAATTTGAACTGCCATTCAATTTTTTTAAATTATCAACTGCTATTTTAATATACTAATTTGGATTATTCAACCAAAATAACACAAGGTAATTTAAGCAAAAAAATAATTCAAAATCATGTGGTATTTTTAATAATCAATGGTATTACCATGGGTATCTAAATATCAATTGGTAATTAACAAATATCGGCCAGTATACCGCGATAGTGTCTGAGTTGCCAACTGGTAATCTAGATAGCCAACAATATCTTGAATTACCAAGGTAATTCAAAATATCATACCAATAATATAGTGTCAACTCATTGCAAGATCTTTGACAACCTAAAATTTTTTCACTGCACCACCAAGTAAAAATCCCAGTAAATATACATAAAAATTCCAACATAAAAAAAATCCAAAAACATAGACTCCTTACTTCTAGGCAAAACCTTTCAGATACTTGGGGTCACGCTTAGCCCTTTCTTGAAACTTCTTAAACCACCGGTCCAAAACATACGTGGCAACGAGCTTCCAACCATCAACTCCACAAAAAGACTGCATAAAATTAAATAAATTTTCTCCGACTTTCAATGCCAGTCGTTCGATTCCCCTGTCTGCCGCTACGTAGAGCGAAGGCAGCGCCGCGAAATCTTCAATCGACACACCGATCTTAACGGACAACGACGCGCCATCCGTCTTCAACTAGGGACACCGACGATTCCTGGATCCGGTCAGGGGAGAAAAATCACGACAGAGGGGCGGGAAAGCGCGATGGCACCGGTGCCAGGCATAGGCGGACCTAGCCATAACCTAGTGGTGCACGTGCACCACCAGATTTTTTCAGAATAAGACCCCCTTCCCCGATAATATCTAGTATTATTTTTCCCGTTATTTATTTTGGCAATAGTTGAATTATCGAGGAGTTTAATTATTTTTTACTCTCGAAGTTTAATAGGTAAAGTCATATATACCTATTAAATATATTTTTTGATTTGACGTAATCTGTTTTGATCAAGACGATATTAATTAAAATGTTTAAAATTGTTTATTCAACCTTGAAGTATTTCGCAAACACTTGCTTCTTTTGATGAAAAAATTAAGATGCATCCTTAATACAAAACTAGCTGAAGAGTTTCAGTTAATCAAATATTAGAAATTACTTTTGAAAGAAATGTTGATTTTCCCGTAGCAACTGCAAGTGTTGAACGAGTCTTCTCAGCTATGAAGTATGTAAAGAGCGAGTTATGTAGTAAGATGGGTGATCAATGGTTAAATAATCGTCTTGTAACATTTATAGAAAAATATGTACTTAAAACTATTAGTAATGATGTTATTTTAGCACATTTTCAGGAAATGGACAGTAAATATAAGCGATTTTCTTTGTAAATGTATGGATCCTATATTTTTTTTGTTTTTTTTCCCACACACGCACATGAGGGGGATCGTCCCCTGTCATGAGTACCCCCAAGAGGCTCGACCTCACCCCGATCTAGAGGTAAGTTTTTCAGCATGACATGTTCGCCTCATTGTCCCCCGCTTTGTTATTACTGACTTTCTTTATGTATTATTTGTTATCTTTAATGTAATTTTAATATATATTTTATCGTTCGACATTGTTTTCGTGGGACGGTCGGTGCACCAGTGGTTTTTCGATTCTGGATCCGCCTATAGTGCCAGGAGATTGGAGGTAGAGGACTAGAGCTTTATCGGGCGAAAGTGTTCAATTATTGAAGGAGAAAAATATAGAGAGAGGGAGGGGGCGAGAGAGGTAGAAAGAGAGGAGAGAGAGAGATGGAGAAGAAGAGAAGGGGACAATTGGATATGTATATTAGGGTTGGTGTATGTGTGTATGTATATATATTATAATCTAGGGGTATTTTGGAAGTAAAATATAAGAATTGTGTTTTGGATAAAAAAAAATAAAGTAATTGAGTTTTGGTAAAAATAGATGTTTACTTTGTAGGATCATTTTCCCATAAATATAAGGTGTTGGGAATTAAATTATGTTGGAACGGGATCGGTTATACGCGCTATTGTGCGGAAGCGTATTTAAATGTGCAGAAAATAAATCGACACAAGGATTTATAGAGGTTCGGCCAAACGTGCCTACGTCCTCTCTTCAGTATCTTTTTCTATAGGCTAAAGATAAACTTATGCACCTCTCTTCTATCGGTCGAGGGATAATCGTTACAAACTTGTCTTCTATCGGTCCAAGTTAAACCGTTACAAATCTCTCTTCTATCGGTCGAGATAAACCGTACACACTTGTCTTTATGTCGGTCCAAGTTAAACCGTTTTCCTTTTCTATTGGACAAGGAATCAACCAATCTAGCTTTCTATGGGTACTAGACAAACCTCACGTGGATATTAATTCCGATTCTAATAATGCCGGATTCTTGATCCTAATAACACTGAATCGAATCCTTTATTTTACCTGTCGTGTATGTGTTGAATGTATAAACACTCAAACTATCAATATAAGCACAATTACAATAAGAAGAATATGTATATCAATATCTGCTCAATTAATCGTTGCTTTGCGTTATTGTGAGTTCAATACCATAAGAAGTTGTGTTTATAGGCTCCAAAGCCTCAACTAGTCGTTAGCCTCTATAGACTCCTTTACGTACGTTATCAGCCATCCCTTACGTACGTTAGCATCATTACGTACGTTAACATCAACATGTTACGTACGTTAAGCTATTCACAAAATAGTCCAGTAGTTTTCGTTTCTTCCATTACGTACGTTAAGCTTCTCCCCATTACGTACGTTATCTTCAGTCAACTTATCCGTTGCATGCTGACATATGCCATGATGTCATCTTCAACGGCTCCTTGTTTGAATTCTGAAACACTTCATTACGTACGTTAAGAACCATGTATTACGTACGTTATCCTTGTACCATTACGTACGTTATGCTTAATACATTCCGTACGTTATTTATGATCAGGTAACTTTCTTCTTGTCTGATCAGGTAGGTTTCTTCTCGTCTGATCAGGTAGGTTGATCTCGTCTGATCAGGTAGGTTGTCATCTTGACTGATCTGAACAGTTAGCTTTTCCCAGATTGCGCGACTTTTTGCGTCTTCGACTTCTTCGTTGTTTTGTTTCGCTTCTTTGTTGTTTTCTTTTGTTTAACAACTTAATCATCAAAACTCGATAATGAATATTTGTAATAAAATATTCCAACAAATTAGGCATCATTCAAACCCCAAACACCTAGTTTTACTTTCTTTTCCTCTTTCGGAGATCCACTTGGAGTTTTTGACGTACAATTTAAGACCCAAAATTAATATTCAAGTAATTATTTTTCTTTCTTTATTTGTGTGCATGACTCATTTTTTCTTAAATTCTTTTCATGGTATGATGATGTATGAAATATTTTATCTTGCTGAGTCAACAAAAAATATGAAGAGTTAAACTTCAAATCTAGAGTTAAGAAAATTCATTTAAATTAACATGAAGGACAATCAATTATTGTGGCAAATTTAAATACTTTTAATAATTGATCGATATGAATATTTTAATTAGTGTTAAGTAATACAAGAGGTCGAGAGATGATTTTATTATCGGAAGAAATTCAATTGAGAGTATGTGTGAATCGAAATCGTATCGTTTGTTCACATAATATATTATTTAATCTTGTTAATGAATGAAAAATCCATGAATGGGGAAGTAATTGAATATTTTAGATTGTTGCAACCATGTGATAAAAATTATGAATACGAAAGTAATTGAGTTTTATTAATGTGTCTTGATTGAATAATTTATTATGTATGAAACTTTTATTGTTTTTGTCCGAAACGAGTGAAGCGAAATCCATATATATTTTTTCTCAATCTCTTGAATAAAAAAATTACTCTCTCTGTCCCATGATAACTTGCTCAATTGTGTTCTGCACGGCCTTCAAGAAACGTGTTTGACCATTAATGTATTTAATTATATATATAACTAAAAATTATGAAAATAATATATTTTGAAAATATATGCCACAATGAATCTAACAAGATCATATAGGATAATATGCATACCTATACATGAAGAGGATTCAATGGTCAAAGTAAGCCAATTTTGACCAAATCAATAATAAGTGTGCAAGTAATCACGGCCGATGATGTCTTCTGACGCTACGGCGTCATATAGCCGTAATGTGGGCTTTGTCATTCGGGACAGAGTCCCCGTTTTGTGGCCCGATTGGGGGGACGTGCTGCAGTGCGTGAAGGATGCTTTGAACAATGCTATGTCAGTAAGTTAATAAATATTTAATAAGTGTTTTTCAATCAACACGTAGTTCTTCAAAATGCAATATGTGATGTTTTTAAATTATTGCGTATTTATGTTGTTCATAGGTGTGGTTTGTCATTCCCGACTCTCTACTACGCACTTGGTGTGATGAGGTGCAGTCTACTAAGTAGGGGTGAGCAGAAAAACCGACAAAAACCGATAATACCGAAAATACCGAAAAAACCGAAACCGAAAAACCGAACCAATAAGATATTGGTATGGTACGGTTCTTAAAATTTTGAAAACCGAATTATGCGGTTCGGTTTCGGTTTTAGATATGGATCCCGACTTTAAAAACCGAACCGAACCGATAAAACAGATGACTATTCTGCAGACTTTGTTTTTTCTTTGTGCAGGTTATGAATTGATGGACCTGTGCTGAGGAGGAAATTCAAGACTTTTGTTTAATCTGATATTGGACTTTTTGAATCCTTAGTTATTATCATGTTATTGAAGTAGATTTTATTTTTATTCAAGCTTTGAAGTGGATTAATTATGTATAAATCCTTCTATTTGAACTTACAATTGTCTGATTTAGCCCAAGTAGTTCAATTTGGGCCTGGTGCAACTGGCCCATTTAATCAGCTCATTGACACCGAACCGCTACCGAACCGACACCGAAACCGATCACACCGAGCCGATTAAAAACCGAATCATTTCGGTACTCTAATGCTAGATACCGATAAGATACGGTTCGGTATCGGTTTTAGCTAGAAACCGTACCAAACCGAACCGAGCTCACCCCTACTACCAAGTAAGTCATTTTAATTTATTTTGTATCTACATTGTTTGTGTAATTTTTTTCTTACGAATAATATATGTTGTGCAACGTGTGTTGTAGGTACAAATCTTGGAAAAATGAGATACACATGTTCTGGACAGCATGGGGTGATACCCGAGAGGCTACCCCAGAAGAATTCAAATTCCGGGAGTACGAGTGGAAGTGGCTACGCGCCCATTTTCGCGACCCGGAGTTCATGGTATGACTAAAATACCCTCATTTCATTCTTTCTTTTAATTATTATTATTATTATTCATATTATTATTAAAGTTAAGTATTTATTTTTAAAAATCAGAAATAAAAAATTAAAAAAACTCTGAATCTTATTTTAAATTATATTAATAAAAAATAAAAACTAGAATATTATTTTTCATAAAATAAATAAAAATCTGGATTATTTTATTTTATTTATTAAAAAACTTCTACTATTTAATAAAAATTAATAATATTTCAGTTTTTATTTTTTTTGGAATTCTAAATATAAGCTCGATTTTTTTAAATTAATGTTTCAGTATTTAAAAAATACTTGAAGTTCCGATTTTTTTAAATTAGAAAAAATCGGAACTTAAGGTATTTTTTTTAAATTCTGGAATATAATTAATATTAAAAAATCAGAATTTTTTATTTAAAATTGGAAATAAAAAAAATTTATAAACTCTAGATATTATTTATAAATTATTTTAATAAAAATAAAAACTAGAATATTATTTTTCATAAAAAAAATAAAAATCTGAATATTTTATTTTATTTATTTAAAAAACTGCTAGTATTTAATAAAAATTAATAATATTTCAGTTTTTTTTTTTTAATTCTAAATTTAAACTTGATTTTTTTAAATTAATGTTTTAGAATTTAAAAAATACTTGAAGTTCTGATTTTTTTTTTAAATTCTGGAATATAACTAACGGCAAACCACAAGAACCAAAAATGTAGTTAACTCTATTTTTAATATATGTCATTTTTTAATTGTCTGTAAAATCTTGTAATTCTTGCAATATTTTTTTGAAGGCGACTAGTTTCACCAACACGACCAATCGTGCACAGTCTGAGTTCCCGGTCGTTAGCCAGAGTTGCGCACGAGGCCACTTCTTCTGATTCGTTGGACGCATTTGCCTATGTGACTCAGAAAGTATATCCGAACCGTCTCGAGGAGCATGTAAGTCTTTTTTTATTTTATTTTGGTAATAAACTAAATGCCTTTGTATCATACTTTTATTGATATTGAAATATTTATTTCCATATTAACTTAGGAGCGTGTGCGGGAGGAGCCCCACATGATGCTTGCTGAGATTGCTCGGGAGCAGTATCCGGACTTAGCGGATACTGACCTCGATTCTGCTATTGGACAAATCGAGCAGGTCGATCTTTATGTTCGCGCTAGGGTGTGGGGTACCGTCTACCCTCATAGAGGTAGTCTTCACAGCCTCGTGACGAGGATCTAGGGGATGGTGGTAATCCTTCTACTTCTACATTTCTACATTTAGATGATTTTGGTAGTGCATTGTAGTTGTTGTGTTGTAGTATTCTTGTATATTTATATTTATGTTAGAATTGTGTAAGTGATTTTGTTGACGCTACTAGTATGTTGATGAAATTTATGTTCTTGAATGTGTTGTGCGTTGTGTTGCATATAATGTTGGGCATATTATTGATGGTATTAGTTGAATGTGTTGTGCGTTGATGGTTGTTGATAATGGGAGCTGGTGTATAAAAATTACAGGTGCAAAAAATACAGGTTTTGGGAACCCAACATCTGAATAATTTTTTTTATATTACGTTTTAGCCGACGACCTTGGTAAAAGTCGTTGGCTAAAGTTTATTATTTTTTCTAAAAAAAAGTTTTAGCCGACGATCTTGTTAAATGTCGTCGGCTAAAGTGTGTTATATTTTGTTTTTTAAAATGTTTTAGCCGACGACTTTTTAAAATGTCGTCGGTTAAAGTTTTTTTTTTTTTAAACAGGTTTTAGCCGACGACATTTCAAAAAGTCGTCGGCTAAAGTGTAAATATTTGTTTTTTTAAAAAGACTTTAGCCGACGACATTTTCTCGAAGTGGTCGGTTAAAACGTACAGGTTTAGCCAAAACTGAAATGTTGTTGGCTAAACTTTAGCCGACGGGATGAAGCCGTGTTGTGGGAAAATCCCTCACAATATGCCGCAAGTGCACGGTGTCAACAAGTAATAAAGTGATAAGTAAAGTATCGTTCCCTCGAGGACTGATTTCACTAAGTACCAAAATATAGTCAACTCACAATTTTATTTGAAGAACAATTATATGGAATTTATACCTAAACTAATAAATAATAATACTAATAATAATAATAATACTAATAAGGACGTAGGATTATGATTTTCACCTCAAACAATCAGGAATGATATTTATTCAATTCAATTCACTTTTATTCAATTGATTGTAAGTCAGGAATTCCTAAATTATTCTAAAGCCTTTCCCAAGGTCGATAGAAAATACTACGAATTATTAACTCGATATATCCTTATTCGAATTAGATAATTAATAGCTAAAACAGTTCAAGAATTCCCACAATAAATAGGCTTCACAATTCCATGAGTATATCCCTATCTCACGAAAATTATGATTCGTCTCACAGGAACTATGCTTAAATTTCATCTCCCGAATCCATAAAGACATTCAAAACAAATTAACTGTTGGCCAGACAATTAAAAAGCATTAAGAACAGTAAGAAGAATCCAATTCAATAGAATAATGAGTAAATCGAAATAATAATAAATAATCAAACCGTCATGAAATTGGCTACAATCAAAATCCTACTCGAATAGATATAGGAACTAAGATGCAGAAAAACCGTAGGGATCCGTAGTCTTGTTGTTTCCCCACAAATCTCCTCCTTGTGTTCTTCGCCCTAGCTATCGATCTTCCTTCTTAGATTCCCGATCTGATGAATCCCCCTTCTTCAGCCCCTTCAATGCTTATTTATATCAGTCCTAAGCCTCCAAAACGCGTCCGTGTGATTAGGTCGAGAACAGGCTCCAAAACGGCCCAGAAACGCGGAATATTCAGCAAAACCGCCCGGTGGGCCGCGGCTCACTTAATCTGTGCCGTGGCTCACACGTTCAGCGCCCCATGCCTGGGCGTCTTTTTTTCCTCCTGGGCCGCGGCTCACGATAAAGCAGTGCTCGGGCCGCTGTCGTCTTCGTGTGCCGCGGCTCACTTGGTTTGTGCCGCGGCTCATGACCAAAAATTGTTGTTTTCACCCGTTTTTAATTGTTTTGGCTTCCGGACTCCGATTTCCTGCAAAACATATAAGAATATTGAATTAAAAGCTCATTTATGCTGAATTTGGCTCAAGATGGATATAAAATAATGATAAATAAGCGTATAAAAATACGCCTAACAAATACCCCCAAACTTGAGCCTTTGCTTGTCCTCAAGCAAAAATTAATTTTAAACAAAATGTATCGTGAATAATCATACAAGTCCATAGTGCTCAACTTAATCAATACTACCCTGAAAATCTCAAAGAATAGTACAAGTATCGTAATAGTGAGTCACATCCAGGACACTGATTCCACTAAGTAACCAATTTCAGTCTTAATCAATCGGTCATGAAGAAAATCAAGCTCAAAGATTAACAAGCGTGAATTTAACCGACCGTCAATATGAAGGGTTAGATTAAACAAGCCAATTCGCCCAGTCCCACAGTCTAGTGGCAAAATTCAAGAGTTTCATTATCAGAATTACTCCTTGGACAGCATTCCCTTATGTATGATCAATAATATGATTCGAGTTAACCACTAGGTTTCGGCTCTCGGGATATTTCATCGGGATAATCCTAGGGTGGATTTCCATTCTCATGTATTGGGGAACCGTTTGACGTAAAAGACACTCATGGGCACATGGATGCTTCTAGTTACTAAGTCCCCCTCTACAGTGGAGAAAAACTCGAATTGCAATTCCCGCATGTCAAGGTTGCTGTTTTACGCGAGAGTAAACAACGGGTCACGTGAATACCCCAGGTTACTAGGCTTCCCATCGTCGGTAATGCGATATTTCTAAATTATTAATCTATTCAAGGTTGTCGTTTTACGCGAGAGTAAACAACAGGTCACGTGAATACCCCCGTTTACTAGACTTCCCATCATAGAACAACTAATGTCTCGACTTTTTCTTGGGAAAAACTGTCCGACTCTAAACTCAATCCAAGTGCCAACAAGACTCATATTACTGGACGACTAGCTACGCGAAAAGTTTAACCAAACGTATAAACGGTGATTTGAAAACACGTATGTCTCCTTTCTTATCTGCTAAGATTTCTACAAAAATGATAAAATTTCGGACCTAAATGAATACTTCAACGGAAACAGATATCGCTGACTGTAACTCGACTAAAACTCAATCGTTTCTTCCAAGAGACATCAGTATCGTAACATCAGTTTTACACACGGAAGCACGAAAAATTCACGAAAAGTAAGGCAATGATGAAATCGCAATTTATAACCAAGAAAATCAATTCCACTACACATAAAATCATCCATAATAAAACTCATGTGAAAATAAAAGAGATAAGGAAAAGTGAAACTTATTCCAAATGTCTTCTTGAAAGCCAGACATGTCCGAGTGGAATCGACTGTCCATACGTCCAATAACGCTCAACATCACGAGGGACCCCCAAACTTAATCTTATAGACATTAAATCAAGAAAGACTAGAATATGAAGAATAATAACTCATTTGGGGTTAAAAAATTATATTAGAGAAATGAGGGCCAACAAGAATACATGAATCCAAACAAAATAACAAAACAAAGAAAAATTATAAACGAAAAATCAATTAAAAACAACTATCTAGAAAGCAAGTAAAAATGATGGGTTGCCTCCCATCAAGCGCTCTATTTTACGTCTTGAGCACGACGTGGCAAAAAGAGTTTAACGTGGCTTTTTCTAGGGAGATTGCCAAATGCCCCCTTCTTGCAATCTATAAGCCTCTTATTCCATAGGGAGGCTTTGGCTCATGCCCGGTTGCCACAAATAATGAGTAAGAATAATTATGAAGACAACCAAAAAATGATGGAAGAATATAATAATGATAAGGCATGAAAAAATAAGCAGAGTTCGAATGGGTAAATAATAAAGACTTATTACGAACAACCTCATTAGAACTCATGGTATCAGCCTCAACAGAATCAAAAGTAATAGGGTCAATCTCTCCCATTATGGATTTAGGAAAGATTATGCGCGGCACCGTTAATAAAATTTTTGGCACATAAGTGTTCTCCTTATTAGTCGAAGTTTGATAACAATCTAATGAAATTTCTTGGGAAACATCATCAATGGTAACTTCTTCTACAAGATCATCACACTTTATGTAATTTTCGGTCTTTGGGGATCGACCTAAAACTTAGCATGTCTTTCTTCTCAACCTCCCCCTCAACTTCACTACTAAATAAATGAGCTGGAAAATAACCATAGTGAATCTCAAGACCACGACGTGCACATTCTAGCTCAAAAAGGGTACTATCAGGATTTTTAAGAGTGTCTACACATTGTTCAAGCATGGTCTTTTGTTTTGGGGAGGGGCCGATCGAATTCTATTTGGCAAATTATTAAGAACATCGAAATTTATGAAATGCCAAGGGCCACGATACTCATAGGAAAACATAATGAATAAAATAAAAATATAGAGACTAAAGAAGAAACTTCAAATTAAAATTAGAGTCGCTTGGTATTGATATTAGCGAAAAATCAGTCCCCGGCAACGGCGCCAAAAACTTGTTGTGGGAAAATCCCTCACAATATGCCGCAAGTGCACGGTGTCAACAAGTAATAAAGTGATAAGTAAAGTATCGTTCCCTCGAGGACTGATTTCACTAAGTACCAAAATATAGTCAACTCACACTTTTATTTGAAGAACAATTATATGGAATTTATACCTAAACTAATAAATAATAATACTACTAATAATAATAATACTAATAAGGACGTAGGATTATGATTTTCACCTCAAACAATCAGGAATGATATTTATTCAATTCAATTCACTTTTATTCAATTGATTGTAAGTCAGGAATTCCTAAATTATTTTAAAGCCTTTCCCAAGGCCGATAGAAAATACTACGAATTATTAACTCGATATATCCTTATTCGAATTAGATAATTAATAGCTAAAACAGTTCAAGAATTCCCACAATAAATAGGCTTCACAATTCCATGAGTATATCCCTATCTCACGAAAATTATGATTCGTCTCACAGGAACTATGCTTAAATTTCATCTCCGAATCCATAAAGACATTCAAAACAAATTAGCAATGCGACAATTAAAAAGCATTAAGAACAGTAAGAAGAATCCAATTCAATAGAATAATGAGTAAATCGAAATAATAATAAATAATCAAACCGTCATGAAATTGGCTACAATCAAAATCCTACTCGAATAGATATAGGAACTAAGATGCAGAAAAACCGTAGGGATCCGTAGTCTTGTTGTTTCCCCACAAATCTCCTCCTTGTGTTCTTCGCCCTAGCTATCGATCTTCCTTCTTAGATTCCCGATCTGATGAATCCCCCTTCTTCAGCCCCTTCAATGCTTATTTATATCAGTCCTAAGCCTCCAAAACGCGTCCGTGTGATTAGGTCGAGAACAGGCTCCAAAACGGCCCAGAAACGCGGAATATTCAGCAAAACCGCCCGGTGGGCCGCGGCTCACTTAATCTGTGCCGCGGCTCACACGTTCAGCGCCCCATGCCTGGGCGTCTTTTTTTCCTCCTGGGCCGCGGCTCACAGTACAGTGTGCTCAGCGCTCGCTGGTCGTCTTCGTGTGCCGCGGCTCACTTGGTTTGTGCCGCGGCTCATGACCAAAAATTGTTGTTTTCACCCGTTTTTAATTGTTTTGGCTTCCGGACTCCGATTTCCTGCAAAACATATAAGAATATTGAATTAAAAGCTCATTTATGCTGAATTTGGCTCAAGATGGATATAAAATAATGATAAATAAGCGTATAAAAATACGCCTAACAAATACCCCCAAACTTGAGCCTTTGCTTGTCCTCAAGCAAAAATTAATTTTAAACAAAATGTATCGTGAATAATCATACAAGTCCATAGTGCTCAACTTAATCAATACTACCCTGAAAATCTCAAAGAATAGTACAAGTATCGTAATAGTGAGTCACATCCAGGACACTGATTCCACTAAGTAACCAATTTCAGTCTTAATCAATCGGTCATGAAGAAAATCAAGCTCAAAGATTAACAAGCGTGAATTTAACCGACCAATATGAAGGGTTAGATTAAACAAGCCAATTCGCCCGCCCCACAATCTAGTGGCAAAATTCAAGAGTTTCATTATCAATTACTCCTCGACAAAGATTCCCTTATGTATGATCAATAATATGATTCGAGTTAACCACTAGGTTTCGGCTCTCGGGATATTTCATCGGGATAATCCTAGGGTGGATTTCCATTCTCATGTATTGGGGAACCGTTTGACGTAAAAGACACTCATGGGCACATGGATGCTTCTAGTTACTAAGTCCCCCTCTACAGTGGAGAAAAACTCGAATTGCAATTCCCGCATGTCAAGGTTGCTGTTTTACGCGAGAGTAAACAACGGGTCACGTGAATACCCCAGGTTACTAGGCTTCCCATCGTCGGTAATGCGATATTTCTAAATTATTAATCTATTCAAGGTTGTCGTTTTACGCGAGAGTAAACAACAGGTCACGTGAATACCCCCGTTTACTAGACTTCCCATCATAGAACAACTAATGTCTCGACTTTTTCTTGGGAAAAACTGTCCGACTCTAAACTCAATCCAAGTGCCAACAAGACTCATATTACTGGACGACTAGCTACGCGAAAAGTTTAACCAAACGTATAAACGGTGATTTGAAAACACGTATGTCTCCTTTCTTATCTGCTAAGATTTCTACAAAAATGATAAAATTTCGGACCTAAATGAATACTTCAACGGAAACAGATATCGCTGACTGTAACTCGACTAAAACTCAATCGTTTCTTCCAAGAGACATCAGTATCGTAACATCAGTTTTACACACGGAAGCACGAAAAATTCACGAAAAGTAAGGCAATGATGAAATCGCAATTTATAACCAAGAAAATCAATTCCACTACACATAAAATCATCCATAATAAAACTCATGTGAAAATAAAAGAGATAAGGAAAAGTGAAACTTATTCCAAATGTCTTCTTGAAAGCCAGCACATGTCCGAGTGGAATCGACTGTCCATACGTCCAATAACGCTCAACATCACGAGGGACCCCCAAACTTAATCTTATAGACATTAAATCAAGAAAGACTAGAATATGAAGAATAATAACTCATTTGGGGTTAAAAAATTATATTAGAGAAATGAGGGCCAACAAGAATACATGAATCCAAACAAAATAACAAAACAAAGAAAAATTATAAACGAAAAATCAATTAAAAACAACTATCTAGAAAGCAAGTAAAAATGATGGGTTGCCTCCCATCAAGCGCTCTATTTTACGTCTTGAGCACGACGTGGCAAAAAGAGTTTAACGTGGCTTTTTTCTAGGGAGATTGCCAAATGCCCCCTTCTTGCAATCTATAAGCCTCTTGTTCCATAGGGGAGGCTTTGGCTCATGCCCGGTTGCCACAAATAATGAGTAAGAATAATTATGAAGACAACCAAAAAATGATGGAAGAATATAATAATGATAAGGCATGAAAAAATAAGCAGAGTTCGAATGGGTAAATAATAAAGACTTATTACGAACAACCTCATTAGAACTCATGGTATCAGCCTCAACAGAATCAAAAGTAATAGGGTCAATCTCTCCCATTATGGATTTAGGAAAGATTATGCGCGGCACCGTTAATAAAATTTTTGGCACATAAGTGTTCTCCTTATTAGTCGAAGTTTGATAACAATCTAATGAAATTTCTTGGGAAACATCATCAATGGTAACTTCTTCTACAAGATCATCACACTTTATGTAATTTTCGGGTGCTGGGGGATCGACCCTAAAACTTAGCATGTCTTTCTTCTCAACCTCCCCCTCAACTTCACTACTAAATAAATGAGCTGGAAAATAACCATAGTGAATCTCAAGACCACGACGTGCACATTCTAGCTCAAAAAGGGTACTATCAGGATTTTTAAGAGTGTCTACACATTGTTCAAGCATGGTCTTTTGTTTTGGGGGAGGGGGCTGACTGACCCTATTTGGCAAATTATTAAGAACATCGAAATTTATGAAATGCCAAGGGCCACGATACTCATAGGAAAACATAATGAATAAAATAAAAATATAGAGACTAAAGAAGAAACTTCAAATTAAAATTAGAGTCGCTTGGTATTGATATTAGCGAAAAATCACCCCAAGAACGGCGCCAAAACTTGTTGTGGGAAAATCCCTCACAATATGCCGCAAGTGCACGGTGTCAACAAGTAATAAAGTGATAAGTAAAGTATCGTTCCCTCGAGGACTGATTTCACTAAGTACCAAAATATAGTCAACTCACACTTTTATTTGAAGAACAATTATATGGAATTTATACCTAAACTAATAAATAATAATACTACTAATAATAATAATACTAATAAGGACGTAGGATTATGATTTTCACCTCAAACAATCAGGAATGATATTTATTCAATTCAATTCACTTTTATTCAATTGATTGTAAGTCAGGAATTCCTAAATTATTTTAAAGCCTTTCCCAAGGCCGATAGAAAATACTACGAATTATTAACTCGATATATCCCTATTCAAATTAGATAATTAATAGCTAAAACAGTTCAAGAATTCCCACAATAAATAGGCTTCACAATTCCATGAGTATATCCCTATCTCACGAAAATTATGATTCGTCTCACAGGAACTATGCCTAAATTTCATCTCCCGAATCCATAAAGACATTCAAAACAAATTAACTGTTGGCCAGACAATTAAAAAGCATTAAGAACAATAAGAAGAATCCAATTCAATAGAATAACGAGTAAATCGAAATAATAATAAATAATCAAACCGTCATGAAATTGGCTACAATCAAAATCCTACTCGAATAGATCTAGGAACTAAGATGCAGAAAAACCGTAGGGATCCGTAGTCTTGTTGTTGCCCCACAAATCTCCTCCTTGTGTTCTTCGCCCTAGCTATCGATCTTCCTTCTTAGATTCCCGATCTGATGAATCCCCCTTCTTCAGCCCCTTCAATGCTTATTTATATCAGTCCTAAGCCTCCAAAACGCGTCCGTGTGATTAGGTCGAGAACAGGCTCCAAAACGGCCCATAAACGCAGAATATTCAAAGAAACCGCCTGGGCCGCGGCTCACTTAATCAGGCCGCGGCTCACACGCTCGCCGCCCCATGCCTTGGCGTTTTTTTCCTCCCGGGCCGCGGCTCACTTAGCCGTGCCGCTCACACAAGATGTGCCTGGGCTCAGCCGTCGTCTTCGTGTGCCGCGGCTCACTTGATTTGTGCCGCGGCTCATGACCAAAAACTGTTGTTTTCGCCCGTTTTTAATTGTTTTGGCTTCCGGACTCCGATTTCCTGCAAAACATATAAGAATATTGCATTAAAAGCTCATTTATGCTGAATTTGGCTCAAGATGGATATAAAATAATCATAAATAAGCGTATAAAAATACGCCTAACAAGTCGTCGGCTAAACCTTGAGCTTTAGCCGACGTCGTCGGCTAAACCTTGGCCGACGAATATCGGCCGACGATTTTTTAGCCGACGACTGAGGGGTTTAGCCGACGACTTAACAGATTTTGGCTGTTTGAGTATTTTTATTAAATTGAATTTATTATTTCTTGTTATTTAATTAACTTTATAATTTTTATAATATAATTTTGTTTCAATTGAAAAGTTTAACTTCAAAATAATTAAAAATCAAAAGTAGGCTATAAAAATCTATAAAAGTATACTAATAAAGGATCATTCAAATGGACTTGAAGATTTGCGAGATTCCATTAGCTAATAAAAGCTGCTTCAATCAGGAATCCTATATTAAAAACAGGGTTAATTTTAACTATAAATTTATGAAAAGATATATTTAATTATGATGTGATGTTAATAGAAATAAATTTATAATGAAATATATTTGTCAAGATATTATGATTTTATAATTATAAATTCATAAATAATCATGATCAAAATGTTGCTAGTTTCACCAGAAAAAAAGTTAAGTGTGCCAACACTAACAAAACCGAGAAAATATATGAAGTGTGTTCAAATAAGAATGCAATTTAAGTTAGGGATGACATCCCCTACAGTGCACAACACCATGTTGTGCACTGCTGTGCGTTGGATGGGACACGCACACACACACACACCCGTACGGGTGTGTGTGATCATCGAATGACTGACAGTGCACAGCATGGTGCTGGCACTAGGGGTGTTCAAAACCGGATATCCGGACTTTCGGATACGGATATCGGATATCCGAATATCCGGAAAAAATATGAATTATGTTCGGATATCCATATATTCGAAACAAATATTCGGATTTAGATATCGGATATCCGAATATCCGAAAAAAACTTCGGATATGGATATCGGATATCCGAATATCTGAATACCTTATATTATTTAAAATATAAAAAAAATAAAAATTTTAAGATTTTTCGAATATTTCGGATATCTGAATATCCGATTTTTCTGAAAAGTACTATCCGATATCCGAATCTGAAGTTCCGAATATCCGAATTTTTGGATATCCAGAATTTCAGATTTTCAGATATTTCGAATCAGATATCAGATATCGGATATTTTTGAACACCTCTAGCTGGCACCATAGAGGATCCCCTCTTTTAAGTTAATAGGTGTTACTAGAATGTGGGGTAATATTTGTCCCTCGACATGTAACAATCGCATACCATCAGCACCTCGACATGTACGTACCCACAACAAACTCCTCGTCAGAATTTTCACAAACCCCACACTCATCCACTTGGCTCTATTTTTGCACAAACAAAACTAAATTAGGAACAAAAATCCGAATCCAACTATAAGATATACTACTTATTTATCACTTTTGAAGAACAAAAAAAATTAATCTCGCAACCCATATGTTAAATTTCAATAAGTTTTAAATTTTTCCACTTACATGAAGAATATAGTTAGACGAGATGAGTTCAGATAATTATTGTATTCACGTCACATGAAGGATTAATTTTGTAAAAAAATCAGCATGTAAATCGTGAAACATGTACTAAACTCAAGACAATTGAGAAAAAAAACTGTAATGTGTCTAAAACAGTGTTCCCTAGTTCGTGCTATGCTGTATATATTGATATGCAGTACGCTGGAGGTAGGTTTAATCGGGACATTTTCTGAAATGTGGTACACGAATTCATTTCTTTGCAATATGCTAGTATTTAATTTTTAATTTTTCTATTACATATATATTTAGTATGGTCAGTTTAGATATAGTTGCCATATGTCTAAAAATATTGTAATAAATTTTATAATATTCACTTGGATGATATATTCATAAAAATAAAAATAAAGAAATAACATGCTGATTCCGAAAATATCATTGAGTACTCTTTATCATGCCCTCGTTGATATATTATTTTTTAGAATTAGCTGCACTCCAAGAGTATCTAATAAAGTATTCACCTTATGGACTGTTTGTTTGGCTCTTAATGGTTACATTAAGAGCCTACCTCTGAATCGCTGAGAGGTCAGGATTGTTTGACAAAAAAAAATGACCTCTTAATGGTTACAATAACCTAACCATTAAGCATTCATACCCTTTCTCAACCATTAAGAGGCAAACAATTTCCAGATTTACCTCTCCTCTTAAATTAAGAATTATTATTCATAATTATTATTATTATTATTATTTTTTAAATGAATTTAAATAAAAAAATTTAGACATAATTATTATTATAATTTTCTAAATGAATTAAATTAAAAAATATTATGCATAATTATTATTATTATTTCAAATGAAATAAATTTAAAAATATTATACATAATAATTATTATTATTATTATTATTATTTTAAATGAATTAAATTTAAAAATATTATACACAATTATTTATTAAAATTAGGGTTTTTATTTATAAAAAGGAGAGGTTTTGATACGCAAGGGGAGGAAAAACGGGATTTTTAATCGCTACTTTTATACAGAAGGGTAAAATGGTAATTTGTTACCATTCAGAGTTACCATTCAGAACAGTTATTAAACAACCAAATTTCATTCTGCACTCAACCATACAGAGCCTCTTAACCATTCTGATCTCTTAACCATTCTGCACTAAATCATTCAGCAACTGCCAAACAGGACAAACACTTGCGTTACTTATCCTACATCCAAAACCTCCCCTATACTGCATCACTCTCAGCTATGGCAAGAGAAGCATTTTGCTAGTTATGCCCGTAGTGCGGGGTAAAATTCGCCTGATTTTTTCTCGTGCGAGTAACCCTATTTAGAACAATGTTTTATGTACACGTAATGTGTACGTATATTTACACACATATATCTCATCCGCTCGTTTACTGGTGGAACCTATTCATTTATAATAAATAAATGGATAAGAAAGTGCCCAACTTTCCCAATTACTGCATAAAAAACGTACACTCTTTTTTTGCCTTTACCAATTTTCAGTGACACACACCCAGAAAACACTGCTGAAAATAAAGTATGTCCCCCATAACCCCCCTCCTTTTTCTGCTCCTCCTCAGCTCCGCCGTCCATGAGGCTGCGCCGCTCCCTCTCCGGCTGGGTTTCTACTCGGAAAGCTGCCCGGAAGCCGAAAACATCGTACGGGCTGTCCTCGGACAGGCCATGGCTAGAGAAACTAGAAGTGCTGCCTCTGTTATGCGCTTACAGTTCCATGATTGCCTAGTTAATGTAAGAACATCAACAAATAGTATCAGTTTAAAATATATTCCGTAATTGATTTTCTTTTTTAAAAAAAATCAAGATTTTTTTAATGTTTTTTTTTTTTTTTTGGTGTGTGTGTGTGTTTTGAGTAGGGTTGTGATGGGTCATTGTTGCTGGATGACACGGCGGACATGGTCGGTGAGAAATCAGCTTTGTCGAATATAAATTCGCTGAGATCGTACGAGGTGATCGATGAGATTAAGGAAGCATTGGAGGGGGCATGTCCAGGTGTTGTCTCCTGTGCTGATATCATAATCATGGCTGCTAGAGATGCTGTTGTTCTGGTAGGGGAATTTATTTAATTTCTTTTTTTTTATTTTTCTTTTTCGAAAAACTTTATTTATTTCTTATCTTGATTCTTGAGATCCCAACTTAAAATAAAAAAATAAAAAAAAATCAATTAACTCACATTTATATTATTGATAATTATTTTGAAAGCTTTAATTTAGATCATACACCTCAGTTCGTGATGCATCATGGGTGCGTCATGAATATATAAGTGCAAATTGATTCAAACGAGTCAAACGTACGTCTTTTCAATTTTTATGGTAAATTTTAATTTTAGACACTATATTTGAGTTTGATTTGATATGTGCATAAGATGATATAGAAAGTAGAATGCACCTTTCTGAAAACACATTGAGTTAATATACTTATTTAATTTACACATTGAGCTAATCGACTCATTTTCGAAAACACAGAGGCATAATCGACCCATTTAATTTACACAAAAAGAGTAAATAGTTCATTTTGTAAAATAAATCAATTGCCTCATTAATTGATTCTAGCTTCAATTTACATCATACGCCTCCATTCGTGAGGCATCATGGATGCGTGATGAATATATAAGTGTAAATTGATTCAAAGGAGTTAAGTGTATATATATGCTCAATTTCCTTTTTTTCTTTAAACTTTTATCGAACTTTAAATATTATATTTGAGTTTGATTTGATTAGTAAATCGAGGTTGAACGAGCTTCAATTGAGCCGAACACGAATTAAGTACGGGTAGTTTTATTTTTTTTTGTACTTTATAATTTTTAAATCAGAGTTGGCTTTATAAACAAAAAATCATGATCGGTTCGTTATATTAATAGACCGCGCTCGAACGGACTTTTTATCAATCGAACTCGGATTCAATAAATTCTTTCCATCTTTTAATTTTATTTCTTAATCTCTGTACATATTTTTCATATAAAGCTTAGGTTAGTATATAGGCACTAATACCTTTAAAGAGATAATTGGAAAAACCACCCATGGAGTTTGCGGTTTTTACACAAAAAGATTCCCCTTTGTCTTTTTATAGAAAAGCTATTCACCCCTCCTAAAAAAATTAGATAGGCACATACTCGGGCAGGGATCCCCTACAGTGCACAGCTCCCTGCCCTCCGATCACACACACCCGCACGGGTGTGTGTGTGCCCCATCCGACGGACGGCAGTGCACAGCATGGTGCTGTGCACTGCAGGGGATCCCACCCCTAATCTTTTCTCCTTCTCAAAAAGTAGAATACACTTTTTTGAAAACTAGTGTACCTGTTTAATTTACACATGGAGGTAATCGACTCGTTTTCGAAAAAACAGAGGCGTAATCGACTCATTTAATTTACACAAAAGACTGAATAGTTTATTTTGTACAATACGAATAAAAATTCTGCCAAAAAACTGCAAAAAATATTTGAAAAGTCCAACCACATTCAAAAGAGTATTATAGTTACAAATCAAACTCAACATTTTTTCTTATAATTTTGAAACTTATTGAGTTTTTTTTTTTTTTTTTTTTTTTTGGTAACCACTCCAAAGGGTAAGTTTTTTGTAATTATTATGAACAAGGAAGTTAAAAAAGAAATTCTTATTTATTTTAACTTATTATTAATGGTAATATTACTTTAAGGGACAATTACAAAAACCACCCATGAAGTTTCCGGTAATTACAATAGAGCCCAAAGAAAGTTTTAAACTTACCAAAAAGAAAAAAAAATCGTTCTGTTTGATATTTCGTCCCATCTTCTACATGCAAAATGTATTTCAAAAAAACTTAATTACATTCATAAATATATTATAGCTACCCGTTAAATTAAGTTACAATTGAAAAACTCGATTCTCTTAACCAAACAAAAAAAGTCACTTTTTTTCCTTTGTAATTTCTAAAATTACCGGTCTATTTTTGTAACTACTCCAAACCTCCGGGGTGTTATTGTGATTATCAGAAAATAGAGATTTTTCCAACTAACTGTCCTAATAATCTTGATTGGATCAGAGTGGAGGACCAGATTGGGAAGTGAAGCTAGGAAGGCTAGACAGCCTAACAGCCAGCCAAGAAGACTCGAACGACATAATGCCGAGCCCACGAGCCGATGCATCCTCCCTCACGACCCTCTTCAGCAGATTCAACCTCTCCACTATGGATTTAGTGGCCCTCTCCGGATCCCACTCCATTGGCAAAGCGAGATGCTTCTCTATAGTCTTCAGGCTCTACAACCAGTCGGGCTCGGGCCGGCCCGACCCAACGATCGACCCGGAATACCGCGAGGAGCTCGACCGGCTCTGCCCGTCGGGTGGGGATGAGGAGGTGGTGGGCGGCTTGGACGGGACGCCAGAGAGGTTCGACAATCGGTATTATAAGGATTTGGTCCGCGGCCGAGGCTTTCTCAATTCGGACCAGACTCTGTTTACGTCCGACGAGACGAGAGAGTACGTGAGGATATTCGGCCGGAGCCAGAGGAAGTTCTTTACGGCCTTCGCGGAGGGGATGGTTCGGTTGGGTGATTTACGGTCCGGGCGGCCCGGAGAGATTCGAACGGATTGTAGGGTTGTTAATGGCCGCGGCCCGGTGGTGTTGTCGCGGACTAAATGAGGCTTTTGATCGGAAACAATGAGGGGTGGTTTGGTTGTAGTAGGGTAAGAGCTTGGAATCAGAAATCGGGTTATGGTAGTATATTGTTGAAATTTGATTCTTGATATCACGTATTTGGTTTAGTAGTTTAATCAAAATAGCAATTGATACTGATACAATTACATTATTAAAACCTAGTATTTAGTCTGCTTCAACGTTAAGGAAATTTGGTAGAAATCTTTTTCTCGTATTCTTTTAAGATTTAAAATTATGTATTTTTCACGAATTCATCTAGGCGAGACCGGCTCATATAGTCAGAAAATTATAATCAACAAAACATGATCATCACATCAACAAATTCCGAAGTAGGACTGTAAATAGGTCGAGTCGAGTAATTAGATACCCAATTCAACACAAAATATTTTTTCGATTTCAAATCAAGTTACTCAAGATTAATTTCGTTTAGAAAGTCGAGCTCGAAACTCGGTTCGAAATTATTTCGGGGGTTTTCAAATTGGTAATTTTAATTAGGGTTAATATCAATATACACCCTAAATTATATAGTTTTTTTTCAATTTTATACTTTTACCGAATAGCAACAAACCACACGGCTTTATCAATTTACAACCTTCAGGGATAAGGGTTTAAATGATGCGAGTCGAGCTCGAGTATTGGTAGACGCGACTCGAACTCGATAGTCATTTCTCAGGCTCGAACTCGACTCGAAAACTCGCGAGTAGTTAAAATCCAAGCTCGACTCGACTCGTTAGTTTGTCGAGTCGAGCCTACTCGAGTCGAGTGTTGACCGAGTTTTAATCGAGTCGATCTTGAGTAGCTCGCGAGTTGTCTCATCTCATTTACACCCCTACATTGTACGCTTGGGTGAGGGCCCATAGCCAAATATTAAAGGAGAGCCTTCCAACCTCCTTTAAAAATCTCATCTATATATATAATAGCGTTTTGGATTGGAGTCGCCGCGTTAATTCATGTGCCTATGTGGAAAATTCTCAAATTTCTATTCCTATTTTTCTATTTCAACCATTAAATATTTAATCTTCCATTCAAGAATTATTAAAGACATGATGATGAAGACAAGTGGTGCCTCTTTTTTCCTTTTTACAGGCCTCTTTATTCTTTTTTTTTTCTCATGCTCATGAATATGAAGACACGTGATGCCTTTTTTCCTTCCGTTTACACGCCTCTTTCCTCTTTTTTTTTTTCTTCAGCTCACTTCTTTTTTCTTCCTTCTGCACTCACAGCACTTAAGACGTCATGGCTCTTCAGGATTCTTCCGGTCATGGCTCTTCTTTTTGTCTCAAACTCTTCTGCTCTTCTGTTCTACTTTCCCAGATACGCCGCTGTGACCTCGGCCTCCTTCTCCGGTGACACTATTTTATATTTGCTGGCATTTTTTCTTTTGATGTTTCTTTTATTCTGAATTCTCTTTATTTTATTGTCATTTGGTTTCTTCGAGAATGCTTCTGAATTACATTAATTCATTCTGCGCACTTACATTAATTCAAATTTTGCTTCTGAATTCTCTTTATTTTTTGATTGAAAATGCTTCGAAATTATATAAAAATACCTGATTGATTTCTGATCTTCATTGGAAATATCGTTCTTCTGCTCATAATTTGTTTTTATTTATTTTTTTTGTTTATCCAGATTAAAAGCAATGTCTAAGACTACTGGAATTATATAAAAATACCCGATTGATTTCTGATCCTCATTGGAAATATCGTTCTTCTGCTCATAATTTGTTTTTATTTATTTTTCTGTTTATCCAGATTAAAAGCAATGTCTAAGACTACTGGAATCATCCGTTTAAATGCAATCGATGATAAACACGGACCGAAACTGTTGCCGCGAGAATCCTTCGATTATGGATTCAGAAATATTTATCTGGCAAGGAGGGATTGGAAATGATTATACTTGATGAATGGGTAAAAACCTCCTATTTCATGGTTATTGCATTACTTCATTCTATACTAAAAAAATTATGCACTTTATAAGTTTTTTTATTTTTGTGCAGGGCGACAAAATCCAGGCTTCCATCTCCGCTGGATTGAAAGGAAGTTCATTCCTTTGCTGAAAGAGGGCAATATAATCCTTATTAAAAATTTTCAAGTGTTAGAGAACAAGCCTAATTTTCAAAGTGCAAAGATCAAACATGAGAAGAGGATTGGCTTTGGCTTTGCAACTAAGGTGCTTCAATATGTGGAATGCTTGCAGATTGCTGAAAATGGATTTAATTTTATTTCTTTTAGGGATATCTGCAAACATGATACATCGTTAGTCTTGGGTTAGTGTATTTACTTATGTGAATTAAATTCTAATTTTATCTTGCAACTTTCTTATACCATATGATGGATTGACGTTCGAAATACATATGTTGCAGATGTTCTTGGCGAGGTAAAGACTAGAAATATTAGCATAGAGTCCGTAGAAATGAGAAACGGCAAGGCTGCAAAGTGTGACATAACATTAGTAGATGCAGCGTATGATTCAATTATTAGTGTTTTTTAACATAGCATTAGTTGACACAGACTATGATTCAACTCTTAGTTTTTTTAATTGACAATAATTTAAATGAAAATATATTCGTTATTTGTAACAGTAGCACACAGTTGACATGCGTGTTGTGGGAGTCCTTTGCTAATCAACTCAAGCTATTTATGGACAACATGTCAACCAGTGATACGGAACCAGTTATTGTGGCTTTACAATTTGCAATGATATCAAATTATAGAGGTTTGAATTTCATTCTTACGTTTGAGTATTCATTTTATGGCTTTGCAGTTTGTAGTGTTATCAAAATTTAGAGGTTCAGATTTTTATTTTTATGCTTTAGTCTTCTGTGTTTTGAGTTACGTGCTTTTAGATTCCTACATTTTTGTGTTTGAATCTTTATTTGTTTTGAGTTTGGTAGATTTTAGATTCTTGCTGTTAATTTAAAATTTACTGCAAATCAAACTTTATTTAAGATTCATACTTATTAATTTTATGTTTGAATCTTTATTTGTTTTGAATGTTCTATGTAGTAATTAAGGTATCTACAATGAAGCACGCAAGCAGGTTCTTTATCCGTCCTGATATTCAAGAGGTTAAGGATTTTATTTTGAGGTGTGTAAATATGTATTGTGTTCATAATAAAGTTGTTAGTGGAGCAACGAGCAATCATAGCATATCTTATATTTCCAATGGTGCCCGAGATTTGAACAGTGAAGAATGGTTGAATGCTGGTTCTTTAAGGACCATTAATGAGATAATAAACTCAGATGCGGTGAAGTTCCTTTCATTATATCTACTTATATGCATTTCATATTGATTTTATGATATTCATCTTCCTGTCTTTTATTTCAATATATAGGTTGGAACTTATACCTGTAGGGGGACAATAGTTGACTTTCACCCTGAAGAGTCATGGTATTATCAATCATGTGGAAATAAGAGATGTTACAAAGGTGTTCCAAAAGGAAACAAAGTGGGAGATTATTGTAAGAAGTGCAACGGACCAATTGGATCCCTCATTATAAGGTTCCTATTGCTATAATCTCTCTATAGATTAATAAAAGATAGTTGGTATTATTAATGCTTGCTGACTATCCAAATATTTTATGTTGTAATTAGATATTTGATGAAGGTGCTTGTGGCGGATGAGGACGAGCAAGCATACTTTACCTTTTTTGAAGATTGTGCACTTTATTTTCTGAAAAAAAAATACCAGGTCATGGAAGAAATGGAAGAGCAGGTTGTTCATTCTATTTGTAGTTATACACAATTAACAACATTTTTTTGGGCGAATTATTTTTTTATACATTAAATATCACTGCACTCATTTTATTATACTTTTATTTAACCAGACCGGCGACAGCAATGGCACGCCTGATATAATGTCTACCATGCTGGATAGGGAGTGTTTGTTTAAGGTGGAGGTGACTGTGAGATTTGGCGACCGTGTGTAGACTGTTAAAAATGTAACAGAAGATGCTCAAATGATGGCTCAGTTTTCTTCCATCTCCTATGCTAAGGTGCGTTAAAAAAATGATGTATTTATGGATATGTTAACATAGTTATAATTAGTAAAACATCAATATTTGTATATTCTTTCAGGAAGCAGACTCTAAATCTAAAAACTCTGGTACTCCAGTGTAACACCCCCAAGTTATTCAGGGAATATTACAGCGCCGTGAGCCCCACCATGGGACCCACAAGGCTAAACATACGTGGAACTATAAATTTTGACCGAGAAGGTCTACATACAATGGAATGAAGAATAATACAAGGGGTATTCGAAACATGTCCAACGTATCCAAAGACATCCCAACACAAAACAATACCTCGACAAACACATGCCGGAACATCAGGAAAAATGGAAAACCATACTTTGAGTATTCAAATAACCATTCCAGTACAACAACACTGAATGGAGGACACAAAACATAACCAGAGGAAAAACACAGTATCACGCTTGCCCATCATCTTCATGCCAACCCGATACCTGCCTGTCCGCTCTCCTGGAACCTGAAATACATGAAAAGTATTTCCCCCATAAAGGGGTTAGTCGTCGAATAGCTAGTGCAAGTATATCAAGTATGAAATACAATACTCCTCGACAATAAAATAAATGTAATCGTCAATTCATCAATTCAAGACTAGTATTCCGGAATAACTGAATCTCATATCATCACATTAATACATATATGAATACCATGGAACCGCACCAGAGGCTACGGAACCCTCAGAGGACCCGTCGGTCCGTCCCAGAGTGGTTCGTTCATATCATCCGTGGAATCACACCAGAGGCTACGAAACCCTCAGGGGACCCGTCGGCCCGCCCCAGAGTGGATATAAGTAATCATGCCATTAATATATCTTACTTTCAAAGTCGAGAACCTACAATCATAAGTATATACTTGCCTTTGAGACATCGAGAAATTGAACGGAAAAAGGGTACGAGTTCGGTAGGTCCAAGAACGCGCTTCCGGAACCTAAACAATTCACAAGGAATATGATAATCAATTATCCATACTCAAATTACATGAAGAAACTCCCGAAACTCGTCTACGATTCATGAAAATACACGGATAAACAACTAGAGGTTGGGAAATCGTCCAAACCCTCACAAGTCCGAAAACGGCACAATCTAATCCGTAAAATCGTAGGAAAAGCATGCATACGGGATAGATACATCATAATCTCAAGGTTCTCAAGCTTCAAAATGAATAAATCGGACGAATCTAGGAAAAACCCCAAAATTCCCAAAAATAGGGTTCTAAGGATTTTTACCTTGATTTGGACGTTAGGATGGATTTGATGTTGTGGAATCCTTGTTCTCCAACCAAATATGTTGATGTTAGAAGAAAAATTGCTTCCAATCGCCCAAAATCGTCTCTCCCGAGCTGCTCCCGTCGGAAATGAGTGAAGAGGATGAAAAATGACGAAATGGAAGTCAACTGTCCAATATATATCCGCCCAGTCTAGCGCACGCTACGCTTCCTTCATTAGCGTGCGCTAGCGTGGTCACCGGGTAGTCCAGTGGCTTCTGCCGGCCCCATTAACGTACGCTAATCGCCCTTCTCTAGCGTGCGCTAGCCAAAAAGTGGTGTCCAGTACTGGAGTCCAGAACCTACTGTCCTCTGCCCTGCTCAAGCCTTAGCGTGCGCTACCACTATGGCTTAGCATGCATTATGCGACAGCTTTAGCGTGCGCTAGCCGAAGCCTAGCATACGTTACCTGATAGTCCAGAAAACCTGACAACCTCACTACCTCTGCCGACCAGCCCGTTAGCGTACGCTATGGACGGATGTTAGCGTACGCTACTAACCACGAATAGCGTGCGCTAACGAACTCCTAGCGCGCGTTAATCGCCAGTCCAGAGGGTAGTCCGAGTTACTGGTTCTGACCTGACTGGTCCCTTAGCGCGCGCTACGGCTCAAAGCTAGCGTGCGCTAATCAAGCAGAATTAGCGCGCGCTACGACTCCATGTCTCGACCATTGCACTTTAACCAGTGGAATGGTCTTATGCCGAAGTTGTTTCTCGCGACGCTCAAGGATCTTCACGGGTCTCTCAAGAAAGGTAATATCCTCGGCTACGTCAATCTCACTGTAGTCGATAATGTGGCTCGGATCCGGCACGTACTTTCTCAACTGAGACACATGAAAAACACTATGGACGTGACTCAAGGCTGGAGGCAACGCCAAGCGATAAGCTAAATCCCCAACTCTGTCCAAAATCTCGAAAGGTCCGATATACCTCGGACTAAGTTTCCCCTTTTTCCCGAAGCGGAAAACTCCTCTGGTCGGCGACACCTTGAGTAAGACATGATCCCCCACTTCGAACTCCAAGGGTCGACGACGAATATCAGCATAAGATTTCTGACGACTCTGGGCAGTCAGCAATCGGTCCCGGATAATAGAAATCTTTTCCTTAAGTCTCCATCAACATGTCCGGTTCCGTTCCAATTAGCTCAGAAGCCTCGTCCCAACATAATGGCGACCTACATTGCCTACCATAAAGTGCCTCTAATGGTGCCATTTTGATCGACGCATGCCAACTATTATTGTAAGCAAACTCGATCAATGGTAAGTGAAGCTCCCAATCGTTACTCCAGTCTAAGACACAAGCCCGCAACATATCTTCCAACGTCTGAATCGTCCTCTCCGTTTGACCGTCCGATTGAGGATGAAAGGAAGTGCTCAATCTCAACTCAGTACCTAAAGCCTGATGAACGGCCTGCCGAAAATGCGATACGAAACGGCCGTCTCGATCAGAAATAATGGTCTTGGGGGCACCGTGCAACCTTACGATCTCAGCTATAAAAGTTCGAGCCAATCTATCCTGTCCCCAAGTATCCTTAATACCCAAGAAGTGTGCAGACTTGGTCAACCGATCGACAATTACTCAAATCATATTCATTCCGGTCCGGGTTCTCGGCATGCCAGTGATGAAATCCATAGAGATGTCTTCCTACTTCCACTCGGGAATGGGGACTTGTTGACACGTCAAGCACCGTAGTACAAACTCCGTGACATCCCTCTTCATGTAATTCCACCAAAAATTGCGCTTCAAATCTTTGTACATCTTACTCGTCCCGGGGTGGATTGAGTAAGGCGTAGCATGAGCTTATCGAAGAATTCTCTGCCTCAACTCTAAATCGTTCGGAACACAAAGCCTGCCCTGAAATCTCAGAATACTATCCTCGTGAACCACAAAGCCTGTAGCTTTTCCTTTAGTTACGTCTTCCTTCAGTTGAGATATCATCGGGTCACTCCACTGTTTCCCTTTGATGTCGTCGACCAAGGACGAAGTAATTTCGAGAGTACACAACTGTCCTTGCACTCGTTGAAGCCAAACTTCTATCCCCTGCTCAATTAAATTCTGACGAATTTCGCCTGAGGTGTAAGAATCTCGAGCATTTGAAGAGACGCCGGTTTGCGGCTCAAAGCATCCGAGACGACATTGGCTTTTCCGGGGTGGTAAAGAATTTCCAAATCGTAATCCTTTATCAACTCTAACCAACGTCTCTGTCTCATATTCAGCTCTTTCTGAATGAAAATATACTTCAGGCTCTTGTGATCGGTATAAATCCGACACGGAGAACCAAACAAATAATGCGGCCAAATCTTGAGTGCGAAGACAATTGCGGCCAATTCCAAATAGTGAGTAGGATAATTCATCTCATACGGCTTTAGTTGTCGTGACGCAAAAGCTATCGTCTTATCATGCTGCATAAGTACACATCCAAGACCTTGACCCTAAGCGTCACTATAAACTGCAAAGCCCTCACTACCATGTGGCAAAGTTAAAACCGGTGCTGAAGTCAAACGTCTCTTCAACTCATCGAAGCTCTGTTGTCTCTCATCCGACCAAACAAACTTTTCGGTCTTCTGGAGTAATTTCGTAAGCGGTCGAGCGAGTTTCGAGAACCCCTCGACAAACCGACGGTAATATCCAGCAAGGCCCAAAAAGCTACGAACTTCCTTAACATTTTTAGGCAGTGCCCAGTCTAGCACTGCCTCAATATTTTGCGGGTCTACACGAACCCCTTCGGCCGAAATCACATGGCCGAGAAACATAACTTCTTCTAACCAGAATTCACATTTCGAAAATTTTGCATAGAGGTGCTCGGTTATTAGAATATCTAGTACCAAACGCAAGTGTCGGGCATGTTCCTCTTTATCTCGAGAATAGATCAAAATGTCGTCAATAAAGACGACTACACACCTGTCGAGATACTCGATGAAAATTTTATTCATTAACTGCATGAATACTGCCGGCGCATTAGTCAACCCAAAAGTCATAACTAAAAATTCATAATGCCCATATCTCGTCCAAAATGCCGTCTTCGGAGCGTCGGACTCTTTCACCCTGAGTTGATAATACCCTGATCTTAAATCAATTTTCGAGAAAACTGCATCCCCTTGCAATTGATCGAATAAATCGTCTATACAAGGCAAAGGATACTTGTTCTTGATGGTCACTTTGTTTAGCTCACGGTAGTCGATGCACAAACGTAGAGAACCATCTTTCTTTCTCACAAAAAGAACAGGTGCGCCCCAAGGCAAAACGCTCGGTCTAATGTATCCTTTCTCTAGGAGTTCTCCCAATTGATTTTTTAATTCTTGCATCTCGGAAGGTGCCATCCGATAAGGTGCTTTAGAAACCGGATCCGCATCTGGCTCTAAGTCCACGGTAAATTCTATCTCCCGATCTGGTGGTAATCCCGGGAGATCATCCGGAAAGACATCGGGATACTCATTAACAACCGGAATCGAAGAGAAATCGACTTCGTTTCCTTTCGTTTTCAAAGAATAACACCAATAGCCCGTACAACCTTTATTCAAAAGTTT
Source organism: Orobanche coerulescens (assembly GCA_033398695.1). Classification (NCBI taxonomy): domain Eukaryota; kingdom Viridiplantae; phylum Streptophyta; class Magnoliopsida; order Lamiales; family Orobanchaceae; genus Orobanche; species Orobanche coerulescens. The sequence goes on along the minus strand of CM065816.1, from coordinate 135,982,417 downwards.
TACGGCTTTCATGGCACTGATAAGTAACTTGGATTGGCCCGACTTACGTCCCAAAAATGAGTACTCAGATCCGTCTTTACTCATCATGGTGATAACCTTAGTACGGTAATTCATAATCGCTTGGTGACTATCAAGCCAATCCTCGCCGAGGATCACGTCCTCGCCTTCCATATCAACTACAATTAAATTCGATAACCAATCCATACCGGATATAATCATCGGAAAATCTCTAATCTCCCGGTTCCCCACAATTCTATCCCCGCTAAGCAGTTTCACGATGAAGGGATCGCAAGCAGTCATACAAGTTATATTCAAACGGCGTACACACTCCAATGAAATAAAAAAATGTGTAGCACCTGAATCAAAAAGTACACGGACTGGATGAGATAAAATATGAATGGTACCTGAAGCCACCGCCGCGTAGGGTTCGTTTGTTCGACGCATATCATAAACCCGTGGTTGTACCGAACCGACGCTAGAGTTTCCCCCTCCAGCGTTCTGACCCCGTCCCCGGCCCCTGCCGAAATTCTGCTGAGATTGACCAAAGGATTGTCGCTGATTTATACCTTGGTCAAGTGGTCTTTGAGGCGAAGTGTCCAAAGTCTGATTCGGCTCGGAACAATAAGCCGCTCTATGTCCCAACTGTCTGCACGTGTGACACTTCAATGGTGGAAAGTTGCATTCCAAATTAACGTGGCCTGGACGGCCACAATTATAGCAAGTCACCATGCGGTTTGTGGTACCCGGAGTAGAACGGTAACCCCTCTTTCCCTTATTAGAATGTGACGACTGTCCGGCAGAACGGTTAGTCGTCTGTGACCTCTGAAAGTTGCCACTCTTAGAGCCAGAAAATTTCCCATGACCTTCTGCTTCTTCGATTCTTCAACAGTATCGTTGTCGGGGCTTAACATATCATGGGCTAAAGCTCTGTCCTGATATTCCTTCAGTGTGGTGCAGGCAAATCCGGCCATGTACCGCCGTAAGTCCATATTCATCCGCATATCAAAGTAACGGATCTTATCACGCTCGTTACGCACTTGATCCTTCACGTGGATCAATTGCTGGATGTATTCCACGATCGCCTGCGAAACGGGAATATCCTGTGGTTTAGCCTCGAAAAAGGATCGGATTCGGCCTTCTAGAACCAGCCAAGGGCAAAATTCGGCCTCCAAAAGTTCTTTAAATTCATCCCACGTGGCAACACGATCCTGTGGCTTGATGACCTTCCACCACGTAGCGGCCTCCTCACTTCGGGGCAATCAACCGCTTCGAAAATCTTTTCCAATTCCGCTAGCCAATCTTCCCAACCTAATGGGTCTGTGGCACCGCCAAACTGTGGAGGGTGCATACGGATTACATTCTGAAGCAAGGCATCCGTGTTCGGGTTCGGATTATTCAGCTGTACAGTTTGGGCTAAAATGGTCATCTGGGTAGCCAGTTGTTGAAGTACATTCGCAACTCCAACGTCCGCGCTGTTCCCCTGGCCATTCGACTGGTCGTGCTTACTCTCAGTGTCAGGATGCACCGAGTTCGACAAACTGTGGTTGGTTGACCCCGCAACAGAACTGAGGGAAACGGCCGCGTCTCGTCCTCGTCCACGTCCACGGCCACGACCACGGCCTCGTCCCCTACCAGCTGACATACTGAAGAATACACAAGGCACGTAAGTACAATTCAATCGCACATCATCGAAGTGACCGATTCTCAAGAATACCAAGAATAGAATCAAAACGAATAAGGAAACACCAGAAGAGTAAGAGGTCTTACAAGTACCGGTCGCACTATGATGATGACAGAGTAGTGATACTGTGGACAAATGACGACTCAATCGACCCAAAAGACCGACAGCCTAGGTATCCATAGACCTAAGCTCCGATACCATATTCTGTAACACCCCCAAGTTATTCAGGGAATATTACAGCGCTGTGAGCCCCACCATGGGACCCACAAGGCTAAACATACGCGGAACTATAAATTTTGACCGAGAAGGTCTACATACAATGGAATGAAGAACAATACAAGGGGTATTCAAAACATGTCCAACGTATCCAAAGACATCCCAACACAAAACAATACCTCGGCAAACACATGCTGGAACATCGGGAAAAATGGAAAACCATACTCGATTATTCAAATAACCATTCCAGTACAACAACAGTGAATGGAGGACACAAAACATAACCAGAGGAAAGACACAGTATCACGCTTGCCCATCATCTTCATGCCGACCCGATACCTGCCTGTCCGCTCTCCTGGAACCTGAAATACATGAAAAGTATTTCCCCCCATAAAGGGGTTAGCCGTCGAATAGCTAGTGCAAGTATATCAAGTATGAAATACAATACTCCTCGACAATAAAGTAAATGTAACCGTCAATTCATCAATTCAAGACTAGTATTCCGGAATAACTGAATCTCATATCATTACATTATACATATATGAATACCGTGGAACCGCACCAGAGGCTACAGAACCCTCAGAGGACCCGTCGGTCCATCCCATAGTGGTTCGTTCATATCATCCGTGGAATCGCACCAGAGGCTACAAAACCCTCAGGGGACCCGTCGGCCCGCCCCAGAGTGGATATAAGTAATCATGCCATTAATATATCTTACTTTCAAAGTCGAGAACGTACAATCATAAATATATACTTGCCTTTGAGACATCGAGAAATTGAACGGAAAAAGGGTACGAGTTCGGTAGGTCCAAGAACGCGCTTCCGGCACCTAAACGATACGCAAGGAATATGATAATCAATTATCCATACTCAAATTACACGAAGAAACTCCCGAAACCCGTATACGGTTCATGAAAATACACGGATAAACAACTAGAGGTTGGAAAATCATCCAAACCCTCACAAGTCCGAAAATGGCACAATCCAATCCGTAAAATCGTAGGAAAAGCATGCATACGGGATAGATACATCATAATCTCAAGGTTCTCAAGCTTCAAAACGAATAAATCGGACGAATCTAGGAAAAACCCCAAAATTCCCAAAAATAGGGTTCTAAGGATTTTTACCTTGATTTGGATGTTAGGATGGATTTGATGTTGTGGAATCCTTGTTCTCCAACCAAATATGTTGATGTTAGACGAAAAATTTCTTCCAATCGCCCAAAATCGTCTCTCCCGAGCTGCTCCCGTCGGAAATGAGTGAAGAGGATGAAAAATGATGAAATGGAAGTCAACTGTCCAATATATATCCGCCCAGTCTAGCGCACGGTACGCTTCCTTCATTAGCGTGCGCTAGCGTGGTCACCGGGTAGTCCAGTGGCTTCTGCCGGCCCTGTTAGCATGCGCTAATCGCCCTTCTCTAGCGTGCGCTAGCCAAAAAGTGGTGTCCAGTACTGGAGTCCAGAACTTACTGTCCTCTGCCCTGCTCAAGCCTTAGCGTGCACTACCGCTATGGCTTAGCGTGCGTTATGCGACAGTTTTAGCGTGCGCTAGCCGAAGCCTAGCGTACGTTACCTGATAGTCCAGAAAACCTGACAATTTCACTGCCTCTGCCGACCAGCCCATTAGCGTGCGCTACGGACGGATGTTAGCGTACGCTACTAACCACGAATAACGTGCGCTAACGAACTCCTAGCGCGCGTTAACCGCCAGTCCAGAGGGCAGTCCGAGTTACTGGTTCTGACCTGACTGGTCCCTTAGCGCGCGCTACGGCTCAAAGCTAGTGTGCGCTAATCAAGCAGAATTAGCGTGCGTTAGCCTAGGCCTAGCGTGTGCTATTTCTCTGGTCCATAACACATCCGCAAGGTCTAAACAACGCGATCGCGACCCAAACAAGATACGAAACTCAAAAACAATATTAACAACATCACCAAGAGTTTACAGAGCGACAAGATAGGAAGAACGGCAAGGTCAAACAGTCAATCAAAAGTACGGGTATTACATCTAGTTGATGACAATGCTGTGCAAGAAGTATGACTCATTTTTCTTTCATTTTTTTCTTTAGTTGCTTAACTTCCTTTCAATATATCTACATTTTGCTTATTGGGTTTATTATTGTAGGATCATGTGGCAGTAATTGAAGAAACCTCTTCTAGCTCTACAATGTCAGAAATCACTCCGCAAAAACGTAGTCGCGATTGTGATTTGTCTTATGTTGATTCGGATGGTGGTGATCTACAGTTTTCTTCAAAAAGGGTTTTAAAGAAGTAGGAAATTATGTTATGTCTAAGAATTTCTCTATGTTTTCCAAATGATATGGTATTTCTTTTTATTCTAGATATAAATATATTATGATACTGTATGCTACTAGCATAAAATGGTATTATATTTTTTTATATAGTGGATCTTGAGAGCCTCATTGCTCTCTTCACCATGCATGTGTAATACCCCAAGATATTCGGAGTATGTTACAGCGCCGTGGACCCCTACATAGGACCCACCAGGCTACAACAGGCGGGTACCCCTCGACTAACCATCTCGGTTAGCGAGGATACACAGTCAAATAATACATCATGTGAAAAATACACCCGAAGCAACCGACGAAATGAGCAACCATCGACGATGTAGCAATTTAAAATAATACAACACGGGGTTTGAATTGAAAAGCCTAAGTACTCGCAGTCTGATCTATCAGTTTATAAATATAGAAAACAACCAAATCGAAGTGGACAAAAGGAATAAGTAAACCCAAGTGCACATGTCAACGACCCTGGCCAGCATCCTCGTACTGTCCCAGCGCTCGCTCGTCCGGATGATCATAACCTGAAATCCATAACAAGAATTTCCCCAAAACGGGTCCCCCAAAGGGGTTAGCAATTACGCTAGTACAAGTAATCAAGGCAAACCAATCGCTTACACATTTCATAGTACATGCACCAATATCATTTCAAAACCAAAACTAGACATGTCCTTTCCGGAAATAAACAGTCAAACAATTTGCCTTGGGAACAGAGTCATATCATAAATTCCCGCACGAGGCCTCTAAGGACCCTCCCGCACTCGCTATATTATAAAACAAAACACGCACATGCATCGCCTTGGGAACAGAGTCATATCGTAAATTCCCGCACGAGGCCTCTAAGGACCCTCCCGCACTGGCTAGCTAAACAAACTCATGAATCCGGGACGCAAACCTTTGGATTCCCTCCTTGATCCCGTCGGACCAACACGAGGTGAGCAAATCACACACAAAATACATTACCATTCCACGTTAAGCATAAAGGTTTCCAAAAATACTTGTCTTGAATTATTGACGACGCGAAGAACGGAAAGGAAAGTCACCGACGAATGCTAGGAACCAATGAAACCGAACCTAACGATTCGAAGAATACAATCACAACCATTTCTAAATGAATACGGAATTGGAATACACCCGAAAACCCGCCTACGATTCATGTATATTCGTATATAAACAACAACGAGGGCGGACCACAACCAAACCCTCTCGATTCCGTAAAAATCACGAAATATACCATGAATCCGTAGGGAAACTAAGAATACCAACAAGATTAATCATATTCATCATGAATCCATCAACAAAACGGAACGGATCGGAAGAAAATCCCAAAACCCCCAATTTATCGAAAAGTAGGGTTCTAAGAGATTTACCTTGGATTGATGATGAAGAACACGAGTAGGTGTTGTTAATCTACTTCAAAAACTCAAGGTAGAGGATGCCTGAGATAATCGAAGGGAAGGATCGCTCGGAAATCGCCCGGAAGAGCTCTGCGTCGCGGAGAGGAAATGAAATGAACTAATCTGCTCATCTGGGTCAACTCCCTGGTTTATATAGCCAGGGAGTGTTAGCGCGCGCTAATCCTCAAGGTTAGCGTGCGCTAACGGGATAAAATTATAGGTCAAAATAGTTAGCGTCCAGTCCGGAGCGGACTTACGGCCGTTAGCGTGCGCTACTCCAAGCGTAGCGTGCGCTAACAACCTATCGGTAGCGCACGCTATCGACCAATAGCGTGCGCTACCTGGACATCAGCCGAGTCCAGAAGCCAACTGCCCAAAACTCACCTGACCCGTTAGCGTGCGCTACCATACGAGCGTAGCGTGCGCTAATCGCACTGACCGATTCGAAATAAAGCTGTCGATCGACACCCACGCTAGCGCACGCTACCGGGCATCATCGGCGTGCGCTAGCCTCTCGACATTAGCGTGCGCTAGTATACGTAGCGTACGCTAATACGCTAGTCCAGAAGGCTGGAAAAACAGCACTGCCACTCCCAGGGCTACTCGCTAGCGCGCGCTACGAAACAACCGTAGCGTGCGCTACTAAGGGACCCCTAGCGTGCGCTAGGTATGAAATATGAACGGTTCAAAACACCGGAAGGTGAACGAAACATCCAACGGAACATCTCAACGGGCATCATAACATAGAATGGATCCACGGCAACCCCGAAACAGCGGTTCCACACAACAATAACGGGGATAAATTCCATAGATAATAGAAAAGATACACTGAAAGATACACGAGGGTCACTACTATCGGGAAATACGCCGAAAAAGAAAAATACAAGGGGAAGAAAAATGCGGATATTACATTCTACCCCTCTAAAAACAAGTTTCGTCCCGAAACATAAGAAACAAACAACTCAGGGTACCTAGCACGCATGCTCTCCTCGGTTTCCCAAGTTGCCTCCTCGACACCGTGTCTCGACCACTGCACCTTGACCAAAGGGATGATCTTATGCCTCAGTCGTTTCTCCCGATGCTCTAAAATCTTCAAAGGACGCTCCTCAAAAGTAATATCCTCGGCAACGTCAATCTCCCCATAGTCGATGATGTGACTAGGATCCGGGACATATTTCCTCAGCTGGGAAACATGAAAAACGCTATGAACATGACTCGGTGGGGTAACGCCAAACGGTATGCTAACCCACCGACTCGCTCGAGAATCTCGAAGGGTCCAATAAATCTCGGACTCAACTTCCCCTTCTTCCCGAAACGGAAAACTCCTCTCGTCGGCGACACCTTCAGCAAAACGTGGTCTCCCACCTCGAATTCTAAAGGTCGACGACGGACATCGGCATATGACTTACCGACTGCAGGCGATCAACATCCGTTCTCGAATTAATTCTATCTTCCGTCTCGTCTCTAAAACGACATCCGATTCGGTCCCGACCAAATCGGACGCCTCATTCCAACAAATCGGCGATCGACATCGTCGCCCATAAAGTGCCTCATACGGTGCCATCCGAATCGACGCATGCCAACTATTGTTGTACGTGAATTCGATCAATGGAAAATGCTCCTCCCAGTCGCTACTCCAATCGAGGGCACAAGCACGCAACATGTCCTCGAATGTCTGGATAGTGCGTTCCGACTGTCCATCTGACTGGGGATGAAAAGAGGTACTCAAATGCAAATGGGTACCTAACGCCTTATGCACCTCCTGCCAAAAGTGTGATACAAAACGACCATCACGATCCGAAACAATAGACTTCGGAGTACCGTGAAGTCTCACAATCTGCGCGATAAACACACGAGCCAATTTCTCCGGGCCCCAAGTGTCCTTGATGCCCAGAAAATGTGCCGACTTGGTTAGACGATCAACAACCACCCATACCATATTCATGCCCGACCTCGATCTTGGCAAACTCGTAACAAAATCCATCGATATATCTTCCCATTTCCATTCTGGAATGGGAAGTGACTGCAATAACCCGGTAGGCCGATGCTCGATTTTGACCTGCTGGCAAGTCAAACATCTCGCCACAAACTGTGCGACCTCCTCCTTCATATCATTCCACCAGAAGTTCCTCCTCAGGTCCTTGTACATCTTACTCGAACCAGGATGAACGGAATAGGGTGTGGAATGGGCCTCATGCAAAATACTCTGTCGCAACTCTGGATCGTTCGGCACACAAAGCCGACTCTGGAATCTCAAAACACCATCCTCGTGAATCACAAACCCAGGAGACTTTCCCTTAAGAACGTTCTCTCGGATTTGAGTAATCATCGGATCCTTTAATTGCTTCAGCTTAATTTCATCGATCAAAGGCAGCGAAATCTCTAAAGCACAAAGTTGCCCGACTCCAGTGCAACAAAACCTCAACATCTAACCCGATCAAAGCCCGCCGAAGCTCGATCGAGGCGTAAGGACCTCTGCAGCTCGCAACGCAATCGGTTTCCGACTCAAGGCGTCGGCCACGACGTTCGCCTTGCCCGGATGATAAAGGATTTCGAGGTCGTAATCCTTAATCAGCTCTAACCACCTCCTCTGCCTCATATTCAACTCCCGCTGAGTAAATATGTATTTCAGACTTTTATGATTGGTAAAAATCTGACATGCAGAGCCGAAAAGATAGTGACGCCAAATCTTGAGTGCAAAGACAACCGCCGCTAACTCCAAATCGTGAGTAGGGTAGTTAAGCTCATACGGCCTCAACTGTCTCGACGCATAGGAAATGGTCTTGCCGTGCTGCATCAATACGCACCCAAGACCCTGACCCGAAGCATCGCTATACACGGCGAATCCCTCATTGCCACATGGCAACGCCAAAACCGGAGCTGATGTCAAACGCTTCTTCAGTTCCTCAAAACTCGACTGTCTCTCATTGGTCCAGGCGAACTTCTCGGATTTCTGGAGCAACTGTGTAAGTGGCCGAGCTAGTTTTGAGAAACCCTCGACGAACCTACGGTAGTAGCCAGCCAAACCCAAGAAACTACGGACCTCCTTCACATTTGTGGGCGATGCCCAATCCAACACTGCCTCAATTTTCTGCGGATCTACACGGACTCCCTCGGCTGAAATCACGTGACCCAAAAACATCACTTCCTTCAGCCAGAACTCACATTTCGAGAACTTCGCATAGAGTTGCTCGGTCCTCAAAATGTCTAACACTATCCGCAGATGATGGGCATGCTCTTCCTCATTCCTCGAATAGATAAGAATATCGTCAATGAAGACGACGACACACTTATCCAAATACTCGATAAAGACTTTGTTCATCAATTGCATGAACACCGCCGGCGCATTAGTTAACCCGAAAGGCATAACTACAAACTCGTAATGTCCGTATCTCGTCCGAAAAGCTGTTTTCGGCACGTCGGACTCTCTCACCCGAAGCTGATAGTACCCCGATTTCAAATCAATCTTCGAGAATACCGCAGCTCCCTGCAACTGGTCAAACAAGTCATCGATTCTCGGCAAAGGATACTTGTTCTTGATGGTCACCTTGTTTAGTTCGCGATAGTCGATACACAAACGTAGTGAACCATCCTTCTTCCGCACAAACAGGACCGGTGCGCCCCAAGGCGAGGCACTCGGTCGAACATACCCCGACTCAAGAAGCTCACTCAACTGCTTCTTCAACTCTGCCATCTCTGAAGGTGCCATGCGATACGGCGCCTTCGAAATCGGAGCCGCGCCCGGCTCTAACTCTATAGCAAACTCAACCTCACGATCCGGTGGCAATCCCGGTAACTCGTCAGGAAATACATCCGGAAACTCACTAACGACTGGAATCGATGAAAACTCGACTCCACCATTCTCCATCTTCAAGGCGTAGCACCAATAACCAGTACACCCCTTTCGCAGGAGACTCATCGCCTTCAAGGCATTAATGACAAATTTCTGATTTCCCCTCCTTCGCCCCGCGAAGGAGTGCTCGGTGCCATCCTCGGCTAACATGGTGATGATTCTCGTGCGGTAGTTCATGATTGCGCCATGCCGCTCGAGCCAATCATCCCCGAGAATCAAATCCTCACCCACAATACTAACGACAATAAGATTAGAGAGCCAAGCTCTCTCACAAATAAACACAGAGCAGTCTCGGACTTCTCGATCACCGACAATTCTATCACCGCTAGGAAGTTTAACGATGAAAGGCTCGCAAGGTGACAAGCAGTCGAGACTCAAACGGTGTACACACTCTAGACAAAATGAATGAATGCGTGGCACCCGAATCAAAAAGCACACCGACAGGATGAGAATGGATATGAACGGTACCTGTCGCCACAGTAGCTGCTGGGTCATCGGCCCTCCTCATCTCGTATATACGCGGCTGGGCGGATCCGACACTGGAAGCTCCACCCCTAGCGGCCGACCCGACCCTACCTCGGCCGGCACTCGGTGGAGGCGGCGAGCAAATGAGCCCCGGGTTCACACTCGGCTCCAACGGCATCGGGTTGAGAAGAACGGGCTCATGAAGCCGCTTTGACTCGCTCACAAAAAGGGGCCTTGTGGCCAATTGCCCACAAGTGTGACAAGTAAACTTGACGAGAACAACGCGGCTCCTATGGCCCCGCACACCATAGTTAAAACATGTGGGTTCACGAGCGGAGGTTCCGGCGGCACCGAAAGCTCCCAGAGAAACGAGCCGAACCGCCCGTTGAAATATTTGCAGCTTGAGATTTCTGCTGGCCTCCACTCTTGGGACCAGAAAAATTTCCGACCGACTTCTGTTTCTTGCTTTCACGAGCCAAATCACTAGCCGTCACTGACATATCATAAGCGAGGGCCCTACTCTGATAATCCTTCAAGGTAGTGCAGACGAGTCCAGACATGTAGTCCCGAATGGGCAGCTTCATCCTCCTGGAAAAATGGAAAATTTTGTCGCTCTCAGCGACAACTTGGGTCTTCACATAACCCAACTCCTTGTTAAAGTCGGCAATGGCCTGAGATATGGGGATATCCCGTGGTTGAGCATCGTAGAAAGCATGCACTCGAGCCTGTCTGACCGGCCACGGACAATATTCGGTCTCCATCAATTCTTGGAATTCGGCAATTGTAATATCCGCAATTTCGAATTTCGGTAATTTTCTTTTTTCGGCGGAAGTCCATTTTGACGACTCGCTCATGACCTTTCGTCATTTCGAGAATGATTAATTCTGCACTTTTTGTCATCCGAGTTCGTTTCGGTGTCGTTTTATTGAGTTCCGTGTCCTTAATCGACTTTTTCACGTGGGAGTTCGACTTTGTAAAGTCACCATTAATTTTTGGTAACTCCAAAAATTCTAAATCTTTGCAATATTATAGAGCATCGAGTTAGCTTTCCAATGGTTCAAACGGTGAGTCAATCGGAGTCCGGACGAGAGAGTTATGGTCGTTTTAGCTCACCCGCCGTTATTGGCGATCATCGCTGGCCGAACTCGGCCGTGTCGTCCGACACGGCCCGTGCCGTACTCGTCCGGAAACGCCGAAGTTTCTGTCTCAGGGACCCGACCGTGTCGCCGTCCGACACGGCCTGCCGTGCACTCGCCCGAAATGCCGGAACCGATCGCTTGACGCCCGACCGTGTTCCAGGACACGGTCGAGTCGTGCCGAGTCGCTGTCGGATGGGTCACTATCGGTAGGCCCCTCCGCGCCGCGACCGTGTCTAGCAGGACACGGTCGAGTCCCGCCGGTCAGCTGCGCCACGACCGTGTCGGGCGGACACGGTCGAGTCCGCTGTGCTATTTAAGGCCCCGCAGACGTTTTCTTGCCATTTTCACCTTCTTCTTCTCCTCTTCCGCACTGGGCGTGTTCTAAGCTTGAAGCCATGTTGTTTAACAACATATCCATGGAGTTTTGAGGTTCATATCATCAATCATCCGTCCTATAACATCCTCCGATCTACTGACCGCCGATTTCCTAGAAATCTAGTTTTGGGGAAATTGGGTGTTTTGGTTGTTTTCATCCGTTTAATCCGATTTAGCTTAGGATTATGATGTATTGATGATTATTTAGATGTTTTATATCTTTTCCCTTGTTATTCCATGGTTGGATCGTATCGATTCTTTGTTTGAGTCGAGTTCTTGACCGACGCCTTGAAGGTGTCCGGTAAAATGTCTTAGAGGGGTTTTCGGGCGTTCTACGATTATTCATCCTCGTATGATCGATGATTTATTGATTGTATGATATTAGGGTCGTGTTTCTTGCGAAGAAACCGTGTTGAACCCTTTCGCTCGTAAGCCGTCTTCCGCTTCGATAGCATTGGGCGTTTGAAGCTTTCCGGTTGAGCCGTGTTCGTCGGGATACTTGCGTGCGATTTTGAGGCAAGTACCTTGTCCATACTATTCTTGTTTTGTGAATATGATAATTGGTGATCGTCTTTATATGTTTGTTTGATTGTTTGAAACGAGTTTTCAAAAGATTCGATTAGCTTGGTTAAAGGCTCTCTTTCAAAACGCGTGTGTTTTGTAATTGTGTGGGTTGTAAGTGACTACGTGGATATTTGGATATGTGTGGTGTTGATGTTGCGCTTGATAATACGTGTGTACGTATATTATCTCTTTTCAAAGGCGTTGTGGATTGACGTGGTGTTTTGCTAAGTGTTTGAGGCCTCAGGGCGAATTGTTTGAATATCCTTGATGTGATATGTTGATTGTGTGAATGTGTGGATATGGTTGAAGGTCTACGGTGACACATGGCACGTGATCATGTGGTCAGGATGCAACAAGTGATTGATCCAACCGTGAGAGCCTGAGATAATCTACGGTGGCACATGGCATGTGATCATGTGGCGGATGCAACAAGCGATTGATCCAACCGTGAGATGTGTGATTTGTTTCGCTAGCCAGCTCGGGAGGGTCCTTCGAGGCCTCGAGTGGGATGTCGGTGGTAGCGTCCGGTCCTAGGCGATGCGCGTGCGTGATTATGTTTCGTTGATTTTACGTCCGTTGAGGACACGTGATGTTGGGCTCGACCTGTTAATTGTTGGTGGTTTCCTATTTGCGAAAACAAAACCTTTGGTGTGACCCTCTTGATTTTTGGAAAGTGAAGGATTCGATAATCCTAAAATTGTTTTCTATTAAAACTCTCGATGGCATTTTAAACGGTTTTATAAATTGTTTCCCTTGATTTATGCTCTATCGGTTTTGGAGTGTTTTACCCAAACTCATGCCTCGGGAAGTACTTTTCGTTACGTTTGAATCTCCGAGGATTTTCCGGTTATTGTTATTCGTGGAATGTGAATTGTATGGCTCGTATTTTTGCACTTGTACTTGCACTAGCAAAGCGGTGGAGTTTTGCTAACCCAGAGTATTCGGGGGTGGATGTCTATTTTTGCATTCGGGTTTTGGAGCATAGCACGAGTCGGCCACGAAGGATGATGAAAGATGAACGATACTAATCACACGAGGATCCGTTGATGTCGTATTGGTCTAGTTGTATTTTCTTTTCCGCTGCAGTATTTGTTTCCCGTTGTACGGGTGTGGTTGTATTTTGACCCCTGCGTGGGCATGAGTTGTATTTGAGTTGTATGTATTTGTTGAAAGACCAAATCGGTCTACTGAGTCATTTTAGCCTTAAAGGCGAGGTTTAGATGTTTGATTTTAGTTATGAGCCTGGTAGATCCTCGAGGAGAGGGTCTACGGCGTGTAATATCCCTGAGCGGATTTGGGGGTGTTACAGAATGGTATCGGAGCTTAGGTTGTGGAAACCTAGGCTGTCGGGTCAGTGGTGTCTGTCGAGTTTTTGTCTTGTCGGATTATGTCTGACTAAGTCGTGTCGCGACGCGTCGTCTGAGTTTTTTTTTTTTTTTTGGTCGTGATTAGTATCGTGGGCGATCATCATATTCGTGCGACCTGTGGATGTAAGTCTCCCTTATTTGTGTTGAGCCTCGTGTGACACGAGCTATTTTTATGATTATTTGTTAAGTGACGGGATCCTCTTATGGATTTTGATTTCTTGATACGTGACTATTTGACTCTCATATTTCGTTCGTATGATGAGTATTGTTCTTTGGTGTGCATGTCGAACTTTATTTCTTTTATCCGCCGCGTGAGTTCTTACGTAATGGCTTTCGGTATTTTACCGATCGAGTTTTATTTTGAAAACCAATTCCTTAACCGAGTTTTGGCATTACGGCCTTGATCGTTTTGGCGAAATTCTTATGACGGTATTTATTATTTTCTAAATGGCTTCGTGGGTTTTTGAAATATTACCGTCATCGGCCTTTGGCGTTTTTGTAAATGGTTTTTAGCCCGGTGGGTTCGTAGCAGGACCCACGGCGCTATATTGTTCCTTGTAATTACGTGAAATTTTTGGGCATTCTAGCCCATTGAATTATTTTGAAAACCCCGAGTATCTTAGAAAATTAAAATTCGAGACGTACTTTTAAAACGAATTATTTTCTTGCGGTGTTTTCAAGGTGTTTTCTAATGCCGCAATACATTTCAAAAAGATTCGGTTGAGGACCAAAAATATTTTTGAGATATTTTCAAATGATTGCTTAGACCCAAGGGTCGAATATTTTGAAAGTTTTTCACTAAAGGAAAGGTGTCCTCATTTTTGTTCAAACGCAAGATGATTTTCAAAGTCTCGATAATGGTGTTTGTACTACTTTTTGTAAAATGATACTCAAGATCAATCGTTGTTTCCAATTGTTTTCAAAAGGTGGTTTTTGTTTTTAAAACCTATCATTCTGTTGCGGACCGGAAATGCGTGTATGGTTTTCGAACTTTCGTTACGGTGTTAACCCCGAATTGTGATCGAATTGGTGGCATGAACGCCGAGGCGTTGCCACGCATTTGTTGTACTAGCCCTCGTGAGAGGTGTGAATCGGTATTTACCGTTTGTCGCCTCGTGGTGATTTGCGTGTTGTCGCACGGTGTGAGTTGAAGCTTGAGTTTGTACGTTTGTGTACATGTGTGATTGTTTCATGATGGTTGAAATTATGTGTTGGTTATCGTTCGGGCCGTTGAGGTCGCCGAACGATACCGTCGTTGCTGTAGTGTTTGTGTGTGTATTACTTTATGATGGTAATCGTTGTATATGGTATGTGTTATGATTCTTTGTTGTCTTTGAGTTGGCATCTCCGCTATGTTGTTTTGCGACGTTATGCCCTATTGTATCTAGCATTTGTATTTTCGGTATGCCGAGCCGAGACGTTTGAATCGTGATGTGTAGGGGCATGCACGTGTAAATTGTCCTTCTCGGTAACACATTTCAAGTGTGGACTCGAGGACACCGAATTGATTTTGTGAATTGGCTACCGAGACTTTCGGAGTTCGCGCTTCAACACAAGTATCGAATCGGCTTTGAGAGGCCTTCGAAGGATGTTTCGTCGGTTGCTTGTTGTGTCGTCACCTTGATTTATTTGTTGTGAGTTGCGGGCGACCTTCTTTTATAAGAGGTCGAATGTAGTACCCGTGTTGTTTTTAGACTCCTGCATTTTCTCTTTCTCGATTCTATCGACTCGTTCGTGTTCGTTGATACTTACTGAACTTGTTCTGTATTTCGGTTTCATTGATCGGACGAGGTGTGATCTTGTTTTGGGTCAATCTGGTTATCGCTGTAACTTTCCGAGTTCGGTTCGATTCTTGTGAACCTTGTTCGGAAGTAACATCTTTTGGTTCTACTAGTTCTTTTATTCGAAGTGGACTGGATCTTGAACTTTTGTATTTTCGACTCTGTCGACTCGTTTATGTTCATTGACATTTTCTGAGCTTGTCCTGCCCCTTGCTTTTGTTGATCGAACGAGGGTGGTATTATTTCGGAATTACTCGTTCGTCGATGTGACTTGTCAATTGTTATTTCCTTTCCTGTGGATCTTATGCGAGTGTGCATCTTGTTGTTCTCACCGGATCTTGTTTTGTCTCGAGTCGAGATGTGAACCTTGGAGTTGTTGTTTGAATTTTATTGTTCTTCGTGATTCGAACATGATTGTTCGCTTTTGTTGTCTCGACCGTTGTGGTTCGGTCGTTTGTTTGTTCGGTTTTTGTCCTCGTTTCGTGATTGTTGAGCGTTCAGGCTCCTTCCTAATTCCCTTAAGTTTGGGAAATTAGTCTCGTTTTCGATCTTCCAACCCTTGGGCGGTGGAATTCCGTATTTGTTCAGCGTTTGACCGGCGTTTAGATTGATGAACCGCCAGGTTGGTCAATCGTATTGATTTTCGTTCGTTGTGTTTTGTGATTGTTCGGATAATCGACTTGACTATATTATCCGTTTGATGACGCTTGTCATTTGTTGGTTTTATTGTATCCCTAACGGCGACATTGTGTTGGTCGTCGTGGAGCGTGTTTTCACGCCGTATGTCTCTTTGCGTTTCTTGCAGCGTTTCGCCGTTGGGCGCGAGTTTTCTATTTTTGTGTATCTCGTCGAGTTTTCCTGGCGGGTATATTGCTCCCCCCTACTTGTTTTAAGTTTCGGGACGAAACTTCTTTTAAGAAGGGTAGAATGTAATATCCGCAATTTCGAATTTCGGTAATTTTCTTTTTTCGGCGGAAGTCCGTTTTGACGACTCGCTCATGACCTTTCGTCATTTCGAGAATGATTAATTCTGCACTTTTTGTCATCCGAGTTCGTTTCGGTGTCGCTTTTATTGAGTTCCGTGTCCTTAATCGACTTTTCACGTGGGAGTTCGACTTTGTAAAGTCACCATTAATTTTTGGTAACTCCAAAATTCTAAATCTTTGCAATATTATAGAGCATCGAGTTAGCTTTCCAATGGTTCAAACGGTGAGTCAATCGAGTCCTGGACGAGAGAGTTATGGTCGTTTTAGCTCACCCGCTCGTTATCGGCCGATCATCACGGCCGAACTTCGGCCGTGTCGTCCGACACGGCCCGTGCTGCACTCGTCCGGAAACGCCGAAGTTTCGTCTCAGGACCGACCGTGTCGTCCGACACGGCCCGGCTGCATTTCGTCCGAAATGCGGAACCGATCGCCAGACGCCCGACCGTGTTCCAGACACGGCCGAGTCGTGCCGAGTCGCCGTCGGACGGGTCACTATCGGTAGGCCCCTCCGCGCGCGACCGTGTCTAGCAGGACACGGTCGAGTCCCTGCCGGTCAACTGCGCGCCACGACCGTGTCAGGCGGACACGGTCGAGTCTGTCAGGCTATTTAAGGCCCTGCAGACGTTTTTCTTGCCATTTTTCACCTTCTTCTTCTCCTCTTCCGCAGCTGGGCGTGTTCTAAGCTTGAAGCCATGTTGTTTAACAACATATCCATGGAGTTTTGAGGTTCATATCATCAATCATCCGTCCTATAACATCCTCCGATCTACCGAATCAGGTCAGATTTCCTAGAAATCTAGTTTTGGGGAAATTGGGTGTTTTGGTTGTTTTCATCCGTTTAATCCGATTTAGCTTAGGATTATGATGTATTGATGATTATTTAGATGTTTTATATCTTTTCCCTTGTTATTCCATGGTTGGATCGTATCGATTCTTTGTTTGAGTCGAGTTCTTGACCGACGCCTTGAAGGTGTCCGGTAAAATGTCTTAGAGGGGTTTTCGGGCGTTCTACGATTATTCTTCCTCGTATGATCGATGATTTATTGATTGTATGATGTTAGGGTCGTGTTTCTTGCGAAGAAACCGTGTTGAACCCTTTCGCTCGCCGCCGTCTTCCGCTTCGATAGCATTGGGCGTTTCGAAGCTTTCCGGTTGAGCCGTGTTCGTCGGGATACTTGCGTGCCGATTTTGAGGCAAGTACCTTGTCCATACTATTCTTGTTTTGTGAATATGATAATTGGTGATCGTCTTTATATGTTTGTTTGATTGTTTGAAACGAGTTTTCAAAAGATTCGATTAGCTTGGTTAAAGGCTCTCTTTCAAAACGCGTGTGTTTTGTAATTGTGTGGGTTGTAAGTGACTACGTGGATATTTGGATATGTGTGGTGTTGATGTTGCGCTTGATAATACGTGTGTACGTATATTATCTCTTTTCAGTGCGTTGTGGATTGACGTGGTGTTTTGCTAAGTGTTTGAGGCCTGCAGGCGAATTGTTTGAATATCCTTGATGTGATATGTTGATTGTGTGAATGTGTGGATATGGTTGAAGGTCTACGGTGACACATGGCACGTGATCATGTGGTCGATGCAACAAGTGATTGATCCAACCGTGAGAGCTCGAGATAATCTACGGTGGCACATGGCATGTGATCATGTGGCGGATGCAACAAGCGATTGATCCAACCGTGAGATGTGTGATTTGTTTCGCTAGCCACTCGGGAGGGTCCTTCGAGGCCTCGAGTGGGATGTCGGTGGTAGCGTCCGGTCCTAGGCGATGCGCGTGCGTGATTATGTTTCGTTGATTTTACGTCCGTTGAGGACACGTGATGTTGGGCTCTGACCCTGTTAATTGTTGGTGGTTTCCTATTTGCGAAAACAAAACCTTTGGGCTGTGACCCTGTTGATTTTTGGAAAGAGAAGGATTCGATAATCCTAAAATTGTTTTCTATTAAAACTCTCGATAGCATTTTAAACGGTTTTATAAATTGTTTCCCTTGATTTATGCTCTATCGGTTTTGGAGTGTTTTACCCAAACTCATGCCTCGGGAAGTACTTTTCGTTACGTTTGAATCTCTGAGGATTTTCTGGTTATTGTTATTCGTGGAATGTGAATTGTATGGCTCGTATTTTTGCACTTGTACTTGCACTAGCAAAACAGTGGAGTTTTGCTAACCCCCGAGTATTCGGGGGTGGATGTCTATTTTTGCATTCAGGTTTTGGAGCATAGCACAGGGTCGGCACGAAGGATGATGAAAGATGAACGATAGTAATCACACGAGGATCCGTTGATGTCGTATTGGTCTAGTTGTATTTTCTTTTCCGCTGCAGTATTTGTTTCCCGTTGTACGGGTGTGGTTGTATTTTGACCCCTGCGTGGGCATGAGTTGTATTTGAGTTGTATGTATTTGTTGAAAGACCAAATCGGTCTACTGAGTCATTTTAGCCTTAAAGGCGAGGTTTAGATGTTTGATTTTAGTTATCAGCCTGGTAGATCCTCGAGGAGAGAGTCTACGGCGTGTAATATCCCTGAGCGGATTTGGGGGTGTTACAGCAACGTGATCTTTGGGACCAACGGCCTCCCACCAATCTGTAGCATCTCCCGTGAGAAAGTATTGAGCAATAGGGACCTTACGGTCCTCGGGGCAGTTGGTAGCAGTGAAGACTTTGGATATCTCCTTGATCCACCCTTCCCAGCCGATCGGGTCCGAAGTTCCCGAAAACTGAGGAGGATGCATCTTGATGACATCCTGAAGCCAGCGATCCGCTCCGCCCCGATTAGCATGGGCCTGATCGGGGTTCTGGACCACCTGAGCTATAGCCGCCATCTGGTTAACCATTTGCTGCATGACAGCCGCAATACCAAGATCGGCGCGCTCCTGAGAAGAAGCATGACTGTGACGGTCACCGGTACTGCCGGCTCCCGAAGAATGTGACGTGGCCGCCCCACCGACTGCCCCACGTCCTCGGCCGCGTCCACGACCACGGTTTCCTCTGGCATCCATACTGATGTTGAGAGATAACAGAAGTATATCGATGATGAGTAAGGGAGGAAAAGCAACTACGATTCAAAAGTGGAAATACAATGCAAGAAACAAAAGAGCCGAATAAGAAAACTTACGAGCACTGGAAGTACTGGGATGCTGGCATCGGTGTGACAATGTGCAAAACAAACACGACTAGACCCAAATAACCGACAAGCCTAGGTATCCATAAACCTAGATCTCTGATACCATTTTCTGTAACACCCCAAGATATTCGGAGTATGTTACAGCGCCGTGGACCCCTACATGGGACCCACCAGGCTACAACAGGCGGGTACCCCTCGACTAACCATCTCGGTTAGCAAGGATACACAGTCAAATAATACATCATGTGAAAAATACACCCGAAGCAACCGACGAAATGAGCAACCATCGACGATGTAGCAATTTAAAATAATACAACACGGGGTTTGAATTGAAAAGCCTAAGTACTCGCGAGTACAGTCTATCAGTTTATAAATATAGAAAACATCCAAATCGAAGTGGACAAAAGGAATAAGTAAACCCAAGTGCACATGTCAACGACTCGCCAAAGATCCTCGTATCGCCCTGGAGCCGCTCGTCCAGGATGATCATAACCTGAAATCCATAACAAGAATTTCCCCAAAACGGGTCCCCCAAAGGGGTTAGCAATTACGCTAGTACAAGTAATCAAGGCAAACCAATCGCTTACACATTTCATAGTACATGCACCAATATCATTTCAAAAACCAAAACTAGACATGTCATTTCCGGAAATAAACAGTCAAACAATTTGCCTTGGGAACAGAGTCATATCATAAATTCCCGCACGAGGCCTCTAAGGACCCTCCCGCACTGGTTATATTATAAAACAAAACACGCACATGCATCGCCTTGGGAACAGAGTCATATCGTAAATTCCCGCACGAGGCCTCTAAGGACCCTCCCGCACTGGCTAGCTAAACAAACTCATGAATCTGGGACGCAAACCTTTGGATTCCCTCCTTGATCCCGTCGGACCAACACGAGGTGAGCAAATCACACACAAAATACATTACCATTCCACGTTAAGCATAAAGGTTTCCAAAAATACTTGCCTTGAATTATTGACGACGCGAAGAACGGAAAGGAAAGTCACCGACGAACGCTAGGAACCAATGAAACCGAACCTAACGATTCGAAGAATACAATCACAACCATTTCTAAATGAATACGGAATTAGAATACACCCGAAAACCCGCCTACGATTCATGTATAATCGTATATAAACAACAACGAGGGCGGACCACAACCAAACCCTCTCGATTCCGTAAAAATCACGAAATATACCATGAATCCGTAGGGAAACTAAGAATACCAACAAGATTAATCATATTCATCATGAATCCATCAACAAAACGGAACGGATCGGAAGAAAATCCCAAAACCCCCAATTTATCAAAAAGTAGGGTTCTAAGAGATTTACCTTGGATTGATGATGAAGAACACGAGTAGGTGTTGTTAATCTACTTCAAAAACTCAAGGTAGAGGATGCCTGAGATAATCGAAGGGAAGGATCGCTCGGAAATCGCCCGGAAGAGCTCTGCGTCGCGGAGAGGAAATGAAATGAACTAATCTGCTCATCTGGGTCAACTCCTTGGTTTATATAGCCAGGGAGTGTTAGCGCGCGCTAATCCTCAAGGTTAGCGTGCGCTAACGGGATAAAATTATAGGTCAAAATAGTTAGCGTCGATCCGGTAGCGACTTACGGCCGTTAGCGTGCGCTACTCCAAGCGTAGCGTGCGCTAACAACCTATCGGTAGCGCGCGCTATCGACCAATAGCGTGCGCTACCTGGACATCAGCCGAGTCCAGAAGCCAACTACCCAAAACTCACCTGACCCGTTAGCGTGCGCTACCATACGAGCGTAGCGTGCGCTAACTGGCACCTGACCGATTCCAGAAATAAACTGTCCAGTACTGGACACCCACGCTAGCGCATGCTACCGGGCATCATCGGCGTGCGCTAGCCTCTCGACATTAGCGTGCGCTAGTATACGTAGCGTACGCTAATACGCTAGTCCAGAAGGCTGGAAAAACAGCACTGCCACTCCCAGGGCTACTCGCTAGCGCGCGCTACGAAACAAACGTAGCGTGCGCTACTAAGGACCTCAGCGTGCGCTATGCAGAAAAAATAGCGTGCGCTAGGTATGAAATATGAACGGTTCAAAACACCGGAAGGTGAACGAAACATCCAACGGAACATCTCAACGGGCATCATAACATAGAATGGATCCACGGCAACCCCGAAACGGCGGTTCCGCACAACAATAACGGGGATAAATTCCATAGATAATAGAAAAGATACACTGAAAGATACACGAGGGTCACTACTATCGGGAAATACGCCGAAAAAGAAAAATACAAGGGGAAGAAAAATGCGGATATTACAGCATGTGGCTATCTTCAAAATATAATATTTTCAATTGAGCTATTTCATTGATTGTGTTTTATGTGTGTCATTTGATGTTATCCTCAATGTAGTAAATATATGTGTATGTATGTACTATGTATTGTACTATTATAATACATATGTCTACACTAGATATTTGTCAAAAATTACTTCGAATTTTGTGATTGTTTTTTATTTGTAAAACGTTAGCTACAAGTATCAATACCCTCATTTTTTTTAATTTTAAAAAACTTTTTAAAAATATAGTATAAATGTAAATATAATTATATTGTTGAAATCTAAAAGGTCGGCACTCAGAACAAACCCGTGAAATCATTATCTTTTCTGCATAGCACATGTATCATCTCTAAATGGGAATACTGCATTTTTTATTGAGGTCATGATTAATTAAATGTGATAAAAATCTGAAGAAACATATTGTTTAAAAAGGAACTAATTTTTTTCTCTAAAAACTAAAATGCAATTTTTGTAAAATTCTGATTAATAGAGGATAAATTACAGATATTTTTTTAGTATAAGATCCCGGCATGTTCTATTATAAATTTATAAGTAAATAACCAAATCAAGAGATTCACTTAAATAAGTGTTACTCGAATACATTGAAATAAATGTCAAAATAAATAGTTTCGATATTGAAAGAATTATTATATTATTGTGCATAAAAAAACTCTTAAATTATAGCGGTTATAACACGATGGTTCCCAATTATATATTACATCTATTTATAAATTACACACTTAATGAGGGGTCACTTCATTTGTTAGTAAAATACAAACATAAATTATTTTTTTTTAATACTCTACCCAATTGTAAGACAATTGGAATTCTTGTGTAACTAATTCAAATTTTAAAGGTAATTTTAGTAAATATCCCAATATTTAATATTGTTTATGATAATATCAAAAATAAAATAAAATTGAAGACAGCTAGATGGTTATGTTAGTCCGAACGTTTACAGTGTTGGGTGCAATATTGATCGACCCTTAAAAACGCTCGGGCCCGTTACCTAATAAGAATTTCTACATATACTATAGATGAGGGTGGAGCCCAATGAGCTTTCATGGAAAATAAAGGCCCACTTATTAAAATATAATTTTACAAATAATACTGTAAACGTGCACACGTTAAAGTCTTAAGATTAAGAAATTATGGAAGACTTCTAATCTTACATTGATAATATCAGGTCATATCTATTATAATAATAATACAAGACTCCACATATATACGAACATATATTACAAAGTAATTAATGACTCCACTTATAATTGCTATCAACGACATATCTCTTCACAGATCTCTTGAAATATAAGTACAGTTTTTATAAGTATTTGATCGACAGTTCTGAAAACCCAATTAGAACATATCTCTTCACAGCCTGCATACTGAGGACGGAGCTCTCTTCACAGATCTCTTGAGGTATTGTTTCTTGATTCTTGATGTGTCTCTCCTTTACAAATCTCTTGCTCATAACTGCTTCAAATTTGGAAGAAGCACCAATAACATATCCAGTTCAGAATTTACATTATTTAGCATGAAGATGGCAGAGAAAATGATCTAGATGTGTCGAGTTCCCAAGTCGTAAAATTACATTCCTCTATCAGAAGAGGGGACACTAAAGCCTATATTTTATCATAACCAATATATATTTAGCAAATATATATTATTTACTTCTTATTTTACAGGGTTGCAATGGATAATCATAATGGCAAGCGACAAAGAATTCAAGACACGAGCAATAGCGACATAATCACGATTCTTAAATCTACCACACCAATTTCTGTCATCACTAATGGTGGCTTGTTCTTTGCTTAAGTTTATTCAACATATCAGAGCAAATGTTATTACTTTTCATGTATTGCTTCCACCATTATTTTCATCCGCCACAACTTCTCAAGGAAATGAAAAGAGCCCATACATTTTGCAATCAGCTAGGCGAAGGATTGTTGCTTTTGAACCCAATATATACATGTTTCAAGAAAGAAGATGTAACCATCTACTCATTTTATTCTGGTAGTTTTTCTTTGTTACTATTTTTGACAAATAACATGTATAAATATCGATCCGGTTTTAGAGTTGCAAAATACTCATGCTGGCTTGCCCGACAAAGGAGGCGTATTGCTTTGTTACAAAAAAGCATACCAGTCCTGACTGCGCAAATTACTTAGGCATTAGAATAGGTACACAAAAACCCAATTTATTTGTAAAAATATGTTTATAATGTTATTATTATATAATAATAATTAAATAGTAATTATTACTAATTCTTATAAAGTGAGGAAAGATTTTTCAGACCCAAAGTATTCATCATATATTGCTAGACAGAGAAGACGTGAAATCATGTCAAGAAAAAGGAAAAGACCTCTACGAAATGCCGTTGTGCTACAGGTTAAAACAGGTATAATATAATTATATTATTAACACCATCTTTTATTAGCTTTAAAAATATAATGCTCGCATTTGTTTCTTCTAAAGTCTTATATATCTGAATCTCTTATTATTATGGTGTAGTTGCTATGAAAAGCAAAGCATCACTAGCTCGAGCTAAGAGAAAAGGTCTACGAAACTAAAAAATTTAAACAAAAAAGTGGTATGACCCATCATACTTATGTTTGCCCTATTTATTTCATCATTTATTGTAACCTTACTTTAAAAATCATTGATCTTCAAAGTGTTTGAAGATTTTTATTTTGGTTTTTCTAACATGGTTACTTTTTTGTATTCAAACTGAGTATTTTGATATTGGTGATCCTATATATGAGTGTGAGCATTGCAAGGCACAAATGTGGATTGGGGAAAATGTAGAACGGGCCAAATTATCAACCCCAAAATTCTCACTGTGTTGTTTGAAGGGGAAAGTCGTTCTTCCTATATTAGCGAAACCCCCTCAATTGAGGCGCGACCTTTTAGAGAATAGGCACGACAAGAGCAAGAAATTTATCGAGGATATTCGTGCTTACAACATGATGTTCTCATTTACTTCCATGGGCGGTAAAATTGATTATTCTGTTAATAAGGGTACCGGCCCTTACACATTTTGTTTAGGAGGTCAAAATCTTCACCGCATCGGGAGTTTATTACCACTTGATGGGTCATCACCCAAGTTCTCACAACTCTATATTTTCGAACCGGATGGAGAAGTAGAAAATCGAAAAAATGTTGTCACGTAAAGTAACAAATAAGCACCCTGTGCTTCAGTACTAATTTTTTTTATTGCACTCTAACCCCTTGAACTATGTGCTTTAATTCATATTGCCCCTAGGAAAAACAAATGGAAAATAATTGGCAGGTGCAAATAATGTTGAAAACTAATTTTTTTACTCTTTACAGTAAAGGAAAGCCGTATGATTTCGATGACTCTATCGTAACTAACCTGAAGCAAATGTTCGACGAGAATAGTCCTTATGCAAAGATTTAATGTATGGCTGCTGATCATATTTCGCGTTATAGCTCGGTTGATGTGAAGCTAAGGTTAATAGGAAGTAGATCTAAGGATGGTCGGACATAAAATATATCAACCGCACCAGAGGTGGCTGCTCTTATTGTTGGATATATTGAATCAATACCTGACAAGAGAGATGTAATTGTGGAGAAGAATTCTGGTGACCTTCAGCGCATTGACGAATTTCACCCTTCTTACCTTCCACTGCAGTACCCACTTATATTCATTTATGAAGAGGATGGATTCTATCTAGATATTCTGCATGCTCAATCTCCCACTGCCAAGAGGAATAAACTCACTGTTCGGGAATTTTTAGCATTTAGGATGCAGGACAGGGAAAATGAAGGACAACAACTTCTTCTTGCCAGACGGTTGCTTCAACAATTTATTGTTGACGGATACACCATGATGGAAACGCAAAGGCTACACTGGATTCGTCATAATCAACCAACACTTAGATCAGAAAGATATAACAATCTGAAATATTTGAAAAGCAGGGGAAATACTGAAACTTCAACTGTTGGTAAACCTTTCATATTGCCATCATCATTTACTGGAGGAAAGCGCTACATGATTCAGAATTATCAAGATGCCATGTCTATTTGCAGGTAGACTGGATATCCATCATTGTTTATCACTTTTATGTGCAATCCAAAATGGCCAGAGATCACAAGGTTTGTTAATAAACGGGGATTAAGGCCAGAAGATAGACAGGATATATCAGTTCGAATATTCAAAATGAAACTTGATGAGCTTCTGACTGATTTGAAGCAGAGCAAAGTGTTTGGCAGACACACTGCATGTAAGCTCTTCTTAGTTTATATAGAGTTTTACTTCCTCATCAATTAAGTTAATTTCAATGTAATCCTCACAAATTAATTATGTTATTTATAGATTATATATATTCTGTATTTTTTAAATTGCTAATGTTATGATACTGTCTTTATTTATTGGCACAGTTGTTGCAACTGTCGAATTTCAGAAGCGAGGCCTTCCTCATGCCCATGTCGTTCTTTTTATAAAACGTGAGGATCAACAGTACATGATAGAAAATATAGATGATTTCATATGTGCAGAACTTCCCAACCGTGAAAAAGACCCTGAACTATTTGACGCTGTTACAGAATGTATGATACATGGTCCTTGTGGACCAGAAAGAATGAGTTCGCCTTGCATGGTGGATTCAAAGTGCTCAAAGAGGTTCCCGAAAGATTACATGGAGCGTACAAAATTAGATTGCAATGGATATCCAGTCTATCGGAGGAGAGACACAGGTGCCACTCTTGACAAAAATGGAATCCTTCTTGATAACAGATTTGTGGTTCCATATAATGCGTTTTTGATTATGAAGTATCGGGCTCATATCAACGTTGAGTATTGCAATCAGGGCCAGTCCGTTAAGTACCTCTTTAAGTACATTAATAAGGCCAGCGAGAGGATGGGTGCCAGAATAACGAATACAAATAATAATGTAATCAGCGAGTACGTCGATTGTAGATACATTTTTGCATGTTAGGCTATGTGGAGAATATTTGAGTTTCCAATTCAATCGGACTCCCCATGTGGAACGTTTGTCGTTCCATTTGGAAGGTGAACAGACGTGCGTATTTAGAGAAGGCGATTACATTGATAATGTGCTGGTCAGGAATACTATTGCAGAATCTTAACTTCTACAGTGGATGGAAATTAATAAAAACAATATGGAGGCTCGACAGTGGCTGTACAATGAATTTCCCCAGCACTACGTTTGGAATGGAACAGACAGAATATGGACAAAGAGACAAAAAGGCTTTGCCATAGTTCCTCCATCTGCTGGTAAAATGTATCATCTTAGGATATTATTGAGTCACGTCAGGGGCGTTACGTGTCACGAGGACTTTCGTATAGTGAATGGAGAATTGAAGGAGAGCTATAAGGAAGCATGTTATGCAATGGGTTTGTTAGACGACGATAAAGAGTACATCGAGTGAATTATTGAAGCAAGTTCTTGGGGAACAGGAGACTATCTACGACGTCACTTCACAACGTTACTCATTTCGAATAGTATGTCAATGCCTGAGGAAGTGTGGAAACAAACTTGGCAATTTATGTCGGACGACATTCTTCACATGAAGCGAAGGACTCTTAAAAGACCAGGTAACTTAATTTATGTAATATTAATGTATTACATAATAAAATACTTATTAAGATTCTCTGCCTAATAAATTCAATTTATAATATTATGTGTATATATTTAATTTGATATACCTCGATTATGAAATGCTTCTTCCTTACTTTTTCTAAACCATTATTTTTTGACATAAAATTTAAAGTATATAGTAACAATAAATATGTATTTTAGTTGAAGATGTAAATTAAAAATATGTTGCAGTAATATAAATAAAAATATAACTACTGTTTTTCATTAATAAATATATTCTACAACATGTTCTCATGTTCTACATTTTTTTGCATCTACCAATTATCGTCTCATGTTTTTCTAGACTTGCAGCTAACAGAGGACCAGTTAAAAAATCTAGCTTTGGGTGAAATTGAAAAGTTACTTGTGGAAAATTCCACCAGTCTAACTAATTTTCCTGGTATGCCTATACCAAATGAAAATGTCATTTCTGATACTGAAAACCTGCTCATATTAGAAGAGATGTCTTACAATATTGAAGAAATGAAGGCAGAGCACGCTATACTATATCCTAAGTTGACTGATGAGCAAAAGACAGTTTATGAGAAAATAATGACCGCATTTGATAGTGGTAAGGGTGGTCTTTTCTTTGTATATGGACACGGTGGTATAGGAAAGACGTTTATTTGGAGGACTTTGTGCGCAGCTTTACGTGGAAGGGGCGACATAATACTTTCTGTAGCATCGATTGGTATAGCTTTGCTCCTCCTCCCTAAAGGAAGGACAGCGCACTCTAGGTTCGGCATACCTTTGGAGTGCTACGAGAAATCCTCATGCAGCAAGATCACATTGGATAGCGATCTGACAGGATTACTCAAAAAGACAAAGGTAATTATCTGGGATGAGGCACCAATGACGCACAGGTATTGTTTCGAAGCGCTTAACATGAGTTTGGTTGATGTCATGCGAATGCCCGATGGGAGTTGTTCTAGCAACCTGTTCGGTGGTTTAGTTGTTGTTTTGGGAGGCGATTTCCGTCAAATCCTTCCAGTTGTTCCTAAGGGGAGTCGACATGATATTGTGCATGCCTCAATAAGCTCATCTCAACTATGGGATTCGTGTGAGGTTCTTAAGTTGACGAAGAACATGAGATTACAGGTAACTTAACTAACCAAAATCCTAATTTATTTATACTGCTCATTTTTTAAATTGATATATTTATTGAAAATAATGTTAACGTAAGTACTTCATAAGTCAGAACTTGATGGGAAAATATTATGTTATACGAATTAAGCTTTTGGCTATTAATTAATTAGACATAGACTAATACATCTCAGCCCCTTACCAAGACGTATCTAATCCAGTTCATATGCCTTTATTCATGTTGGAACAACACATATATTTTATATGTTATTTATTCTGTATTTATATAATACTACTGTGAAATATTGACAAAATAATATGGGCCAAAACCAGGAATAGAGGATGAAGATAGTTAAATTCACATACCAATAAAACCTCTCTTTTCTTTCCTGTAGTGCTTCTCATCCTGTATGCTTTCTTTTCACCTAGAATTTCTTCCCCCATTATTGTTGTTTTTTGCTCCCTTCATTTTGCCTGCCTATCTGGCCGTCTCATGTGTCTCTCTCACTCTCCAATTATCAAACCACCCTACCCAGTCCCTGCCTGAAAGCCCTCTCGGAGGCCTGGCCCTCTTTCTTAGAGTCTTAAGCGGCTTCCATCGTTGACGAACACCTGCGCTAATAAGACAAAGAGGGACCTCGAATGAATCAACAAAGTAACAATGGATTAGTAGAATGAGGGATCAAGATACAGATAGGGGGAGAATGACAATCATTGGTGGACCTTCTCTTGAACGAGTCAGGGAGCTCTCAACGAAGTGGTTTAGGTTCTGGAATTCCATCGCTACCTATCTCCTTTCTGCAACATCGCTCCGTTCTACCCCCTAGCTCATATCTATCTCCCTCTCTCTCACTCTTTCAATCGTCAATGGCCCCGCCCACCCCCTTCGCCTTTCTGCAACACCGCCCAAACGCAAAATTCTCTCTCTCCCCGTGCAAACTATCTCTCTCATCTCTCTCTCTCTCTCTCTCTCTCTCTCTCTCTAGGGTTTGGATGTTGGATCTGATCGGTGGTGTTGGAAACAGAAAAGTGAAGTCTTGCTTCTGGATAAGAGATACGTGTAAGACTTTTCAATTTTTTTATACATATACTGGATGTTTTCCGGTGCGATGCACCGCATAAGATATTCTCTTATTAAAAAATAATTTCTCGATCTCTAAATTTATTTTTGATGATCTTCTACATGAATATCATATTAGCGTGAGTGTATTATGGGGTGTAATATAATTTAAAAAAGAGTGCCACATTAGCGGAGTGTTAAGTCAATTAATGTCCATTACATGAACAAATTTCTTGGACATACCGAAAAAAAATCGGAACAAATTTTGGAGACGAAAGTAATATGTGATTAAGTCTTAATATATGTGTGTGTGTGCAGTGTATGTTTTTATTATTTTTAGTTATTATAATTAAATAAATATCATAATTTATTTTTTATGTAAGCAATAAATGAGTTAATATATTTTTGTTTTGCATCAATTAATTTTACTGAAAATAAATATTCCTAGTTTTTATAATATAATTTTTTTGTGCAATCGGTCATTATTGTAAATCCATCAAATTTATTATATTCATATGGATGTCTAGTTGAAAATTGTGAAATAAAAATTAATTTGATATATTTTTATTAAAAATAAACTTGATTTAAAAAATTATAAACATTTAAAATTTTAAGCTAAAAAAATAAAGGAAGGATTTTTTATTGGTAGATGAGTGTAAGTTGTGGAATAAAACTCTCACAATACATATCTAGATTTTTTTTAAGAAATTTAAGGATACATCTCTATATATAAACTATATTTTAAAATAAAAAATCAAAAAACTTAGAGAGTGACATGTGTCACGACTCTCTTTTAATAGAAGTATAGATATCTAAAAATATATATATCAAACATTAAAATGTGCCCATTAGTACACTCCGGCCCATTAGTATTCCCAACTCAAATCTTCCTACATTTTAATTTTATGTTTGAATCTTTATTTATTGTTGTTTCAACCGTCGAATTTCTTTATTGTTATTGTATAAAATCTCTCTGGTTATATATTTTTGGAAAAACTGCAAAAAAATAAGAATTCGGAACCATCGTAACCATATATCCGCCATTTAATGGAATATATTTACCATTTTGCCACCGACACACCAGCCCGTAATATAAATAAGATCTGAATAGTAATGTAAATGACAAGATATATGGGTAAATATTCAATTTTAGTTTTTTAAGATTTTACCTCTTCTTCTAAAGTTGTGCAGATTGACCCCAATCAGTTTTAATCATTCCAATACAATCCAGAGTAAATTAACATCCAATTATCTTATTAGCCCTTCATAATCCAGTTAATCCCGAAGCAGTCCAATTTAACTCAGAAATGTTGATAAAGTTTAATCCGATAATTTTGATATAAAAGATTAATAGTCTCTTTGATTTTTTTTACATTGATCACTTTTAATTTATTGTATTTGTTGATAATAATATTGTAATTATTTTTTATATTGAGAAAAGCTATCATAATTATTCTTTTTCATCAGGCTGATGCATCTGGGGTTGATATTGACGAGACCAGAGAGTTTGCAGAATGGATACTTAACGTTGGTGACGGCATTGCTGGTGATGCTCTTGGTGATTGGGAAGCAGCTGTGACATTATCAAACGATGTTCTTATACGAGATGCAGTTAATCCTATTGCACCTATAGTGGAAAACACATACCCAGATGTATTACAGACTACATCGAATCCAGAAATTTTTAAGGATAGGGCTATACTGGCCCCAACTAATGAGATAGTT
Organism: Orobanche coerulescens; assembly: GCA_033398695.1. NCBI lineage: Eukaryota > Viridiplantae > Streptophyta > Magnoliopsida > Lamiales > Orobanchaceae > Orobanche > Orobanche coerulescens. The sequence goes on along the minus strand of CM065816.1, from coordinate 135,951,356 downwards.
GATACGATTAACGATTACGTCATGTCTCTAATGCCTACCAATGAAATGGTATATCTTAGTTCAGACATCGCCTGCAAATGGGATGGAGTAGTTGATATGGACGATGACATATTTTCAGTTGAATATCTCAACACAATCAAATGTTCGGGATTGCCAAGTCATGAAATCAGATTAAAGGAAGGGTGCATCATTATGCTTCTCGGAAATATCGATCTCTGTAGTGAGCTCTGCTGTAACACCCCCGATATATTCAGGAATATTACAGCGCCGTAAATCCTTTACATAAGGATTTACAAGGCTGAAGAATTGAACAGACATTAAGAAGTACTAACGACTGGAAATATCGGAATTAAGATACAACAGTTCTGACCAATTACTGAAAATACAATTGTTCAACAGGAACTTAATAATACATCACCAAATTCAAATTCATCATAAATGACTTCGTACTCGAGTACTTATTGAAATAACCAATAAACAACAGACAAATAAACCCGGCCGGAACATCACTCTGCACCCTCGTCGTCATGCAGCTCCAGTGGTTGTTTTCCTGCTCTCCTGGATCCTGAACATAAACAAAATGTTCACCCCCGAAGGGGTTAGCACAACGATGCTAGTACAAGTACCACAACATATTATTCAACGTCACACGCAGAATAATAATAACGTAAATGATAAAATGTCAAACGAGTCTTCTCCTACGAGAAACTCATACATAACATACACAACTGATAATCACAACATGATATCACAACATACACATGGTAATTCCGACGATCCAGCGTTCACTGCCTAGAACCCACGATGATCCCGTCAGACCAACCCGTGGTGGAAAAACCCGTCCGATGATCCAGCGCACGCTAGCATAGATCCCCCGATGATCCCGTCGGACCAACATGAGGTGGACATACAACAACGACATAAATGCACGACAATATGTATAACATCAATACATAAAACGAATAAGGTACTTGCCTCGATTTGAAGACAAGAACAACACTTCCACGAAAATGAACACTCGAAGGTCGTCCTTCTCAATCAATCACGTAACGAGATCAAACCTTAACAAAAGAAATGATATAGGATTTATCCCACGTCGTACGAATGTTTAACAATTCGATTTACGGCCAAAAGTTCATAAAATGTAATCTGCCTGACTTGCTTAGCGCACGCTAAGTACTCTGTGTAGCGTGGGTTAAGTCTGCTCGGTAGCGCACGCAAACAGCAAAGCCTAGCGTACGCTAACTATGCATGGTCAGTACCTCACTGATCAGTCGACTGACTCGTCTGATGGCCTAGCGTACGTTACGTACCAAACGTAGCGTACGCTAACTCGTGCTCGATAGCGCACGTTAATCTATATAGCTTAGCGTGCGCTATCTCTGCATGGCAGTTTCTTTGCAGGCGAGAACCATTCTCGTCATGATCAAAACAATGAAATCTCCCGTGATAATTCATGTTACCTCCATGAATATCATGTTCATATGAGTATGAATGATTAAACAGATAACAACAACTTCGGGTTCAAGGATATGTATACTATTATGAAACCATATTCCATTTCGACTACAAATCTTCATACGACGATTCGAAAGGCTTAACGGTTGATATCAACACCTTTATATCCATTAACATTATCATGCTATAGTTGTTTAACCTTCCATCTATACTAGATAAATCCTTCCATGATCAATCCCTTAGATTCATCTAACAATAATGATGTTAAAGTCGAGTCCATGATTGTTATGAAGTCATCTACTAGATTCGGATTACCAATGATAGAAGCTTCCTTTACTTGTCTAATGAAATAAGATTCGAATCATGATGATCATAATCAAGGCACTTAAGGCTTATTCATCTCAATATTCCAAACATGATGTACTTTGGATAATTCATTTATGAAAATCAATATCTCGTTAATATGATCATCCAATTCTATAGAATCCAACTCTAAGTCTGGAGATAGGTTGAACATACCTTAATATGATGAAAATCACTGAACCGTATGGTAGAATCCGACTCCGGTTGGTTGTATGCCACTCCAAGGTGCTATTCCACTTCAATGATTACTCCCAAGTGATAACCAATATACAAAGACCAACAAGATGTGTTCTAAGTGTGTAGAGGGATTATTACAGCTCTCTGGCCTCTCAAGAATGAATAATAGACGAATGAAATGTAAGCCAAAACGGGTTGTTGTCCCATTTATAATATTCTGCATTTTAACAAGTTAGCGCACGCTACTAAGCTTCCTTAGCGCGCGCTAATAAGAGTTGACTTCAGAACTGTCCAGGTTCATCCGCGGGAATCTTATCCGGACCCATGTCCCGGCTGGCGCATGTGCTAGCCACCTACCTCAATAATTCAGTGTCTAGCGCACGCAACTCCTATACGTAGCGTGCGCTAGTAATAGCCGATAGCGCGCGTTAAGCTACGTTCTTAGCGTGCGCTATCACGAGTTTGCATGAGAAAATTTGCATGTTGCTATACTCAAGTATAAGGATGCCAATGCAAGAAATATCATACTCCAATAATCAAAACCACAAATCCGAATAATACAGGGTCTGAATACAGATGAAATACACAGTAATAACTTCGGATATTACATACTCTCCTACTAAAAAGGAGTTTCGTCCCGAAACTCAAGACGAAAATAACTCGGGATATCTAGACTTCATGCCATCTTCTGTTTCCCATGTGGCTTCTTCCACTCCGTGACGTGACCATTGAACTTTGACCAAAACGATTGGTTTGTTCCTCAACTGCTTAACTCGACTCTCGAGTATCTTGATCGGTCTTTCTTCAAACGTCCCATCCTGCGCGACTTCGATCTCGCTGAAATCAATGATATGACTGGGATCTGGTATATACCTTCGTAACTGGGATACGTGGAACACGTTATGAACATGGCACAATGACAGCGGCAATGCCAATCTGTATGCCAACTCCCCAACTCTCTCGAGGATCTCAAATGGTCCGATATATCTCGGACTCAGCTTTCCTTTCCTTCCAAAACGAAAGATTCCCCGAGTAGGAGAAACCTTCAAAAGTACATGGTCTCCAATATTGAACTCCAATGGGCGACGACGTACGTCCGCGTAAGATTTCTGGCGACTCTGGGCGGTCAACAGTCTTTCACGAATCAAGGCTATCTTTTCTCGAGTCTGCATGATCAACCCTGGTTCTGTTCCGATCAAGTCTGACGAATCATCCCAACATAGGGGCGATCTACATCTCCTCCCGTATAATGCCTCAAACGGTGCCATCCTAATGGAAGCATGCCAACTATTGTTGTAGGTAAATTCAATCAATGGTAGATGAACTTCCCAATCGTTTGACCAATCTAAGGCACAGGCCCTTAGCATGTCTTCCACCGTTTGTATAGTCCTCTCGGATTGTCCGTCAGTCTGCGGGTGGTAAGCTGTGCTGAAGTTCAATTCGGTCCCCAAGGCCTTATGAACTGCTTTCCAGAAGTGAGACACAAAACGACCGTCTCGATCAGAAACAATGGTCTTCGGCGTACCATGCAATCGAACTATTTCCGAAATAAATACTCGTGCCAACCTTTCTGGTCCCCACGTATCCTTAATGCCTAGGAAATGAGCTGATTTGATTAAACGATCAACTATCACCCAAATCATGTTCATTCCTGTCTTGGTTCTCGGCATATTAGTGATAAAGTCCATCGATATGTCCTCCCACTTCCATTCAGGAATTGGGAGCGGCTTCAACATTCCGGCAGGCCGTTGATGCTCGATCTTAACCTGCTGACAAGTCAAGCATTTCGAAACATAGTCCGCTACATCTTTCTTCATGTTGCCCCACCAGAAATTCTGCTTCAAGTCCTTATACATTTCTTGGTGCCGGGTGGATAGAATAGGGCGACTGTGAGCTTCCTTCATAATCGTGCTTTGAACATCAACACCGGACGCAGTCGGTTACGAAATCTCAAAACTCCATCATCATGAATTATGAATCCGGGGGCCTTTCCTTTGATCACTTCATCACGTAACCGAATCATCAGAGGATCATCTGCCTGTTTAGATTTGATTCCTTCGGTTAATGATGAAGGTATCTCCATCACGCACAGTTGTCCTTGGACTCTTTATATCCACACTTCAATTCCTTCTCGAATCATCTCTCATTGAAGGCTAAGTTGGGAGGTCAGCGTCTCCAGCATCTGAATAGAAACAAGCTTGCGGCTGAGTGCATCGGCCACTACATTCGCTTTGCCTGGATGATACAAAATCTCCAAGTCATAGTCCTTAATCAGCTCTAACCATCTCCTTTGCCGCATGTTCAACTCTTTCTGACTGAAGATGTATTTGAGACTCTTGTGATCCGTAAAGATCTGACAGTGAGTCCCGTACAGATAATGCCTCCAGATCTTTAAAGCAAAAACTACTGGTGCTAGCTCCAAATCGTGTGTTGGGTAATTCACTTCATAAGGTTTCAGCTGTCGCGACGCATAAGCGATCACCTTATCATTCTGCATCAATACGCACCCGAGTCCTTGGTTCGAAGCATCACTATAAACTATAAATCCTCCAGTTCCCTGTGGAAGTGATAGAATCGGTGCCGTCGTCAATCTCTTCTTTAATTCATCAAAGCTAACCTGACACAACTCATTCCACTCAAACTTTTGAGTTTTCTGTAGGAGTCGAGTAAGTGGGCGGGAAATTTTAGAAAATCCTTCCACGAATCGTCGATAATATCCAGCAAGTCCTAAGAAGCTTCGGACTTCTTTCACGTTCTTTGGAGGTTTCCAATCCATAATTGCTTCGATCTTCTGAGGATCTACTCGGACTCCTTCAGCTGACACCACATGGCCGAGGAACATTACTTCTTTTAGCCAGAATTCACACTTAGAAAGTTTGGCGTACAATTGCTCGTTTCTCAAAAGTTCCAATACAATCCGCAAATGCTGCGCATGTTCTTCCGGGCTCTTAGAATACACTAGAATGTCATCAATGAACACGACCACAAATTTATCCAAAAATTCAATGAACACCCTGTTCATCAATTGCATAAATACAGCAGGTGCGTTAGTGAGACCAAACGGCATCACTATAAACTCATATTGTCCGTAGCGAGTTCTGAACGCTGATTTCAGAACATCAGATTCCTTAATCCTCAGCTGATGATACCCTGATCTCAGATCGATTTTAGAAACACTGTTGCTCCTTGCAACTGGTCAAACAGATCATCAATCCGTGGCAACGGATACTTGTTCTTAATCGTCATCTTGTTAAGCTCTCGGTAGTCAATACACAGTCGAAGCGATCCATCCTTCTTTCGGACAAAAAGAACTGGCGCTCCCCAGGGTGAAACGCTTGGCTGAATATAGCCCTTGTCCAGTAACTCCTCCAGCTGCTTCTTCAGTTCGTACATCTCAGTAGGTGCCATACGATACGGCGCCATAGAAATTAGCGTAGCTCCGGGTTCCAGCTCAATGGTAAATTCTACACCCCCTCGTGGAGGTAGCCCAGGTAACTCGTCAGGAAATACATTTGGAAATTCGTTCACAACAGGAATGGATGAAAGTTCCATAATTTCGTCTTCTTTCTTCATTGCATAGCATCAATATCCGGTACAGCCCTGTTTCAACAATTTGACAGCTTTCATCGCCTTGATCAATTTTCCTGAGCTGCCCGGTTTCCATCCCTCAAACAGAATTTCGGAACCGTCGTCAGCGATCAGCGAGATATTCCTCCTTCGGTAGTTTACAATAGCTCCATATCGATTAAGCCAATCGTCTCCGAGTATCAGGTCGTCTCCTTGCATTTCTATCACAATTAGATTTGAGAGCCACTCCCTACCCCCAAATGATACAGGGAAATCTCTAGTCTCTAAGTTCCCAACAATCCTTTCTCCACTCGGTAAACCAACAACATAAGGTTCACAAGTATGAAAACCAGAAATATTCAAACGATTTACACAAGACAAGGATATAAAAGAATGCGTAGCTCCTGTATCGAATAAAACGCTAACTGGCTGGGAAAGGATCTGGGCAGATGCACGATGCGGCAAGACATCACGATCGTCTGTCCTCCTCATCTCGCATGCACGTGGGAGCAGATCCGGCCTCGATGTCCCCTTCCGGTCCCATTGTCCTCTGCCTCGTCCGCGGCCAAAATTTTGAGGCATCTCGAACACTTTCTGCGTCACATTGAATCTGGCTTCCTTACGGGTTTGGGGTGTACGGACTCGAAAGACTTTGCGGCCTCTTCACGAGAACCGCCCGATGTCCTCTCGACCACAATCAAAACAAGTCACGGCGGTAGGGGCAATTCGTCGATAGTGCCGTCTGGCGCTGATTAAAGCATTTCCTGGTAATATCAGTCATGGTTGATGTTGCTCCAAAGTTCTTTCCGCTCCTAACTGGGTGCGGAGGTTTCTTAAACGAATAAAAAGATGACTGGGCCTTGCGGGGCCCACTGTTCTTGTGCTCTGTAAAAGTACCAGAGACTTTCTGCTTCTTCAACTCCGTAAATTTTTCCATTGCTGCTTCCTTGATTTCGTACGCCAACGCCTTATCTTGGTATTGGCGGAGAGTGGTACATTCAAAACCGGACATGTACCTCTGGATTTCTGGTTTCATCCTCATTTCAAAGTGAATCATCATCTCTGCATCGGTTCTGACCAGATGTCGAACAAATGCTAACTGCTGATTAAACGTCTTAATTGCGAGATCTTGCACATCGAAGGCGGCGGAGAAAAACTCCCGAACCTTGGCTTCCCTCACGGGACGAGGGCGATCGAGCTTCCATCATCAATTTAAACTCTGTCAATCGGCATCATGGTCTACAGTAGGATGGCTTCCCACCATTCGGACGCTTCCCTATCAGAAAGTATTGAGCGATAGAGGCTCTCTGGTCGTCTGGGCGATTAATTCGGCAAAGATTTTCTCCAGTTCCTTCAACCAATGGTCCCAAGTGGGAGTCTCGGAAAAGCCGTCAAATTTGGGTGGTTGCATCTTCGCCACCTCTTGTAACCATCGATCACCTCGATTTCCCATTTCTGGAATCCTTTGTTGTCCATCCCCCTGCTGAATTCCTGCCGCCACTTGCATTCGGTCCACGACCTGAGCGAACTGAGTCATCTGGTTCACAACTTGTGAAGGATTTACGGTACACGAGTTCCGGTTCGTTATTAATAGATTGTTGCGGCTCGCCTGAGCTATGACTGGCCTGGTTAGAAGGCGACGCTTCCCTTTCAGCATTTCTTCGTCCGTGTCCACGACCGCGACCACGTCCACGTCCGCCTCTCAACATACTGTAAGCATAAATACTCAATATACAGGAAACAACATCGTTCCAATATTCGAGTATAAAGAGACACAACATGTAAAGAACGAGATAGAGTTTAGGAACTTACAACCACCGTTCGCATGAAAACGTAGGCAGTGCAGTGATGTCATTCACGGCGGGTTACCTCAAAAGACACAAATGACCCCTATTTTAACCCAACGGCCAAGATATCCATAATCTTAGCTCTGATACCATATTCTGTAACACCCCCGATATATTCAGGAATATTACAGCGCCGTAAATCCTTTACATAAGGATTTACAAGGCTGAAGAATTGAACAAACATTAAGAAGTACTAACGAATGGAAATATCGGAATTAAGATACAATAGTTCTGACCAAATACTGAAAATACAATTGTTCAACAGGAACTTAATAATACATCACCAAATTCAAATTCATCATAAATGACTTCGTACTCGAGTACTTATTGCAATAACCAATAAACAACAGACAAATAAACCCGGCCGGAACATCACTCTGCACCCTCGTCGTCATGCAGCTCCAGTAGTTGTTTTCCTGCTATCCTGGATCCTGAACATAAACAAAATGTTCACCCCCGAAGGGGTTAGCACAACGATGCTAGTACAAGTACCACAACATATTATTCAACGTCACACGCAGAATAATAATAACGTAAATGATAAAATGTCAAACGAGTCTTCGCCTGCGAGAAACTCATACATAACATACACAACTGATAATCACAACATGATATCACAACATACACATGGTAATTCCGACGATCCAGCGTTCACTGCCTAGAACCCACGATGATCCCGTCAGACCAACCCGTGGTGGAAAAACCCGTCCGATGATCCAGCGCACGCTAGCATAGATCCCCCGATGATCCCGTCGGACCAACACAAGGTGGACATACAACAACGACATACATGCACGACAATATGTATAACATCAATACATAAAACAAATAAGGTACTTGCCTCGATTTGAAGACAAGAACAACACTTCCACGAAAATGAACACTCGAAGGTCGTCCTCCTCAATCAATCACGTAACGAGATCAAACCTTAACAAAAGAAATGATATAGGATTTATCTCACGTCGTACGAATGTTTAACAATTCGATTTACGGCCAAAAGTTCATAAAATGTAATCTGCCTGACTTGCTTAGCGCACGCTAAGTACTCTGTGTAGCGTGGGTTAAGTCTGCTCGGTAGCGCACGCAAATAGCAAAGCCTAGCGTACGCTAACTATGCATGGTCAGTACCTCACTGATCAGTCGACTGACTCGTCTGATGGCCTAGCGTACGTTACGTACCAAACGTAGCGTACGCTAACTCGTGCTCGATAGCGCACGTTAATCTATATAGCTTAGCGTGCGCTATCTCTGCATGGCAGTTTACTGCTGGGCAGTAAACTGTTCTCGTCATGATCAAAACAATGAAATCTCCCGTGATAATTCATGTTACCTCCATGAATATCATGTTCATATGAGTATGAATGATTAAACAGATAACAACAACTTCGGGTTCAAGGATATGTATACTATTATGAAACCATCTTCCATTTCGACTACAAATCTTCATACGACGATTCGAAAGGCTTAACGGTTGATATCAACACCTTTATATCCATTAACATTATCATCTTTGTAGTTGTTTAACCTTCCATCTATACTAGATAAATCCTTCCATGATCAATCCCTTAGATTCATCTAACAATAATGATGTTAAAGTCGAGTCCATGATTGTTATGAAGTCATCTACTAGATTCGGATTACCAATGATAGAAGCTTCCTTTACTTGTCTAATGAAATAAGATTCGAATCATGATGATCATAATCAAGGCACTTAAGGCTTATTCATCTCAATATTCCAAACATGATGTACTTTGGATAATTCATTTATGAAAATCAATATCTCGTTAATATGATCATCCAATTCTATAGAATCCAACTCTAAGTCTGGAGATAGGTTGAACATACCTTAATATGATGAAAATCACTGAACCGTAAGGTAGAATCCGACTCCGGTTGGTTGTATGCCACTCCAAGGTGCTATTCCACTTCAATGATTACTCCCAAGTGATAACCAATATACAAAGACCAACAAGATGTGTTCTAAGTGTGTAGAGGGATTATTACAGCTCTCTGGCCTCTCAAGAATGAATAATGGACGAATGAAATGTAAGCCAAAACGGGTTGTTGTCCCATTTATAATATTCTGCATTTTAACAAGTTAGCGCACGCTACTAAGCTTCCTTAGCGTGCGCTAATAAGAGTTGACTTCAGAACTGTCCAGGTTCATCCGCGGGAATCTTATCCGGACTCATGTCCCGGCTGGCGCATGTGCTAGCCACCTACCTCAATAATTCAGTGTCTAGCGCACGCAACTCCTATACGTAGCGTGCGCTAGTAATAGCCGATAGCGCGCGTTAAGCTACGTTCTTAGCGTGCGCTATCACGAGTTTGCATGAGAAAATTTGCATGTTGCTATACTCAAGTATAAGGATGCCAATGCAAGAAATATCATACTCCAATAATCAAAACCACAAATCCGAATAATACAGGGTCTGAATACAGATGAAATACACAGTAATAACTTCGGATATTACATCTGCAATGGCACTAGAATGATAGTAATTAAACTTGGAGATCGCATAATTGAAGCAAAACTAATTTCGGGAAAGAATACAGGCAAGCAGTTTCTAATTGCGAGGATGATCATGAGCCCTTCAGATTTCACTAAGTTTCCCATTCGATTTTAGAGGAGGCAATTCCCATTGACTGTTTGCTTTGCTATGACCATAAACAAGAGCCAGGGACAATCTTTATCCAATGTAGGCCAATTGTATGTCGCACTCTCACGAGTCACTAGCAGAAAAGGTTTGAAAATTCTAGGTGATGGTCGAGCGCATAACACAACGACTAACGTTGTGTACAGTGAAATTTTGGACAAATTATGAGGTAGTCGCAAAGTCAATTGTTGTTCTTTAAAGTCATATTTTATTAAAATTAATGTTCAGTTTATATGAAATATTACGTTAATAACATTTTTAAAAAATATTTTTCTTGCAAATCAAAGAGGTACAAAAACAAAGTGAGGGATGAATAGTATGTTGGGTTTCTTTCAACTAAACATCACAATATACAACTTTATTTTATGTGTTTACATATAAATTTCCACATAACGTTATTCCCCGTCGAAACTCGACGGGTTATACACTAGTTTGAATAATTTCGATTTTTTATTATCTAGCTAGTAATTTTAACTTTTGACCAATAAATTGTTATTTTTTTTATTTAAAATAGAAATATAATATGTATTATTTTTTTTTTTTTTTTTTGGCCAATTAATATTTTTTATATTATATTTTACAAAGTATATTATAAAAACTAATTATATATAAAAAATTCGAGTATCTCACGAGCTTATCGAGTCGAGTATTGGGTAGCTTGACTCGACTCGTTAGTATGTCGAGTCGAGCTCGAGTTCGAGTCGAGTGTTGACCGAGTTTTGACCGAGTCAATCTCGAGTAGCTCGCGAGTTGTCTCGTCTCGTTTACACCCCTATTCATGGATGATTTCCGACGAAAAGAATAGAAAAAAAAAATAGGAAAATTATTGAAAATCTGAAAAACTATTAAAACGTTATTTTCATAAATATTGATTGTTTTCATAACATTTGTTGTGTAATTATTACCTTTTGTACAAAATAGTATCATAATTTTATAAATCTGAGAGTTATATTAAAATCTCAAAAAAAAAAAGATCATTTAAAACATGTGGAAGTATGTATCAAATGTTGGAATTATTAAGGCAAATTAATTTTCTAAAAAGGGTTCAAAATAATTTATAAAAGAATATAGAAGTTATCTAAAATTCATAAAATAAATTAATAAGAAAATACAACTTTACGAAATAAGTAGATTTATAACTTCCAAAAACTTTTTTTTAAGTCCAACAACAACAACAACAACAATATCTAAGCCTTAGTCCCAAAATGATTTGGAGTTTTAAGTCCTTTTAAACAAAATTAAAATAATTCGAATAAAATATATAAAATTTCAATATTTGTGAAAAATATTTTTTAAAATATTAAAATTTGCAGCTACTTTTCTTATATTCTAAATAAATTCAAATTCTTTAAATTACTTTCTATTTTTTGAATATTTATTTACTTATTTCGCTAGAATTCTTAGTCGGATGTTGCAAATGATAAATTCTTGAAGTATAAATTGCTACTATTTGATAAAAAATAGTTTAGATATAAAATTGAAAAAATATACATAGTACTGTAAATTGATATTAACCCTTTGAATTAAGTATCAAGAGGGCATCAAATTTTTGACAATTTTTAATTTTATTTTTAACTTCAAATAATTGTAAGTTGAATCAGGTATCATTTCTAATAAGTCATGAAAGAAAATCAGTCATGAGTCATGACACTACAAAAAAAAAACAATTTTTATCGACATTAAACGCCGTTGGTAAAACAGAAAATGGCGTCGATAAAAAATTTACCGACGGCAATCTGCCGTTGGAAAAACGCTCGGCGGTCAAGCGGGGCTCAGGCGGGTCAGTCCAGGTCCGGGCTCAGACGGGTCAGGTCCGGGCTCTATTCAATTTCAAATGACTTAGAAAGATTTTGGTATATAAACTACGCAATACACTACTGTTTTTCCGATGTGGGACAGTGTAAGAAATTTACCGACGTCGATAAACAACGTCGTTAATTATGAAAAAAAAGAAAAAAAAAATTACCAACGCCAAAATGACGTCGGCAAATGGCGTCGGTTAACAGCGTCGTTAATTGTGAAAAAATAAAAAAAAAATAATAAAAATTTACCAACGCCGAAATGGCGTCGGTAAGGGCGTCGGTAAATGGCGTCGGTAAACGTGAAAAAAGAAAAAAATAAGTCTGCGAACCGGTCGTCGGCAATGGCGTCGGTAAATCAATTAAATAACGGACGTCACTAATGGCGTCAGTAAATTATAAGTTTAACAATGGCGGGTACGGACGTTCGTAAATGGCGTCGGTAAAAACTGTTTTTTTTTGTAGTGTGAATAGGTATTAAATAGATAGGTATGGAATTGAACTATTTTCATTCACCTATTAATTGACTATCTCGAATAAATCATGAATCGAAAGAAAATATATCTAAATGACCATGATATCCTTATAATTTTGAAATTATAATATTTTAATCAGGATATTTTTGGAAGAAAAAATCGATTCTGAATGAGGAATTTCAAATACATATCCACATGTTCAGCAAATAAGCGCAAGAATCGAAATTAATTCCATTCCATTCCATTCCCCTAAAGTAAACACGCCTGGTGCTCCTCCTAGTTTTAGATGAAACTCAGACACGACTCAGTTATTTCCAGTGAGTTTTCAAGTCGAGTTTGGTCGGTTTTGCAAGAGAATATCAAAGCTCTTAAGCAGCAGCAACTGATGGTTTAGAGACTGCAGACAGTCTAGACCTCTTCTTCGCCAAGCTCTCACTGCGTTTTTTCTCTCTGTTCCTTCAAATGGGACGCGAGAAGCTTCTGGTAGTCAGCAGCCTCTGATTTGGCCTTAGCGATTCTCTCTTCTTGCCGGTAATTCTAGCTCTCCTCCTCTGTAAAGTTAATGGAGTCACTAGCCTCTGAATCTTAGGAGCTGACTTTCTGTTGGAGTTTGTCAAAATAAAAGAAAACATGTGGATCACAAGCCACAATTGTGGACTTTTAGAGAATGAAGAGAGTTTGCAGCAGCCACCAAATTGGAAGGAATCTTCAGCAGCCACCAAGTTGTAAGGAATTTGCAGCTCAATTTCAACTTCTCCTCCATTTGCTTCAACAATTGCGGTTGGGAATGAGGACTTTGGCAGCTCAATTTCCTATAAATTGAGGTGAGTTCTGCCGAAGAAAAATGTGCGAGAGTTGCAAAGTGAAGTGAAACACACTATAATCTTGTGATAGAGTCTGGTGAAAATTCCTCTCTTTGATTTTCAAGTTGCAGAGTCTTGATAGAAGGGTGAGAGTTTATCAAAGATTTGTAACGGTGTGTGGTGTCGAGAGATAGAGGGATACAGTGTGTCCACCACGTTAGATGATGGACCTTTCGGCAATTGTTGTTTATTTTTCATTTTATTTCTCGGTTATTTTTTCTTTACCCCTAGAGTGAATGGGGATTTAATTTCCCAACAAGTGGTATCGGAGCTCGATTCAAGTCTCTTGATATTCTGAGTATGCTATGTGGTTGCAGCGTTGTCTGATCTTCCACATCAGAAAATATTTCTTGAGAAAGATCCGTGTGGGGCTGTTCAATTAGGGGTGGAGAACCGGTATGTCAAATGCTTCAAGTTCAATGAAGTTTGACGTGGAGAAATTTGATGGAAGAATCAACTTTGGCTTCTGGCAAGTACAAGTCAAAGATGTGTTGATCCAATCTGGTGTACACAAGGCTTTGAGAGGAAGGCCAGGTGAATTTAACGATACAAACAACAGGTCTGGTATGAGTGATGAAGATTGGGAGGATCTCGATCTGAGAGCGGCAAGCATAACGCGCCTATGCTTAGCCAAGAATGTCCTTGCCAATGTACATGGGATTTCAAGTGCCAAAGAGCTATGGGAAAAGCTAGAAGCTTTGTATCTAGCAAAGGGCATTTCGAATCGATTGTACTTGAAGGAACAATTTCATACCTTGCGGATGGATGAAGATATGAATATTTCAGATCTTTTGAGTACTCTCTGTTGTTACCGAAAATATTATTCGGAATGATTTGCTGGATATGACTATGGGTCGGTAACAAACAAAATGCAAGAGCACGAGCGATGGAATGAAAATAACACAAGATTTGCCGGGGTTGTTAATTTCGGGCTTGAATGCTCTCGCGAGATATTATTAATAATAATACTGCTTTGGGGTACAACTATTAATGTTAGAGTACGATTACAATGAGTGTAATGACCCTAGTTATCTAGCTCTTGAGTGCTGATGATTGCCGAAAGAACCAGAGTTAATGCTCTGTGAGTTCTTGTTACAAAGGTGAAAGGCTGTCTGTGGAATTCTATATAGGATTCAACTGTCTTTTTCCAAATGCTGGAAGTCTCCTATTTATAGAAGAGGAGGTAGTTGGGATGTCTTAATCCCGAATGGGCGATCGCCTTTCCTGTATTAAATTAAACGGACGATCATCTCAGCACGTGGGTCGGTTTCCTTAAAGTCCGCAGCCGCTACTGACAGCCAAATGTGCGAACCAATGAGAAGACAACACGTGCCTCACGTCGCAGTCTTGGGAGGTCCCACTGAGGGCCCTTTTGCGGGTCTGTCGGTAGGTGAGAGGCTGTCCTTGTCACCTACAGCTGGTGATGGGCTGGAGTCAAAAAGCCTTTTTCCTGCGGCGCCGTTTGCGGGTCTGCACGTGGGCCTTCATCTCGAGATTCAGTCTTCGTAGACTTGACGGATGTTGGCTTTACATGTGGCATAAGACGATCGTCCTTGGTCGGGCACTAGAGACGATCGCCTTGTAAGACGATCGCTAGGCACTTGAACTTGATATGGCATCTTCATTTGGTAAGTATGCCTTGGTTCATTTGACGCTGACTTTGGTCGCTCGGCCCTTGTGCCGATCGCCACTGAGGCGTATTAATCGCCGCACAATAATTACCCCCAAGCTCGTTTCGATGTGAAAGACGTGGGGTGAGGTGGTTCTACTGGCGATCCCTTGCATTAGACCAGCGACTCATCACATTATGGAACAGAAGATCGTCACTCGAGCGGACTTTGATTTTGAATTTGGACTACCTACTCTGTCGATGAAAAGAGCGGGAAGTGAAAGCTGACTTGAAACGTCATTGGGGCACGTGTCGCGTTCCTGTTGGGGGAGTCCGACGGTTTGTCACACTTATCCTCTAGCGTGCCCTCGAAACGACGCGCACGCGGGATTCGAGGGCGGCATTAAATGCGGACTTTCCGACCCTTGCGCTTCGGCCCCTGAGACTTTGTTTATTTGCCCAGAAGCCCCTGTTTTCGCCTATAAAAGAGACTAGGGTTTCTGGGTTACAACCTTATCTGTATTTTGTCTGAGAAGGAAGGTTGCCGGATTCCTCTGAAGCTTTTTCGAGCGTCGTTCGACTAGACTTTTTGGGTAAGAAAAAACTCTCTTTTTCCTTTCTTTTTCTGAAGATGTCCGGAGGCAGCAGAAGTGTTTACGGCTCGAATGCTTAACTAGTTCGCAAGTTGATAAAACTTAACTGGGCATTAATTTAGACAAGACTTCTATAACGTGTACTTTCACATGTAAAGTGACTCACTTCACTAAAATTTAGTGGGAACACACATAATAGGTATGGTAATGGGATTAATATACTCGGACTCAACTCACCTCAATTCGGCCACATAGATTTCACTTCGGGACAATCAATGACTGAATCGGAAGGTTGTGATAGGTATACGTGAACCTTTGACTTGAGGATTCAGTAGGAGATGTGCTTGTGATATTAAGTTAGTCACTAGAGTAGTTCGATCTAATTACCGGCTGATGGGGTCTGTTGGTGCAAGATTATCGGTATCTTCGCCGTTTTGGAATTAGACGTGGAGTATATAAGAGTTACGAAACTCTTTGCGCTTTGCGGAAGCGATATAAAGTGCAAAAATGAAATCGACACATGATTTATAGAGGTTCGGACAAACGTGTGTAACGACCCAATTTTTCTAAGGAAATTTTAAGGATATTTTTATAACTTTTTTTTTAAAAAAAAATAAGAAACTTGGATAAATTTCAAGTCGTTACTAAACATACATTTTCTAAAACATTTGCGGAATGTAAAAAGGATTTCAAATTTCCAATACGACAAAATCCAGCAGCGGAAAATAATTTTTAAAAATAAAATTAATTGTTCATAGTAACTCGAGCGGAATTAAAAGAAATAAATTAGAATATTAATCATATGTCGGCCTGCTCTGCACCCGTACTCTCCATTTCGAATTAACCTGAAAATTTTACATAAAAATGGGATGCTTTCTATCGCTCTTGGGAACATCACAAGTCAACAATAATCACAATACGTAACAGAGGCATATCATGAATATTTATTATATCAACTTGAGCATGTAAACATGTGACTGCATGTAAACATATACTGATACTGTGTATGAAAAATACGTGACTGCATGTTAATCATATACTGATACTTGGTATGAAAAACATGTGACTGCATGTTAGTCGTAAATATAACATATCACCTATACAGCCCAATAAAGCAATTAAAATCGATAAGTAATAATTCCCACATGAAATTGAGATGACGTGAATGCAAATGTTTGAAATGCTTATCCGATAGTCTTATCCTTGTACTCTTACAATTAAAAGACATATATTTTAATATATGTGAAAATATAAAATTAATTGGAATTTGAAAATTTAACTTATTTGAACTGAATTGGTGTAAGAACAGACCGGGCCATAAATAAATAGGATTGGAATGGGCTGAGGGGTTTAGAATTAATGGACATGGGCTTTATAATAGGGCGCAACCCAATTAAAGTATGGTTAGGTCATAAGGATGTGAAATCGGCCCGCTTGTATTCATCTTCTTCCACACCCGTCGCCCTCCCCTCGACTTCTCCTCTGAAATGAACAGCCACATAAATCCCTTATCTTTCTCGTTTGCGTCTTCTGCACTTCAAGATCCCAGTATTCGGATTCTGACTGATGAAAATATCGGCGGCGAGGTTCGGTTCAGACGGAGGAACTGGGTGGTGCGGCAGCGGAGCTATGCAGCGCGGTGTGGACTGCGACCCAAACTGGTGGTGATGGAAAACGGCCACAGTCTCGGAATGAAGTAACCTAGGCCGAAACCAGGTTTGTTTTTCTTGAGTTCCGGTTTGAAAAAGAACATTGTTTGAGTTTTCAAATTTGGGTTTGGGCTGAAAGTTTAGAGTCTGGATCTTATTCGGGTCAGGCTGAGGAGTGATGCACGGATGGTTCAGGTTGATTGAATGGGGATCGGACTAAAATGGGAAACATGGTGGTTAGTTTCTGAAATTTTTGTGCGTGTGAAGTTCTTGAGCCAGTAAAGATATTTATGTGAACGGAACAGGTATGATTCTCCGCCGACTGGCTCCAGTTCAGGGAAGAAGGAGAAGAAGGAAAAATAATAAAAAGGTAAAAGACTTTGTTATGAGGAAGTGAGACGTGCAGTGAATCTATTTCAGAGATATTTACCTATTGTCTTGTATTCGCATGACGATTTTGAAATGCTGGTAATTTGATGTGTGAATTCTGTGATTTTCTGTAATAATGTAAAGTATATAGAATTTGTTGTGTGAGTGTATGTGATTTGCTACACTGTACCGTGAATTATGTCTATTTTCTTTTATAACTCCCCCACAATGTATGTTGAGTGCCATTAATGAATTCGTTATGAGATGTGAGGACCGAGTCATTCTATGGTAGTTGACATATTCTTCCTTGTCAACAAACATAATTTTTGCAAATAGAAACATTACAAATTAGGTTTCTGACATCAAGATTTTAGTCCTCTATTATTCTGCTCTTTGCTCAATTGACCCTTCAGCTCTTCCCGAAACTTCTCTTTGTAACCTCACAAGGCTCCCTAAACAGTCCGGCTAAATAATCCGGCGGTCGGTTTCGGCCGGCCGCCCGGACCTCCTCACCCCATCCCTTTTGTACTTTCCCCTTCCTTCAATAAAAGTCCTTACCCACAGATCTGTCATCTCCCAGGTGCCGCCGTTCACTGCCGCCGTTCGCTGCCGCCACCGCTGTTCTGCTCAGATCAGTTGCCTTCCGGTCTCCTCTGCTCAGATCTGTTGTGGTCCGTCATCGATGGCTTGATGCTGCCTTGGGTTTCGACTTTAGATTTGTTTGGTTTAGGTCTAGCTCCTTTCAGGATGCTTAGCTTTATCTTCTTTTTATGTTTTATGTACTTTATGTACTTTTGTCAAGCTACACCTTCGTATGGTTGTCTACCAAAAGTTCACCTTGGTGATTCCCCCCACCCTTGTATGGTGTTGTTGTAGTTTGTCACAACCATTATGGTGTATGTCTTGTTTTGCCTTAACTTGTTACCTCGTGTATTTTGTTTGGCAAGTCGGTTTCGATTTTGCTCATTATGTTCGATGTAACTTGTTGTGTTCAAATTAAAATCTCTGTTCACAAAAAAAAACTCCCCCACAATGTATCCCATCATCTCCACTTCTCTCAACTAGAGGTGTTCAGCGGTTCGGTTTGAACCGGCGAATCGGCGGTTTTGAACCGTTGACCGCGGTTCGGTTAACCGTTGACCGCGGTTCGGTTCAAAACCGGAACCGTCAACCGTTTTAAGACAGTTCGGTTCCGGTTCGTCGTTTTGACGAACCGCGAACCGACGGTTCAACCGCCGGTTTTTTAAAAAAAAAATTTGAATTTTATAGAAAGTAAGGTGGTTGAAAAGTAATATACATACATATATATATATATATATATATATAGAAAGTGAATATGTATTAATATAATACTTGCTTGTTTTTAAATATATATATTCTTCATAAATATTGCGATTGCAGATTAATTGTTTAATTGATATGTTGATCAAAGGATTTCTATTAATATATATATATATATATATATATATATATATATATATATATATAGAGAGAGAGAGAGAGATAATTTGGTTTAATATATTATAACAATATTTATCATTTTTTATCTTTTTCCTTTTTATTTTTTTTTGTCTCTTTTCTTTCTCTTTTCCTTTTCCTTTTTCTTTTCTTTTTTCTCTTTACCTACTCATATTTTCTAGTATTTGTTTTGTATATATCTCTTTTTTTTTCTCCCTTCCCTATTTACTTTTACCGATTTTAATTTTCACTTTATTTGAGAGTTTTGAAAATCTGAACGGTCATCAATTTGATAAAGTCCAAATTTCGGTGATTCATGAATCATGTCTGACCGTGCTAATATTATAATTAATATTATAATGTTAATTAATTTAGTGATAATTAATTTATATTTTCAAAAAAATATTATAATGGAGTATTCAATAATAATTAATATAAAACTATGAGAAATCAATATTTTGAAAATATTGAGTTTTCTTTCCTTTTTTCTGGACCCATTTGATTGATAAATTCTAAAGTTACGGGATATCGGATACGTAGGTCTTAATTCAAAATACTTGAAATAAGAAGTCCAATTTTTACCCCATGTTTTTTTTTTAAATTAAAATTTAAAAAATTAAAAAAAAAAAAAAAACCTCCGAACCGCCGGTTCGGTTCCGGTTTGGAACCGGCGGTTCACGATTCAAAACCGTAACCGTGAACCGCTATAAGGCGGTTCGGTTCCGGTTCTGATTTTTGGCAAACCGGAACCGGCGGTTCAAAAAACCGGCGGTTTTGAATCGCCGAACACCTCTACTCTCAACTCCCTCGCATGATGTCCACTCTCCCACTAAGGTGGTTGCAGAAAACTTTTTTTCCCATGTTCTGTTCTGACCGTGTGGTGGGTGTTAGGGGTGAACTCGGTTCCATTCGGTTCGGTTTTTGACCGAAATCGAGAATCGAACCAAATATTCGGTTTCGGTTTGGTTCGGTTCTTTTTGAAGTTCGGTTCGGTTAAGTTCGGTTTTATAAATATTCGGTTCGGTTTCGATTTGGTTTGATGTTTTTTCGGTTCTTCACAATATAAATTCAAATATTATATGCAATAGAATAAGTTATATATAACAACAAGCCAACAAGAGTTATATATATGTTCAAGATAAAAGCTAGAGTTGCATAGCAATTTCCAAATATCTCAAAATATATAACAATCGTAAATCACATTAGCTCATTCTCTCAACCTAAATTAATTGAATCACAAATTCATGAGCATATTATCGGTCCTTCTTGGACCCATGAGGGTCTTACAAAAGGAAAACGAATTATACTAAAATTCGAAACACACCAAAATCACAAAAATAAGGTCATTTTAGTATGTTGAAATTTGACTTCGGTCCATTTCGGTCCGGTTTGTTCGCTTGACCCGACCGAGAACCGAACCAAATTAGTTCGGTTCGGTTCTGTTTTTTTGTTTTTCGGTTCGGTCTTCTTCGGTTTCGGTTTTTCGGTTCTTTTTTCGGGTTTTTTGGGTTCGATTTTCGATTTTCGGTTCCGAAATGCCACCCCTAGTGGGTGTGTACTGAAAAAAATTTTGGGCTGGATATTATAATACTAATTGGACTCTTAACTAATTATAGGATCTGGGCTTGGGAATATTTATTGGGTTTGATGGACTTAATGGTTGGCTGACCCAAAAATGAATGGATTAAAATTAATTAAAATGGACTTATAATATTTGGGCTCGATAATTAATTGACTTCGGTCTATGGTTAAATTAGGAATTCATGAATTGGGCTTAATAGATAATCATAAGCCCAACTGATAAATTAAATTGAATTATTATTCGATACTTATAATAAAAATAATTAATAAATTAAGAAATAATTTCCTAAATTTAGCGGGTATTACACGTGCCTACGTCCTCTCTCCGTTATCTTTTTCTATAGGCTTAAGATCAACCTCTGCACCTCTCTTCTATCGGTCGAGGGATTACCGTTACAATCTCGTCTTCTATCGGTTCAAGATAAACCGTAACACACACTTGTTTTTTTGTCGGTCCAAGTTAAACTGTTTTTTTTTCTATCGGACAAGGAATCAACCTATCTAACTTCTATGGGTACTAGACAAACTTCACGTGTATATAGATTGCAATTCTAATAATGATGGATCTTTGATCCTAATAACACCGAATCCAATTTTATTCTTTCTTTTTCCTCTCGTGTATATTTTCGTGTATAACACTCCGCGATAGCGTGCATTAACTTGAACGCCGTGCGTGCGCTATTCATGCTTCTTAGCTTGCGCTATCCTTGATCTCTAGCGTGCGCTAGCTTTGCAGTCCAGATTGAATGACTTTTTGCGACTTCCACTTCTTCGTTGTTTTGTTTTGCTTCCTTGTTGTTTTTCTTTGTTTAACAATTAATCATCAAAACTCGATAATGCATACTTGGAATAGAATATTCCAAAAATCTTCCCCTTTTTGATGATTACAAAACAACACTCTTGAATAGGATAAACCTGTAAAATATAAAAACTACAGATCAAAGTTTTCAGCTTTATCCGTTTCGTTAGTTCCTTCCCATCTTTTCTTTTCTTCTTTTCAACTACTTCTCATTTTTCAACTCCTCATTTTCTTTTTCATCTTTTCGACTTTCTCCTTTGTCTTTTCCTGATCGGTATATATTTTTATTTTTCTCGTCATTCTTCCATGACTCTTTTCTCGTTCTTTTATTTTTCTCCCCTTATACAATTCTTCTCTTATACCATTTTTCTCCCCCTTTTGTTATCAGCAAAAAGTGCATATAAGATGATAGAATCGATAATAAAATTATAATGTATGCTGAAATGGGTAAACTCCCCCTAACAAATATATCTCCCTATTATAAATATAACAAGTCCCCGTGAGTTAAATATCGATTTTGAAAATATCAAAGATAAAGACACCAATTGATGAAATATTTAATTTTGATTTTTGGGGATCTAACTAATAGCCGGTTTTTCTTTTGAAATATAGATGATATTTGGAATGTTGGTTCCTTTAGGAATTCAAATTTTCTTAATTTTTATCGTCCGACGTGGGCGTTTGCAATTTGAAATATGATGCCCAAGTTTTAAACATTTGTTGCAACGGGGTATTTTGAGATTTTAGTACAATCTCGTAATTAACTAGCGAACCCATGGGGGCGCTAAAATCAAGATTATTCAAATCTTTCGATTCCATACTCGCCGTCACCGTTCCGTCCCATTCCCGAGGTAGTGATCGTAGGATCTTCTTTACTTTTTCACTATTCGAAAGGAGTTTTCCGAAACAAGCCAATCCATTCATAATGACCGAAAATCGGTCAAGCATTATTTTAATGGATTTGTCGTCTTTTATTTGGAATAGCTCGTAGTCGTGGAGAAGCATGTTTATTTTCGTCTCCTTGACTTGAGACATTCCTTCATGTGTTACTTCTAACATCTTCCAAATTTCTTTAGCACTTTCACACGAAGATATCCGGTTGTGTTCTTTCGGATTTAGAGCACAATATAATGGCCATTTTCCCAATTTGTATCATCATACTCTTCAAAAGATTTGAGAGTACCGTTGGAGTTCGTTAGAATTTTCGGACCAAGGCATATGACTTTCCACAACTCTATATCGTATGCCCGGATGAAGATAGACATCTTTTTCTTCCAAGTCATGAAGTTCGATCCATCAAATAATGGTGGTCGATTTAAAGCAAGACCTTCGACCGGTGCAATTTGAAACGTCATAGGATCTTCTCTCCTCGGATGTTAAGCCGATATATATGGATACCCGCCCCGATACCAATTATTGGTGCAAGATTATCGGTATATTCGCCGTTTTGGAATTAGACATGGAGTATATAAGAGTTACGAAATTCATTGCGCTTTGCGGAAGCGATATAAAGTGCAGAAATGAAATCGACACAAGATTTATAGAGGTTCGGCCAAACGTGCCTTCGTCCTCTCTCCGTTATTTTTTCCTATAGGCTTAAGATCAACCTCTGCACATCTCTTATATCGGTCGAGGAATTACCGTTAAAATCTCGTCTTCTATCGGTCCGAGATAAACCGTAACACACACTTGTCTTTTTGTCGGTCCAAGTTAAACCGTTTTTCTTTTCTATCGGACAAGGAATCAATCTATCTAGCTTTCTATCAGTACTAGACAAACCTCACGTGGATATAGATTGCAATTCTAATAATGTCGGATCCTTAATCCTAATAACACCGAATCCAATCTTATCATTTCTTTCGTGTGTAACACTCAAACACTTATCAATATAAGCTCAAATACAACAACAAGAATGTTATATCACATGTATAGATGATTTGCTCAGAGTTGTTGTGTGGTTTGATACCAAATGGTTTGGTATTTATAGGCAATTTCCTCCAACTAGCCGTTACTGCCAGACTCACTTAATGTGCGCTAAGTCTTCCTGTTTAGCGTGTGCTATTGCTATGTTATGTACGTTAATATGCATGTTGCGTACATTACCTGCTCTTTCCTTCAGTCCAGTAGCTTCTGATACTTTCAGTTGGCGTGCGCTAGTATTTTCTCGCAGCGTGCGCTAATATCACGTCATTGCTTGCGTCATATATCCGTTTGTAACTTCTGATTTCAGCTCCGAATCTTCCAACATTCATTTGTTTGAATTCAAATGCTCTTTAGCGTGCGCTAAATATCATTCATAGTGCGCTATGTATGCAGTGCATACGACATTCCGTGTTGAAAGTCTTCACAACGGTCTATGTCTATGTCTATGTATCGTAAGTCTTCGACCAAAGCATTTAGAGCTAGGTGTATTTGATACATGAGGGCTCAGTGATTTCGGTCTACACTAACAAGAGCATAGAATCAAGTTATAATAGGGATTGACATTGTCGTGACCCTAATACTTGATCGGGACATATGATTGAAGGGTTTATACGTATACAATATTCATAACATAAAGATTTTTGAATGATCCCTATCATTTGTTCTTAGTTGGGTTACAGTGCAGGCTATGAGACTGGCAATGTGGTGCTAACACCCTTTGGTCTTTCCCATTGCTAAGTGAGATGAACCTACAGAGCCGCACATTGTGGCTTATCACCATGTTTTGTCATGGTTTGAGATATGATATTTTGTGAGGACTTAATAATATACTTGGTGTATTATTTATCAAAGCTTTTGGTATTAGTGAAGGATGACAGAGGGGAAGAGAGAATATTTTCGAGATTTATTACACTTGTATTCAAAGTGTGTTCTTGAAAAAAAATATTACATATATAGACGTAGAGTGTCATATAAGCTATTTCTATCTACTTTTAGCTGTATTTTTCAAGACAAGAAGATAAAAGTATGTTTCGGTCATCTTTCCGACACGTGTTAAGTAGAGGCACGATATTTTTTGTGCTCGGGATTTTATGAAAGCTTCGATTGTGTTCATCAATATTTATTCTAAGATCTTCAAGGGTATGATTTCTAAATTCATACATTGATTTATTTTATTCGTATATACGATGCTTGATCGATCTTATTTAGGAGTTCAGTTTATTAACTGAATCAATTTTAATTTTTCGTTGCGCCTTCATTTTTAGAGCCTGAATCCCAATATGTTAGGTCTTAACTTTTTATAGAGTACATTTTGATCAAAATATTACTAAAAGAATAGTGATATTTCGCAAACTAGTGGTATATGGTAGATTTTAAGAAATATTAGTAAGACCATAGCAATCTAAAGTCATACTTCTCGTGGTTTTGTTTCTATAATATTTCCAAATTGGTTCAAACAAAGTATAATATTTCTAGATGGTTAATATATATATGTTTGAGGAGAAAAGTAAAGACATCAAATCAATTGTATTGATAACAATGAATAGAGGGGCCTTTATATAGGCATTACAAAGAGAGTCTTTCCATACATAGGATTCCTAGTTAAGGTAAGACATCTAACAGGATCCTACTACTTATGGAAGAGTCTAGAACCTTCCATAACTCTTATCCCCCTACAACTAGTATTAGGTAAGACACCAATACGGGAAGGATTTTCCGGAACACTCCCCCTGTGTCGAACGCTAATACTAACATGGTGCATAAGGTGTTGCCTCGGTAAAAAACCTTTCCAAGTCAAATAAAACCCCGTGGGAAAAACAAAGACTTTGGTGAGGAAAAAGAGCGCAACGCACCAACTACAAATGTCAGAATCATGTGGAGTATACTCCCCCTGAGGTAGACATGACACCTCATTCCGTCGAGCTATCATTAGTTGAGCTCGGATAATCGACACATGCCGATGCTTCTCACATGTTTCTCAAATGTAGATTTCGGCAGAGACTTAGTGAACAAGTCTGCGATATTCTCATCGGAACTCACTTGTTTCACTTCGATATTCAGCAATTTCTGCTGCTGCTGATTATAAAAGAACTTCGGCGCAATATGCTTGGTATTGTCACCCTTTATGAAACCTAACTTCATCTGCTCAATGCATGACGCATTGTCCTCAAAGATGCAAGTAGGGGTTGCTGTAGTGGGATCTAATCCACACGTTCCTCGTATATGGTCTATGACTGACCGGAGCCAAATGCACTCCCTTACGGATTCGTGCAATGCAATTATCTCTGCATGGTTCGAGAAAGTAGCAACCAGGGTTTGCTTGGTAGATCGCCAAGATATTGCCGTATTCCCAATGGTGAACACATAACCAGTTTGGGAACATCCTTTATGCGGGTCAGAGAGATAACCGGCATCAGAAAATCCAACTAACATGTCGTTAGGATTCTCTGCATAAGGAGTAAGCTTGCTCGCATTAGCACTTCTGGTAGTCAAGCTACCATGCTTAGCTGCAATATCAAAGGAAGATCGACGGTCGGTATGCATCGTCTTAACCTCAACAGTTCCTTTCGGAATATCACTCTCTCTTGCGTAGGGAAAGAACAATCCAAGGTCACTGGAGCCTTTCAAGTATCGAAAGATGTGTTTTACTCCATTCCAATGCCTTATCGTGGGAGCGGAGCTAAATCTCGCTAACAGATTCACAGAGAATGCGATGTCTGGACGAGTACATTGAGCCAGATACAACAACGCACCGATTGCGCTAAGGTACGGTGTTTCTGCTCCAAGGACCTCTTCATCCTCCTCTTTGGGATGAAACGGATCCTTGTTCATTTCCAGACTTCTACCAATCATGGGGGTAGCAAGAGGATGTGCCTTGTCCATGCTAAATCGCCTGAGCATTTTGTGGACATAGGCAGACTGATGAATGAGTATGCCATCATCTCGATGTTCTAGCTCTAAGCCCAAGCAGAATCGATTCCTCCCCAGATCTTTCATCTCGAATTCGGATTTAAGGTAGCGGGCCGTTTCATTGACCTCATCTATGGTAACGATAACATTCATGTCATCTGCATAGACGACTACAATCACGAATCCTGCATCTGTTCTTTTCACGAAAATGCATGGACAGATGTCACTGTTATCGTATCCCTTCCCAATCAAGTATTCACTTAGGCGGTTGTACCACATCCTTCCGGATTGTTTCAACCCATATAGTGAACGACTCAATTTCACAGCATAAGCGCTCCGTGGTTTAGAGCTACTTGATTTGGGCCATGAAATCCCTTCGGGGACTTTCATATAGATATCCGTATCTAGATCCCCATAAAGATACGCTGTAACCACATCCATAAGCTGCATGTTCAGTTTTTCGGACACTACCAAACTGACTAAGTAGCGGAAAATGATGATGTCCATAACAGGAGAATACGTCTCCTCGTAGTCAATGCCAGGGCGCTGCGAGAAGCCTTGGGCAACTAGTCTCGCTTTGCAACGCATGACCTCATCCTTATCATTGCGTTTACGAACAAAGACCCACTTATATCCAACTGGTTTAACGCCCACGGGTATTGGCTCGATACGGCCAAATACCTCACGTTTAGCCATTGAGTCCAGCCTACCGATTGTGCATCTTTCCATTTCGCCAATCGGCTCGTTGTTGACACTCAAAGAACCGAGCACGGCTCGGCCGTCGTCTTCAATAATTTCTTGAGCGACGAGTAGGCAAAAGCATCATCGACTAGCGTGGACGACTGGCCCAATAAGACGTATTCACTCGTACATTGCATCGAGATTTCTTTATTTTCTGACATCAACAAAGTTTCCGACGCGTTCGTCGATTGTTCCATTGTTGATTCGAGGACATATTCGTAGTCAGAGATAATCTCGTGTGACGGAGTCACTGTGTCGATGACGAGAGGATTTTGTGCCTCCGTTCCTCTTCTCTTTCGAGGTTCGGTATCATTTCTACCCACTGGCCTCCCCCTCTTTTGAGCAGGGATAAGAGCAGCCGAAGCAGCCGTCCCACCACTAAGGTTGACGCCGGGGGCATCATTCCTTTGGGCGGCTGAACCTTGCCCTATAACTGGGACTTCTAACCTTGCAGGAACATTCGCAGCGGGAATGGTAGATCTTGTCACTTTCGCAGTATCAGTAAAGCTGTCGGGCATCGAATCCGCAACTTTCTGAAGACTGAGAATACGTTGCAGTTCTAGCTCGGATTGAGCTGTGCGGGGATCTTGATGAGGCAAGGAGGGAGCACACTGCATAATTTCTCGGCGTTCAATCGAATCGGTCGATTCCTCTCTCCCTAACGAAGGGAAGTTTGTCTCATCAAAGTGACAATATGCAAATCTTGCAAAGAAATGATCTCTGTCAAAGGTTCCAAATAGCGGATAATTTTAGGCGATTCATAGCCAACATATATACCTAATCGTCTTTGCGACCCATTTTAGTACGCTGGAGGCGTAATTGGCACATAGATCGCACAACAAAAATGCGTAAGTGTGAAATATCGTGCTCATATCCGCTACCAACCGGTACGCACTAAACGGTTGATTGGCGGGTCGAAGCGAATAAGTATAGCCGCATGCAAAATTACATAACCCCGTGCGTAAATCGGCAAGTTGGTGCGCAATACCAATGCTCGGGCGATAAGTCAGAATCGCTTAATCATAGCCTCGGCAAGGCCATTCTGCGAGTGAACATGGGGGACGGGATGTTCAACTTCAATCCGTATCGACATGCAATAGTCGTCAAAAGACTTTGACGTAAACTCTCCAGCATTGTCCAATCTTAATGACGAGATTGGGAAGTCGGGGTGGTTAGCCCGTAACTTGATGATTTGTGCTAGGAGTTTAGCAAATGCAGCATTTCTCGTGGATAGCAGAGCGACGTGTGACCATCGCGTCGATGCATCAACCAGAACCATAAAATATCTGAATGGTCCGCACTCTGGCTGAATAGGTCCACATATGTCCCCTTGAATTCTTTGTAAGAAGCGAATGTTTTGTGTTGAGTCTTTAGCAAACGACGGAGAGGGTATCAACTTTGCTAGTGAACAGGCTTTGCAAAACGATTTATGGGCATTAGAAATTGCCACGGAAGCCTCGAGATTTACGAGAGATGCACCGTCAACCTTAACAGGGCGTGCGATCTTTAATCCCGGTGACACGGTATCAAGCTCACTCACATCAATGCCGATATCGAGTTGTGCTTCTAATCGTTTTCTGGACTTGAAAAACGGATGACCATGTGAGTTTTTCAAAATGCGAATCATCATGTCGCGTCCAGGGTGACCGAGTCGGTCATGCCATAGTTGGTATGCTTCGGAATCACACAGTTCGTGACTCACAGCATAGGATTCAATAATCCTTATTGTAGTCTGGTATAATCCACTACTTAGACTCATAAGTTTCTCGAGAACGCGGCGTCTTCTGCATTCTGCCAGAGTAACACACAAAAATTATGTCCCATTCTCACAATGTGTATTAAGGTGATAACCGTTGGCACGGATGTCCCTAAAACTTAGCAAGGTTCGGTTTGCTCTTGGGGCATAGAGAGCATTTGTGACATTAATATGCGTACCATTAGGTAGAAAGAAATGAGCAGGTCCCCTCCCTTGAATTACTTGGGAGGAACCAATCATTGTTGTCACTGAGGATATATATGGCACAATATCCTTGAATAATTGCCTATTCCGAAGAATAGTGTGGGTTGTTCCACTATCAGCAAGGTACTCAATTTCGCCACGAGACATCTACAATAAGACATGAAACTCGATTAGTCTTGTGTTTAAAGATATAGCGAAAACTCATTAACTTCGAGTTTGGGGAAATTCGACCAAGTTGGTTAGGATCAAAGTTAGCACAATCGCTGGAAATAATTTCCGCGCAGCTTGACCTTTGTTCACTAAAACAACAATAACTTCTTCGTTAAGAAGTCTATGGACGAACGGTCAGTTGTTCTGAAAACTAGACTTCCTTATCTTTCTGTCCATAGGTCATGCACTTTCTGGATCATTAAACTAAGATCTCAGTGCTCGTTTCAATTTGCTATTTTGGTATTTCCCTATTGTTGAGTGATAGAGCAAGGTTGAAGCATTTTTCAAAGGCATTATTGTTGATACAATACTATGGAGATATGGCCATAGGAGCGTTTAAATACTTCAAAAAGCATCATGGTGTTCGATTTATATCTCGATTAATGATCCTTTCAGTAACTCCAACTTGGTAGACTTGCAGAGAAAGTAGGAATGTCGGTACAGCTAAGGCTGTTTAAAAACCACTGATTCCGTTTGAACTCTCAAAGCATAAATAAATACCAAGGAGGATGCGCCTAGTCTTGATCAAAAGTTTTGATGAAATCCACCAATCTATCAAATTTAACCAAGCAATTCATTTACTGAGCAATTGTTTTGTGATAAACCAAAACATGCTTTCGAAGAGAAAAATAAAATTCATCTTTGCACAGTCACAGCAATTAAAAGAATTTTATTCATCATGGCCAACTTTATTACATTCATGAAAATCCAAAGTAGTTCTCGAAAACTAGAAACAAGACAAAACATAACCAAAGTGTAAAACTAGTCAAAGTCGGCAACATCCATATGTTGGTCTTTGTCCGCAATGGTGAGAGGAGGGATCTCAGTCTGGATCTCAGTATGGTTCACCTCCATATTCTCATTATCTTCTTCCATGTAATTCGACTCTTGAGTCAAATATTGTTTATAGTGCTTGTAGTAAGCTTGGATGTTCTTTGGCGCTTTGCAATTGCGGTAAGTATGCTTCTTCGATCCGCAAGTATAGCAATTCCGGCCTTCCTTTGGAGTGGTTCCATTCCCGGCGGCAGGAGGCGGTCCACGTGGTTGGGTTCCACTGGGTCCCGTGGCCGAGCCACCTTGCCTCTTCCACACATTGGAACGACGACCTCATCTTTTCCCTCGCTTGCTTGAGTCATGCATCCGTGGTGCTTGCAAAAACTGAGTAGCGTTGCCTTTTCTATTTTGTCATGGTGCCTTCCTGTGGGTAGCCTGATTCACTTCCGGAATCGGCTTCGTACCAGCTGGGCGCGCATTGCTATTGAGAATAATCTCATGGTGCCTTTCTTTTTTCGCGAGGTGGGAGATAAGGTCACTAAAGTTCTTAATTCTCCCTTCCTCATAGGCAACGCGTAGCTGATGAGCAATCACACTTGCTCCCACGGGAAACGTGTTAAGAGTCTTCTCGATCAAATCTTGATCAGACTTCTTAACACCACAAAAACCAAGATCAGCGCGAAGATCGAGGATAACGTGATTATAGGCTTCCACATTCGCATAATCCAAAAATCGAATTTGCTCCCACTGAAGCTGCAATTCGGGGAAGCGCTGATCATGCACATTATTAAATCGTTGTTCGAGTATATCCCATAGTTCTTTGGGGGTTTGCAAATTCATATAACACTTTTTCAACAACGGATGTATATGTCTACGCAAGTACATCAGTGCATTAGCCTTGGTTTCCTCGCTCGGTTCTTGAGCGGTAGGCTCGTTAGAGGGAAATATGGTGGTGGTAAATCTCTTACCAACGAACGCCAAGCGAACTTCTGAGACCCACCTATGGTACTCCTTACCAGCATGGTCAGGGATGTCGAACTCCGGATGAACATTGGAGCTTTGTGCCATCTACAAGATATAAACAAGAGGAAGGTAGTCTTGTTGGATTTTCAGTGACAATGTAAACGGTCACAATCGATGCTTTTAAAAGCGTGTAACATAACCGTTACTCGATTTACTTCCCTTAATTGTTGTTTAGTAAAGTCGACAAAAAACGGCGATATCAGATCGCACCCAGATACGTGGTGTATGCAACAACCACAAGTATCGACTTTCAACAATTCCGTGACTCCCCGAGGACCATCACACAGTTTTCTTCGATACACAGAGATACCGACTTCTCTCGCGGTCTCATCCACCGCAAAGTAGCGTGGGAGATAAAGAACCCAAAACCCGTGTCCTCAAAAGAAAAATTCCCAAAAGGAGAGAATTGAAATAGGGACAAGTCAGATAATTACCTCGATTATAAAATTAGGCACGTGCTGAATTTGTGGTGCGCTTCGATCTACCGGTTGGTACTCGATGCGACGACGTGAAACCGGAGGCGCAATTTTGGTGGCTTTCGAAGATAAGTTGATGTTCGGGTTTTGGTCCGAGAGTCAGAACCGGGTCGGACTTGGCCGACTGGAGCCGCCGGCGGCGGCGCGCGGGCGTGGCGGGTGGGCAGCTGGGTGAGGCGGCGGCGGCGAGGCGGCGGGTGGTGGCGGCGGGCGGGCAAAGTGGCGGCGCGGGCGCGGTTGCAAAGGCGGCAGCGGCGGTGGCGGCGGCGGCGGCGGGCGGCAATGGCGGCGGTGAAGGGCTGGGCGGGCAGCGGTGGCGCTGGCGGTGGGTACTGGCGGGCGAGGTCAGGCGGCGGCGTGGGCCGGGCATGGTGGCAGCGGCGGCGATGGCCGGGCGGCGCAGGGCGGCGAGGCCGGGCGGCCGGGTGTGGCCGGGCAGGCGGCGGGCGATGGCTGGGCGGTGGCACTGGGCGGCGCTGGGCTGCGGAGGCTGGCGGTCCGGTGGTGGCTGGGCGGTTCTGGGCGGCGGTGTCAGCGGGCGACGGAGGCTGACGGCGGCGGTGCTCGGCGGCAGGGCTTGGCCGATTTTTTTTTCTTTCGTTCGAGCTACGTGCTGATAACGTGTTTGAGGAGAAAAGTAAAGACAGCAAATCAATTGTATTGATAACAATGAATAGAGGGGCCTTTATATAGGCATTACAAAGAGAGTCTTTCCATACATAGGATTCCTAGTTAAGGTAAGACATCTAACAGGATCCTACTACTTATGGAAGAGTCTAGAACCTCCCATAACTCTTATTGTAATATCCGCAATTTCGAATTTCGGTAATTTTCTTTTTTCGGCGGAAGTCCGTTTTGACGACTCGCTCATGACCGTTTCGTCATTCCGAGAATGATTAATTCTGCACTTTTTGTCATCCGAGTTCGTTTCGGTATCGTTTTGTTGAGTTCCGAGCTTTTAGCGACTTTTCAAGACTTGAGCTCGATTCTTGCGAATCTCGCTCAAACTACTGCTTCGAGTTTCACGTAAGTCCGTTTAACTTTGTTAGACGTGTTGTGAACTTCGGTTTGGTTATTCAATCACGTATCGTGATTTTCGACGCTTTTGGGCCATTTTTGTAATTTCCCAAAGTTTGGGGTAATTACTCGTCAATTCCGACGACACTTCGGGTGGTCGGAATCATGTGTTCTCTTAACGCTTGGATTCGTCTTCGCGAGTACTTCGTGAACCGATTCCGCTTTTACTCGTGTTCGGTTTCGGGTCGTTCGGACCGTCGGAGTGGCTACGACCGAGACGGCCGCAGCAGTAATCGGTTCCGCCGAGTTACGGCCGTAAGGTGCTTACGGCCGTAAGTGATCGGCAGTGCATGGCTCGACGAATGCCGGTTACGGCCGTAAGAGTCGAGTTACGGCCAGACGGTGCTGTGCAGCTCCGGACGATTGCGATTACTGCCGTAAGAGTCGAGTTACGGCCGTATGGGTGCTGTGCACTTCCGGACGAATGCCGTTACGGCCGTAAGGGCTGCTGCACGGCCGTAAGTTCCGAAGTTACGGCCGTAAGGCCCGCCGATTCTGGCCGTAAGTGTCCTGGCCGACTGGCTATATAAGGCCCGGGCACTGCTTTTACTCATTTCTTCACTTTTCTTGCGGCTATCGGACGGAGATTGGGGAAATCGAGTTCTTGGCCGATTCTTCTCGCTTTCTAAGGCTTTTGGAAGATCCTTTTGATTAAATCATCATTTAATCCGTGTTCTTCGTCCGAATCAAGGTATTTCCTTGCTTAAAACCCTACTTGTATGATTTTGGGGGTTTTCTTCGTGATTCACCGATTTGTCCGATTTTGATGATTTGATTATGGTATTCTTGTTGTCTTGGCCATGATCTTCGGATTTTGTAACTCACATATCGATTTTATCACCCGGCTTGATTTCGATTTCTTCAAGGAACCCTGGATCCTTGTTGTTTTTCCGCTGATTCGGATTCCGCTTAACGTTGTTTATCCGTGGTGATGTTATTTTCGTAGTGATCGTGAGGTTGTCGAATTCTTGGTCGCTTTCGGAAGTTCGAGGGCTATCCGACCGTGTTCGCTCGTTGTTTCGCTGCTCGTACCGAGGCAAGTATCTTGTCCATACATTTCATGTTTCGTAGGCATAATTATTGATAAATGATTTTATGCGAAATCCAATGTTTAATGAACGTAAAAAGGATCGGTATGTTCTCGATAAATGTTGTCTTTCAACAATAATTCTTGTAATTCGTGAATATATGTGTTCTCGGAATATATGTGTTGGTTTTGTATGTTGAAAGATGCTACGATCACTTTGAGTGAGTTTAATAGACCGTAATCCTTTGCCGGGGATTACGTAATGTTATGTGTACTTGTTCGGTAAGAACGTAATGTGTGCGATATTGGTTGTTATTCCTTCGTGAGGAGATTGTGACACTTGGTGTTGCTTGGTATTGGTATTTACTTGTGGTTGTGTGACATTAGTTGTGAGTGTACGTCGACTAAAGTGGTCATTCTAGCGAAGTACCTAGCATTTGTATGCACATTCTAGTATTCGAATTATGGCTTCCCGTGGCGTTGTGGATGATATGTGTATGTTCACCTAGTGACGGTCCGACGAGGCCTCAGGATACGTTGCCGTGAGTTTCGTATCGCGAACTATGGTTAACCACCTGTGGATGTCCGACGGGCTCAAGGGGTACGGTGGCCGTGAGTCTCGTATCAGGTTAACTTTGAAATGTTTTGTCGAGAACCGTGATTTTTGGCGCATATTTCGTCTCGATTAGAATGGCACCAAATGGTAGGGTACTTAATGGAATGGCACCAATAAATGTGTTGTGTATGATTCGTCTCTTGGTTGTGATAATTTGGTATGGGTACGTGAGTCCCGTGGTTGCTCGTGCATTGTAGCTCGCGTGGTATGTTGAGTGAGACTGTTGTCATGGTAATGTTGGATACGGTGTAATTTCCACCGGTTATTCTTGCAGTATGTGATGTGGATGATTTGGGTCGTGGACCCCGTGTTGTGATTGGAATGTTATAATTGGGTCGTGGCCCCGTTATCCGCTATCGGACTTGTATTTTGAAATAAACGATTGTTGGGCTATGTCCCTAAACATTTCGAAAGGCTTGAAAATTCTTAAATCCCAAACGTTTTCAAAACTCCCGAGATCGTAAAATGTTTTGTAAGTTGTAAAATGGTTTTATTCTTATCTTTCGTAATCTAAATTGTTTTGATCAAGTGAATTATCTCGAAGTATATTCATGATTTCTACGTTCTTGGAGTATGATTTGTATGGCCTGTCTTTGTATTTATACTTGCACTAGCAAAACAGTGGAGTTTGCTAACCCCCGAGTATTCGGGGTGGATGTCTCAGACAAGGCCCGTGTATTTGCAGTTGCCGGGAGCAATTCACAGGATCGTTACGAAGGATGATGGAAGACGGCGATACTAATCACATGAAGACCGTGTTGAATATTTGGTGATGTCTTGTTTTGTCTTTCCGTTGTGTTTACTTTCCCTATGCGGGATTGTTGATTTATGTTAACCCTGCGTGGGTATGAGTTACGAAAGAGTAATGTATGGTCGATGTGTATGTTGTGGTAAAAGACCAAATCGGTCTAATGGTTCGTTAGTTAGCCATGTCGGCATGTATAGTGTTAATGTGTTTTCGTATTTAGCTCCGGTAGATCCTCACGGAGGGGTGCGGCGCTGTAATATTACCGAATCGTATGGGGGTGTTAAAGAATATAGTATCAGAGATTACGTTGCGGAAACCTAGGTCCGGGTCGAGTTTTGTGTTGTCGGGTCTTTTCTTGTCTTGTCTTGTCAGATTTTGTCTGACTGAGTCGTGTTGCGACGCGTCGTCTGAGGTGTCGGTCGTGATTAGTATCGAGGTGCAGCAATCATCTTCGTGCGATCTGTGGATGTAAGTCTCCCTACTTTGTTGCGTCCCGTGTTATACGAGCTTGTGTTATTATATGTTATTATGTGGAGTTTAAATGTGCCTGGTGAATATGTACTCCATACTTGTTTGATTCTCGTATTGTACTAGAATGAAAAGTGATACCGGTGTATAAATGTGTGTATATATTGTGTGAATCGTTTTATTGAAGTAATGACTTGGTGTGATCCCGCAAGGAAAGTTTCTCAATGTGATATTTTTCCTCTTGCTTTGTAAGTTTTCAAAATTTGATTTTAAGAACCCAAATGAGGTCTACCAAAAATTTACTCAAACGTGGCTCTTGCTTTCGACTTTTGATTTCATGATCGTCGGTTCGGAGGTATGTATTGATGTTGGCATTATTGTTTGGTCAATAATGCTCAAAATTTGTGACTAAGTTGGTGGTGTGAACGTTAAGTCGTCCCGAATGCACTTGTTGTGGGATCCTCACATCGAGAGGAAGGATTTCGCTTTAGATGTTAATTATCTTTTAACGGCCGCTTGTGTGATAATGTAATTATGTGGACAGATAATGTTTACGTGTGAGTGGATTTGATGATAATGGATCGTATTTTTATAAAGTGGTAAATTATGTCTTTTGTGTGTGTGTTCGAAAACGCTTTTCGAAAATTTTATAAACTTGAGCAAGTTGTGGAAAAATTAAATTTCATAAAGTTTTAACGATTAAGCTTAATCGGCACTTCGTGTGGACTTTGAAAATCGTTTAAAATTGGCGAGCCGCCTTGAATTTTCTAAAGGAACCTGACGGTATTGAAAGAGTCGCTTTAAAGTACCTCGAACATTTTGTAAAATGTTACCGCTGCTTATTATTGTGTAGTGTTGAGAAGATTTTTAAAAAAAAAGATTTTTGACGTATTGTTGTATTTTCAAATAATTCGAGTACATGATTTGAAATCTTTCACACCATAAAAAATTTCTATTTTCAAAAACCAATACAATTTTTATCTTCAAAATTATATTGTGAAAGATAAAGAATCTTACTCAATTTAAACTTTAAACTCGGATTTAGAAAAGTTTTCTCAGATCGAGTCGCTTATTGTGCATGAGCTTGTATCTCTCCCAAATGATCACGTGTGGTGGCATAGTGATTTTGATAGTGCGGTTGTAAGGAAATATTGTTTTGCAAATAATTTCAAATGAGACAGCTTAAAGTCCGTTGTGTAAAATTTTTGACAAAAGCCCGAGGTACCATAAACACTTTCAAAGTAATATTTTAAATAAACATGCAAATCCAAGGATTTTCAAATGATATCATGTAAAAGGATACCTCGTGGATCTTCTTATCGAGTTGCTATTAGTTGTCTTATGTGATATGTAAAGCCGAGATGGCAATTTGGTATATTATTTTGTGATGTTT
The DNA here is from genome assembly GCA_033398695.1 of Orobanche coerulescens. Lineage (NCBI taxonomy): Eukaryota > Viridiplantae > Streptophyta > Magnoliopsida > Lamiales > Orobanchaceae > Orobanche > Orobanche coerulescens. Next base: position 135,914,745 of record CM065816.1, on the reverse strand, counting down.
GTACCATTGTATTGAGAGAGTATCCGCTAATATGCCGAGGGCAAAGGGCGCGGTCGTGACCACGGTACATGCAATCATGGAGATTAGATGCGAGACCAAGAGAAGATTTTTGGGAAGGTTGCTATTCTAGCACTTCGTTCGTTGTTTAGGTTTCGGGACGAAACCTCTTTTAAAGGTGATATGGTGTAATACCCATATCTTTCGCTTTCATTTTATTCGACTCTATCGACTCGCTCGCATTCGTCAATATTTTCCGGACTTTTTCTACTCTTCACTTTTGTTGTTTGAACAAGTTGCGGTGTTGTTCGGGTTAATCCAATTGTCGTTGTGACTTTTTCCGAATTCGGTTCCGCTCTTGTGAATTTTATATGAATTCATATCTTGTCGCTTTTCACCGGATCGTATATATTGTCTTGAGTCGATTTGTGAACTATGGGGATGCTATTCGATTTTCGTTATTCGTTACGATTCATACATGATTGATCGATGTCATTGTCTCGATCGTTGCAATTCAATTGTTTGATTGTTCGGTTTCATTGATCTTGTTCCGTGATTGTTGAATGTTCTGACTTCGTCGTAATTCCCTTAAGTTCGGGAAATTAGTCCCGCTTTACAATCTTCCATTCCTTGGGCGGTGGAATTCGTATTTGTTCAATGATCGGATCGCGTTTTGATTGATGTACCGTTGGGTTGGTCAATCATATCGATTTTCGCTCGTTGTGTTTTATGATTGTTCGGATAATTGACTTGACCATGTTATCGCTTGATGACGCTTGTCACTTGTTGGTTTTATTATGTCTCTATCGGTGGCGTTGTGTTGGTTGTCGTGGAGCGTGTTTTCACGCCGTATGTGTCTTTGCGTTTCTTGCGGATTTCGCCGTTGGGCGCGAGTTCTCGGTTTTCGTGTATCTCGTCGAAGTTTTCTGGTGGGGATATTGCTTCTCCTACTTGTTTTAAGTTTCGGACGAAACTTCTTTGGAGGGTAGAATGTAATATCCGCAATTTCAATTTCGGTAATTTTCTTTTTCGGCGGAAGTCCGTTTTGACGACTCGCTCATGACCGCTTCGTCATTCCGAGAATGATTAATTCTGCACTTTTTGTCATCCGAGTTCGTTTCGGTATCGTTTTGTTGAGTTCCGAGCTTTTAGCGACTTTTCCAAGACTTGAGCTCGATTCTTGCGAATCTCGCTCAAATCATTTCGAGTTTCACGTAAGTCCGTTTAACTTTGTTAGACGTGTTGTGAACTTCGGTTTGGTTATTCAATCACGATCGTGATTTTCGGACGCTTTGGGCCATTTTTGTAATTTCCCAAAGTTTGGGGTAATTACTCGTCGTCAATTCCGACACTTTGGGTGGTCGGAATCGTGTTCTCTTAACGCTGATTCGTCTTCGCGAGTACTTCGTAACCGATTCCGGTTTTACTCAGTTCGGGTTTCGGGTCGTTCGACCGTCGGAGTGGCCACGACCGAGACGGCCGCAGTGGATCGGTCTCCGCCGAGTTACGGCCGTAAGGTGCCGTTACGGCCGTAAGTGATCGGCAGCATGGCTCGATTTAATGCCGGTTACGGCCGTAAGAGTCGAGAGTTACGGCCAGACGGTGCTGTGCCTTTCCGACGATTGCTATTACCGTAAGAGTCGAGAGTTACGGCCAGATGGGTGCTGTGCAGCCAGGACGAATGCGATTCTACGGCCGTAAGGGTCACGGTACGGCCGTAAGTGCCGAGTTACGGCCGTAAGGCCCGCCGATTACGGCCGTAAGTGTCCGGCAGCCGACCGGCTATATAAGGCCCGGCACCTGCTTTTACTCATTTCTTCACTTTTCTTGCGGCTATCGGACGGAGATTGGGGAAATCGAGTTCTTGGCCGATTCTTCTCGCTTTCTAAGGCTTTTGGAAGATCCTTTTTGATTAAATCATCATTTAATCCGTGTTCTTCGCTCGAATCAAGGTATTTCCTTGCTTAAAACCCTACTTGTATGATTTTGGGGGTTTTCTTCGTGATTCACCGATTTGTCCGATTTTGATGATTTGATTATGGTATTCTTGTTGTCTTGGCCATGATCTTCGGATTTTGTAACTCACATATCGATTTTATCACCCGGCTTGATTTCCGATTTCTTCAAGGAACCCTGATCCTTGTTGTTTTTCCGTTGATTCGGATTCCGCTTAACGTTGTTTATCCGTGGTGATGTTATTTTCGTAGTGATCGTGAGGTTGTCGAATTCTTGGTCGCTTTCGGAAGTTCGAGGGCTATCCGACCGTGTTCGCTCGTTGTTTCGTTGCTCGCGTACCGAGGCAAGTATCTTGTCCATACATTTCATGTTTCGTAGGCATAATTATTGATAAATGATTTTATGCGAAATCCAATGTTTAATGAACGTAAAAAGGGATCGGTATGTTCTCGATAAATGTTGTCTTTCAACAATAATTCTTGTAATTCGTGAATATATGTGTTCTCGGAATATATGTGTTGGTTTTGTATGTTGAAAGATGCTACGATCACTTTGAGTGAGTTTAATAGACCGTAATCCTTTGCCGGGGATTACGTAATGTTATGTGTACTTGTTCGGTAAGAACGTAATGTGTGCGATATTGGTTGTTATTCCTTCGTGAGGAGATTGTGACACTTGGTGTTGCTTGGTATTGGTATTTACTTGTGGTTGTGTGACATTAGTTGTGAGTGTACGTCGACTAAAGTGGTCATTCTAGCGAAGTACCTAGCATTTGTATGCACATTCTAGTATTCGAATTATGGCTTCCCGTGGCGTTGTGGATGATATGTGTATGTTCACCTAGGGACGGTCTGACGAGGCCTCTAGGGATACGTTGCCGTGAGTTTCGTATCGCGAACTATGGTTAACCACCTGTGGATGTCCGACGGGCTCTGCGGGGTACGGCCGTGAGTCTCGTATCAGGTTAACTTTGAAATGTTTTGTTGGAGAACCGTGATTTTGGCGCATATTTCGTCTCGATTAGAATGGCATCCAAATGGTAGAGTACTTAGCCGGAATGGCACCAATAAATGTGTTGTGTATGATTCGTCTCTTGGTTGTGATAATTTGGTATGGGTACGTGAGTCCCGTGGTTGCTCGTGCATTGTAGCTCGTGGTATGTTGAGTGAGACCGTTGTCATGGTAATGTTGGATACGGTGTAATTTCCACCGGGTTATTCTTGCGAGTATGTGATGTGGATGATTTGGGTCGTGAACCCTGTGTTGTGATTGGAATGTTATAATTGGGTCGTGGGCCCTGTTATCCGCTATCGGACTTGTATTTTGAAATAAACGATTGTTGGGCTATGTCCCTAAACATTTCGAAAGGCTTGAAAATTCTTAAATCCCAAACGTTTTCAAAAACTCCCGAGATCGTAAAATGTTTTGTAAGTTGTAAAATGGTTTTATTCTTATCTTTCGTAATCTAAATTGTTTTGATCAAGTGAATTATCTCGGGAAGTATATTCATGATTTCTATGTTCTTGGAGTATGATTTGTATGGCCTGTCTTTGTATTTATACTTGCACTAGCAAAACAGTGGAGTTTTGCTAACCCCCGAGTATTCGGGGGGTGGATGTCTGTATTGCGTCCAGGTATTTGCAGGTTGCTGGGGAGCAATTCACAGGATCGTTACGAAGGATGATGGAAGACGGCGATACTAATCACATGAAGACCGGTGTTGAATATTTGGTGATGTCTTGTTTTGTCTTTCCGTTGTGTTTACTTTCCCCTATGCGGGATTGTTGATTTATGTTAACCCCTGCGTGGGTATGAGTTACGAGAAAGAGTAATGTATGGTCGATGTGTATGTTGTGGTAAAAGACCAAATCGGTCTAATGGTTCGTTAGTTAGCCATGTCGGCATGTATAGTGTTAATGTGTTTTCTGTATTTAGCCTGGTAGATCCTCACGGAGGGGGTCTGCGGCGCTGTAATATTCCCGAATGGTTTGGGGGTGTTACACTTATCCCCCTACAACTAGTATTAGGTAAGACACCAATATGGGAAGGATTTCTCGGAACAATATATATATATATATATAATTGGTAACAGATCGTACCAAGAAGCATGATATGCGTTGGGATTGTTTGATGACGATATGGTGGACAAGTACAAAACTTTTGAGGCACATATTTGGGCATCACAATATCAATTCGGTGTGCCTCTTTTCTATGTTATTAATGGCCAACAGTATGTCGAGAGACGGTGAGGTGTAGATGAAGATATGTCATTTGTTTTCAGACAACATCATTCACATGGGGCACTAAATTTTTAGGAATTCTATTACTATACTTATACAAATTATTTAATGTACTCTATTATTTATGTATAAATCATTATTCATAGTAAATTTTGTTTATATGGTTTATTAGTATTTATTGATTATATTATGATGTATATTAAAAGCATATATTATTATTAAGTCATATTAGTTTACTATTCCCTGCTAAGTAAAAAAATCTATGGTTTGGTAAGAATAACAATATTAAATCATATGATCTATTATATATTTTTATGTTAATATTAATTTGTAATATTTGTATACCTACATCTCATGGATGAACATGTACAAAACTTTATTATGGATAAAATCAAAAAGTTATTCTCAAATAATTTGAGTAGTATGCATAACTTCGATTCCATGCCTTTATCAAACGAATATATCATTATTGATGCTGAGGCTTATATGTGATATATTATAACCATGTGAGGTGTGGGCTTGACATAGGCGGATCCAAGAGCTTGATATTACTGGTGCACTAGCTAAAATACGAAAAAGTATTCAGTGTTGGAGCAAACACATGACAAATTTTCACGACCATCTCGACAATCTTTTTTTTATATAGGTTGTATTTTATACTTTTCCTCACTTTTTAAAGGCATAAATGTAATTTCGTCCCTCCAAACTTGTTCATAAATACGTCATCTCATTTTCTTTTAAATCCTAGATCTGCCAACAGAAGTATATTATTAATAGAATATAATGTAAATTATTTTATAAGTAGAAGCTTTCCTTACCTCATTTTAAATTCAGTGATGAAAGTTCGAAATTTGTTTCGTGCGCCCATTATTCGTTATCCATGTTTCTGACTTCAACATTTCTTTCAAAATTAATTTCTAATATTTAGTTAACTGAAACCCTTCAGCTAGTTTTGTATTAAGGGTGCGTTTTAATTTTTTCATCATATTACATAAATATTCTTCAAAAGAAGCAAAGTGTTTGCGAAATATTTCAAGGTTGAATAAACAATTTTAAACACTTTAATTAATATCGCCTTGATCAAAACAGATTACGTCAAATCAAAAAATATATTTAATAGGCATATATGACTTTACGTATTAAACTTCGAGAGTAAAAAATGATTAAACTCCTCGATAATTCAACTATTGTCAAACTAAAATAACGGGAAAAATAATACTAGATATTATCGGGGAAGGAGTCTTATTCTGAAAAAAATCTGGTGGTGCACGTGCACCACCAGGTTATGTGTACATCCGCCCATGGGGCTTCACCATGTTAGGTTTATCCATTATTGACTGATGAACAGATGATGATTTTAAGAATATATTATTTGCGGTCAATGGTACGATAATTTTTTGTATGAATACAATAGTACGATATATATATATTTTTTTATATATAGGATTTCGGTTTTGGTCTTAAGAGGTAGGGGTGATGTTATCATCTATGTTGCACAGGTGCGGGGGGCGGGTGCGGGTGCGGGCAGATACGGGTGCGGGGATACGGTTTTTTGAAAATGTTAGGGTGCGATACGGCAAGGATACGTCTGTTTATTTTATATTTTATTATATATAACACTTGTTAAATATAAAAAACAACAATTCAAATATCACCATAAAATCAATTCAAATATATAAAACAAGTCATACAAAAAACAATTCCAAATGGCTTTGAGCAGCGGAGCTTTCTAATGTTGTCCGTGAATACTGCTAAAGGTAAAAGTAATTACTTATTAAATGATTTACTTTTTTGTATTTTAATTTATTTGATTTACTTTTTAAAAATTATAAAAAAATCTAAAAAAAAAAAAAAAACATAAAAAATTCGGACTCGCGTATCCTGGCACAGGATACGCGTATCCTGTACGCGTATCCTGTGCCAGGATACGCGAGTCCGAATTTTTTTTTTTTTTTTGCACGGATTCGCCACGTGGCGAATCCCACGCGAATCGCACCCGCACCCGCACCCATGCAGTATCCGATACTGCATACTGCCCAATTTTGAAGAATCCGTGCATTATAGGTTATCATTCACATGTATTCCAATGGTATTTCTTATCTATTTCTTCCTAAAGGTATAATCTCACACTCCATAGTTGACATATTATTTTATTGAGTGAATGTAACCGTTGCCGAGACAAATAATGGAGAAGCCTGTGTTTGTTAATACGCTAGTCATATACGAGATGATGCGATCCTCTAGCCGTCATTGTGAAAAGTACATATTCGTCCATTTTGTAGGTCATGTTGGATCCATAATTTTTATAAGATAGAGTTGTAGTCACTCCAACTAATGGCATTGAGAAGATCAACAAAAATATGATGTAGAGGACATTCTCACCGTATTTGCAAAATAGAAGGAGATGTGTTTGACCACAAAGATATATTTTCTCCTGAATTTCTTAACACGATATGATGTCCTTATCGTTGAATCACATGATCAAGTTGACAGTTGGTTATTTGCTTATGGTGCTCAGGAATATTGATCAGGCTTGAGGTAGATATAACTAAACGAGGATGTCAGTCACTAGACTCGAAAAGTAAATAATCAAGACATCACCGATACTTGTTAAGGACATATGCCATAATGTATTACTCTCGAGTGGTCATGAACTCATCGAACTTCACAAAATTCCTCATCACGTTGACAATAATAGAGTTTGTATTGACTGTTTGCTTCATTACGACTATAAAGAAGAGTCAGTGAATGACTCTTTCGCATGTAATTCTCTACATTTGGTTATACATGGAGATATCTAGAGTCACTAGCAATAAGAGCATAAAAGTTTTAGTTTCTAATAAGCTGGTGAGACGCACAATACAACAACTTATGTTGTCTATAAAAAGTGTTAGACAAATATCGATGTATTCTCCAAGTAAGTATTTTTTTTTTATTTACAATCTGTTTTAACTTAAAATGACCATCATCTACCTGTAGTATGTTAATTCAGCTAGAATTTTCTTTGAAAATAATCGTTAGAAGTAGCATCAGAGAAACCTCTTGATTTACAGATATTTATATGGTGAGTGGATCACATTTGCAGCACTTCTTTTAAATAAATATAATTATATCGTGGATTTTTTTTAAATATTGAATATCTTTTTTTATTTTTGATATAAATAAATGTAATTACATTGTGAATTTCTTTTAGTATTTATTTAGATATGAGAATATAGACGGCCCAAACATCAAAGAGGCGGGCTAAACCATGAAGAGATGAATAACCAAGGGTTATAGAAGTACATACTGAATCGAAGAAACCGCCCCCTGTTATTTCTCAACCCTCCCTCGCCCTCTTCCTCTCTCTAAAAAGAGAAATCCTCTCTCTAGTCTCCATCTCTCTAAGAAACTATCAGAATACCTCATCCCAAATCTGAATGGCATCCCCACGCGAGGAGAACGTGTACATGGCGAAGCTGGCCGAGCAGGCCGAGCGCTACGAGGAGATGGTTGAATTCATGGAGAAAGTCGTCGGCGCCGTTGACGGCGACGAGCTCTCAGTGGAGGAGCGCAACCTACTCTCCGTCGCCTACAAGAACGTCATCGGCGCCCGCCGCGCCTCCTGGAGGATCATATCCTCGATCGAGCAGAAGGAGGAGAGCCGCGGCAACGAGAGCCACGTGTCCGCCATCAAAGGCTACAGATCCAAGATTGAATCGGAGCTCTCCAACATCTGCGACGGAATTCTCAAGCTACTTGACTCGAAACTCATCGGATCTGCGTCCTCCGGCGACTCTAAGGTCTTTTACCTGAAGATGAAGGGAGATTATCATCGCTATTTGGCGGAGTTTAAGACTGGATCCGAGCGAAAGGAAGCCGCCGAGAACACTCTCTCCGCTTACAAGGCTGCTCAGGTTGATTACCGTGTTTGATATTTTTCTTTTCGATTTATTTATTTTTTCCTTCTGATATTCGCGATCTATCTAGTGGAGAATGTTCGTGGGGGTTAACTCATGGATCTGTGAATCTTTATATAATTGAATATTTTCTGTTCCATTTTTTAGAAACGTTGCTTTGGAAGCTCTAAATCTCAGGCTTGAAGTTGATTTACTCGAATCTTTTGATGTAATTTCTTTGATTTGGTTTCTGTTGTTCTTTGGTAATCATATGCAGTCTGGAGCTGATTGTGCGTAAACTCATCATATGATGTTTTGCTTGTAGTTTGGTTGTGTTTGCAAAACTGCATCAGCTACCAATTAACATTCCATCCTGTTACCCTTAACTTCCGGTTTTCCAATCCAGTAATTCTAGGTCACTGCAAAATTTCTTGTTGCAATAACTCCTAATGTCATATACTTGCATCTTTCAACAACACCATTCATATTTACTATTCATTTGGTCAAGATTGGATAAATTTGACCATTAAATTCTATCAACATATATGTAAGAATATTATCATATATGATCTTGTTAGCTTCCATTTACATTTACTATTCATGGTCAAGATTGGCTAAATTTGACCATTAAATTCTATTGAGATATATGTAAGAATATTATCATATAATATTGTCATAAGACTGAATAGTTTCATGATTTATAGTTATATCTGGCTTGGAGTTTCTTTTTTTTCCTTTTATAACGAAACTGCATCAGCTATTAATTAATATCGTGGCCATTTATCCATATCACTCATTTTTCTGATTCGGTATTTTGTGATTATTTTATTACATGAATATTTTGTTTTGAAATTTTTTTTTACCTAGTTATTGAATGTGTTTTTGGCATCTTCAGGACATTGCTAATGCTGAGCTGGCCCCAACTCATCCGATCCGCCTTGGCCTGGCACTCAACTTCTCGGTCTTTTACTATGAGATTTTGAATTCTCCTGACCGTGCTTGTAATCTTGCCAAACAGGTCCGTGGAAAATATACCTTGTTTCTTTTTTTCCAAATCTGCTTGTTCTCTTTAATAGAGAATAAACATTGAGACTACTCTACATCTGTTAGCATCCATTTTGGGGAACGGGGCAAATTATATGGAAAGATTAGAAACAAAAACGTTATCTCTATAAGACGGTGGTTGGCCGAGTTTATATATAAGATCTTCGAAACATCATATACAATGCGTAGAACCTTATAAGCTCTCTATTTTTTTTTTTTGGGAAAAAGTTCTTGTAAGCTTTCAAAATAAGATTTTAGATTTTAGGAGCTTATAAGCTACTTTTATAAGAAGGTGAGGAACCCTAAATTTTTTTTTTTCCAAAATAAGATCTTATTTCCACAACCACATTTGATTTTGACCATATTTTAGCATATTTTATTATCCAATCACTTTAACAACTTCTTTCAAAATAAGTTCTTCACATATTTTAAGCCGTAGGAGCTTAAAGATCTTATAAGTTCAGCCAAACACCCACTAAGTTGATTGGAAACTTTTGTAACGTTTAGTTGTAATATATAACAGGCTTTTGACGAGGCTATTGCTGAGCTAGACACGCTCGGAGAAGAATCTTACAAGGACAGCACTCTGATCATGCAACTTCTCCGTGACAACTTAACTTTGTGGACTTCCGACATGCAGGTATGAAGAACCCCTTTCTTTTCAATTTCTATTGAGGCATCAATAGGGGAGTAAGAAACTGATATATTATTCACCTACTCATGTGTGTGTGTGTGCGCGCGCTCCTATGCAGGACGATAATTCCGAGGAGATCAAGGAAGCAGCACCAAAGCCCGATAACGAATAGTAGGCCTTTTATGTTTTAGAATTTGGGTGTTTTTTTTTTCTAATTTCCTGCCCGTTTTCGTTATTTTAGTCTCTTTTTTATTTTTCGAATCAAGAATTGCTGCTTGTGGCAGCATGTAGGTTGCAGGTTGATACAGTCGTCGTCTTCTTCTTTCTACCTCGTTGGTGACCTCCGATTTTAGATGTCTTTTATTCGTCCATCTATTTGTGATTTCACATCTTTCAAGTTCTTTTCAAAAGACTGATGATTTGTGCTGGAACTTTAGTTTTAATTTGGATATGTTTGATCGTCTTTTCGAAAGCAAGCCATCTGTATTATTACGACCACATGATTATCTTTTTGAATTGGGGTGTTTAACGACCGTGTTATCCGGCACTTTGTGCTTCTTAATTATAATACAGTAGAGTTTATCGAATTTGCCCGATGGAGCTAAGTTGTGCAGCCAGCCGTCGACACAACCCTGTTTTAAATGCTAGCTAACCATACTTGGGAATCTTGAGTAGGTAAAGAAATTCAACCCTATTTCATTGGAGTGTGGTTTTAAAGTTGAGGGAAGCTCTAACCTATCTCTTTGAGGCGCCGTATGTCTTTATGTATTCACTAACGAATCCATATTCCCATTAGATTCACTAACGAATCCATATTCCCATTAGATGAGTTAAAAATTTTGGACTTGGTAGCCACCACAGATGATAATTGCAAACTCTGTATGGTGTTACCGAATTTTTACTACCAGTGTAGTAATATTGAATTTTTTATATGGTATTATAGTATCGTATAAAATATACTAATTAATTAATTACTTTATTAATTATAATTTTGTTTACTTATTTCGTATTAATCTAGGTCATTACCACTCATGACCTATCGTTATCAACTATTGCCATCGTTATCAATTGTTACCAACTATTTAGAGATGGTATGTCGAAAATTTTGGCTCATTACCAACGGTTACCAAGATTTTAAGGTCCTATTCTCTCTTCTTTGATTGTTCCAATTAAGGCTGTATTTAGCACTAGATTTTCAGCTCGAGGAGCTTTTTTGACTTTTACTAAAAAAAGTTTGATACGTGAACGCGCAGCTTCTTAAATCAGCTAGCTGGTTGAGAAGCTAATCAAGTTAGTTTTTTTTTTTTTTTTTTAAAAAAAGTTCCTTTTATATTTTTGAGTCCAAAAATATCCATGTCCTAAATTAGGAAAACAAAAAAGAAAAACACCAAGTGATGATCTAGTTTAGTTACTTTTCCTTTCTGTAGACCACATAAAGGTCATGATTTTTGTATCGCCACTTATATTTTATATTGTTGGAACCTTTATTATACATTTTGTCATTGTGTACTTGTTCGCAACCAGCATAATAATTAATACATCCATCTCTCTTTAAAATGACACATCCACTATACAACCGTTAACGATTTTTTTCCTTATTAAGTTATAATACTCCCAAATATTTCTTTCAACTTCTGATAATTTTTAATGACGTTATTAAAGTTGCGGTGAAAAGTAAATTGAAATATATTTGAATAATTAGAGGAAAAGAATGATGTATTTTTATTTTAAAAAAAGATGGACTATAATATGATGATAAAGTTTAAAAGAAAAGAAAAATAAGAGTAATGCCCTTAAATGTCATTTCTGAAATCTTACTTGTCAATTTAATTTCTTAAATACCTATATTAAAATCGATTCTGTCAATTTCTGTAAATTTCCTTATCAATTTGTCATTTATCGGTAGGTTTTATTCTACCAACTAGCCTTTTGATTAGTTTCTAAACACACCCTAAGTTTGGTACTATTTAGTTGACGTAATCAATTTGGAATATCAAAATGAATCGATACAATAATTAATAATAACCCAGAAATTTATTAACCATTACCAACCCAGCCATAAATAGGGGTGAGACTGAATATCCCTCTTAATGGTTCAAACACGTGGGGACATGCTAGTGGTACAGTTACTGCCGTCCCTGTTACTGGGTTTATAAAACCATTGTTTTGAGCCCAATTTTTTTTTTTTTTTTTTGTGATTTTTAGGGTCCTATACATTTCACACCCTATATATTATTTACATAATACAAATTCATCGAAAATTAAAGAAAAATAGCGACGGAAAAGAAAGAACGCTTCTTCTACTCAAGAGTCGCGACTGACGACGTCTCCTTTGTTGGCAATGTTTTGGTTTTGGAATAATTTTCAAGTTAGCTCTAGGTTATTACTTGTTAGGAAGTTGGTCATTTGAATTAAAATATGAGGGTATTAGTAGAGATGTTAAGCGAAATTTAGTCTTACGGTTCGAAATTTAAGCTGTCGAACTAAATTTATGGTCCCAGTTCCTGATTTAACGGCCAGAAATATTGGGCTTAACCCTAACCCTAACGGGTTTGGGCTAAGCTAAACGGTAAATATTTAAAAAATTTTTTTTTTATTTTTTTATTAGTACAAAAAATAACAATAACTATCTATTTTATATAGATAGTAACAACTATAATATAATAAATATAACAAAAAATACACTTTTATGTATATATATATATATATATATATATATATACTCACTATATTAACAAATACAGTAATAATATATATATTATATATATATAATATTAATATATATTATATATATAATATTAATATAGTATATATATATAATATTAATATAGTGTGTGTATATATATATATATCTATATATCGAGCATTAGCCAATGCGGCTTCATTAAACAGTCGGCCAAAAGCAGGATTTAAACTTTAGGAAATATCTACTTAGGTTTTGGCGGGTTAAACGGCCACTCTGGCCCGAGCCCGTTTAACATCTCTAGGTATTAGAGTTGGGTTTGTGAAATTTGGTTTCAATTGGGATGCATTTAGTTTTAGATTTTGAATTTAATGTTTGCACTAGTTTGGTTTAGTTAGATTTCTTTTGTTTTGTTTAAAATTTGATACGGAGTGTGTCCGATGATAAGAGTTGCATCATAGCGTCTAAATGAAATTTATGCAGTGCTCGGAGGCTTATAGATAGAATTAGTACAACACCCGTGTAATTACACGGGAACATAAAAAAGAATTTTTATGTAAATATATAATATGTAAATCGTTCATCATAAATACTTATTTATAAACTACACTATTTGTTATGTTTAATCATTCTCATTGCAAGAAAAGATTTCTAGTCTTTTTTGATCTTCACTCTTGATATGGCTACATAAAACTAACCATGACCGAATACGAATTTTGGAAGATACATACCGATATGAGAAAGCCTTTGACCTTGACTCTTACATATAATCATGGCAAAGCTCATAATAAGTGGAAACTTACGTATTTGAAATTCAAATGGTAATCTGATATCTAAGGGGCTTAATATCAATTGTGGAATAAATACTCTACTCTCAGAATTATTCCCCGAATTTTTTTGTTCAATAAATATGGTTACGAGTTTGGATAATTATTAATGATGTGACATTGCATAATTCTGATGATTGATCCATATTTTGAATTAGCATAATTGAAACTCTAACTTATGATTTTAAGATGTGATTTGGAATTCGAGAACACTTGATACTGTCCAAAAAAATTCATTCGATATACCTGATTTTGACTTTTAAAGGGCAAAAATTTTGCATATACTATCAAAACTACGATATATCCGTTTGTCTTTTGAAATTATAGACATCACGTAATCGTTTACTATCTCCACAACGTGATATATCCGCTTGTCTTTTGAAATTATAGACATCACGTAATCGTTTACTATCTCCACAACGTCGTTTGTTGGCGTCGTAGTTGCTCTTTCTTCGAAAAATTACTTTATGGAAAGTTACTTTTAAGTGAATGATAGTGCTTTCAACAATGGCTGGAATATGATCTTCGACATTCCGGATTAGTAAATATCAAGAATATCAACCAAGGTTTCTCTATTGACTTTTTCACCCAGCTCACCATTTACAATTTTGAGGATTCGTTCGGATAAGTCCTTAATTTCTTGTAGATGATGAGATGACATTGTTTGTCCAACAATTAATCTCACAATTAATCTCATAATTATGAGTTTGCAATGATGCTCAAGTGAAGAAGGGCTTATACTTGAATAACCAATATATGCATTGTCCTTTGGTACAACTTCATATGTACAATTATACTAAATAATTATGGCAAGGATAATTCTAGTAATATTTAAAATAAAAAAAGCTTTTAGAAATGCATAAGAGATTTTGACTTATAGCTTAAAATTAAGCACTTTTCAAATTGCAATAAAAAAACATAATAGTAGTATATATATTAATTACTGTATGACTTATTATAAATATACCTGTTAATTTAGAAAACTACATCCAAGTCCTAACCTTAAAATTACCAAGAAATTTAACAATTATAATATAAGAATAGCTTGGATAAGTTAAAAAATATACATCATAATTTTGTCCGAATTAAAAACGACCTTAAAATTTTAAAAAATTACAAAATAAAAAACGCAATTGATTTGATTGAAGTACTTCAATGATATTTATGCTTATATGATATTTTTTCAAACATTTAGCTTTATATTTAAGAGTATTAAAGTCTACCCATTTTACATTAAAAAATAGAAAAATAGTTGAAGTACTTTTATTAATTTGTGAAACTTGTATTACAAAAAATCTCGTTTGGTTGAAGTGAAACTATATGTATATTCAATTTAAAATAGATTTTAGAATTACAAAGTAAGGAGATTATGACTTATAACTTAAAATTAAGTACTTCCCAATTTGCCAAAAAAAACAAAAAAGAAGCATCATCGTAGTTTATATATAAGTGAATTACTTGTATAACTTATTGTAAATATACTAATTGTGGGGCTAACTAAGAAAACTACATCCACATCATAGCCTAATTAAAATTTTCCCCATTTTTTAAAAGTAAAAAAATGCCCAATTTTGTTTGTATTATAAGATGAGCCGGAAAAAGTTATAGGGTACTTTTCAGGCATTGAACTTCATAATTAAGAGTACTAAATTCAAGAAATTTTACATTCAAAAGAAGAGAAAAATAATTAGAGTATTTTAGTAATTTGTGAAACTTGTAATACAAAAAAACTAAATGACATTTGGTTCACTTGAAATTTTATATCATTTTCATATGATATTATTTTCAAACATTTAACTTAATATATAGAAGTATTAAAGTTGGCACATTTTACATTCAAGAGAACACATAAATAGTTGGACACTTTTAGTAATTTCGGAAATTCGTATTAGAAAAAACCCCAATTCATATCTGATTGTGTTAAATGAAATTTTAATTCCACGTTTTTTGGTCCTTTTTTTTGCCAAAATGATCTAAATCGTTAAGTATTTAACGATTTCTGTATATGGCCAAAAATGATATAATTTAATCCTTATGTTTGAAAAAAAATTTACATAAATTATTTGGATATAATTTAAAATAAAAAAGCAAATCCAAATCTTTCAAAAATATATATTTAATTTTAAAAGTAAATAAATTTAAAACAAAAAAAAATAAAAATCACTTAAAACGATCAATTTTTTTTTTTCTGAAATTCTCTTTGTACAAAGATCTAGGAATTAGTATATTATTAAATTTAATTTCTTATATATTTTGAAATATCTCTTTAAAAATTCTTAAAATTAGTAATTATATAATTTATTAAATATAAGTTTTTTCATTTATTTTGTTATTTTATATTAATTAAATAAGATTTAAAACTAAAATAGACTAATTGATTTATTCCATAGTTTCTTTGATTTATTTAGAAATAATAATTAAAACCATTGTTTCTACATTTTCAATAATATTTTTAATAAGATTATTTCGATTTATTTAATTGATTAGGACTTCAAGTACATTTTTAATTATATGTATTCAACACTTCTTTTTGCAGTACTCCCAAGCATCTTTCATTTCAGTTGATATTTTTTGTACTAATATACCTAATTAATGTGACTAACTAATATAAACTAATTAATTAGTGGAATATATAATATTTTCGTGAGATTTTAGGTTTACGTTTTTAATATATAGTGCACACTGCTATATTAAATTTCTCTTTATTTGGAATTTATATTTTTAATTAATGAAAATATGAAATATTTTTGTAAATATAATCAATTCTTATTTATTCATAATTCATATTCCTTAATTCGTAAAAATTAATAAGGTAGTAGGAGTTATTTAAGGTATAATTATAATATAATTAATGCAATGATGATTAGGCCAGTAATTGATTATGTGTCAGCTGAAGCATGAGAAGCTGACACATAAGCACCCGAAGCACCAGCAAAAGACATGTGGCAGTCGAAGCATGAGAAGCTGCCACTTAGGCTCAGCGTATTCTGCATTAGTATATATGGGAGATTTTCAAAACCTTGATACATTTTCTTTCTTAATTGCTTTAGTTAATTATTTTCCTTCATAATATTGGTCCGCATTCTCGAATGAAAATACAAATTCTAATATACTTCAGATTATATTTTTATTTGAAATAAATAACATCTCAAAATATACTATGTTGCTACAGTATCATGAATCCCGAAAAGAGGAACCACAAGATGGACCACGATCCCTCGTGTCAATATTCCCTCAAGTTAGTCAAGTCAGCCTATTAGGAACTGTTGGATAGTTTTAATGTATCAGAATTTGCCACATCCACTACCCACTATCTATTAAATTAAAAATCATTAACTGTATATATAATCAAAACAGCACTTGTGTTTTTTACAACAAAACATCATTTATTAATAGCAACTAAAATTAAATATAATCAAAACAGCATGGCATTATATTTAGATATAATTCAAGTCACAACTAAAATTGGTCTTTCATATTAGATATAATCTGAGTTATAATATGACAGTAATTCATCGCTATTTAAACGGTAATTTAAGTTACAACTAAAAATCAGATTGTTGAAATTCTACAATTACATTAGTCTTTCAAAAAGGCAAACTACAAAATCAACTCAAAAAACAGCACTTGTTAGATGAATCTTTCATGACAATCTGCATAAGTTCTTGGTCTTCATTAGTCGCTAAGTGGCTCCTGCATTTTAGAAGTGAAAATTATTATAACATCAACAGTCTTGTAAAACCTTTCAATAATCTAGCAAAGTAATAAGATCTTACCATCAATAATCTTGTGTAACTAAAATGATTTTCCGATGGTTGAGGAAACTCGTGCATTTGATGCTCCAATGTGGACGTTCCACAATCAATCTGACTTAGAGATACATCATCCTTCAATGAACATAAAAAAATAATATATTATAAGTTATCCGAAAGTAAGATGAAAGAATAAAATTGTTATAACCATAAATTATATACCTCAAATACTTCACATGGTGAAGGTTTTTTAGCTGGAGGTTTTCTTTTTCTCTTAGGTTGAACCTCATTCCAGGGCCTTAATCGCCTAGTCGTCTTCAACCCTTGTCGCTTCTTAAACCCTTTTGCTTGAGTCACATATTCTTTCGTTACTATTGGGTCATCACCTTCATCATTGACCAAGCTTCTTTCTTGTAATCTAAGCTCTATCACCTGCTTACACAACTCATGTATTCCATTTTCTACAAACTGGTGCAATTTTTTGGAGTTTGACACCTCGGCAGCAAATCTAATCATAGTAGGACAAAGTTGCCTATATCTTCGTGTGCTAGAAAGTTTGGGATCTTCTATAACCTCATTTCTATTTAGATCATATATAACTCCATTACGTGCATTTCTTGTCCACCGTTTTAGAATGTACTGATTAGGGATAGCTTTAACATCATTAGCATCAAAAACCTTCAATGCATGACAACAAAGTAATTCGAAAGTCTCAAATATTCTACAAGTGCAAGTTATGGAGGAATTTACAAGATCAATCAAAACTCTCCACTCTCCTTCCTTATTGCCATGATGACAACATATGAAAATGGAACTTGAGATACATTTCTTTCTCGTATAGATGCAGCAAAAAATAAGGAAAACTCATCACTAAATAGATTAAAAATTGTAGGTGTATATACATCAGCAAGTTGGATTAGAATCGGTGAATGTTCATACCTCAACTTTGCTAATTTGTGTCGAGACTCAAATTCACAAACTAACTCATTGTATCGCTTATCTCTCAAAGTGCTTGAAGAATTGGCTTACATTGATGGTCGGGGTCATGCATGCCTTAAAGTCGGAGTTCAAACTCTCACTGAGTTGAGTGCTTTGCATTCCCAACATGAAGGCTTGCTTCATGTAACATGCTGCCCATTTTTCCTTGATATCATACATCGATTTCACCCATTTATTTTCTATGACATTAAATTCTACCGTTGACTTTTTCCATGCCTCTTCAAAATCGACTTGTTGGTCATAATTATACATACATTTCTTGAAGAAAGTCAAGAAATGATTTTCTTTTTTCATTAAGTTACCAAGGTGTTTGATTCCATTTTGCATCAAATGCCATGTACATAAGCCATGTCGAGTCTCCGACATTACCTTAGCGAGTGCACTAGCCATTGCCGCTGCTTGGTCGGTGAACATAGTTTGAGGCTTTTTGTTCCCATGTGCTTCCAAGAACGTTTCAAATAACCATTCGAATGATGGTATTGTTTCATCATATAACAATGCTGCTCCAAAAATAACGGCACCTCTAAAATGATTGAAGCCTGAAACAATGCCAATGGTCTATTAGCATGATTAGTGCAATGTGTTGTATCCAACGACACCACATCACCGAAATATCCATAGTCCAAGATCATTTTTGCATCAGCCCAAAAGACATTTGTGATTTGTTCATCACTATCCATTTGATATGCATGGTAAAATGAAGGATTATCCAATTGCTGATGTTGAAAATATGCCAAGAGACTACCGGCTTCTCCATAGACCATGCAACGTTGCCGTCTTGATTTGAGATAGTTCCTAGCATCCAAGCGTGTATATCCAAGATGACTTCTACCTCCTGAATGTGCACTCATAAGCTGAAAATTAGCCTTTTGCATCAATCCACAATCCTCTGCAATTTCAATCTTATATGCTTGAACTTCGGAGATTTTACGATGTGATGCTAGCATATGTGTTGTTTCTGCAAGTTGTAAACAATGGTTGTGGTCCCCTACAAACTCATGGATTACAAATTTCCCATTCTTTTCACTAAGAGAAATTCTTGCTTCGCAACCGGTTCTTGTCTCTGCCCTTGGATTCTTAACTGTAAAAGATCTCTTGTCCACCCTCCGATGACCTTCCTTGCGACAATCAAATCTGCATGATCTAATTGACTTGTATTCCTTCCTTTTGTTCAACCATTGTTTTCTAACTCCAAAACCGTTTTTCTACCATATTCAACCCAAAATTCCCAAGCTTCATCTACACTATCAAATTTCATGCCAACAGTGGGTAATGTAGTCATTGTATTTACTGCAAATCAGATAAACAACACATTTGAGAATGAATAATTTTAATAAGCATTCATCTACACTAACAAATAGTCAACACAAGTAAGACACAAACAGCTCCTTTGTAGTTTAGGATTTGTAAACCCTGCATATTATATAATGGATCCCAGTACAGAAAACTTGATGATTTCTCTCCAAACATGGCACTATCATGTTCCCTAAGGTAAAGGAGATGATCTAAACCCTATTAGTTTATGGATTATCAAAAGCCCCTAAAGCTCACTGCTAAACTATGTTGACTCAAAATGTATTTTGATGATTATTCCATTCAAAACATTTAATTAGATCAATCTCAGATCAACATTATATTGAAGGAGCTAAATACAGTTAGCGCACGCTACCCATATAATAGTAGCGCACGCTATCGAGAAATACATGTACAGCCCAGACAGTCAGCTGCAGCCAAGTGAAGTCACCTGATGGATAGCGCACGCAAGACATTCAACATTAGCGCACGCTAAGTAACTACAGTTAGCGCACGCTATACAATCATTATTAACGCACGCTATCGTATCATTCCAGAGGACAGTGAGGTTTGGAAGGCAATCGGAAATGGATTTTGCGCACGCTACATACATCAACTTACGTACGCTAAAACAAGGATGTAGCGCACGTTATTGCTCAGCTCTTGCGCACGCTACCGATATTACGGTCAGTAGTCCAGTAGCTACTGGACTCAATATGTCAAGGACCTTACGTACGCTACACAGGGTAACGTACGTTACTGAAAGAAAGATTTAGCGCACGCTAAGATATAAGCATTAGCGCACGCTAAAAGGAGTCAGCATATTACCGTTTGATTTTCTACCGTTGGAAGCCAAGAATCAATGAAGATCCGTAAAATCTGGAAAAGTTAGAATTAATTAATGCTAGCGCACGCTATGCATACTTGCTAGCGCACGCTAATCTCAAATCTAGCCGTTGGATAAAGAGTCGTTGGAGAAACAAACAGACATTTTCAAAGTCAAGATTGAAGACCTGTTGACCAGCCGATAACGCACGCTACCGATACATGACTAGCACACGCTAGCCATACTATTTTACCGTTGCAACAGTCTTTGTAACCGTTCAGAGAAGCCAAGTCAAAGATCGATAGCGCACGCTAGAAGACATTATTAGCGCACGCTAATAATACGTTTTTCAGTATTCGAAGGATGGCTCTCACCTATAAATACCCAAAGGACTTGGGTATCAATCACACAACTTCAAGCATACAAGCATACAAGCATACAAGCAATCAAAGCATACTTGAGCTCAGTTTTATATCTTTGATTGCATTTCAAATTGTGAGAAAAGAAAGATACAAGAGTGATTTTCATTGTAATATCTATTATTCTTTGTATTCTTTCATTTGATTGTAAGTGTTGCATCACTTACACTTGAGCGTAAAAGAAACGAATCAAGAGTCACTAATCCGGTGTTATTAGGATCTTTGATCCGGCATTGTTAGGATTATACTCCCATATTCGTATAGTGAGGATTATCTAGTTCCTATAGAACACTAGATAAACAAACATTTATATTGAGAGAGAGGTTGAGCTTGGACCGATAAAAGACAAGCGATTGTAACGGTTGTGAACTCGGACCGATAGAAGACGAGTCAAGATTGTGGTTGTTCTTGAGCCAATAGAAAAAGAAAGTCGGAGAGAGGACGTAGGCAAGTTGCCGAACCTCTATAAATCTTTGAGTCTTTAAATTCCGCACTATTTTCTATTTATTCGCAAGAAATTTCGTTATTCCGCTTTACCACTATTCAACCCCCCTTCTAGTGGTAAATTTATCTCTTCAGTTGGTATCGGAGCGGGTCTCTTTTTAAAGGTTTAACCACCTAAGAGAAAAAGATCCGCAAATGGCACTTCTTGGCTAAATTGAAGGAAATGCTCTCAACCGTCCTCCTTTCTTCGACGGTTCTAATTTCATGACGTGGAAAAAGAAGATGGCGATCTTCGTTC
The DNA here is from genome assembly GCA_033398695.1 of Orobanche coerulescens. Lineage (NCBI taxonomy): Eukaryota > Viridiplantae > Streptophyta > Magnoliopsida > Lamiales > Orobanchaceae > Orobanche > Orobanche coerulescens. Next base: position 135,893,455 of record CM065816.1, on the reverse strand, counting down.
AAGCCTACGATATTGAAATCTGGAAAGTTATTGCTCTTGGTCCTAAACTTGCTAAGAAAGAGGATGGATCGTTGAAAAAGATCGAAGAATTCAACGACGAGGATTGGAGAAACACACACGTCAATTCACGAGCTACTCAACTTCTTTATTGCGCTCTTAATCCCGAAGAACTCAATAGGATATCGTCCTATGAAAGCGCAAAAGAAATTTGGGAAATTCTCGAAGTCACTCATGAGGGAACCACTCAAGTCAAGGAGACCAAAATTAATATGCTACTCCGTTTGAACTTTTGTGTGATAAATACGGTATTAATCATAACTTTTCGGCTCCTAGAACACCTCAACAAAATGGAGTTGTTGAAAGGAAAAACCGATCTTTGGAAGAAATGTCGAGGACAATGCTTAATGAATACTCTCTTCCATGATACTTTTGGGCCGAAGCAATTTTTACGGCATGCTATGTGATTAACCGGGTTCATGTTCGTAGAACTCATCTTAAAACCCCATATGAATTATGGAAGGGCAAAAAGCCCAATATTGCTTATTTTCATCCTTTTGGTTGCAATGTATTTATTTTGAACAATGGCAAGGATAACTTAGGCAAGTTTGATGCTAAATCCGACTCCGGAATATTTCTTGGTTATTGCACTAATAGTAAAGCATATCGTGTTTATAATATTAGAACGAATAAAGTTGAAGAGTCCATACATGTTAAATTCAATGATATGATCTCACCCCCGAGAAAGGTAGAATACTTTGATGATGCAGGTACTTTTCCGGATCCCTCACCCGAAGTGAAGAAAATTTCGGAAATCGAAACGAACACAATTTTTGATTTACCGAAAGATTGGAGGCACATCAAAGATCATCCAAAGGATCTCGTGATTGGAAACATTGAAGACGGTGTTCAAACCCGAAGAAGAACCACCGAATTTATGGCTCATTGTGCTTTTGTATCCGAAATAGTTCCCAAGAATATATCTGAAGCTCTCGATGATGAAAGTTGGGTGATGGCAATGCAAGAGGAGCTTGTGCAATTTATGCACAATAATGTATGGAATTTAGTTCCCGCTCCTAAAGATAAAACAATTATCGGAACTAAATGGGTGCATAAAATCAAGAGTGACGAAGACGGCTATCCAATTCGAAATAAATCTCGTTTGGTCGCTCAAGGATATAATCAAGAGGAAGGTCTTGATTACGAAGAAAGTTTTGCTCCCCTGGCTCGACTCGAAGCCATTCACTTACTATGTGCATTTGCCGCCCATAAAAAGATCAAACTATTTCAAATGGATGTGAAAAGCGCATTCTTGAATGGGTACATTCAAGAAGAAGTCTATGTCAAGCAACCTCCCAGTTTTGAATATCATCATTTTCCGGATCATGTCTACAAGCTCAACAAGGCACTCTACTGGTTGAAGCAAGCACCCCGAGCATGGTATGATCGTTTAAGTCAATTTTTAATTGCAAATGATTATAAAAGAGGCAAAGTCGATAATACCTTGTTTGTTAAAATATTAAATGATGATATACTTGTTTGCCAAATCTACGTTGATGACATTGTATTTGGAGCTACTAATGAATCCTTGTGCCAAGATTTTTCTAATCTTATGAAAGGAGAGTTCGAAATGAGTATGATGGGAGAATTAACGTTCTTCCTCGGGCTTCAAATCAAGCAATGCGAAGATGGAATTTTTATCCATCAAACGAAGTACTCAAACGACCTCCTCAAGAAATTCAATATGGAAAGTAGCAAGGTGATATCTACGCCAATGTCTTCATCATTAAAGCTTGAGAAAGATGAAAATGGCAAATCCGTAGATCAAAAATTATATCGAGGTATGATCGGATCTTTGTTATATTTGACTGCATCTAGGACAGATATAATATTTGCTACATGTTTATGTGCTCGATTCCAAGCTAATCCCAAGGAGTCACATTTAATTGCTTGTAAACACATTTTTCGCTACTTGAAAGGAACTATTGGACTAGGTCTATGGTATCCTTCTTGCTTAGATTTTAATTTAATTGCATATAGTGACGCCGATTTCGGCGGATGTAAAATTGACAAAAAGAGTACTAGTGGTACATGTCATTTTGTTGGATCATGTTTAATATCTTGGGGAAGTAAAAAGCAAACCAGTGTAGCATTGTCTACAGCTGAGGCCGAATATGTCGCTGCTCTGTGCTCAAGTGTTATGGATTAAAAATCAACTCCGCGACTACGGCATATATTTTGAAAATACTCATATCCTATGTGATAACACTAGTGCAATTAATCTGAGTAAAAATCCTGTGTTGCATAGTAGAACTAAACATATAGATATTAGACATCATTTTCTACGTGATCATGTTCAGAAAAAGGATATCTGTTTAATTTTTGTCGGGACGAAGGATCAACTTGCTGATATTTTTACAAAACCTCTTCCCGAAGAATCATTTAATTCCATTCGTTTACAACTTGGTATGTGACATATAGACAATTTTTTAAATAAGTTTTCTACTCAAGAAATCAATATCCTTGATTCACTTCCTTCGCTAGCGCGCGCTAGCTTCACTTTCTTAACGCGCGCTAAAAACTGCTTTCGATAGCGTACGCTAACCTCACTGCCTTGCGTACGCTAATTAAAAACTTTTCGAATTCCATATTAGCTACTGGACAGTCCAGTAAGCTTTTCATTTTTACCTAACGTACGCTAATTCTATATTCCTAGCGTACGCTAATTAAAACTTCGCTGACTATATACATTCCGTACGACCCAGAAACACACTCACCCTTCCTAACGTATGCAATCGCCAGAAAATTCCCTTCCAACGAAAAACCCTAGCCGTAAATCCCAACCTACAATCGTCCGTTTTCTCCCTCTAAACTTCGATTTTCTTCAAAATGTCTAGCAAGGGAAGAAAAGCCATGGAGGAAAACTACAAACGCCCTCGCAATAACGATTATGACGCGACCCGATTCGTCTCCCACGTTGCATCGAAGGTATTCTTCGATATCCTTCCACAGGAGAGTCTGACCGATTGCTACTTCTTCAATTTTAGCAGCCTTGAACGGGTTAAGGTCAGTATTCGCGATTTCTTTGAGGCATTAGGAATTGCACGATTTGTTGAGTGCAAAGAGATTGTTTACCCTGCGTATGTCCGTGAGTTTTATGCGAATCTGCACCTTGGTGATAGTGGTGATAATGGAGGATTAGTTCTCGATAGCCTAGTGAATGGAACTGTGGTGAAGATTTCTTCGGAAATTCTTCACGAGTTATTTGGCTTATCGAAAGACGGATATGATTGTTGTGGGAAAACCATTGCCGAGGAATCTACTGTGTCCGAGAGAGATATTGCTGATTTCTTGTGTTCGAAAACGATCATCGAAGTCACAGATGACGTCTTCGAGAATAACGATTTCGGTATCCACATTCGCTTGTTGTTGGCCGCTCTAACAAAGTGTTTAATGCCGAAAGTCAACACCCAACACAAGTTAGTCGGCGTTGATAAGAATGTTGTGTATCGGGTGTTGAAGGATGATAGAGTGGATTTCACTGGGATTGTGATAAGCTGGATGAAAGCGAAAGGGGAGTCTTTTCGGTCGAAAAATTACATGTCGAGAACTAGGAAATCTGGACTTCCTTTTGGTTCAATTCTTACGGTGATTTTTCAGTATTTTCGCGTCGACTTGTCTAATGAGGCACACGTTCCGGTGTATCGGGGACACGAAATAAACGACCTAACACTCAAGGCCATGCATTATGTTGAGACATTCAATCGAGGTTGGGTATTGTTTCCGTATCTCCGAGATGATGACCAAGTGCCAAAGGGGACACGGATGCCTACACCGGTCGAGCGCGTGACGCACCGAGGACCCCACACGATTAGGGAGCTGCAATCCAGATCATTTGTTCGTCATCCGAAGACGAAAGGGAAGCGCCCGATGAAAGATGTCGTCACGGAGGAAGAGGAAAGCGACCTTTGCACTCGGATGCGGAGCATCGAGACCTCTCAGCAAGAAATTCGAGAGGATGTTTGGTCTCTACGCACGGAAGTCCGGGAAGTTCGCAGTTTGATCTCTGATTTCATCCGTTACACACACCCGTCGTTTCCTTTCCCCTCGTCCTCTTCTGACCCTGCACCTTAGATTTGAGGATTTTGATGCTTGGTTGTAGAATCTTAATATTCGAATAATCTTTATGTCTCATGTCATGAAAACCTTATGTATTGCTTGAACTCTATGATATTCGCATTTCACTTCATTTGGTATCTGTTGTTTACGAGTATTGTTATTTACGTAATTTTGCTTTGGATAATGGCATTTTCGTTGGTATTTGTTAAAATGCAACAATTCAGGGGGAGTTCCTTTTTGTTTATGTCAAAAAGGGGGAGAATACTCCAAAAACCGAAATATACTAATATATCGAACAAGTTACCTTGATTCGAATCATTTAAAATGTTTTTGCAGGTATAAATTAAATGTTTTGACATCATCAAAAAGGGGGAGATTGTTGACTCAAAATGTATTTTGATGATTATTCCATTCAAAACATTTAATTAGATCAATCTCAGATCAATATTATATTGAAGGAGCTAAATACAGTTAGCGCACGCTACCCATATAATAGTAGCGCACGCTATCGAGAAATACATGTACAGCCCAGACAGTCAGCTGCAGCCAAGTGAAGTCACCTGATGGATAGCGCACGCAAGACATTCAACATTAGCGCACGCTAAGTAACTACAGTTAGCGCACGCTATACAATCATTATTAACGCACGCTATCGTATCATTCCAGAGGACAGTGAGGTTTGGAAGGCAATCGGAAATGGATTTTGCGCACGCTACATACATCAACTTACGTACGCTAAAACAAGGATGTAGCGCACGTTATTGCTCAGCTCTTGCGCACGCCACGATATCACGGTCGGTAGTCCGGAGCTACTGGACTCAATATGTCAAGGACCTTACGACGCTACGAGTGCGTAACGTTCTTGAAAGAAATATTTAGCGCACGCTAAGATATAAGCATTAACGCACGCTAAAAGGAGTCAGCATATTACCGTTTGATTTTCTACCGTTGGAAGCCAAGAGTCAATGAAGATCCGTAAAATCTGGAAAAGTTGGAATTAATTAATGCTAGCGCACGCTATGCATACTTGCTAGCGCACGCTAATCTCAAATCTAGCCGTTGGATAAAGAGTCGTTGGAGAAACAAACGGACATTTTCAAAGTCAAGATTGAAGACACATTGACGGTAGATAACGCACGCTACCGATACATGACTAGCGCACGCTAGCCATACTATTTTACCGTTGCAACAGTCTTTGTGACCGTTCAGAGAAGCCAAGTCAAAGATCGATAGCATACTTGAGCTCAGTTTTATATCTTTTATTGCATTTCAAATTGTGAGAAAAGAAAGATACAAGAGTGATTTTCATTGTAATATCTATTATTCTTTGTATTCTTTCATTTGATTGTAAGTGTTGCATCACTTACACTTGAGCGTAAAAGAAACGAATCAAGAGTCACTAATCCGGTGTTATTAGGATCTTTGATCCGGCATTGTTAGGATTATACTCCCATATTCGTATAGTGAGGATTATCTAGTTCCTATAGAACACTAGATAAACAAACATTTATATTGAGAGAGAGATTGAGCTTGGACCGATAGAAGACAAGCGATTGTAATGGTTGTGAACTCGGACCGATAGAAGACAAGTCAAGATTGTGGTTGTTCTTGAGCCAATAGAAAAAGAAAGTCGGAGAGAGGACGTAGGCAAGTTGCCGAACCTCTATAAATCTTTGAGTCTTTAAATTCCGCACTATTTTCTAATTATTCGCAAGAAATTTCGTTATTCCGCTTTACCACTATTCAACCCCCCTTCTAGTGGTAAATTTATCTCTTCAAAATAAAATAAATTAATCAAAGGGTATAATAGGAAAATAAATGGTATAAACATGATGATGAATAGCGAAAAGGGTTTAAAGGGTGATGGAACTTACAAGATGATGATGGAACTTGCGAGATGATGATGAACTTGTTGCCTTTACAAAGGAAATTGATGAAGTTGCTGGATTTTGCAGGTGAGAAAGAAGCGCCAAAAGGGACAGAAAGAAGCACCAAAACAATTGGAGAGAATAGGGTAAGAGGTAAAGGAAGTGGGCCTCAAGGGAAAAAAATAGTTTTAATTTAATAGGCTGACTTGACTTGTAAAAAGACGAAATCGCCCTGCGCCCATCTCCAGCCAGGGGATTGGTGGAGAATTAAATCGTGGTATTTCGGCCACTAAGTGGAAAGAATAATCGTAGATGCTTGAGGAGAATAACTCGGGGAATATTGACGAGGGGATCGTGGTCCCCACGAGACTATTTGAGAACTATTAAACTCATAAAGCGTTCTTAAAGACTAGCTTTCACAACAAACCATTTAAAATTAGATTCCATTTGATCATCTTTGCCCGAGAATAACTTTTCACTAAAATACTAAATCATGAAACTTTTGTACAATCATCAATTTATTTAAGTTTAATTAAAAGTAAAAAAGGATTCTAAAATTCCAATATATATATATATATATATATATATATATATATATGATCATATGAGAATGATTTTTATGTTGTGAATTGAGAATAAATTTGAATAATTGATCTGTGTGTGATGTACTGTCCAAATTGGCTTATGCATGCAATATATGCATTTCGTGCATCAAACTTGCAATGCATAATTACTCTGCATTATACGCATCAAAATATCGATGCACTAGAATATTACATTCTATATATGCATACATTTTTGTGAGAATAAATCTAGATCATCCATTTAATCAAGATCTATGAGTCAGATTCATTCTTATTTCTTAACTTAAGTATTATTTTCACCAGAAACTTGCAATATATATATTCAAAAGCGAGAAAGTGCATTTTTTTTTTGTGGGCTAGGATGAAAGAAAGAAGGGCCGGAAACACATGAATCCATCCTCAGGAGAGTTTGTCGTCTCGAGGGATGTGATGTGTGGTCTTTGATGAAATGTCTTCTTTTTATGAGCATGATAAGGCTGAAATTATCCACTCAAAATACTCCACGTTCGACCAGAGAGCGAAATGAAAAGGGAGCTCACATGCTAGTGAAGAACAAGAAAACTCATAGCGAGAGCTGCATAATCAAAGAACACGCAAAAACATCGTCAAAAATAACATTTCAGGCTGAAAACGCAACTGTCGAAAATGATGCCTCATGTTGAAAAGAGTCATAAATGATATCCTGAGTGTAAATGGTCGAAAATAATATCCCCATGCAAAAACTTTCCAAAATGACGTGTTGGGGCGAATCGGTCAAATATAATATCCGTCGAAAATAGTAAAAAATAACATCCCGAGACGAAATAGGTCGAAAGTAATGTCTCGTCCAACCCGCTTTCGTGAGAAAACTTTGTTAGCATATGTTCTTGTTATTTGCAGGACCATTTGGTGATGAACAGCCTTCTCGCTTCAATGAAGCGCAAGGTGTTAAAGAATGGGAGCTAGCAATGGACGAGGAGATGGCGGGCGGCTTTGGAAGAAGATCAAACTTGGCTCCATAGAGAGATTTAAGCGAGCTTTGTTGCTCGAGGATTCTCATAAAAATATAGAGAGGCTTATGGAGAAATGTCATCGGTGAGAACTGTCATAGCATCGGCAGCAAGCTTCCGGATGGAGGTTCCTTCTTAGAAGACCCTCGTCCATAATGCTTTAGTTGGAAGTCTTTCATATTTAACCATTACAAGGCCCATTATTCCTTTTGATATGGTCTTGTAAGTAGGTTTTATGCAATCACCGAGAAAATCGCACTGTTAAATTCAGTGTGGGATATCGTAACAATCCGTACCCCTTTTAAACCAGATATTCACGTACGACACACTATGGGTGACAACCCATAGAAGGCCCACTTTTTGGGTGGCAACCCCCTTGGGCCCACATCCGGGGTGCAGGGCCGACCCAAGCCCATGGCTATGATGGCTACCGCCATGGGCATCAAAGGCCAAAGGGCATTAACCGGCTAAAGTATTTAGTAAGGGTGAGCATGGGTCGGTTTTGACCATAAACGAACCCAAACCGAAGTATTTCGGTTTCTAAATGCTTAAACCGAACCAAAACCGAAACCATGGGTTCGGTTTCTCGGTTTTCTATTTTTTATTTGGGTCGGTTTCGAGTCTATCGATTTTAAATCCAAAGAAACTTTCAACTTGTCTCTATGCCTGGGCCGGATCCTTTATATAACTCATGAGGAGGTAGGCAGGGGCGGAGGGAGGGGGGGATCCAAGGGGGTCCACGGACCCCTCCGGTGGATGGAAATGCCCCTATAAAATAGGAGAAACTATATATATAGTTGTTTAACTTCGTAATTTTATAACTCCGGACCTTATTGAGTAAATGTTCTGCTTCCGCCACTGGAGGTAGGAGCTTCCATCTAAAAAATGATGTGAGAACTCCTCATGGATGAATCTAAAAGCCAATGAATACCCCATTATATAAGGATCAAGAACAGCAAAGGTTTTGCCATTCCAGCAATGTGGGATGGCAGAAAGCGCTGGGTAATAGAAATTGATGGGAAGCAAAAATCCAAGCAAGGGAGTAGAGTCGAACTCAGGACCTCCAGCTTCATTGTCCAGAGACTTAACAGCTTCACAAAGCTTCTGTTTAAGTTTCTAACTAACGGAATACATATATATACATAAACAGTTCACGGAATACATATATCTTACAAAATTCAGTTCGGTTCGGTTTTTATCGATTTTTACATTTTATAAAACCGAAACCGAACCCAATATTTCTGTTTTTAAAAATCCAAAACCCAAACCGTCGGTTTTGTTTTGGTTTCGGTTTCGATTGTCGAGTTTTTTCGGTCTTTTGGTTTCCGGACGGTTTTGCTCACCCCTAGTATTTAGGGCCATGGTAGGTTTATTTGGGTCTTAACGTTTCAGTTTTGGTTTCAGCAGCTTCTCTATTCAATTCATCTTTCATATGATTTTATTTGTATTTTATATTTAATGAACTTATATAAACAAACTGACGAGAGGTTCTTTGTTCTTCACTTTTGTGATTGAAATTTTTTAGTATACTTGCTGAAATTTTATTTATAATTGTGTGATTGAAAACTTTATGACATTTCCATTTTATATTTTAGATATTGAAGTAAAAGTGCCAAATTAATACTTCTATCAGGAAAGGGAAAATGAGAATGAAGCTGAAGCTTTATTCAGGTTTTATCGTCCAATGCTTAAAATATAATAGTTTGAGGTATTATTTCGGCTTCTAGCCATGAGCATCGAAAAATATTGGACCGGTGGGTGGCAATCCCTAGGCCCACCATCGGGTAGCCCCTCACCGCAGCCCACCCGTATCCGGCAGGTCGGATCAAATTATTAGGCATATAAGTTAGGGAATCCTAACTTAACCCCAAATCATGGTCACTTCCACACTTTCATGTGGAATCGACGTGGGATACCGTAACATGTAGGAGTAATTTCCGAAATATAGGCATTTTCGGAGTCGACTGGACTCCGGGCCACGGCACAAACTCTCCGGGCCATGACACTACGCTTAAAAGTCTTTTTTCTCACCTTGCACAGCCGGGCCGCGGCACAAGGCTGCCGAGCCGCGGCCCCCAGAAACAACCCTGCAAAGCCGAGCCTCCTGTACTCTGGGCCGCGGCCCCTGCCGATCACCCCTGCCGGGTGTAACACCCCCAAATCCTATTGGGTTATTACAGTGCCGTGGACCCCACACCAGGAGATCCACCAGGCTAACACGACCAAAAATACAACTAACTGACCAAAAGGGGGATCACAATCCCTACACTGACATCCAACATAATATTCCGATATGGAATTTTAATGACAACAGTGGGCCTACATGGCCTAAATAAAATACAACGACATCCACGAGCCTTGCTCGGATAATACAAAATGACAATAACTGACAAAACTGGAGTACTCCAACTGCCTGACTGACATGAACACCAAAACATCTCGGACTAGTATCGCTCGAATGCCTCGTCGCCATCGTCATGCCCCTGTGTCTCAACTCTCTCCTCGCAAGTACCTAAAACATAAAAACATGTTCCGCCCCCACGGGGTCAGTCATCCAGATAATGAATATCAAATACATGTACAACATGATATGCATCCAAAGGCAGAAGGAACAGTACAACAATGGTAAACGAGATGCTCACAAACCAAAGCAAGAATCGAGCATTCGTGGAATACTATGCCCACGGCATCCGATCAATACCTGCTCAACAGGTTAGAACACAAGTGCCCAACGGCGAATCATCAATACAGAACACAACAATACATCACCCGAAGGTAACCCAAGCCAAACATTGAAATAGATACGAATCACAATGCCCGAAGGCTCCGATAGGAATACCGATACATCACAATGGCCTTAATGACCAATGTACCAATTGTTTATCATCATAATAACCTGAATGTCACTCAGCCGAAGCTGTCAATCACCACAATGGCCCGAAGCCAAAATAGCCCGAAGCTGTATCAATGAGGGCCGAAGCCACGGCACGAAGCCGTATCACAATGAGATCATCCAATGACCGTGACCTGCTGAATTGCAGTCTTTGAAACCAACCGCGAGGTTCAAGCCCGACTTACCCATAATGAGATCACCCGGTGGCGTGACCTCATCAATCGTAGGTGTTGGGAAACCAACCGCGAAGGTTCAAGCCCCAAGCTTACCCATAATGAGATCATTAACATGACCGTGACTTACTGAAATGTAGGTGTTGGGAAACCAACCGCGAAGGTTCAAGCCCCAAGCTTACCCATAATGAGATCATTAACATGACCGTGACCTACTGAACTGTAGGTGTTGGGAAACCAACCGCGAAGGTTCAAGCCCCAAGCTTACCCATAATGAGATCATTAACATGACCGTGACCTACTGAAATGTAGGTGTTGGGAAACCAACCGCGAAGGTTCAAGCCCCAAGCTTACCCATAATGAGATCATTAACATGACCGTGACCTACTGAACTGTAGGTGTTGGGAAACCAACCGCGAAGGTTCAAGCCCCAAGATTACCCATCGAGCACTAGCCGAGACTAGCCTCCAAAACACAATTAATCACAATAGTAACGATCCCAAGACTACCAAATTCACAAGAATAATAGCGTGCTGCCTTGAGTCGGCCAACACGACAACAACAACTCATGGATGGGCACCGTCCACGGCGGTCCCAATTCAAATACCTCGACTGCCTTGGAATGACCAATCGATCACAATGATACAACGGATGGGAACTATCTTCGATAATCCCAATTCAATACCTCGATTAACTTAGAACGGTCAATCGATACATAATGGTACAACGGATGGAAACTATATTCGATAATCCTAATTATATACATCGATTACCTTAGAACGGTTAATCGATAACCAATGATACAACGGATGGGAATTATCTTTGATAATCCCAATTAAATACATCGATTACCTTAGAACGGTTAATCGATAACCAATGATACAACGGATGGGAATTATCTTTGATAATCCCAATTAAATACATCGATTACCTTAGAACGGTTAATCGATAACCAATGATACGGTAGAATGGATGTCCCGACATCTTAAACTGACCACCGAAACAGATATGATAAACGATTATATCAAACGCCTTCAATCGGCCAATGCAACATCATAGCAACGGTTCCAATTCGATAATAACGATTCAACGATGCCTCAGAACGACATTAACGTCAACAATAATAATCGATACATCGATGCCGCGAACCGGCTATCGACAACAAGAATCTCAATGCCTTAAACCGGCCGATAACGAATAACAATAACATCTAGCATAATTGCCGAAGGGTATTGCATCAAACAATTCCCGAATATCAACAAATCACGGAGAGACTAAGTCTCGAAATGATATAATACATTCATACACATATATGATAACATTAATCTCATTGACCAGTACAAGTATAAAACTTGCCTCAAACCGAAGGCGAGAAAGTCCTTCCACGATCAACGTCCTGGCACGAAACGACGAACGACGCCTCCCGACGATCACAAACACTCGAACAACCTTGAATGAAAACGATTCATTCAAAAACACAAAATCAATAGAAAATAACGACAAGGACAAAGCCCGATTCAAACACGAATCGATCACACCGGACGAACGAATATCATAGTTCTCAACTATGAATTCTAACGTCCTCCAACACCTCGATGATCAATTAACATGATCATTACGTTCTTAACACTTGTGAAATCCATTCAACAAGATTCACTTAAGAACAATCATCAAAACAATCATCTCAAGATGATAATATCACCAATATCATCAAATTGATCCTCCTACAATGATAATATTATCACTATTATCATTATCACCCCAAGAACATCATCAACTCAAATAATCATCTCAAGGCTATGTTAATCATATAACAATCTTAACATAATCTTTCCTAGACATGATTAAAACCTCCAAACAATCTAAAGCATCAAGAACATAATCCAACTCAAGCAATGCCATCATGTTCTTCATCAAAGGTTTATCAAAACCATGAAGAATCATGATATACTCCATGAATCAAACAATACCTGAAGAAAACAACAACAAAAGCTCGAAAATCACTTGAAGAACAAGAGATTGAGGAAACTTACCAAAGGAGGACAAGAAGAAGCCTCCAAACACCAAAGGAGCACCAACAAGCTTCCAACTTCAAGCTTCAATCCAAGCTAGGATGATCAAGATCGAGTTGGAAGAGGCTAAACATCAATAACAAGTCCAAACGGACGATTCTAGGGAGAGAAAATGTGTTTTGGTTCATGAGGAAATGAAAGACGAAACCAAGATAAATAGACTGACCAATTCATTACGTTCGTTATACACTATGGTTAACGTACGTAAGAGGCATTACGTACGCTATGCTAAGACATTAACGTACGTAATGAAAAATCGAATCGATCGACTAAAATACGAAGGCCTTAACGTACGTAAACAAGAACTTATTACGTACGTTAACAAGACCTACATTACGTACGTAGAGCTCACCTCTTAACGTACGTAAGGGTCCGTTGACTGCAATAGTGAGATCCGATCGGAAGATGCTCGGGACCCACCGGCCGAAAGTGACTACGAGGAAGGTTCCTGCCACCTACCAAGCATTACATACGTAACCTTACAGGCATAACGTACGTAATACTCAGCCCATAACGTACGTAAGTCTACCCATGTAGCGTACGTTAAGGCTAATGTACTTAGCCAAAATCCAAACTCTCCAACCAACATTCAAACGACGAAACCAACCCGACGACAAGTATAATATTTCGATCCCGAAATATTCCAATACAATATACATTGTATCAGTCCAAACCAACAACACTTGTACAATTCCAAATGAATATGTACAACTCAACAGTAACACGAAAAAAATTTACCCCCGGATATTACATACTCCCCCCCTTAAAAAGAGTTTCGTCCCCGAAACTCAGGGTACGCAACAAGGGATAAAGACTATCCATCAGGATAAGAAAACAACATCTCCAGGAATACTCCTCACTGCGAACCACTTCGCCTGAGTAATCGGGCCAACCCCACGGGTCCCCGCGTCTCCTCTGCCCGAACACGGCGAAAAACAAGGGATAAAAACACTCAACCAACTGCGAGATCAGCCGAAACATAACTCTCCCGCTAGAGTCCAGTAGGGAAGTCGTACCAACCGCATGAGTAGTAACACCGGCGTACACACCCTGCGGGTGCCGCCCATTGTACATGTCTACAATCATCGGTGTACACTCCCCTGTTCTCATTAGCATCGGACGCCCATGCAATCACTGACTTACTTCACAAAAGAAAATAACAACGCACAAATAGTCCTCGGGACCATATCAACCGCACGCCCAAGTCCTCACGACTCGGCGTCACAAAAAAAAAAAAATACGTCACACGACCTCAAATCTCAAGATTCTCAGATATAATTATTACAAGATAGATCAACAACAAATGATTCGCAACCACAATACTCCAATACAGACTGAGTCAAAACATTAGTCCAAAAAAAACAAGAAAAATACAAATAAAGGCCACATCTCAAATGTATCCGAAATCAACACCCTCCAGGTCATCGAACTCATCGATCTCATCGACTCGAGGAAAACCCAAATCTGAGCTCGCCGCTCCTCCTCAAGTGTCCATACTTCTGGCTCCCGAAGCCCGATATGACCCCTTAGATGGAGTACGGACTGAAGCAACAAAATCTCTTGAGGCCCGTGAGCTTCCTTGAGATCCACTGGCAGTAGAACCCCTACAGTATTTCTGAAGGTGTCCCTGCCTCCCACACAGAAAACAAGCAATAGACCGCATCGAGCAGCAAGTACTGCGATGTCCTATTGTATCACAATTAAAACAAACAACAGTCGAACCCGTCGCCTGAGAAGAAGATGCTTTCCCAGCACGAAGACGACTAGAAGATGACCTCTTGGGCATCGGAGCCTGATGTCCCTCTGAACGAACTGGCATCCTAGTCCTCTCACCGGAAGAAACTGAAGGGTTCTTCCGAGCAAGTTCCTTGATCAAAAGCTCTGCTCCAAGAGCCTTCTCGATGAATTCACCAAGTGAATTACAATTATGGTTGAACAACTGCATCCTCAACTGCGGGTTCAGCCTCTTGCTAAAATACTTGATCTTATCCGCCTCAGTACGGATAACAGATGAAGCAAACTGAAGGAGTCCCTGAAACTTCTCCGCAATAACAATAACACCCTCGTCCTCGACGGATTCGGGGTTCAAAACCTCTGACAACTTGGCTTCACGGAGTGGAGCCGGATAATACCTCTCTAACATGAGAGTCTTAAACTCACTCCAAGCACAATCACGATCGGTGGGTTTCACGGAAAGCCACCAAGAATAAGCGCCTTTACTCAAATAATAAGCCGCTACTGCCACCTTACTCTCTTCCGGACACTGAACCATGTCGAAGAGTTTATCAAAATGTTCAAGCCAATGAACAATATCAGCTGGTTCCGACGAACCCTCAAAAATAGGCGGCCTCTGACGAGAGATATCGCCGATAATCTGACTCACTTTCCCAGCATGTCCATGAAACAGCACCTGGGATCCGTGCTGCGGTGGACCACAAACCACTGAGGTCTGCATGGTCTCTATTATCTGCGTCATTTGAGTCATGTGGGCCATCATGCCCCTCATAAGCAAGTAAGGGTCGATGTGATCACTCTCAGTCTGGTTGACTCCTCGAGTATGACGTTCCGAAGGGGAACCGGTCGCATAAGTCACATCTCCGGCTGAATTCTGATCCCTCTCGGCATCCGTACACGTATAAACATGAGGTTCTGGGTTTCGGCATGCTCTGTAGCCTTTACCCCCTCTGCCACATTCTCGGTTTCTTCTTTCCATACTGAAAGAATAACGCTCGATCATGAACAAAGCTCAAATATGCCTCAACGGCCAATCCACAATACTAAGTCGATAGCCAAACACGAGCATATATACTCAACAAATAAACAATTGCTTCAAACATGCTAGTTATAGCTACTACTGAGCCCACACGCTCCAAAACAAATAATCATGAATGAAACGTAACACAAATGTTACCTACAGATTTCAACAAAATATGTATAATCAATGGCATAATGAATGTATGAACATACAAGAGAATCGAGTCCTTACACAGGTCATACGAAGCTTCGAGGTCTTGCGATACTAGTCTTCACTGACGACGACTCGATGAAAGAATGACTCATACAGTCGTTCAACTACCACGACTCACAAAACCCGACTGTCCAGATTGTCATAACCTGACAGCCCCACTACTCCGCATCGGTAGAGCCACATAACTCACATATCAGGGTATCTCACAACCCAATTCTCTGATACCATCTTCTGTAACACCCCCAAACCCTATTGGGTTATTACAGTGCCGTGGACCCCACACCAGGAGATCCACCAGGCTAACACGACCAAAAATACAACTAACTGACCAAAAGAGGGATCACAATCCCTACACTGACATCCAACATAATATTCCGATATGGAATTTTAATGACAACAGTGGGCCTACATGGCCTAAATAAAATACAACGACATCCACGAGCCTTGCTCGGATAATACAAAATGACAATAACTGACAAAACTGTAGTACTCCAACTGCCTGACTGACATGAACACCAAAGCATCTCGGACTAGTATCGCTCGAATGCCTCATCGCCATCGTCATGCCCCTGTGTCTCAACTCTCTCCTCGCAAGTACCTAAAACATAAAAACATGTTCCGCCCCCACGGGGTCAGTCATCCAGATAATGAATATCAAATACATGTACAACATGATATGCATCCAAAGGCAAAAGGAACAGTACAACAATGGTAAACGAGATGCTCACAAACCAAAGCAAGAATCGAGCATTCGTGGAATACTATGCCCACGACATCCGATCAATACCTGCTCAACAGGTTAGAACACAAGTGCCCAACGGCGAATCATCAATACAGAACACAACAATATATCACCCGAAGGTAACCCAAGCCAAACACTGAAATAGATACGAATCACAATGCCCGAAGGCTCCGATAGGAATACCGATACATCACAATGGCCTTAACAGCCGAACAGCCCGAAGCTGTTTATCATCATAATAACCTGAATGTCACTCAGCCGAAGCTGTCAATCACCACAATGGCCCGAAGCCAAAACAGCCCGAAGCTGTATCAATGAGGGCCAAAGCCACGGCACGAAGCCGTATCACAATGAGATCATCCAATGACCGTGACCTGCTGAATTGCAGGTGCTGGGAAACCAACCGCGAGGGTTCAAGCCCCAGACTTACCCATAATGAGATCACCCAGTGACTGTAACCTACTGAACTGTAGGTGTTGGGAAACCAACCGTGAAGGTTCAATCCCCAAGCTTACCCATAATGAGATCATTAACATGACCGTGACTTACTGAAATGTAGGTGTTGGGAAACCAACCGCGAAGGTTCAAGCCCCAAGCTTACCCATAATGAGATCATTAACATGGCCAGTGACTCATCGAATCGTAGGTGTTGGGAAACCAACCGCGAAGGTTCAAGCCCCAAGCTTACCCATAATGAGATCATTAACATGACCGTGACCTACTGAAATGTAGGTGTTGGGAAACCAACCGCGAAGGTTCAAGCCCCAAGCTTACCCATAATGAGATCATTAACATGACCGTGACTCATCGAATCGTAGGTGTTGGGAAACCAACCGCGAAGGTTCAAGCCCCAAGCTTACCCATCGAGCACTAGCCGAGACTAGCCTCCAAAACACAATTAATCACAATAGTAACGATCCCAAGACTACCAAATTCACAAGAATAATAGCGTGCTGCCTTGAGTCGGCCAACACGACAACAACAACTCATGGATGGGCACCGTCCACGGCGGTCCCAATTCAAATACCTCGACTGCCTTGGAATGACCAATCGATCACAATGATACAACGGATGGGAACTATCTTCGATAATCCCAATTCAATACCTCGATTCACTTAGAACGGTCAATCGATACATAATGGTACAACGGATGGAAACTATCTTCGATAATCCTAATTATATACATCGATTACCTTAGAACGGTTAATCGATAACCAATGATACAACGGATGGGAATTATCTTTGATAATCCCAATTAAATACATCGATTACCTTAGAACGGTTAATCGATAACCAATGATACAACGGATGGGAATTATCTTTGATAATCCCAATTAAATACATTGATTACCTTAGAACGGTTAATCGATAACCAATGATACGGTAGAATGGATGTCCCGACATCTTAAACTGACCACCGAAACAGATATGATAAACGATTATATCAAACGCCTTCAATCGGCCAATGCAACATCATAGCAACGGTTCCAATTCGATAATAACGATTCAACGATGCCTCAGAACGACATTAACGTCAACAATAATAATCGATACATCGATGCCGCGAACCGGCTATCGACAACAAGAATCTCAATGCCTTAAACCGGCCGATAACGAATAACAATAAGATCTAGCATAATTGCCGAAGGGTATTGCATCAAACAATTCCCGAATATCAACAAATCACGGAGAGACTAAGTCTCGAAATGATACAATACATTCATACACATATATGATAACATTAATCTCATTGACCAGTACAAGTATAAAACTTGCCTCAAACCGAAGGCGAGAAAGTCCTTCCACGATCAACGTCCTGGCACGAAACGACGAACGGCGCCTCCCGACGATCACAAACACTCGAACAACCTTGAATGAAAACGATTCATTCAAAAACACAAAATCAATAGAAAATAACGACAAGGACAAAGCCCGATTCAAACACGAATCGATCACACCGGACGAACGAATATCATAGTTCTCAACTTTGAATTCTAACGTCCTCCAACACCTCGATGATCAATTAACATGATCATTACGTTCTTAACACTTGTGAAATCCATTCAACAAGATTCACTTAAGAACAATCATCAAAACAATCATCTCAAGATGATAATATCACCAATATCATCAAATTGATCCTCCTACAATGATAATATTATCACTATTATCATTATCACCCCAAGAACATCATCAACTCAAATAATCATCTCAAGGCTATGTTAATCATATAACAATCTTAACATAATCTTTCCTAGACATGATTAAAACCTCCAAATAATCTAAAGCATCAAGAACATAATCCAACTCAAGCAATACCATCATGTTCTTCATCAAAGGTTTATCAAAACCATGAAGAATCATGATATACTCCATGAATCAAACAATACCTGAAGAAAACAACAACAAAAGCTCGAAAATCACTTGAAGAACAAGAGATTGAGGAAACTTACCAAAGGAGGACAAGAAGAAGCCTCCAAACACCAAAGGAGCACCAACAAGCTTCCAACTTCAAGCTTCAATCCAAGATAGGATGATCAAGATCGAGTTGGAAGAGGCTAAACATCAATAACAAGTCCAAACGGACGATTCTAGGGAGAGAAAATGTGTTTTGGTTCTTGAGGAAATGAAAGACGAAACCAAGATAAATAGACTGACCAATTCATTACGTTCGTTATACACTATGGTTAACGTACGTAAGAGGCATTACGTACGCTATGCTAAGACATTAACGTACGTAATGAAAAATCCAGAACTGACTGGACTAAAATACGAAGGCCTTAACATACGTAAACAAGAACTTATTACGTACGTTAACAAGACCTACATTACGTACGTAGAGCTCACCTCTTAACGTACGTAAGGGTCCGTTGACTGCAATAGTGAGATCCGATCGGAAGATGCTCGGGACCCACCGGCCGAAAGTAACTACGAGGAAGGTTCCTGCCACCTACCAAGCATTACGTACGTAACCTTACAGGCATAACGTACGTAATACTCAGCCCATAACGTACGTAAGTCTACCCATGTAGCGTACGTTAAGGCTAATGTACTTAGCCAAAATCCAAACTCTCCAACCAATATTCAAACGATGAAACCAACCCGACGACAAGTATAATATTTCGATCCCGAAATATTCCAATACAATATACATTGTATCAGTCCAAACCAACAACACTTGTACAATTCCAAATGAATATGTACAACTTAACAGTAACACGAAAAAAAATTACCCCCGGATATTACACCGGGCCCCTTCCGATCACCCATGCCGATGCCTTGCCGAAGCACTTGGGGCCGCGACACATCCCTGCCGAGCCGCGGCCCCCGTCATTTTGTTTTACATATGCCGACCCATCTGTACTCGGGGCCGCGGCCCCTGCTCGATCGCCTGGCAGTTTTGTGCTGTGTGCCGCGGCACACTTGGCCCGAGCCGCGGCACACGGGGTCAACTCCCCTTTGGGTTCCCTTTTTATCTTCATTTCATACAGGAGCTTCATTATTATCATCTTCTACACTTTGAGAGCACATCAAGAGAGAGATAGAGCGAGAAACAAGAGAGAGAAATACAATTCTTCAATTTCCCGGAGATTTATCGGTCGGATCGTCGTGATCTTTTGACAAGAGCTTGGCAGCTATTGGGCAAATCTTTTCACCGGTGTAGATCGATATTTTGAGTCCGGAAGTTTGGGTATTTCGTTAGCTTTTTGTGTAAGCTATTTACGGTATTTTCTTTTCTCGATATTGTTGTTATTGTGTATTCCAAATACTTGAAGAACATTTATTACCAAGTATTTGACGATTGATGTATACCCCTAGTTTGTATTAGGGACGATTGTGTATTTGTGTGTATTGGTGATAGTGAATTTAAGCGGCTTCGGTCCCGTAGTTTTTAGTCTCGTCTTGAGGGGTTTTCCACGCTAAAATATTGGGTCTCGTATTTATCGCTTTTGGATATCATTTGTATTAATTTTGTCGAGTTGTAATTGTTGTTCTACTCGTCGGTAACTACAAAGTTGCAATTGAGGAATTTGTCAAACGAGGTTCCGTATTTTTCATTGTGACGAGACGTTAGTCGTGTTTTTCCCAACAAAGTGGCATCGGAGCCACGGGATTTGTCATTTCGTGGTTGTTTGTTATCTCAATTGTAAGATGGAAGCCAACACGAGTAGAATGGTTAACTTGAATGGTTCGAATTACCACGTATGGAAGGGGAAGATGGAAGACCTTCTATATGTGAAGGATTATTATTTGCCGGTTTTTAGCAAAGATAAACCAGAAGGGAAGTCCGACGCGGAGTGGACTATTTTGCATCACCAAGTTTGCGGATATATTCGACAATGGGTGGATGACAATGTTTTGAACCATATTAGTAGAGAGAAGGATGCTCGAGAGTTATGAGACAATCTCGAGCAATTGTATTCTCAGAAGACGGGGAATAATAAGTTATTCCTCATTAAACAAATGATGAATTTGAAGTTTCGAGACGGGACTCCTCTATCGGATCATTTAAATGCATTCCAAGGCATAATCAATCAACATGCCGGAATGGGAATTAAATTCGAAGAGGAGGTGCAAGCTTTGTGGTTATTAGGCACATTGCCGGATTCTTGGGAGACGTTTCGAACGTCGTTGTCTAACTCCGCCCCCGATGGAGTCATTTCGATGGAATTATCTAAAGGGAACATGTTGAATGAGGAGGTCCGAAGAAAAGCACAAGGATCTTCGTCACGGTCAGATGTTCTAGTTACCGAAAGACGGGGGAGAGGTCAAAGTAGAGGTCCGAGTAATAGAGGGCCACAAAGGAGTAGTTCCCGGGGGAAATATGCCAATATTGAATGTTACAATTGAAGAAGGAGAATCACCAAGGCCGAGAAAATTCACAAAAGAAGGAAAGCGGTAGTAATAATAAAGCCGAAGTTAATACTACCACCGAAGAATTCTTCGTATGTTGCGACTATGATATGGTGAATCTTGCTAGAGATGATTCGAGTTGTGTGGTCGATAGTGGAGCTACGTGTCATGTTCATCACGTAGAGATTTTTATTCCTCTTACACTCCGGGGGACTTTGGTATAGTCAAGATGGGTAACGATGGGTTATCCAAGATTGTTGGAGTGGGAGATGTGCATTTGAGATTCGACACCGGAATGGAACTTGTTTTACGGAATGTAAAACATGTTACAGATATGAGGCTTAATGTTATGTCTGTTGGTTTACTCGATGATGACGGTTATCATAGCGGTTTTGGCAAGGGGTTGTGGAAACTCACTAGAGGTTCCTTGATTGTCGGGAGAGGAGAAAAAGAAGGGAAATTGTACGTGACACTTCCGAAAGTCACGACTAATTCCGTGAACACAATCGACAATAATGACATGTCCGAGATATGGCATAAGAGGCTCGGTCACATGAGTGAAAAAGGAATGGCGCTATTGTCGAAGAAGGAGGTGTTGTCCGGGGTTCACAAGGTACACCTTAAAAGATGCACTCATTGTCTTGCCGGGAAGCAAATGAGAGTTACTTTAAGAGTCATACTCCTTCACGGAAGGAAAATGTGCTTGATCTTGTTCATTCCGATGTTTGTGGTCCTATGAAGACTAGGACACTCGGTGGTTGCCGATACTTTGTCACATTCATCGACGATCACTCTAGGAAGGTGTGGGCATACACCTTGAAGACCAAAGATCAAGTGTTAGATACTTTCAAACAATTTCATGCCTCGGTGGAAAGAGAGACCGGGAAGAAGCTAAAGTGTATCCGGACGGACAATGGTGGAGAGTACACCGGACCCTTTGATGAATATTGCCGAGAACAAGGGATCCGACATCAAAAGACGCCCCCGAAGACTCCGCAACTCAATGGCTTGGCGGAGAGAATGAACCAGACTTTGGTCGAGAGAGCTCGTTGTTTGCTCCCGGATTGCCAAAGTCATTTTGGGGAGAAGCTTTGAACACGGCGGTTCATGTTATTAATTTGACACCGTGTGTTCCTTTGGAGTTTGATGTCCCGGATAAGGTGTGGAGCGGTAAAGACATCTCATACCGCCACTTAAGAGTTTTCGGATGTAAAGCTTTTGTTCACATTCCGAATGACGAGAGGTCGAAGCTTGATTCCAAGACGAAGCCGTGTATTTTTATTGGCTACGGGCTTGATGAGTTCGGGTATAGATTATATAACCCGGTGACAAAAAAGCTTGTCCGATCTAGAGACGTTATTTTTGTAGAAGATCAAACAATGAAAGATGTTGAGAATGGAGAGTCGGCTCCACAACACGACTATGATCTTATTGATTTGGACCCCGTTCCTCCACAACATGTTGAAACACCCGGTGGAGAGGATGTCCAAAATGATGAACAACATGATGCCGGTGACAACGATGAGTTGAGACAATATGACACCGATGGAGCTCATCCCGAGCTACCCGTGACGAACATGCCATCTTTTGTTCTACATAAGCGGTAGACGAGGGACCGTCATCCCTCCACCCGTTATTCGGCCGATGAGTACGTCTTACTCACCGACGAGGGAGAGCCTGAATATTTTGCGGAGGCTATGGAGGATGAAAAGAAGAAGGAATGGATGGATGCCATGCAAAACGAGATGAGTTCCTTGCATGAGATTAATACTTACGAGTTGGTGAAGTTGCCGAAAGGCAAGAGGGCTTTGAGAAACAAATGGGTGTATCGGGTGAAGTCGGAGGAGCATACTTCGTTGCCCCGATACAAAGCTAGACTCGTGGTGAAAGGATTTAGTCAAAAGAAGGGTATTGATTTTGGCGAGATTTTTTCTCCGGTTGTGAAGATAGGATCGATTCGTTTGGTCCTTGGTACTGCGGCTAGCCTTGATCTTGAGGTAGAGCAAATGGATGTCAAGACGGCTTTTCTTCACGGAGACCTTGACAAAAAAATTTATATAAAGCAACCGGAAGGGTTTGAGGTCGAAGGAAAAGAGGATTATGTGTGTAAACTCCGGAAGAGTTTATACGGGTTGAAGCAAGCACCACGGCAATGGTACAAGAAGTTTGAGTCGGTTATGGGGGAGCAAGGCTACCGGAAGACGACTCTCGACCATTGCGTATTTTTCAAGAAATTTGGAGATGATGATTTTATCATCTTATTGCTTTATGTGGACGACATGTTGATCGTTGGCAAGAATGCCGAGAAGATTGCCAACTTGAAGAAAGAATTAAACAAGTCTTTTGCCATGAAAGACTTGGGGGCAGCTAAACAAATTCTTGGGATAAGAATTACTCGGGATAGAGCAGCCCGGAAATTACACATGTCGCAAGAGCAATATATCGAGAAGGTGCTTAAACACTTCAACATGGACAAAGCTAAAGTTATTAGTTCGCCTCTTACTAACAATTTTAATTTGACGAGCCAAGATTGCCCTAAGACGAAGGAGGAGATTGAGGATATGGATAAAATTTCTTATGCCTTGGCGGTCGGGAGTTTGATGTACGCTATGGTATGTACTAGGCCCAATATTGCTCATGGCGTGGGAGTGGTGAGCCGGTTTCTATCGAATTCGGGAAAGAAGCATAGGGAAGCCGTATAATGGATATTTAGATATTTACAGGGTACTTCCAAATTGGGGATTACGTTTGGAAATGGGAAAGCAATGCTTGTTGGTTATTCTAATTCGAATATGGCCGGTAATGAAGATAACCGAAAATCCACTTCCGATTATTTGATGACGTTTGCAGGGGGAGCCGTGTCATGGCAATCAAGATTGCAAAAGTGCGTTGCCTTATCTACAACGGAGGCCGAGTATATTGCGGCGGTGGAAGCGAGCAAAGAGCTCTTATGGTTGAAAATGTTTTTACGAGAGATAGGCTTCCGACAACGACGTTACGTGGTTCGTTGTGATAGTCAAAGTGCAATTCATTTGGCTAAGAATGCGACTTTTCAAAAGAGAACGAAGCATATTGATGTGAGGTATCATTGGATCCGAGATGCATTGGAAGATGGTTTATTTGAACTTGATAAAGTTCATACCGATGATAATGGTTCCGATATGTTAACCAAGGCGTTGAGTAGAGAGAAGGTGAAAGTGTGTTGTTCGATCGCCGGGATGGCGAACTCTTCTTATATTCCGGAAAGAGGGAGATTTGTAGGAGTAATTTCTGAAATATAGGCATTTTCGGAGTCGACCGGACTCCGGGCCACAGCAGAAACCCTCCGGGCCGTGGCACTACGCTTGAAAAGACGTTTTTCTCACCTTGCACAGCCGTTGTGCCGCGGCCCCCAGAAACAACCCTGCAAAGCCGAGCCTCCTGTACTCTGGGTCGCGGCCCCTGCCGGATGGGCCGCGGCCCCTGCCTATCACCCCTGCCGATCACCCCTGTCGGGCCCCTGCCGATCACCCCTGCCGATGCCTTGCTGAAGCACTTGAGGCCGCGACACATCCCTGCCGAGCTGCGGCCCCCGTTATTTTGTTTTACATATGCCGACCCGTCTGTACTCGGGGCCGCTGCCCCTGCTCGATCACCTGGGCAGTTTTGTGCTTTGTGCCGCGGCACACTTGGCCCGGGCCGCGGCACACGGGGTCAACCCCCCTCTGGGTTCCCTTTTTATCTTCATTTCATACGGGAGCTTCATTATTATCATCTTCTACACTTTGAGAGCACATCAAGAGAGAGATAGAGAGAGAAACAAGAGAGAGAAATACAATTCTTCAATTTCTCGGAAATTTATCGGTCGGATCGTCGTGATCTTTTGACAAGAGCTTGGTAGCTATTGGGCAAATATTTTCACCGGTGTAGATCGAGATTTTGAGTCCGGAAGTTCGGGTATTTCGTTAGCTTTTTATATAAGCTATTTACGGTGTTTTCTAAATACTTGAAGAACATTTATTACCAAGTACTTGACGATTGGTGTATACCCCTAGTTTGTATTAGGGGCGATTGTGTATTTGTGTGTATTGGTGATAATGGATTTAAGCGGCTTCGGTCCCGTGGTTTTTACTCTCGTCTTGAGGAGTTTTCCACGTTAAAATATTGTGTCTCGTATTTATCGCTTTTGGATATCATTTGTATTAATTTTGTCGAGTTGTAATTGTTGCTCTACTCGTCGGTAACCACAAAGTTGCAATTGAAGATTGGGAATTTGTCAAACGAAGTTCCGCATTTTTCGTTGTGACGAGACGTTAGTCGTGTTTTTCCCAACATAACACACCTTCAAAGAATTCTAAAATATGTTAATGATACTATGGACCTTGGGTTGTTTTATAGAAAAGGTGCATATGTTTCATTATTCGGCTTTATAGATGCTAAATTAGGAGGAGACTTGGATGATCCAAGGCCTACATTAGGTCATGCTTTCTTCTGTGGTCCTACATGCATCTCCTGCTACAGCAAGAAGCAAGATTCGGTTTCACTCTGAACTACGAAAGCCGAATATAGGCGTCTTTTCTAGCATCTCAAGAATGCGGTTGGTTTCGGAGACTCTTCAGTGATGTTCACAGGCAGATTCTCAAACCCACTGCTCTATATGGGGACAATCAGAGTGCTATAAAGCATGCATCATGCAAGAACAAAGAACATTGAACTCGAGCATCACTTTATTCGCAAAAAAGTTCTCGATGGAGTAATCTCTTCACTTAAGGTTCGGAGCAGCGCAAATATATTTTCGAAAATCACTTTCCAAAGGGCCATTCGAGAAGTTGAAAGATAAACTCGGCTTGACATTCAAAAACTCGCTTTAAGGGGGAGTGTTAAATGTTGAAGCAAAATTTTCGAGCACCTAAACTCTATTAATGTAGGTGTCCCCTAGTTTATCTCAAACTCATTAATTTTCTCGGTATTTTGGTTTATACCGTTATGCCGAAACTTTTTATGTGTTTTGGTACATCAAAATTCTTTTTGATATTTTGGTAGTTCCGAGTTTCTGTTTCGGTTTTCGAGAGAGCTGCTGTAGGTGCTCTTGGTGCAAGAAAAAACCATTTTTATTTCTCTCCCAAAATAAATTATGTACATTATTCCAGTTTTGACTTGGTAACCTATCATTAAGGTGAGACTACATATGACATTGTTTATATGAAGGATCATATCTTAGAGTACAACCAGACATGTTGGGATTCTGACTACTTTTTATTATATATGAATTTTTTTTTTTTTTTTTTTTGACGAACCATTTGAATATAAACGCAATGACACATTACAATAAGATGGCAGGCAAACGGGCAACAAGTTGCGCCGCAACCCCCTTTTGAATGGCAAAACCAATCCTACTAAAAAGTTTCTTGGGATTTCTACAGTACTTGCAAACATCAATCACATGAGACTGTTCCTAATCTTTTCTTGTATCATACCAACCTTCCAACTGTTTGGATTTCGTAGGATTATCCTCTGCTCGTTTAAATTCCGTTTCGTGTACTTTAAGGTGGTCCGCATTGCTTATAATACCTGAAAAAACAAACAAGAGATTGTGGGCTCATGGCCTGGAAGCATGCAAGTTTGTATTTCAGTTAACAACAATGAAACATTCTAGGTTAATTACAAAGCCACCCCTGAGCTTTATCCTAATTATCCAAACCTCCGTTTATCCTTTTAAAATTATAAAATGCCCACCTGATCTTTAGTTGTCTTACCAAAAAGAGTACACTCTTCAAGATGGGGGTGTTTGTAACTTTTAGCGATGACAATTTTGGCTCGATCCGCACTGTCTCGCCGTGATTCATGATGTATTGGTGGGTCGTAGGGCGGGGCAAGTTTGGGTGCCACTTTTGTCCCGTAGTTACTCGCTCTATTCTGCCCACCCATTTTTTTATTAATTTTTAAGTATATATAATATATATTTTATATGTATACTGTATGTATTTATGTACTTTTTATAGAGTGTGATTTTGTTCACTCTCCTAAAAAGAGGGTGAACTTACCCTCCATAATTGGAGGGTAATTTTGAGATATAAAAATTAAATTTTTTAATTTTTGTTTTTTCTATGTTATTCTATTTGTCGAGATCTTTAATTTGAGTATATATACATAATTTTGTAGTTTTTTAATTTTTTTTATTTTGAGTGATAAATTAATATTTTTATCACTCAAAATAAAAAATTAAAAAACTACAAAATTATGTATCAAAATTATACTCAAATTAAAGATCTCGACAAATAGAATAACATAGAAAAAACAAAAATTAAAAAATTTAATTTTTATATCTCAAAATTACCCTCCAATTATGGAGGGTAAGTTCACCCTCTTTTTAGGAGGGTGAACAAAATCACACTCCTTTTTATACATTTAGTAATAGATCTTATATATATATTAATAATTACAAGTTTTATAAATAATATATTCTAAAAATAAAATACAAAACAAAAAATTCATAAAAATATTTAGTTTTTATTTTAAAATAACATCTCTCCTACACAGGTCGACCTGGCCCGGCCCGCGGACCCGCGGTGGGTCAGCCCGTCCTGCCCCTTTCACCTCATGGAGTGGGTGTGGGTCTTCAATTATCTGCCCAGCCCCGCCCAATTGCCATCCCTAGTAACTTTACAAGACGAGCTAAGTTTCTTGTAATTAGACTAAACCACAAGGTTAAATTTTTTGTAATTATCGCTAAAAATTTCGTTATGTTAGCCAGTTCATGAACACCCTTATCAATCACAAAGCCAACCCCTGAGCTTTAGCCTATTATAGAAACCTCCGTCTATTTCTTAAAATTACAAAATACCGCCCAACATTTGTTGTCTTACAAAAGATTACCCTTCAAGGGGGGGGGGGGGGGTTGTAATTTTTTTTCAAGATAAGCGAGAGATTTTTATAATTAGCCTAGACCACATGGATAGTTTTTGCAATTATTTCAATTGGGCAGAACTGACCACATATGCGCCCTCTACCCAAGTTTGGATATTTATGTTTCATGAAAATGAGTCCCTAAAAATGTTCCATGTTGCATTGTAAAGCTATTCAAGAACAGGGCCTTTTTTCAATTTATTTCAGTCCGAAAAAGATTCTAAAGTACGATCGAAGCTTCGTATAATGAATGAAATTTGAATATTTTTTGAACATGATGTGCAAGTTAAATGAAACATAAGATGCAAGATTCAGATAAATCGTGTAAAAGTGCTTCGGCGAACAAATTGTCGCCTTGTGCACGAGGGCATAGAGGGTTAATCTGCATATTATTAAGAATACATGAGGTAATATGTTTATTTAATTTATGCATGGAGTAATTAGCTATTTTTCTAATAAAGTAAGGAATAATATGACTATTTATCAACGACATATTTTATAAAATACAAGGAGTAATCCACCATTCGCCATTTAGGTTCCGATAATTATATGAAATCGATCATAAGCCAAAGTTGACGCTCAAACTAAAAGCCACTTTTGTTCATCCAATATAAAAGAATCACTTTTTTATTCTTTTCGAGTGTTTCGCAAATTGTTGAAGTCCCGTTGTCCCATTTAGACTTCGTAAAACTCCTGGATTTAGGAGTGTCATTTAAGATGGTATCAGAGCGAACCCAAGTCAACGATAGATTTGTTTATCCATGATTGGTTTGAGCCGGTCGACTCGGTTAAAATTCTGAACTCAATATATAAACATCCTACACTAATACCCTAGATTTTAACACAAACACTCCATAACTATAGTTCCATACGTATAAGAAAGATTGACTAATCAAATAAACAATGATACCATTCAATGCAAGCCCCCATGCGTAGAAATCATCTGCTCAACCGACGCCTCTTTCCTATGTAAACTTCTTCTAATCGTCAAAAGATCCCCGACTCGTTGAAACATGGTTTTCACTCTTCTATGATACCCTTTATCCAAATCCGAATCATCCAAATGATCAAAATCCTCCGAGTTTCGCTTAACTCTAACATCTTCCAAACACCCTCTTTGTCTATTCGATAAAGCCGACTTCGGCGTACGGGGCTCGGATTTTGGTGTATCGGCATTCGTATCGAAAATCGACCCTCTCAACGCCTCCGCCTTCGCGGGATCTTCGTCCAACACTTTATCTTCGGGCTCGTTCATAAACTTCAAATCCTCGAGATTAAAGCTAAAACTTCTCCTCACCATGTTATTCGTCACCTTCTCATTCTCTTCCTCCTTATCTACTAACTCCTTATTACATTCCTCGTTCTTGAATTCCATCGAACAACCCCTCGAGAGAAGTATCTTTAGCTGCTTTACGTTCTCGTTAGCCGCGGCCTCGCTCATTCTGAGACGCTCGTTTTCTTTCGAAAGGAAATGCAAGCGCTCGTCTTTTTCCGAAAGCGAGTCCTTTAAGAGCGAGTTTTCGTCTCTGGCGATGCCCGCGGCTGCTTTGGATGCATTTGCTTCGTTAACGGCTTGCTTAAGAATGTCGCGTAGTTTGTAAGTTTCTTCTCTAGCGGCCCTCGTCATGTTCTCGGCCGATTTTAAGGATTCAGTGAGTTTTAGGTTTTCGTGTTGCACGATGGCTCTTTCTTCCTCGACTCTTTTGATGCATGTCACGAATCCCATTTCTTTTCCATTCAATGCTAATAGTGTTTCCTCAGCTTCTAACCTAAGCCGATCGGCCGTGTTTTTATGCAGCTCGGCTTCTTGTTTGGCTTCTCGTAAGAGGTTTTGGTATGATTCCTCTGTGTTTCGCACCACTTTTCTTAATTGCTCGGATTCGGCTCGTACGTGCTCTAGCTCGATATGCGCGATCATGAGTTTTTCCTTTGCTTGGTTGGATTCAGTCGCGACTTCTTTTAGTGCGAGAGCTAGGTCCTCCATGGCTTTCGTGCTTTTCTCTTCGGCCTCGATAGCTAATCGCCGTTCGTTTTTTAGGACTTCCATTTCATTTTTGAATCGGCGAATCTCTTCTTCGCTAAAAAAGTCATTTTCTTGACTACTAAATCTACTACTAGTATTTCTAGTCGAAAACTTTTCTTCCAACGACTCGATTTTTTCGTGTAACGAGACGATTTGGATCTTCGATTCCTCGAGTACGAATTTTGTTGTCTCGAGCTCTTTCGTCCGGAACGCTAAGGTATCGGCCATTTTCGACTCCAACTCCTTCCGCCTCGCTAATTCCTCTTCTAATTCTTGTATTCTTTTCTTGTTTTCGTGTAACAACACGGTCGTGTCTTGTTCCCTCTCCTTTAAACCTATCAACTCCTCGTTCAATTTATCACCGGATGTGCTTTTTTCCGCCTCGAGTTGTCTTGCTTTCAAGAGTTCCGATTCCAACAAGTCGATCTTTCTATCTTTTG
This sequence comes from Orobanche coerulescens, assembly GCA_033398695.1. NCBI lineage: Eukaryota > Viridiplantae > Streptophyta > Magnoliopsida > Lamiales > Orobanchaceae > Orobanche > Orobanche coerulescens. The sequence goes on along the minus strand of CM065816.1, from coordinate 135,862,848 downwards.
CGTTCAACTCGTCCCGCGAACCACCCACCGATGCTTTCAATCTTTCGAGCTCCATTTTCAACTCATTATTAGCCATGTTAGCCTCTTGAGCTAATTCCTTTGCCTCTTTAAGTTGATCAAGAATTCGACTTTTTTCGAATTCGCTAACATTATATTCATCTTTAGTACTCCTCAATTCATCCTCCATCTCTCCTATTTGTTGCTGCATTGCCGTAATCCTATCGGCTCGATTCTACACCACAATAAATAAAAAACACAATAAAAAATATAAAAATTCAATCAAACAATAAGCATAGGCATAAAAAAAAGTCATTTTAATAAGGGAAACAAATAAAATATTTGAAAACCTTGGAGGGCTTCTTGTCAATAGATTTAAGGGCCTTTGCATCAATTTGTGTCCTTATAACATCTCCTCTGCAGAGCTTTGATGCAGAAAGGGTTCTTGAACAAAACACACACACACACAGAGAGAAAAAAAGTCAAATAGCCATTTAAGATTAGGATGTAATTTAGGAAATTGTCCGAAAAAATCTCTGTCAAACACAAAACATATAGACCGTTAAAACTTTAATTGGCACAAAATAATAAATAAATAAATAAAATTAAATAATTGTAAGAATGGAGTGCAGAAAAATAAGCATGCAGTACCTGGTTTTGGAACGCAACATTTGTTTTTTCTTTCTATTTATTCAGCGGCTTAGAATTTTCCTCAGCTATTTTTGGAAAATCAGGAAATGTAAGAAGATGAGACAATTCTTTTTTATATATTATATATATGTGGGAGTATATTATATATATTCCAGTGTGTGTGTGTGTGTGGTGTTGAGAGGTTATCTGATTTTATTGCAGAAGTCCGAAGTTGGCGGAGTATCGGTTATGAGGACTATTTTTCTTTTTTTTTGCCTAACGGATGATACCAAGAAAGAGAGTTTTTTTTTTTATATATTGGAAAAGACATCGAAATTGATAAACAATGAAAAGAAAAACAAGAAAGAAATCTAGAGGATTTGACAAAATTTCATTAAGAATCAAAATTTTGATTTAGTATTACTATCCCGTCAAAACTTGAGGATAATCTCTTTATAGTATAAAAGTAAAAATTAAAAAAAAAAAATATTTTGTTAGAGTTCAGCCAGTCGAAATCGTACTGTAGCAGGACACAACAATACACAGAAATGATGAGGATGAGATTCAGCCACCAGAACTCATTTAGAATTTATCTACTTGTGCTCATCCTAAACACGACTGAAAGATAATTTTACTACTTATTACAATTCAAAATTCGCATAGTAACGCATGAAACAATGAGAGTATGGTTCAGGCACTCAGACCCGTTTAAAATCTGTATACCCGTCATCACAAATTTGATTAAAAGATGAGTTTATTACCCATTTATATCTCAGTCCCCTATATAATATCCGCTAATTACTCAACATATTTAAATTTATACAATTTAAATTACTAAACATAAGTTGCTGCAGTAATTGGTTAATCCATCTCAATAAAAACTCAAAAAATTGTAAAATAAAAGTTAAGAATAAATATTATAAATGATCAAAGAATAAAAATTAAATTCCTAGTATAAGTTTGGAATTATACAATCTTCAAAAATTCTTTACAATTTATATACTATCTTTTACGTGGGATTCAAGATTTTCGATAAATAAAAATAAAAAATAAAAAAATTCATGTAGGAGAGAGAGAGAGGGGGTTAACGTGGTACTCCGAATTCGTATTGCTATTATTTGAAAGTGAAGAGAATCGAGTTATTAAAAAAATAAAAAAATATATAAAAGCAATATACTAATACTTATGCATATATAAATTAGATATTAAAAAAATAAATACGTACATATTTAAGTCGTTGATGTTTACTAAATAGTAATTCATTTAGCCAACTCAATAGATAACCAAATTAAAGTGATGATGTAAAATAATTATACGGTAGTCAAGTACACATTTATTTTAAATATTTATTTGATTATTCAAATAGTGTCATTGAAAATCAAGGTAGAATAGAAGGTTTAAATAAATAAGAATCTAAAAAATATAAAATACCACGTATTAAAGAGTTAACGTGGTGCTCCGGATGGGTAACGGTATATATATATATATATATATATATAGTGGCGCGTTCTATGCAGTACCAATATTAGATGCAGTATTTTACAGTACTAATTTATGCATGAGTTTTGTACTAATTATGCATGAAATATATGCATTTCGTGCATCAAAATTTCAATGCATTAAAATATGCAATATATGCATCAAAATATCGATGCATTAAAATATTAGATTTTATGCATCAAATTTTTGTGAGCATTAAAATATGCAATATATGCATCAAAATATCGATGCATTAAAATATTCGATTTTATGCATCAAATTTTTGTAAGCATTAAAATATGCAATATATGCATCAAAATATCGATGCATCAAAATATTAGATTTTATGCATCAAATTTTTGTGAGAATTAATGCATTGAAGTTTTGATGCACGAAATGCATATATTTCATGCATAATTAGTACAAAACTCATGCATAAATTAGTATTGTAAAGTGCTGCATCTAATATTGGTACTGCATAGAACGCGCCTCTATATATATATATATATTAATCAAATTTATTAATGCAAAAAACTCGTTAGTTATACTTATTAGTTAGATTCAGCAACTCGGAGTTCCTCACCGCGGCATAACACAACGAAAAATAAAAAAGATGAGGCAAGGATCCAGCCACTCAAATCAGTTTATAATTTATATAACCATACCCGTCGAAATCTGAATTATAGGTAAATTTACTACGCATTTTCATCCCAAATCCATATAGTGATATCCGAAACAATATAGTTAGGGTTCAGCCATCTGAAACTCATTTAGATATTATATATTTATACCCATCTCAAACTTGATTAAAAGATAATTTCTAGTACATGTTCCCCTCGCAAATCTATATAGTTATATATACTAATTATCCAAAATCTATTAATATTTAAAATTTAAATAAATAAATATAAATTGTTATATAGTTGGTTGTTATGTCTGACTTCCAAAAAATTCAAATTGGCACAAATTGTTATACGTTGATAAATTGGACAAATTAAATTAAACATCAATAAATTACCCAAATTAATTTTTTCATAAAAATATTTATTTGGCTAATGATTGGCCAAACTACATTTTCAATAACAATAACACTATTTATTTGGCCAAATCCATAATTGGTCAAATTAATTGGCGATGAGAAATATGATGATAAATAACACATTGATTATATGAACTAATTTTCCAAATATATTAAAACTTATAAAATCTAATAATCAAATATAAGATGTTACAATAATTGATTGTTACGTTTGACTTAAAAAATTAAAATTCGCTCAAATTATTAAATATTGATAAATTGGATAAATTAAATTAAATAAAAATAAATTAGCGAAATTAAATTTTCAATAAAATAAGATTATTTATTTGACCAACTCAATGATTGGCCAAAGTTTATTTTCAATAAAAATAACACTAGTTATTTGACCAACTCAATAATTGGTCAAATTAATTGCCTATGAGAAATGTTATGGTAAAATATGCATTGATTATAAGTACTTCTTTAGTTTTCTAATCGGTGGAGTCTCGTTCGAAGCCAATGTGGTATGGAATATTTTAGATAAATAAAATCTAAATATTAAAAATACCACGTATGAGAGAGAGTTAAAGTGGTATATATATATATATATATGGGGTGAAAAAGACACCAAAAATACCATTTGTAAGCTTGTGTGTGAAATACCTATGGGGTGAAAAAAACACAATGAATTCTAAATATTCATTTAGGTCTCCATTGATGGAGTTCTAGCTATTTTAAATCGATATAGGATTCTAGACATTGAATTCTATTTATTTAGGTTATCCATCGATTACGTACCATTTTAAATCGATGTGAGATTAAAGATTTTAGATAAATAGGAATTCAAAATTGAGAGAATGCAACATAAGAAAGAGAGTTAATTTGGTGCTTCAAATCCGTAATACTATTATATATGTAACATCAAAAACATTAAGGGCCAGTTTAGCATTGCTGTGGGGAGAAGCAGTTACTGTGTGGGAAAGTGCTGTGGTGGAAAGTGCTGTATGGGAAAGCTGATGAGTGTTTGGTAAACAGAAATCAAAATCTCCAAAAGTCCGGAAAGCAGATTACTAGGTGTTTGGTAACATTGTTTTTTTACATATACAATATAATATAAAATATTATGAGTTTTTTTTTTTCCAAAAGTATAAATCTGGTCATTTTATTTTTATTTAAATAACTGCATAAGGACATTAAAATTAAAGTAATATATTAGAGTTTATAGTAATGTTCACAAAAATAAACCACAGTGTACATTTTTTTTTGAAACCGTGTACAATTCTATTTAACTTTTAGTTTATTTTAGTTTTATATACATTATATTTATTCAATCATGTGTTAACAACAAAATTAAAAAAAATGCTTAATTATCACTGCTTTCCGCATAAGTTATAACTGCTTTCTGCATAAGTTCCAAAAGCAGCTTTCCCAAAAAGCCAGAAATCCTAGCTTATGCGGAAAGCTGCTTTTCCAACTTTCCCTGCTTTTTCTGAAAGCAATTTTGTATTTACTAAATACTGCTTTTCGCTGAAAACGCTGGGAAAGCAATGCCAAACGGGTCCTAAGAAGTTTTGGGACTTAGATATAGTTTGACATTGATGTGACTTAAAAAAACTGATAAAAATAAATAGCTATGAATTTAAACAAATTCCTGTATGGTAATATATTTCTTAAAGTGCTTTTAACATGTAATATATTAATTTTCAATTTTCTATGACATCAACTTCTAAAAATGCTGTTTTAAAAATTTGCTCTTAATCACTCGTAAATTCTAAAAAAAAATTATTTCCTCAATATTCAAACACTATCAAATCTAAAGTTCATAAAAAAACAGATTCTTTTTAAATTAAGCAATATCAAACGGCCATTAAACGGGCAGATGTTTTCCATATTGTGGGCTTGAGGACCAGAACTTTTACTGTTGGGCAGACTGCTGTCAAAATCGACTCAGCCAGAGTAAAGAAACACAAGAAAGAATAAATTAACACACCTCCATACCAGTTGTGTTTGAGAGGCGGTGAAGTAAAAATTCAAAAACTCATGCACAGTAATGTTATTTCTCTTAGGTCTATGAATGTGTTTAATAGGACTGGTTTTGTTATTCAAAAATAGGACCGTAAATGAATAGGGTAGGGTACAGATATGTCATTCTCATACTCCAGTGTATTACCCTATTTTTTATCATGGGCAGGGTACGGTAATACCCGTCGTGTACACGGGTATCCCGGATAGACGGATTACCCCTTCAAATTTAGTTTTTGCAGGATAAATCCACCATATCCGATCCTATCGATATCGCCCGACCCTGCCATGTGCGGTCCTATCCGAAAAATCCTCATAAATGTATTTTTTATTCTTTTTTCTTAAAAACTACACTTCAGCAACAAATAAATAACATTATTTAATAGGAAACAAACTGTAATAAATTAAAATAAGATCCATAATATAAAATGTAATTACAAATTAATTAAAATTTTTAATTTTATTTATAAAATAAATAATATATTTTGTATATTCACCAAATCATAATATATATATATACATATAATAAATATACTTAACGAGTAATCGGGTAGGATAATTGGATTGGATAGATAGATAACCCGACCCTTCGGGTAAGACTGACATCCCTATTCAAAAAGGACCAACGGCGTAGTTTGTTGCTCTCCTACTTTCCATCTCGATAAAATCTCTTATTGATTTTTGAGTTGAAAACTTCTCGAAACCTTTCTATAATATTTCATGAATAATATAAAATAAGAAAATATTTCATAATTTAAAATGTGATGAATGTACGAATCACTTTCCTTTTTAGGAGGTAAAAAATGAAATATTTCAAGATTTTTGGTGGAAAATTCTCGAACTTTTTTTATCATGAATTTGATTACGTAAATTTACTTGTGCTTGCAAAAAGGAAAAAAAAAAATATACTACCATAAAATAAAAATAGAAAATTCGATTTGTTTAATCAGTGGAAGATTTATGGGGAGTTTGACCTTGTCATGTGGCCGGCAAACATTGACCTAGGAAAATGTGAAAAAAAATAAATAATATGTTGTATTCAATGTATTTACTAATGAATGACCTTTATACCCCGAAACCCTGGGACACAGACTCTATAAATAAAGCGCTACTTCATGTTAATACACACATTATTCTTCTTCTCTTTCAATTTCTCTCTTTTTCTCTCAAGTTTATAACACGTTATCAGCACGACACTCTACGTGTAAAAAAAATTTCTCTCCGATTTTCGAAATCAAAAAAAAAAAGAAAAAAAGAAAAAATAGTCCGGCAAAATCGCGAGCAGCTTTTCTGCACTGCGAGACCACGCTAAAATTGCGATTTCCGCTTTGTTAACCGTCGGATCAGCATGAAATTTTTACAGTATCTTCCTGACAAACGGATCTACAAATTCACGGTGGAGATCGGATTTTAAAATGTATTGCATAAAAAAATCCGAGCAGAAATAGTTTTTTTTTACATTGGTGAACGGTATTAATTCTATTTACTCCTTCAAAAACTTTCTTGCATATGATGATTTTGAGGAAAAATATATTATATTTAGTTATTAAATTTTATATTTTTTGTGTGCATCATATATAAATAATATATATGATGACCACAAAATTTATTATCAAATCATATTCCTCTTTGTTTTCAGAAGAAACACGATTCGACAATACTTAATAATCCAGAAGATTATTAAGATAAAAGATTTGTTGTAGTTCTTGAAGAAGGACAACGTTATCTCGTCATATTCTACTCGAATATGATGTGTTCATGAAAAACACTATGAGATCTAATAATTTGTGCAATTCCTAATGAAAATACAAAATAATATTCCTGAAGAATATTGTAAGTGCTCTTGAAGAAGCAACTATTTTAGTTTAGTTATTTCGAGTCTTGATTAATTATCGTACTATTTTTTCCATTTGTATATTCAATTATGAATCTTAAAATTATTGCTCCCGAATTAGCACAATTAGTTGTAATATTCTTGAAGAATATTAATATTCTCAACGAATAATTCTTATTTATACATGAATTATGTGATGATACAATATTCCTGAAGAATATTGATTTGTTACTTATAAATATAATAACATAATTAAATCATTATGCTCTTGATGTAGCATGATATTATCCCTGAAGGAAAATATAACTTATATCTCAAATAAAAAATATTAATATGATTTGAGAATATCCTATATCGAGATTGTACAAGATATGATATACTACAATCATAATCCGACTGTGCTCCAATGATAACAAGATTAGTGAGTGGTCTAATATTTCTATCAAGTTGTTCCCGAAAGTGAATAATATTAAATTAAAAACTTCAATATTACATGGCTTAAATTTTATATCCCGAAGTAGATAAAATTTAGAGTTTATCATTGTAGGGGATAATTTTTTATAAATTTTATCTCGTGAAGTTGATATATCAACTGTTAATGACAAGGACACGAAAATGATAATCTTAAGATTATATGTCAATATATAATCTTATATATTGTGTAGTTTAATATTTTATTATCTCTTATGATATATTGTGAGTTTTTATCAATATAAGATATGATGTCATGCCTGAAGTATGATTTGAATTGATCGTTGCTATATAATTAGTGATAAAAGGGTCAAATATCCTGAAGATATTTGCATCATTCAAATTCTTGCCTTATCTTATTTCTTATTTTGTGAATAGAATGTCAAGTTCTTGGGATTATATAGTGGTCAGGATTTATTGTCTCATCAAAGTGCAAATATGCATGATATCTTTAGAATGATACTTTTCGTATGAAAAAAAAGGTAGTGATAAATTTATTGACAGTTCCTGAAGAACTACTAAATTCCTTCATACAGGATCGGAGATTATGCACTACTATCTTCTAAGTATCGATAAATCTATGGATTTCTAAACTATCGCTTGAAATATGTATGATTCCGCGATAACAAGTGAGACAAATGACATATACAATTTCTGAAGAAAAGAAATTGGTATTAGAGAAAATATCAATGTAAATGACGTATAAAATTCACCACTTAGACCAGAAGTCTGCTAATCCTAATACTTTCAATATTTACAAGTTTAAATTTACGTCTTTGGTGTTGAAGTCTATTTATATCATTTTTATATTTTATTTAACTATATATTTATTTATGATATATATCCTGAAGATATATTAATACAAATTCACACATATTGTATGATAAATATCAGAAATTACTAGTAAATATCATGAAATACATTTATACACTTAAAATTTAATTATTTTGAGTTGACCAATTTTCATCAACATCTTATAGATGTTGGATTAATTGCATAATAATTATTGCACTTTCTTCTCGAAGAAGAGTAATAACGATAGTTATTACATATTATATTGATGATGATATTTGTATCATTGATATAAAATTATTTGTAATGATTCTTTTAATACATTACATTAATATATTTTCATGGTTTCCTGAAGAAACATGAATTTGTAATTTTAATATTCCAGAAGATTATTAAAAAGAAATTGTTGATGTTCTTGATAAAACACAACGATATATAGTCATGTTTTTATGATAGTATTTATGATAAACACATCAATTAAAGTAAATATTCCTGAAGAATATTAAACAAAAAAAGGCATTATTTTGACTATTATCTATATGGCCTTGTGTTGCTTTTATTATCACCATATTGACATAAATTGTTGCTGATGACGTAGCACAATTAATACTTTTAATTAATATTTACATACTCTTTAGAGTATTTTATCTTTTGGGTGTTATATGCTTATAAAGTATTGCTCCCAAGGTAGCATAATTAATACTTTTGAAGAATATCACATACTCTTGATGAGTACTTCATATTTTCGGTAATATATGATTATCTTTGATTTAAATTGTTGCTCCTGAGTTAGCACAATTAATATTTTTGAAGAAAATACATGCTCCTCGAAGCAATTTACTTTTGAAGTTGCATGTATTTATTTCAAATGAAAAATACATAACTTTATGTCATATTGATTTGTTCAATTTCTACTTGAGGAATGGAAAGACAATCCCCGAAGGATTGGTATAATTTCATATGGCAATATTCTTATTGTCGACTCTAAAAGGAGTTTTATTCAATGAGTATCGAATTAATTATAAGCGATATATTATTTTATCCAATGATCATGTTGCAATGAATTTCAAATTCAAGTATCCATATCAAAGGCACAATATTTGGGTCACCCCCTCTGTTATTAGTGCACCTCCTGAAGAGGATTGATTTTATAATCCAATTCCAACTATCTCCGACATTAGGGGGAGATATGAAATATAAATAAGAGAAAGTCGGAAAATTCTCGTTGGGTTGGATATTTAAATTTACGCACTATGAACTCGAAGTTCAACAAGTTATTGATTGCCAAAGGAGTGATGAAATCTCATATACCAGTTGTATATGTACCATAAAGAATTAAAGTCGAATGTGAACGAAATATATTTGTTGATACTCCTCGACGCCAGAAGCGTGAGAGACGTATTCTTTATTGGTATTAAAGATAAAATCCGCGGAATACAAATAGATGAAACTATAACATCACTTCAAAAACCTCATGAAGAGGATCGTCTCGAAGACGAGAATCTCAATACCTTAATTTGCACGTGCACTAAATAATTACAGTATTGGGATTATGGAACGACCAAATCAAATGTTATGGGAAATGTTGAATATTTGATTTTGTTGAAGTTGCCATGGACTTTGTGAATATGGGAGAATTGTTTATAAGAATGATAGTTGTCGACAACACTTTGTGTCTCAACAATTACTAGTGGAGTGCCTGAAGCACTACATAAAATATAAGCAATTGAGACAGAGCTTAACTCGCAAAATAAAATAAAATGGTGAAAGATAAGCGAGATTAGCATATCAAGGGTTTAAGCGCATACCCGAAACATATTCTCCCGTTGGAAATATATATTTCATCATTTAATATACATATGACAATTATTATGAATATAGATATTCAATTAGTGACGTCATCACCATATTTTTCTATGGGTCATTGGACACGAATATCTATATGAAAGTCCCTGACGGACTTGAGGTTCCTAGAGTAATAGGAACATGAAATTCGCAACATGTACTATTTTGAGTTATAAATATTTATACATTTTGAAATAGTCTGGTGGATCAACCGACTAAGTGAATTCCTCCTGAAGAGGATATATGTGAATTATTTGAACTCGTGTCTAAAGACAAGTTCAAATTAAAAACTTAGATAAAACTAAGTATTAGTATTGTCTCGACTTGTAGATCGAGCATATATGATGGAAAGTTTTTATCCATTTAGCTACCTAAAGGTTGTCTTACCACTTGAAGTGGATACCGACTCATATAGATCTCAAGAAAATAACAAAGATATAAGAGGACCAGAAGTTCCGTACTTGTATGCTATTGAAGCATTACATTATCAGGCCTGATATACAATTTGAAGTTAACATGCTAGCAAAATTTAATATTTCTCCACGAAGGAGAATGTGGAATGGTGTTAACCATATTGGTTTATTACATGAAAGAGATCGAGATTCGATATTGGTGGCTATTAGGGATTATGATCTCATATTTGTTCTCATACTGCCTATTTATTATGATGATAAATATTCTCCATTTATGTGTTGCATATAATGTCTGGGCAAGTAAGATGAAATTTATTTCCACACGAGCTTCAGAAGAGCAATAATGATAATCTAGCAGATTTATTCACTAAATCTCTCCATGTCTGAAAATTATATTCATGGTATTAGAGTGCAAGATTGTTATCTTGAGGGGGAGAAGTGATAACTTTTAAATTAGTTTGAAGATTATGTCGACCCTGAAGGTCAAAAGGTCCTGAAGACCAAATGGTTGTACTCTTTTTCCCTTTCTAAGTTTTTTGCCACCGGGTTTTCTTAGTTAAGGTTTTTAACGAGGCAACCAATGCAACACATGAGCAAATTTATACTGTGTACTCTTTTTTCTCTATCGGTTTTTTCCCACAGGGTTTTTCCGAAGGAGTTTTGATGAGGCATGAACATCATAATATTCAAGAGGAAGTATTGTATGAAGACGATATCACTTGTATCTCAAAGGTAGATACATCAAATATTTACTTAAGTGGTTAATTGGCGAACTTATTCACAAAGGCGTTGCCGACATCAACATTCAGAAGACTAGTACACAAGATCGGAATGCGTTAACTCAAAGATCTTATGTAATCTATTTCAGGGGGAGTAGCTGTACTCTTTTTCCTTCAATCGGGTTTTTTCCCACTGGGTTTTCCCGACAAGGTTTTAATGAGGCAGCATGTATTAAAGGTCATTCAAGGGGGAGTGTTGTAATTAATGTATTTACTAATGAATGACCTTTATACCCCCGAAACCCTAGATGTGTACCTATAAATAAAGGCTTTTGGCCCTCATAAGAATACACACATTATTCTTCTTCTCTTTCAATTTCTCTCTTTTTCTCTCATGTTTATAACATAATCATCAAACTTCGACGAGGGAGCACGATTTCTTATTTTTTAAAGGGTGCTGCTAAATAATAATGACATTTTTACTTAATTATTAATATAACGAGGCCTTACGAACCCGTGCGATGCACCGGCTGGGTTATTGGTTGAATTTTTACGTGTTTTGTACGTAATGTTTGTGCAGATGTTTGTATACTTTTTATCAAGTTTGCGTCAATATTTATAATATAAATTTTATATATCGGAACATTTATCATTTAGTACTAAATAACTCATGTAAACGATAGATACTTTCGTAGATCTTGATGTTAACACATTTTTGGTGGAAAGTAATTAAATATATCAATATAAGTCGAATAGTGCACATCATTGTCATATATAACTTAGGCTGCCTCAGGACCCGTGTGATGCACACAAATATTTTCGTAAGATAAGTATTTTGACAAAATATTTATATATTTTTATCATTTTTTGTGTCGTTTTTTTAATTAAGTAAGTATATTTATCATTTCTCCTAAATTGTCATAAGGAAAATCAAATTAAAACGTACTACGAACGAATAATCATACATGCAATAAACTTAAAAAAAATTAAAGCAATAATAGACCATCTAATCAAGTAATGATGTTATAAATAGTAATATATTATTGCATAAATTATTTTACGTAAAATTATTGAATAACTTGACAATATCTACTGTTTATCTTAGACAAAAAAAGGCACGACCCAAGTAATAATATATTACATATGATCGTTCATTTCAATAAGTGTTTGTTGATATATTACAAATCTTAAATCGAATAATAAGTATACATATTTTTAAAATTAACTAATTTTTACCATTTTTTTCTTATTTACATATTCATTTCTATTCCCGATTCATATTTTAATTTCAATTTGTTAAACTGGAACTCGTATAATGTTTTTATCATCTCTAATGATGATGAATACCTGCAAACGTCGATTGCTAAACGTTACACGAAACATCTAACCACAAATATCAATATACGTAGTAACTATTCGCCTTGCGCTATGCTCAGTTACATGTCTATTTACTTGAGGTGAATTGAACTCTTTATCTTATGAGAAAGATCGAGGTGGTCAAATAATTTAATACTAAACCATTCAATGGTAATAAGTAGTTACTAAATGCAATTCATTTGTTAACAATGAAAAAACTAAGTTGAATATAAGTTTTTAGACATGACCCAATAAAGACAAACCAAAATCTTTTTACCATATTACGCGAAATAAATACATGTACTAAATTTTCAAAAACCACCGTAGCTCCTAAACTTCATTATACCTTCTCTGTTTATGTGTTATGTATATATCTTTTTAATATAGAAAGAATGCATTTAATTATCCAATATTTTTCTGTTACAAAAAAGTGAAAAGTAATCTAGAAACTATTAATCTCGGTGCTATCATAATAATCATAACCGACCCCCCAATTAAGGCCCAATCAAGACCCAATTAAGTTCCCTTTAAGACTTACCTAATGTGATAAACCGGTCCCTCTCATACGTTTTTTTTTATATAAGGTATTTCTTCTTTGTACATATCCTCCCACTCATACGAAACATACAATTAAAACACATCAATTTCTGCTGATTTTCTCTTCTATCATTCGAACCAAAACACCATAAACACAAATACTGCTACTATCGTTTTCTTTTCAAAATTCCAAGTGTTCGAGATATTGTTGCTTCGATCGTGAGTTAGATTATTGCCGTCCAAGTTAATTTGTAACCCAAAATACATAATAACTCTACCCGTATCTCATACACAGACAACCCTAATCCTGTAACATCCGCCTCCCTTTCCTTATTTCTTTTGCTCTCATCTGAAGAAAAAAAGGAAAAAAAAAAAAACCGAACAATAAAATCCGAATCACAAACACACTTCAAATCATTATCCTTCAATCGAACAACAAAACAAAATGTTACTTTAAACCTTGTCTACGGTTTCAGGGGAATCTTTAGCTTCAAGATCCTTTGGAGGGTCTCGGGTAGGTTCTTCTCTTATATACATCGATGATGATTTGCGTTTCTTTCGATTATGTATTGTGTGGGAATTTGTTGTTGAATGTTTTTGATGTTGTGCCAGTGTGATTAAAGGATTACAAACAAATAAGATCTATGAAGATTAACTGAGATCATTGTAATTATTATTTTTTTCTTCGTTTTTTCATTTTGTTTTCTTTTGGTTTTTGTTTGTGGTTGATTATGGATTAGGATAGAAATAGAGGATGGTGGTGAAGAAAGAGTATTAAAAAAAAGTAAATAAACTTACACTATGGAGGAACCTAAAGATGAGATTCTGTAAAACAAAAAAAAAACAAATTAGTAACGATAAAGATAATAAAATAAGATTACGACGTTATGTTGGTCGGTTCCGATGGATGTGGTGTAACACCCCCAATCCAGTCAGGGATATTACACGCCGTAGACCCTCTCTTCGAGGATCTACCAGGCTGATAACTAAAATCAAACATCTAAACATCGCCTTTAAGGCTAAAATGACTCAGTAGACCGATTTGGTCTTTCAATAATAACATTCAACTCAATTCCAACACATACCCACGCAGGGGTCAAACTACAATAAACTCCCGTACAACGGGGAAAAGTTACTGCAGCGTAAAAGAAAATACAACTAGACCAATACGACATCAACAGATCCTCGTGTGATTAGTATCGTTCATCTTTCATCATCCTTCGTGCCGACCCTGTGTTATGCTCCCAAACCTGAATGCAAAAACAGACATCCACCCCCCGAATACTCGGGGGTTAGCAAAACTCCACTGTTTTGCTAGTGAAAGAACAAAGTGCAAATACGAGCCATACAATGCAAGTTCCAAGAACAATAATAATCCAGGAATCCTCAAAGATCCAAATGTAACGAAAAGTATTTCCCGAGGCAAGAGTTTGGGTAAAACATTCCAAAACCGAAAGATCATAAATAAAGGGAAACAATTTATAAAACGGTTTAAAATGCCATCGAGAGTTTTAATAGAAAACAATTTAGGATTATCAAATCCTTCTCTTTCCAAAAATCAATAGGGTCACATCCCAAAGGTTTTGTTTTCACAAATAGAAAACCGACAATAATTCACAGGGTCAAGACCCAAGTCACGTGTCCTCGACGGACATAAAATCAATACCAACTCGTGAAGTTTTTATTCATGAATCCCGGACTCAACCCATTGGAATTCCCGTCATGGCCCCGTCGAACCAACCCACGGTGAGTAAAATACAATCACCAAACATACACACCACTCGTGAAGTTTTTTACTCATGAATCCCGGACTCAACCCATTGGAATTCCCGTCGTAGCCCCGTCGAACCAACCCACGGTGAGTAAAATACAATCACCAAACATACACAACACTCATGAAGTTTTTACTCATGAATCCCGGACTCAACCCATTGGAATTCCCGTCGTGGCCCCGTCGAACCAACCCACGGTGAGTAAAATACATTCACCACTCGTGAATCCAGGGCGCAACCCATTGGACTCCCGTCGTGGACCCGTCGAACCAACCCACGGTGAGCGAAGTAATCATGCACAAATAACATATCACACCAAGGACATCCAACAAATTCACCCAGAGGCATCAAACACTTAGCAAAACACCATGTCAAACCACAATGCACCGAAATGAAATAATATACGTCCACACGCAAATACCAAGTGCATCATCAACACCAAACATATCCAAAGGATTCACGTAGTCACTTACAACCCACACAATTTACAAAACATACGCGTTTTGAAAGTGAGCCTTTAACGAGGCTAGCCGAGTCTTTTGAAAACTCATTTCAAACAATCAAACAAACACATAAAGACGATCACCAATTATCATATCACAAAACAAGAATTGTATGGACAACGTACTTGCCTCGAAACCACAATCGCAACAAGACGACGGATGAAATACGGTCGAACGGCCCCGAACTCCCGAACACTATCAAGAACGCGATAGCACCGCAATTACTACGTGAATAACACCACACGAATCATCAATCACCAACGAGATTCAACATCGGAATCCTCGAACACCTATAAACCTCCGGAAGGAACAATAACACATGGTTACGACGAGAATCAAGGCCAAAACAACAGAAATCCCAACAAACTATCGAAGGGAAACTCATTGGGACATTTAATCGAACACTCAATGTTCGATAACTCCCAAGAACACTCGAATCACTAATCGAGTTGAACAAACTCGAAATATGGGTATACAACCCATAGAACACGATTAATAACATCATACTATACCAACCGATGTATCAAAATCGGACTAGAATCGAAATCAAGAACAAATTCTCCGAAAAGTCAACTTGAAGGAAAATCAAGAAATATACCTTGATTCGACGAAACACACGGATTGGATGATGATATAATCAACAAGAATCTTCCAAAACATCTTGGAATTGATTAGAATCGGCCAAGAACTCGATTTCCCGAGCCTCCTGTCGCCAGCCGCCGAAAAAAGGAGAAAAACGAGTGAAAATGAAGTCTGGCCGAGCCGAGGCTATATATAGCCGGCAGGGTTACGGCCGTAACCGGCAGTGCCTTACGGCCGTAACTCGGCCCTTAAGGCCGTACTCGGCAGGCCTTACGGCCGTAACCGGCATTCGTCAAGAAAAATCTGCCCAGCACCTGTCGGACACTTACGGCCGTAACTGGCACACATTACGGCCGTAACCGGCCTTCGTCCGAAAGATGCCCAGCGCCCGTACGACCGTACCCGTTCACGCCTTACCGCCGTAACTGGCATTCGTCCCGCCAAGTCTGCCGAGCACATATGGTCGTAATTGGCACCTTACGGCCGTAACTCGGCTAGGCCAAGCCCTGCTCCGGCCGTGACTCGGCCGTGGCCACTCCGACGGCCCGGACGACCCCGAAACCCGAACCTGAATATAAATCGAAGGTACGGTTACGACGTACTCGCAAAGACGAATCTAAGAGCTAAGAGAACTCACGATTCCGACCACCCGAAGTGTCGGAATTCGACAACGAAAGTAATTACCCCAAACTTTGGGAAATTACAAAAATGGCCCATAACGCCCGAAAATCACGATACGTGATTGAATAACCAAACCAAAGTAAACAACAAGTCTAACAAAGTTAAACGGACTTACGGGAAACTCGAAACAGCAGTTTCGAACGAGATTCGCAAGAATCGAACTCAAGTGCGGAAAAGTCGCTAAGAAACACGAAACTCAACAAAATGATACCGAAACGACCTCGGATGACAAAAAGTGCAGAGTTAATCATTCTCAGAATGATGAAACGGTCATGAGCGAGTCGTCAAAACGGACTTTCGCCGAAAAAAAAAGAAATTACCGGAAATCGAAATTACGGGTATTACACACTACCCTCCTTAAAAGAAGTTTCGTCCCGAAACTTAAAACAAGTAGGGAGAAGCAATATCCCGCGAGGAAAACTCAACTAGATACACAAGAATCGCGTAACTTACGCCCATCGGCGAGACGTTACAAGCAACGCAAAGGAATATACGGCGTGAAAACACGCTCCACGACGACTAACACAACGCCACCGGTAGAGACATAATAAAATCAACAAGTGACAAGCGTCATCAAACAGACAATACAATCGAGTCGATTATCCGAACAATCACAAAACACAACGAACGAAAATCAATATAATTGACCAACCCAACGGTACATTAATTAAAACGCGAGTCAATCGCTGAACAAATACGGAATTCCACCGCCCAAGGGTTGGAAGATCGAAAACGAGACTAATTTCCCGAACTTAAGGGAATTACAAAGGAGTCTGAATGTTCAACGATCACGAAACGAGATCAACAAAAACCGAACAATCAAACGATCGAACCACAACGATCGAGACAACAAAAATCGAACAATCATGTTCGAATCACGAAGAACAATAAAATTCAAACAACAACTCCAAGGTTCACATCTCGACTCGAGACAATATATGATCCGGTGAAAACAACAAGATGTGCATTCACATAAGATCCACAGGAAAGGGAATAGCAATTGAAAAGTCACAATGACAAACGAGTTATTCCGAAACAATACCACACTCGTTCGATCAACAAAAGCAAGGGACAGGGCAAGTTCAGAAAATGTTAACGAACATAGATGAGTCGACAGAGTCGAAAACACAGAAGTTCCAAATCCGATCCACTTCGAATAAAAGAACTAGTAGAACCAAAAAAATGTTACTTCCCAACAAGGTTCACAAGAATCGAACCGAACTCGGAGAAGTCACAGCGATAACCAGATCGACCGGTGTTTTTCTAAATTATTTTCCAAAGGAGGTTTCCGTTTTTAAAACTTATCCATTCCCGTTTGAGGGCTGGGTATGTATGTATGATGTTCGTGTTGTCATTATGATGTTTGCTCCCGATTATGATCGAATTGGTGACATGAACGTTGAGGCATTGCCACGCATTTGTTGTACTAGCCCTCTGTGAGAGGTGTGAACTGGTGTTTACTGTTTATCGCCTCGTGGTGATTTGCGTGTTGTCGCACTAGTGTGAGTTGTTAATGCTTGGATTTTTGTGCGTTTATGCACATGGGTGATTGTTTCATGATGTTTGTGATTGTGTGTTGGCTATCGTTCGGACTGTTATAATCGTCGAACGATGCCGTTGTTGTTGTGAGCGATACCATTTATGTAACACCCCCAATCCAGTCAGGGATATTACACGCCGTAGACCCTCTCTTCGAGGATCTACCAGGCTGATAACTAAAATCAAACATCTAAACATCGCCTTTAAGGCTAAAATGACTCAGTAAACCGATTTGGTCTTTCAATAATAACATTCAACTCAATTCCAACACATACCCACGCAGGGGTCAAAATACAATAAACTCCCGTACAACGGGGAAAATTTACTGCAGCAGAAAAGAAAATACAACTAGACCAATACGACATCAACGGATCCTCGTGTGATTAGTATCGTTCATCTTTCATCATCCTTCGTGCCAACCCTGTGTTATGCTCCCAAACCTGAATGCAAAAACAGACATCCACCCCCCGAATACTCGGGGGTTATCAAAACTCCACTATTTTGCTAGTGCAAGAACAAAGTGCAAATACGAGCCATACAATGCAAGTTCCAAGAACAATAATAATCCAGGAATCCTCAAAGATCCAAATGTAACGAAAAGTACTTCCCGAGGCAAGAGTTTGGGTAAAACATTCCAAAACCGAAAGATCATAAATCAAGGGAAACAATTTATAAAACGGTTTAAAATGCCATCGAGAGTTTTAATAGAAAACAATTTAGGATTATCAAATCCTTCTCTTTCCAAAAATCAATAGGGTCACAGCCCAAAGGTTTTGTTTTCACAAATAGAAAACCGACAATAATTCACAGGGTCAAGACCCAAGTCACGTGTCCTCGACGGACATAAAATCAATACCAACTCGTGAAGTTTTTACTCATGAATCCCGGACTCAACCCATTGGAATTCCCGTCGTGGCCCCGTCGAACCAACCCACGGTGAGTAAAATACAATCATCAAACATACACACCACTCGTGAAGTTTTTTTACTCATGAATCCCGGACTCAACCCATTGGAATTCCCGTCGTGGCCCCGTCGAACCAACCCACGGTGAGTAAAATACAATCACCAAACATACACACCACTCGTGAAGTTTTTACTCATGAATCCCGGACTCAACCCATTGGAATGCCCGCCGTGGCCCCGTCGAACCAACCCACGGTGAGTAAAATACATTCACCACTCGTGAATCTAGGGCGCAACCCATTGGACTCCCGTCGTCGCCCCGTCGAACCAACCCACGGTGAGCGAAGTAATCATGCACAAATAACATATCACACCAAGGACATCCAACAAATTCACCCAGAGGCATCAAACACTTAGCAAAACACCACGTCAAACCACAATGCACCGAAATGAAACAATATACGTCCACACGCAAATACCAAGTGCATCATCAACACCAAACATATCCAAAGGATTCACATAGTCACTTACAACCCACATAATTTACAAAACATACGCGTTTTGAAAGTGAGCCTTTAACGAGGCTAGCCGAATCTTTTGAAAACTCATTTCAAACAATCAAACAAACACATAAAGACGATCACCAATTATCATATTCACAAAACAAGAATTGTATGGACAAGGTACTTGCCTCGAAACCACAATCGCAACAAGACGACGGATGAAATACGGTCGAACGGCCCCGAACTCCCGAACACTATCAAGAATGCGATAGCACCGTAATTACTACGTGAATAACACCACACGAATCATCAATCACCAACGAGATTCAACATCGGATTCCTCGAACACCTATAAACCTCCGGAAGGAACAATAACACATGGTTACGACGAGAATCAAGGCCAAAACAACGGAAATCCCAACAAACTATCGAAGGGAAACTCATTGGGACATTTAATCGAACACTTAATGTTCGATAACTTCCAAGAACACTCGAATCACTAATCGAGTTGAACAAACTCGAAATATGGATATACAACCCATAGAACACGATTAATAACATCATACTACACCAACCGATGTATCAAAATCGGACTAGAATCGAAATCAAGAACAAATTCTCCGAAAAGTCAACTTGAAGGAAAATCAAGAAATATACCTTGATTCGACGAAACACACGGATTGGATGATGATATAATCAACAAGAATCTTCCAAAACCTCTTGGAATTGATTAGAATCGGCCAAGAACTCGATTTCCCGAGCCTCCCGTCGCCAGCCGCCGAAAAAAGGAGAAAAACGAGTGAAAATGAAGTCTGGCCGAGCCGAGGCTATATATAGCCGGCAGGGTTACGGCCGTAACCGGCAGTGCCTTACGGCCGTAACTCGGCCCTTAAGGCCGTACTCGGCAGGCCTTACGGCCGTAACCGGCATTCGTCAAAAAAATCTGCCCAGCACCTGTCGGACACTTACAGCCGTAACTGGCACACATTACGGCCGTAACCGGCCTTCGTCCGGAAGATGCCCAGCGCCCGTACGGCCGTACCCGTTCACGCCTTACGGCCGTAACTGGCATTCGTCCCGCCAAGTCTGCCGAGCACATACGGCCGTAACTGGCACCTTACGGCCGTAACTCGGCTAGGCCAGGCCCTGCTCCGGCCGTGACTCGGCCGTGGCCACTCCGACGGCCCGGACGACCCCGAAACCCGAACCTGAATATAAATCGAAGGTACGGTTACGACGTACTCGCAAAGACGAATCTAAGAGCTAAGAGAACTCACGATTCCGACCATCCGAAGTGTCGGAATTCGACAACGGAAGTAATTACCCCAAACTTTGAGAAATTACAAAAATGGCCCAAAACGCCCGAAAATCACGATACGTGATTGAATAACCAAACTGAAGTAAAAAACACGTCTAACAAAGTTAAACGGACTTACGGGAAACTCGAAACAGTAGTTTCGAACGAGATTCGCAAGAATCGAACTCAAGTGCGGAAAAGTCGCTAAGAAACACGAAACTCAACAAAACGATACCGAAACGACCTCGGATGACAAAAAGTGCAGAATTAATCATTCTCAGAATGATGAAACGGTCATGAGCGTGTCGTAAAAACGGACTTTCGCCGAAAAAAAAGAAATTACTGGAAATCGAAATTACGGGTATTACATGTGGCGGAGGAATAATTTGTTGTGGGGTTGATAAATTGTGCTATTTATACTTAAAAGAAGAATAAGAGATACCCAATTAATTTTCCTAATGCATACTCTAATAAGTAAAATAGACTCTTCAAGTGCATTTTTCTTAATTGTTGTAATTAGTACATGATGATCGGTATTCATCTCCCAAGTAACATCTATAATCATTAAGTGACTAAATGAATACATGCATTTGTATCTCAACAACTACATGGACACTTCACATGGACCTGACATTAATCTCATCAATCGGATTGATTATTGCATGGCTACATTTTTCACTTCAAAATTATTATAATTAATTATTATACATATTTTTTTTTTGCACAATTACACTTCCACATTAAATTAAGGTACCGAATCTTTATATATATTAGATAATGACATTTGATTAAAAAGTATTTTTTAATCATTATTATAGATTATATTTTATAAAGGTCGTTTGTACTATAATAATGCTAAACAGACATAGTGTCTAGACACATAGAGTTATTTTAGTAAAATACGAATGATAAATAATAAATAAAATAATATACTTGGTGATTGGAAAAATATTTTTACATAATTATATTTTCCTTTCAAATTTAGAGAGAGAAGTTGAACTTATTAAATACAATTGAAATTAGCATTTATATTTACCGTTTATTCTTTCCACCAAATTCTTTATATTCCTTCTATTTCATTCGAGATTAATAAAGATTGATTTAAATTAAGATCAATTATATGATTATTGCTGATTTTTTGTATTAATTGACAATTCAATTAATCTTAACATCATGAAATTGAGTAATTTTTTGAATCAATATTATGATAGTTTTTCGTATTAATTTTGAGGAATTGGTAATTTTAATTAATTAACCCAAGTAAAATTACAGCTCGAATGACATGACATTATTATGAGTATAAATTATCAATTATACTATTATTTAATATTAATCAAGATGAATGAAAATCGACTTAATTTTAAAACCAATTATACTATTATTTGAATTTGTCTCATTAATTGGAAATTTCAATTAATCGCAATATCATGAAATTGAATATTTTTTATAATAAAAAATATAATGATGATATAATTGATTAAAATTAGAATTGAATGAAACTGGAATTGGTTTTCATTCCCTCTACTTGATTGAATGGAATCGAAATTGGGTTTGAATATATTCGCCCTTATTTTTTTCACCAAAATTGTTATATTCCTTATACTTTATTCATTTAGGTTTATGTTACCTCCAAAAAGAAAATAAAAAAAATCATGTTGCCTATAATAATAATAATAATAAGGATTGATTTGATTCAGTTTCACTAATTTGATGTACTTTCCGTAAAACAAAATAAATAAAAATGAGAATTAATTAAAATTAGGATTAATTAGATTCAATTTACTAATTTCTCGTAGTAATTGGAAATTATATATATATATATATATATATATATATATATATATATATATATATTTCTATAAAAAGAGAGTCGAGACACATGTCACTTTCTCGATTTTTGATTTTTATTTTAAAATATAGTTTATATATAGAGATGTATCCTTAAATTTCTTAAAAAAATTCTAGATATGTATTGTGGGAGTTTTATTCCACAACTTACACTCAACTACCAATAAAAAAAACCTTCCTTTATTTTTTTAGCTTAAAATTTTAAATGTATATAATTTTTTAAATCAAGTTTATTTTTAATAAAAATATATCAAATTAATTTTTATTTCACAATTTTCAACTAGACATCCATATGAATATAATAAATTTGATGGATTTACAATAATGACCGATTGCACAAAAAAATTATATTATAAAAACTATGAATATTTATTTTCAAGAAATTAATTGATGCAAAACAAAAATATATTAACTCATTTATTGTTTACATAAAAAATAAATTATGATATTTATTTAATTATAATAACTAAAAATAATAAAACATACACCGCACACACACACATATATTAAGACTTAATCACATATTACTTTCGTCTCTAAAATTTGTTCCTACTTTTTTTCGGTATGTCCAGGAAATTTGTTCATGTAATGGACACTAATTGACTTAACACTCCGCTAATGTGGTATTCTTTCTTAAATTATATTACACCCCATAATACACTCACGCTAATATGATTTTCATGTCGAAGGTCATTCAAAAATAAATTTAGAGATCGAGAAATTATTTTCTAATAAGAAAATATCTTATGCGGTGCATCGCACCGGAGAACATCTAGTTACTATTAAAAGAGAGTTGTACAAAACACGTGTCTTTATGTGGATTTTTTGGATTAATTATCTTTTTTTATTTTTAAAAATACACTAACTCCTACATATTTGAATGAGAGTTAATGGGAACCAATTTTTTTCTTTTTTCTTTTTATTTTTCTCTCAATGTTTAGAAGTTAATAGTTTTATCGTCTCAACTCTATTTTTATTATTAATATTTTAAATTAATCTTCTTTTTATTATATTTGACTTAACATTCATTAGGCAAATATATAATTAAACTATTTATTTTTGAATATAAGTTGTTTTTGAATAATTATTACATTATATCTTGATTTTAAATTATTTGTATATAAAATACAAAAATCAGATAATTTTTAAATAATTTCTTTGAAGTAAATCTATCTTTTTACAAGATTAATATTTTTACTTCAGTTTCACCTTCATATAATAATTTTAGATTATTGAGTTATTTTATTTTAAAAATATTTGGGAAAAGAATTATAGACATGTTAGACTTACAATTCCCAGTAGAAAGATATATTATTAGTTAAAATAATTTCTTGATTGATTTTTCTTTTTGTGTAAAGAAAAATTATATAAACAAATATAATAACTTGGTTATTTTTTATTTAAATACGTCACAATAATATACTTTATCACCCTATGCCTCATGAACTAATATCATTGTGGGTCTCATGGTATATTAATAAGTATAAAATGTGTGACTTTAATCTAAATATTTATCAAAAATATGTGACGTTCTTTCGCCTGTATACTGATATGTAATTGCATTAGTATATTAATATAAATATTACAAATATAAAATAATCATATAGATTACTGTCATGTTTATATATTTTATATCGAGCTTTTACACATCTATACTTAGTATTAAAAGAGAGTCGCAAAAAATCTAAGGAAACATGTGTCATCTCCACATTAATCCTCTCTTTAAAAATCTTAAAAAAATGGACGTTTAATTTGGGATGAGGTTAGAGGTTATTCCATTATATACTATCTACCCATTAAAAAATTTCTCTCATTTTATTCCTTTTATTTTTAAGCTAATAGTT
Source organism: Orobanche coerulescens (assembly GCA_033398695.1). Lineage (NCBI taxonomy): Eukaryota > Viridiplantae > Streptophyta > Magnoliopsida > Lamiales > Orobanchaceae > Orobanche > Orobanche coerulescens. The sequence goes on along the minus strand of CM065816.1, from coordinate 135,838,261 downwards.
TAAACAATTATAACTTTTATGTATCAATTTTAATTTTGAAAAAATATATCAAATTAATTCTTACTTCGTACTCTTTAATTTGACATCCATATAGTATATATAAAGTAATATAAATATAATTATAATATATTTAGATGATTAAAATATTTCAATATAAAAATATAAAAATGTTGAAGAAAAATATACTTTAGTTTTTTTTCATAGTTTTTTTAACAATTATTTGATTTTTAAGAATTATTTTGTTTTGATTATAAAATAGTAAAATATATTACATTGATGTCAAATCATATAAAAAATTATATTAGTAAGAATATCGGTTACTTTTAATAAAAGTTGATAATATAACAACAACAACAACATCAGAGCCTTAGTCCCAAAATGCTTTGGGGTCGGCTATAATGAAGTTGATAACAATAAACATAATTTAATTTCTTATTTATAAAATTAGATATAAAACTCTATATGAAAAAAATGTCGGTGCTTAATTAAATTACGGTTTTCCTATCATGTGCCCTTAGATCACATGATAAGAGTTTATAAATGAAATTAATTTAAATAATAGTATATGTATAGGTGTGTGTATAGTGACTCATGTATATTTTATAATAATTTTATAATATTATTGAAATTCGATCACATATTATTAATATAATAAAATATTTAACATTTTACGCCGTGCATCGCACAGGAGGACATCTAGTATATATATAATAGCGTCACGAATTTGAAGCAATAGATTAATTCTCTTCCCTATGTGGCATTCTCTTAATTTTGGATTTCTATTTATCTAAAATCTTGATTCTCACATCAATTTAAAATGGCACTTAACCGAGAGACAACCTAAATAAATAGAATTCAATGTCTTGAATCCCACATCGATTTAAAGTAGAACTCCATCAACGGAGAATCTAAATAAATACTTAGGCCAATGTGTATTTTTCAACCACATTTATTCTACACACAAGCTTAAGAATATTATTTCCGTTGTGTTTAATTTGGCCAATTATTAAGTTGGGCAAATTAAAGTTTTAGTGAAAATTTAATCGGATAATTATAAATTTACATTAATTTTATTTCTCTAAAATTTGAATCTCACGTCTATTTTTTGTGTAGTTTATGATAATTGAAAATATATATAATAGCGTAACAGATTTGAAATACCACATTAACTTTTTCTCATACACGATATTCATTTTTATTAGAAACAGTATATCAATATTTATAAAAAATATAATAAAAGATAATTATTGTACATCTTGAATCACAAATGTAATGGACATTATTCTTGTTACTTAGTAATCATATAAAACATTATATACTTTCACTATCAATTTCTCAATCAATTATTCATAAATTAAAAAAAATAACAATATTATATTCGTATACTGTAGTTAACTTACTGTAGTTAACTTAATTAGATTACAGAAGTTATAACAATGTCTCGATTGTGTCCAATCAAATAAAAACTAAATGCAAATAATAATAAAATGCATTAATAATACTAACAATACTGTTGTATCGAGATTTATTCACCTCGACAGGCGATCAACTACAAGGTCGAGCGACCGAGTCCTCTATCAGTGAAGCTATGGCAAACTCACCTAATCGAAGATACCAGACCACCATCAAGTACCTAGCGATCGACTCCCAAGGCGATCGCCCTTTAGCGTCCGGTGATCGACTCAAGTGCCCGGCTAAGGACAACCGACCTACGCCCCGGACAGAGACGATCGTCCATCAAAGTCTACGAAGACTGGATCTCAAGACAGCACCCATGTGCAGATCCGAGATAAGATCCGCGTTTCGCGGATCGTTGACCACCAACAGCTGTCTCTGACAAGGACGACTTTACCTACCGACAAGCCCGCCGAAAGGCACGAGGTGGGACCGTCCGTGACAGCGACTCAGACGCGTGCAGGCTTCTCATAGATCACGGATCGATCGCAAGAATCAACTCTTGCATACTTTAAGGAGACAAGCCCATGTGCCAAAAGACGATCGCCCTCTTATTATAATACAGCAAAGGCGATCGCCCGACAGATCCAAGTTCTATAAATAGGTTCCGCATTCAGTTCACGAATTCTTGATTCGGTTCAAGAATTCTCCATTAAGTTCAGAGAAAATACATACAAACATACATAATCTCAGGCTCCCGGCTTCCTCACCGGAATCTACCTTAGGACTTCTCTCTCAGCACCTCTCAACCAGAAGACGGTCGGCAGAGGCCATAAGTCTCCACGGGTCAGATTCACAAGCCCCGGAGCTCCAACCAACAGCTTATACACGCCGTGAAAGACGATCGATCTTTCACCGCCGTCACAGCTCGTCAACGTTGTTACAAGAACTCACAGAGCATCACATCTGGTTCTTCTGGCAATCTACACGCTCACAAGCTTAGATAACTAGAATCGTTACACTCATTGTAATAGTATTCTAACATTAATACTTGTATCCCCGAATATTGGTATTAATAATATCTCGCGAGAGCATTCAAGCCCGGGATTAACAACCCCGGCAATTCTAGTGTTATTTATCCTTTCCCACGGAAGTGTTCTCACATTTGTTTGCTATCCATCAATTCCAGCAATATCTATCTCCGGATAATATTTTGGGTAGCAACAAATACAAAACAAAAGAAGAAGAAAAAGGTTTATAGAGCAATAAAGTTTTTTGTTTTTTGAGATAGATGAGTAATTTTTCTATTTCTTTTGTCACAATAATAAATTATAGGGATTCCAATTAATTTAGTCTTGATCTATTAATATACTATGGAGGAGGAAACAAAAGTAAAAAAATTTGGTGGGAATAATAGGAAGGAAAGAGTAAAGGATATTATAGTCACATAACTTTTAGACTTCTAATAAAAAGTTGAAAAGTTACATAATTCGAGCTTTTATTGAAGCGTATGTCTAGACACATTAGGTCTGTTTAGCATCACTCTAATTAATAAAGGGTATTTTTTAGTTGTTGGGTAACGGGTCGAATACTCCAAAAATTGAACAGGATCGATTATAAAGCGGATTACCGAATATAACTATTACAAGATATATTCTTACGGGACAGGGTTGAAGGATTACATGCCAACTAAATGAACCTTTAATTATAATCAATATAATTAAATCAAAGAACACGAAAACACGATGTCACGAATCGATTTTATCACCCGAACAAATCAAACACAGTCTGATTTTTAACACTAGCAACAGTAAGCAAATTATGAATGCAAATATAATGAATATATTTATTATAATATATATATATATGGGTATATGGGGAAGCCGATGAAGATAGTCACCCAGCGGATAGATCACCTGAGACTGCTGAGTGGTCCCCGGAGTAAACGAACTAAACGAGACTCAAGAAGAGGCAGGAGGGGTAGTAGGAGCTAAGGCTCCGGCTGAACAAGCAGATACAGTTGTGGGATTAGATTACGATAGTCAGAGGCCAATAAGAATAATAGATGAGCTAATCGAGGAGAACAATCCACGAATAGAACAACTAGCAGACGAATGTTCCGCGAAACTGGAGTTCTATGAAGAGCTAGATTATTAGACGATAGAGCCTGTGAGGAAAGCGCTGATTGAGAGAGAAAAAGAAGCGCTAGTGGACGAATTTAATCAGGCCCTTACATCAAACTGAAGGAAAGGCTAAATAGGCGTAAAAGGGGAGCTGATTGAGGAGCGAGCAGGAGTGCCAACTGATCCACTACTGGGATGGGCAGTCGTTGAAGCCATTAAAGGAAGAGTCTTGATGGATGCGTCAAGTTACATCATACGAGAAGAAGTGAGCTATTTCATTCTCACCCGGAAGACATATTGAAAATCGCTAAAGACAAAGAGAAGACAGGACGGCGTATTTAGCTTAAGAATATGTTGATAATTTCCTGTGTGGTTTCCCATCTTGCTGTTCGTCGTCACCATTGTTCACATTTTACTATTCGCGAGTTAGGGTTTCAGAGACATTATCTGCTCTGATTTCTGTTCGTATCTTAAGAGAGGAAATTTCTGTGCTGATTTTTGTTCGTTTCATAGGGTTTTTGTTCGTATCACTGCAGCGAATCGCCTCCTTTTGTTCGTATTTTGGTCCGTCTTGCGGATTTGGGTCTGTTTGGTTTAGTCGATTTCCTGTCGATTTCATGTTACAGATCTTGCCCGTTAGTTTTGTGCTAGTCTTTTCTGTTTCATTTTACAGATTTTTGCTTTAACTTGGATTAGGGTCGATGGAAAGCACGAACCTGTGAACCGCGACCCCTAATTCCTTTTGCGCCGGTATTGGCCATTTTTTTTGGCCGGCGTACCGCCGGAATAATAATTACCCAACGCTGCATTCAGTCCCTCCCCTTCAATCTAACAATAGTATAGCATATAGTATATAACTGTCTGTTTTGCAGGTTGTCTTGCCGGTTTTTCAAGCTGCTCGGAACCCTCTCTAAGACTTCCTCTTTTTTGAGTCGTCTCGAAGGCTGTATCATTGTTCTTTTCCGTTTAGTTTCGTTTTGTCAGCCATACATATACTATTTACTGTGATTTTTCTGTGGTTTGCCAGCTTATAATTGTCTTTTACATTCTCATCATATTTTATTTTTTCTTTTACCTCAGTTTTATTTTTCGTACTGCATTTGTGTTTTGTGTTGGTAGATGTCGCGCTATCTGCGGGTCGGTAGTTGGAATTTGGGTACCTTGACGGGTAAGATTTTGGAGCTCGTAGATGTTTTGGGTAAGAGAAGGGTTGATGTGGCTTATATTCAGGAGACTGGGTGGAAAGGAGGACAGTCCAGGGAGGCGAACGGGTATAAATTGTGGTATTCAGGACTTGCTAACTCGAGTAATGGTATGGGTATTCTTTTGTCTAAGGAGCTAAAGGATAACGTCGTGGAAGTGAAGAGGTGTAACGATAGGATTATGTCCGTTAGAGTGGTTGTTGGGGAGAAGGTGGTTAACGTGGTTTGCGCGTATGCCCCTCATGTTGGTTTGGGTGTGCTTGTTAAGGAAGCTTTTTGGGTCTGTTTAGATGAGTTGGTCGGGTGTATTCCAGACGATCAATTTATTGTTTTGGGAGGCGATTTCAATGGGCATATTGGTGAGGGGGTGGATGGTTACCATAGTGCGCATGGGGGTTTCGGTTTCGGAGTTAGGAATGCAGGAGGTTCCGCACTGTTGGAGTTTGCCACTGCGCATGAGTTGGTAATTGCTAACTCTATTTTTCAGAAGAGAGATGAGCACCTCATCACCTTCGGTAGTGGGGGGCACAACACGCAAATTGACTACCTTCTTTTGCGCAGTCGTGATGCCAGGGCGTGAGTGGACTGCAAGGTTTTCCGGAGCGAGGCATGTGCTTCTCAACACCGGCTGCTGGCTATGGATTTATCCATGGGAGGTCGTGTTGTTAGCAGGGCTAGAGAAGCTAGACCTAGGATTCTCTGGAAGAATCTGAAGGGTGAGAAGGCGACATAATTCAGGAAGTCTTTGACCCACGAAGGAGGTTTTTTGCTGGGGGGCGATGCTAACCTTATGTGGACCAGCATGGCTAATGCTATTAGGAGTGTGGGCGAGAAGGCGGTAGGGGTTTCTTCGGGCAGGTCTAGTGGACCTAGGGAGGCATGGTGGTGGAATGAGGGGGTCCAAAAGAAGGTTAAGGCTAAACAAGCGCTATTTAAGGAGCTTTTGTCGGTTAGTGCTGGGGATGAGAGAATCCTGAAGCTTATAGCGTACAAGGTGGCGAAAAGAGAGGCTAAGAAGGCAGTGGCTAAGGCTAAAGGTGAGGCTTACGAGGAGATGTACAAGCGCCTAGACACCAAAGAAGGAGCGAATGCTATCTTTAAACTAGCGAAAGCTAGGGAAAGAGGGCGGCGCGACCTGGGTCCCGTTAAGTATATTAAGGATGATTTGGGCCAAGTGTTAGTGAATGATGTGGCTATTAAGGAGAGGTGGAATAAGTATTTTTTTGAGCTTTTCAATGAGGCTAGGGGAAGCGACCCGGTGGTGCAAGGAGTTAGTCTTCCTGCTGCTCGTTCGTTTAGTTCCTGTGAGCGCATCAGCAAGGAGGAAGTAAAGGGGGCCCTTTTTAAAATGGGTAGAGCTAAGGCTGTAGGCCCGGATCAGATCCCTATTGAGGTGTGGCTTTGTCTGGGGGTTGAAAGATTACATGCCAACTAAATGAACCTTTAATTATAATCAATATAATTAAATCAAAGAACCTGAAAACCTGATGCTGTCAGAACTGATTTTACCGCCCAGAACAAATCTGAAACACACAGTACATATTTTTAACACTAGCAACAGTAAGCAAATTATGAATGCAAATATAATGAATATATTTATTATAATATATATATATATATATATAACGAATATATAATATATTATAATAAGACTATATATATATATATATGGGTATATGGGGAATATATGGGTATATGGGGAAGCCGATGAAGATAGTCACCCAGAAGATAGGTCACCTGAGACTGCTGAGTGGTCTCCAGAGTAAACGAACTAAACGAGACTCAAGAAGAGGCAGGAGGGGTAGTAGGAGCTAAGGCTCCGGCTGAACAAGCAGATACAGTTGTGGGATTAGATTACGATAGTCAGAGGCCAATAAGAATAATAGATGAGCTAATCGAGGAGAACAATCCACGAATAGAACAACTAGCAGACGAATGTTCCGCGAAACTGGAGTTCTATGAGCTAGATTATTAGACGATAGAGCCTGTGAGGAAAGCGCTGATTGAGAGAGAAAAAGAAGCGCTAGTGGACGAATTTAACCAGGCCCTTACATCAAACTGAAGGAAAGGCTAAATAGGCGTAAAAGAAGAGCTGATTGAGGAGCGAGCAGGAGTGCCAGCTGATCCACTACTGGGATGGGCAGTCGTTGAAGCCATTAGAGGAAGAGTCTTGATGGATGCGTCAAGTTACATCATACGAGAAGAAGTGAACTATTTCATTCTCACCCGGAAGACATATTGAAAATCGCTAAAGACAAAGAGAAGACAGGACGGCGTATTTAGCTTAAGAATATGTCGATAATTTCCTTTGTGGTTTCGCATCTTGCTGTTCGTCATCACCATTGTTCACGTTTTACTATTCGCGAGTTAGGGTTTCAGAGACATTATCTGCTCTGATTTCTGTTCGTATCTTAAGAGAGGAAATTTCTGTGCTGATTTTTGTTCGTTTCATAGGGTTTTTGTTCGTATCACTGCAGCGAATCGCCTCATTTTGTTCGTATTTTGGTCCGTCTTGCGGATTTGGGTCTGTTTGGTTTAGTTGATTTCCTGTCGATTTCATGTTACAGATCTTGCCCGTTAGTTTTGTGCTAGTCTTTTCTGTTTCATTTTACAGATTTTTGCTTTAACTTGGATTAGGGTCGACGGAAAGCACGGACCTGTGAACCGCGACCCCTAATTCCTTTTGCGCCGGTATTGGCCATTTTAGCGTACATCACGAATAATAATTACCCAACGCTGCATTCAGTCCCTCCCCTTCAATCTAACAATAGTATAACATATAGTATATAACTGTCTGTTTTGCAGGTTGTCTTGCCGGTTTTTCAAGCTGCTCGGAACCCTCTCTAAGACTTCCTCTTTTTTGAGTCGTCTCGAAGGCTGGTATCATTGTTCTTTTCCATTTAGTTTCGTTTTGTCAGCCATACATATATTATTTACTGTGATTTTTCTGCGGTTTGCCAGCTTATAATTGTCTTTTACATTCTCATCATATTTTATTTTTTCTTTTACCTCAGTTTATTTTTCGTACTGCATTTGTGTTTTGTGTTGGTCGATGTCGCGCTATCTGCGGGTCGGTGGTTGGAATTTGGGTACCTTGACGGGTAAGCTTTTGGAGCTCGTGGATGTTTTGGGTAAAAGAAGGGTTGATGTGTCTTGTATTCAGGAGACTAGGTGTAAGGGAGGACAGTCCAGGGAGGCGAACGGGTATAAATTGTGGTATTCAGGACTTGCTAACTCGAGTAATGGTGTGGGTATTCTTTTGTCTAAGGAGCTAAAGGATAACGTCGTGGAAGTGAAGAGGTGTAACAATAGGATTATGTCCGTTAGAGTGGTTGTTGGGGAGAAGGTGGTTAACGTGGTTTGCGCGTATGCCCCTCATATTGGTTTGGGTGTGCTTGTTAAGAAAGCTTTTTGGGTATGTTTAGATGAGTTGGTTGGGTGTATTCCAGACGATCAATTTATTGTTTTGGGAGGCGATTTCAATGGGCACATTGGTCAGGGGCGACTTACCCATTCAGTAACTTTGGCACTGGACGTTCGTTCCCAAAATGGGTACTATAGGGTCAATTCAATAATAGACGCCTGTTGGCATTCCACCTTTTTTCTCCTTTCAAGGCATATCCGAAAGAGAATCCAGTATTTATTGGTCGTGAATATTTGAACTGGTTGTTCGCTGTTCAAGAATTATTGTTTGGGTAGTTCATACCATCCATACATAGTGTTTTGATCTAAGATTTCAATTTTTCCGTGTTTCAGCAGTAACATATTGTTCGATGGAGCTAAGGTCAAAAATATGGAAGAAAGCAGCATTTTCACCACTCTACCACCCAGCCGAGTCTGTTCCACTTAATCCCTCTTTCATAGCCACATATCTTTCTGGCTAAGGAATGGGAAATCTTTCTCCTGTCACATGAATAAAATTTTAATTTCATCCGGGAAAAGGGGGTAGATGGTTACCATAGTGCGCATGGGGGTTTCGGTTTCGGAGTTAGGAATGCAGGAGGTTCCGCACTGTTGGAGTTTGCCACTGCGCATGAGTTGGTAATTGCTAACTTTGTTTTTCAGAAGAGAGCTGAGCACCTCATCACCTTCGGTAGTGGGGGGCACAACACGCAAATTGATTACCTTCTTTTGCGCAGTCGTGATGCTAGGGCGTGCGTGGACTGCAAGGTGTTCCGGAGCGAGGCCTGTGCTTCTCAACACCGGCTGCTGGCTATGGATTTATCCATGGGAGGTCGTGTTGTTAGCAGGGCTAGAGAAGCTAGACCTAGGATTCTCTGGAAGAATCTTAAGGGTGAGAAGGCGACAGAATTCAGGGAGTCTTTGACCCGCGAAGGAGGTTTTTTGTTGGGGGGCGATGCAAACCTTATGTGGACCAGCATGGCCAATGCTATTAGGAGTGTTGGCGAGAAGGTGGTAGGGGTTTCTTCAGGCAGGTCTAGTGGACCTAGGGAGGCATGGTGGTGGAATGAGGGGGTCCAAAAGAAGGTTAAGGCTAAACAAGCGCTATTTAAGGAGCTTTTGTCGGTTAGTGCTGGGGATGAGAGAATCCTGAAGCTTGTAGCGTACAAGGTGGCGAAAAGAGAGGCTAAGAAGGCAGTGGCTAAGGCTAAAGGTGAGGCTTACGAGGAGATGTACAAGTGCCTAGACACCAAAGAAGGAGCGAATGCTATCTTTAAACTAGCGAAAGCTAGGGAAAGAGGGCGGCACGACCTGGGTCCCGTTAAGTATATTAAGGATGATTTGGGCCAAGTGTTAGTGAATGATGTGGCTATTAAGGAGAGGTGGAATAAGTGTTTTTTTGAGATTTTCAATGAGGCTAGGGGAAGCGACCCGGTGGTGCAAGGAGTTAGTCTTCCTGCTGCTCGTTCGTTTAGTTCCTGTGACCGCATCAGCAAGGAGGAAGTAAAGGGGGCCCTTTTTAAAATGGGTAGAGCTAAGGCTGTAGGCCTGGATCAGATCCCTATTGAGGTGTGGCTTTGTCTGGGGGAAGTTGGTGTTCAGTGGCTAGTAGAGTTGTTCAACATCCTTCTCAGAGGTTCTAAGATGCCGACGGAGTGGAGACGTAGTATTGTTGTGCCGTTTTTCAAGAATAAAGGCGATGCTCAGAGTTGTAGTAACTATAGGGGTATTAAACTCATCAGTCATACAATGAAACTTTGGGAAAGAGTAGTGGAATGCAGGGTTAGAAGAGAAGTTGAGATATCTGAGAACCAATTTGGCTTCATGCCGGGGAGGTCCACGACTGAGGCCATTCATCTCGTCAGACGCCTTATGGAGAAGTTTAGAGAGTGGCGTAAGGACCTCCATATGGTGTTCATTGATTTAGAGAAGGCTTATGATAGCATTCCGCGTGATGTGATTTGGAGGAGCCTAGAAGAGAGGAGGGTGTCGTTTGTAATACCCGTAATTTCGATTTCCGGTAATTTCTTTTTTTCGGCGAAAGTCCGTTATGACGACTCGCTCATGACCGTTTCGTCATTCCGAGAATGATTAATTCTGCACTTTTTGTCATCCGAGTTCGTTTCGGTGTGGTTTTGTTGAGTTCCGTGCTTTTTGGTGACTTTTCCGCACTTGGGTTTGATTCTTGCGAATCTCGTTGGAAAATGCTGTTTCGAGTTTCCCGTAAGTCCGTTTAACTTTGTTAGGCGTTTTGTGAACTCCGGTTTGGTTATTCGATCACGTATCGTGATTTTCGGACGTTTTGGGCCGTTTTCGTAATTTCCCAAAGTTTGGGGTAATTACTTCCGTTGTCGAATTTTGAGCCTTCGGGTGGTCAGAATTGTGTGTTCTCTTAGCGCTTGTATTCGTCTTTGTGAGTACTTCGTAACCGTATTTTCGATTCATATTCAGGTTCGGGTTTCGGGGTCGTTCGGACCGTCGGAGTGGCCACAACCGAGACGGCCGCAGCAGGTACTGGCCTGGCCGAGTTACGGCCGTAAGGTCCCGGTTACGGGCCACGGCCGTAAGTGATCGGCAGGCATGGCCTGACGAATTCCGGTTACGGCCGTAAGGGCCGAGAGTTACGGCCGTAAGGGCCGAGAGTTACGGCCGTAAGGTGCCAGGCAACTTCCGGACGAATGCCGGTTACGGCCGTAAGTGATCGGCCATGATCGGCTATTTAAAGGCCTGGACGTGGATCTCTCGGTCATTTTCCATTTTTCCTTCGTTTTTCGCGACTCTTCGACGGAATTTGAGGGGTTTTGATCGGGAACATCATAGAACATCATTTTTGGAAGGCTTGTGTTGATTATATCATCATCTAATCCGTGTTCTTCGTCCAAATCGAGGTATTTTGGCTTGAACCCTTGCTTTTGAAGATTTTAGGGATTTTCCTTTTGATTTCGATTCCAATCCGTTTCTAATCAATTAGTTGTTGTATAAACGTTATTTTGGACGTGTTCTACGGATTGTATATCCGTATTTCGAGTTCGTTGGAATCCAATCGGGATTTTTGGTTTTCTAAGGAACCTTGAACATTTAGTATCCAATTAAATGTCTCAAAGGGTTCCCTTCAATTCTTGACCGTGTTTTCCTTTGTTTTCAATTGTTATTCTCATAGTAACCGTGTTTCCGTTGGATTTCACGGAGGATTGTAGGTGTTCGGGGTTTTCCGGGTTGTGCCGTATTCGTAAGAATATTCGGGTGCCGACTATCGAGGCAAGTATATTGCCCATACTTTTCATGTTTCGTAGACGGAATCATTGATAAATGATTTTATGTGCAATCCGAATGTTTTAATGAACTTTTAAAAAGATCGGTATGTTTACGATAATTGTTGTCTCTCAAAAGATAACTCGTATGCTTCGGGGATTAATGTTCTTTCGGAATATGTGCGTTAGTTTCGTATATTGGAAGATGTTAAACATATTTAGTGAATTTAGTAGACCGTAATTATTTGCTGAGGATTGTGTATTGATATGTGTAATTGTTCGGTGAATATGTGACGTTGTGTGATATTAGTTGTTATTCCTTCGTGAGGAGGTTGTGACGCTTGGTGTTGTTTGGTATTGGTATTTCCTTGTGGTTGTGTGACATTAGTTGTGACTGTACGTCGACTAAAGTGGCCATTCTAGCGAAGTACCTAGCATTTGTATGCATATTCTAGTATTCGAATTATGGCTTCCCGTGGCGTTGTGGATGATATGTGTATGTTCACTTAGGGACGGTCTGACGGGACCTCTAGGGATACGTATTGCCGTGTGCATATCACGAACTGTGGTTAACCACCCAGGGATGTCCGACGGGGCTCTGCGGGGTGCGACGGCCGTGAGTCTCGTACCAACGGTTAACTTTGAAATGTTGTGTTGGAGAACTGTGATTTTTGGCGCATATTTCGTCTGATTAGAATGGCAGTCCAAATGGTATCGTACTTAGCTGGAATGGCACCAGTAAATGTGTTGTGTGTGATTTGTCCCTTGACTGTGATAATTTGGTAAGGGTACGTGAGTCCTGTGGTTGCTCTGTGTATTGTAGCTCTGCGGTGTGTTGAGTTCGATCGTATGGTCAAGTTGCAAAGTTGTGCTCTCTGTTGTCGTTCTGTGAGACTGTTGTCCTGGTAATGTTTGACACGGTGTAGTTTATGCCGGGTTATTCTTGTGAGTATGTGATGTGAATAAGTTGATTCACGGACCCCCGTGCTTGTGGTTGAAATGTTACGATTGGGTCGTGGACCCCGTATTTTGTTATCGGAATCGTATTTAGAAATAAATGATTTTGGGCTGTGTCCCTAAGCGCCCCGGAAGGCTTGAGGCTTCTTAAACCCCAAATGTTTTCAAAAACTCCCGAGATCGTAAAATGTTTTGTAAGATGTAAAATGGTTTTATTCCTATCTTTCATAATTCAAACTGTTTTGAGCAAGTGAATCATCTCGGGAAGTATATTCACGATTTCTATGTTCTTGGAGTATGATATGTATGGCTTGCCTTTGTATTTATACTTGCACTAGCAAAACAGTGGAGTTTTGCTAACCCCCGAGTATTCAGGGGGTGGATGTCTGTTTTGCGTCCAGGTACTTGCAGATTGCTGGGGAGCAATTCACAGGATCGTTACGAAGGATGATGGAAGACGGCGATACTAATCACATGTAAACCGGTGTTGAGTATTTGGTGATGTCTTGTTTTGTCCTTCCGTTGTGTTTATTTTTCCCTATGTGGGAACGTTGATTTATGTTAACCCCTGCGTGAGTATGAGTTACGAGAAAGAGTAATGTATGGTTGATGTGTATATTGTGGTAAAAGACCAAATCGGTCTAATGGTTCGTTATTTAGCCATGTCGGCATGTATTGTGTTGTTGTGCTTTCTGTATTTAGCCTGGTAGATCCTCACGGAGAGGGTCTGCGGCGCTGTAATATTCCCGAATGGTTTGGGGGTGTTACAGAATATGGTATCAGAGCTTAGGTTGCGGAAACCTAGGCTGTCGGGTCGAGTTGTGTGTTGTCGGGTCTTGTCTTGTCTTGTCTTGTCAGATTTTGTCTGACTGAGTCGTGTCGCGACGCGTCGTCTGAGTTTGTTGGTCGTTATTAGTATCGTGGGGTGATCATCATCTTCGTGCGACCTGTGGATGTAAGTCTCCCTTCCTTATGTTTGTGCCTCGTCTGATGCGAGTTACTTGTATGATTATTCGTTAAGTGATTGAATCCTTATGTGGATTTTGATTTCGTGATGTGTGGATATTTGACTCTCATCTTTTATCTGTATGAGGGGCGGTGTTGCTGCTAATGTATTTACGAACTGTATTTTATCCGCTGCGTGAGTCCTTTAAAAATGACTTTCAGTATTTTGCAAACTGAGTTCTTATTGGTAAAAAAAAAAAAAAACGGTTCCTTAAATCGAGTTTTGGCACTTTGGCCTTGAATGTTTTATGACGGTTTGATAAAGGATTTTGGTGAGTTTTGGGCATTCTGGCCTATTGAATTTTCGAAAACCTTGAGTATCTTAGAAAATTAAATTCCGAGACGTACTTTTAAAACGAATTATTTTCTTGCAGTGTTTTCAAGGTGCTTTCTAATGCCACAATACATTTCAATTTCCAGTTGAGGACCAAAAATATTTTGAGATATTTTCAAATGCAGTTGCTTAGACCCAAGGGTCGAATACTTCTGATAGTTTTTCACTAAAAGAAAAGTGTCCTCATTTTTGTTCAAACGCAAGATGGTTTTCAAAGTCTCGATAAGGGTGTTTGTACTACTTTTTGTAAAGTGATACTCAAGATCTACCGGCGTTTCCAAATTATTTTCAAAATGTGGTTTTCGTTTTAAAACCCATCATTTCCTGCTTGTGGTCGGAGTAGTTATGTATGATTGTGTATATATGTGCTTGTTTTGTGATGTTTAGTAACTATATGCTGGTTATCGTTCGGGCCATTGTAATCGTCGAGCGATGCCGTGGTTGTTGTGATTTTAGTATGTATTGATATGTTATGCCAAGTTGGCATCTCCGGTTTGTTGTTTTGCGACGTTATATTCCATTGTACCTAGCAGTTGTATATTCGGTATGCCGAGCCGAGGTGTTTCAACCGTGGTGTGCCGGGGGCATGCACGTGTAAACTGTCCTTCTCATCGGTAACGCATTTCAAGTGTGGACCCGAGAGACACAAGATCCAGTTTTGCGAGTTGGGTTCCGAGTCTTTCGGGGCACGAACTTCAGTACAGATATCAGGATCGAATCTAAGAGGCCCATGAGAAATGTTTCCGTCGACTGCTTTTGTGTTGTTGCCTTGTTTCCGTTATTGTGAGTTGCGGGGACGACCTTCTTTTATAAGAGGTCGAATGTAGTACCCGTATTATTTTTGGATTCTGCATTTTTCTCTTTATCAATTCTATCGACTCGCTCGTGTTCGTTGATGCTTTCTGAACTTGTTCTGTATTTCAGTTTCGCCGTTCGAACGAGCTGTGATCTTGTTTTGGGTCGATCTGGTTATCGCTATGACTTTTCCGAGTTCGGTTCGATTCTTGTGAACCTTGTTTGGAAGTAACATCTTTTGGTTCTACTAGTTCTTTTATTCGAAATGGATCGAATTTTGAACTTCTGTATTTTTGGCTCTATCAACTCGTTTATGTTCGTTGACATTTCTGGGCTTGTCCTACCCCTTGCTTTTGTTGATCGAACGAGTGTGGTATGGTTTCGGAATAACTCGTTTGTCGTTATGACTTTTCAATTGCTATTCCCTTTCCTGTGGATCTTATGTGAATGCACATCTTGTTGTTTTCACCGGATCATATACTGTCTCGAGTCGAGATGTGAACCTTGGAGTTGTTGTTTGAATTTTATTGTTCTTCGTGATTCGAACATGATTGTTCGATTTTTGTTGTCTCGATCGTCGCGGCTCGATCGTTTGATTACTCGTTTTTGTTGATCTCGTTTCGTGATCGTTGAACATTCAGACTTCTTCGTAATTCCCTTAAGTTCGGGAAATTAGTCTCGTTTTTGATCTTCCAACCCTTGGGCGGTGGAATTCCGTATTTGTTCAGCAATTGGCTTGAGTTTGATTGATGTACCGTTGGGTTGGTCAATCATATTGATTTTCGTTCGTTGTGTTTCGTGATTGTCGGATATTCGACTTGATTGTATTATCCGTTTGTTGACGCTTGGCACTTGTTGGTTTTATTATGTCTCTATCAGTGGCGTTGTGTTGGTCGTTGTGGAGCGTGTTTCCACGCTGTATGTCTCTTTGCGTTTCTTGCAACGTTTCGCCGTCGGGCGCGAGTTTTCGGTTTTTGTGTATCTCGTCGAGTTTGCCTGGCAGGGGATATTGCTTCTCCCTACTTGTTTTAAGTTTCGGGACGAAACTTCTTTTAAGGAGGGTAGAATGTAATACCCGTAATTTCGATTTTCGGTAATTTCTTTTTTTCGGCGAAAGTCCGTTTTGACGACTCGCTCATGACCGTTTCGTCATTCCGAGAATGATTAATTCTGCACTTTTTTGTCATCCGAGTTCATTTCGGTGTGGTTTTGTTGAGTTCCGTGCTTTTTGGCGACTTTTCCGCACTTGGGTTCGATTCTTGCGAATATCGTTGGAAAATGCTGTTTCGAGTTTCCCGTAAGTCCGTTTAACTTTGTTAGGCGTGTTGTGAACTTCGGTTTGGTTATTCGATCACGTATCGTGATTTTCGGACGTTTTGGGCCGTTTTCGTAATTTCCCAAAGTTTGGGGTAATTACTTCCGTTGTCGAATTTTGAGCCTTCGGCTGGTCAGAATCGTGTGTTCTCTTAGCGCTTGGATTCGTCTTTGTGAGTACTTCGTAACCATATTTTCGATTCATATTCAGGTTCGGGTTTCGGGGTCATTCGGACCGTCGGAGTGGCCACGACCGAGACGGCCGCAGCAGGTACTGGCCTGGCCGAGTTACGGCCGTAAGGTGCCGGTTATGGCCGTAAGTGATCAGCAGGCATGGCCTGACGAATGCCAGTTACGGCCGTAAGGGCCGAGAGTTACGGCCGTAAGGTGCCAGGCAACTTCCGGACGAATGCCGGTTACGGCCGTAAGGCCCGGCCGGTTACGGCCGTAAGTGATCGGCCATGATCGGCTATTTAAAGGCTTCGACGTGGATCTCTCGGCCATTTTCCATTTTTCCTTCGTTTTTCGCGACCCTTCGACGGAATTTGAGGGTTTTTGATCGGGAACATCATAGAACATCATTTTTGGAAGGCTTGTGTAGATTATATCATCATCTAATCCGTGTTCTTCGTCCAAATCGAGGTATTTTGGCTTGAACCCTTGTTTTTAAAGATTTTAGGGATTTTCCTTTTGATTTCGATTCCAATCCGTTTCTAATCAATTAGTTGTTGTATAAACGTTGTTTTGGACGTGTTCTACGGATTGTATATCCGTATTTCGAGTTCGTTGGAATCCAATCGGGATTTTTGGTTTTCTAAGGAACCTTGAACATTTAGTATCCGATTAAATGTCTCAAAGGGTTCCCTTCAATTCTTGACCGTGTTTTCCTTTGTTTTCAATTGTCATTCTCATAGTAACCGTGTTTCCGTTGGATTTCACGGAGGATTGTAGGTGTTCGGGGTTTTCCGGGTTGTGCCGTATTCGTAGGAATATTCGGGTGCCGACTATCGAGGCAAGTATCTTGCCCATACTTTTCATGTTTCGTAGACGGAATCATTGATAAATGATTTTATGTGCAATCCGAATGTTTTAATGAACTTTTAAAAAGATCGGTATGTTCTCGATAATTGTTGTCTCTCAAAAGATAACTCGTATGCTTCGGGGATTAATGTTCTTTCGGAATATGTGCGTTAATTTCGTATATTGGAAGATGTTAAACATATTTAGTGAATTTAGTAGACCGTAATTATTTGCCGAGGATTGTGTATTGATATGTGTAATTGTTCGGTGAATATGTGACGTTGTGTGATATTAGTTGTTATTCCTTCGTGAGGAGGTTGTGACGCTTGGTGTTGTTTGGTATTGGTATTTCCTTGTGGTTGTGTGACATTAGTTGTGACTGTACGTCGACTAAAGTGGCCATTCTAGCGAAGTACCTAGCATTTGTATGCATATTCTAGTATTCGAATTACGGCTTCCCGTGGCGTTGTGGATGATATGTGTATGTTCACCTAGGGACGGTCTGACGGGACCTCTAGGGATACGTATTGCCGTGAGTGTGCGTATCACGAACTGTGGTTAACCACCCAGGGATGTCCGACGGGGCTGGGCTCTGCGGGGTGCGACGGCCGTGAGTCTCGTACCAACGGTTAAATTTGAAATGTTGTGTTGGAGAACTGTGATTTTTGGCGCATATTTCGTCTGATTAGAATGGCAGTCCAAATGGTATCGTACTTAGCTGGAATGGCACCAGTAAATGTGTTGTGTGTGATTTGTCCCTTGACTGTGATAATTTGGTAAGGGTACGTGAGTCCTGTGGTTGCTCTGTGTATTGTAGCTCTGCGGTGTGTTGAGTTCGATCGTATGGTCAAGTTGCAAAGTTGTGCTCTCTGTTGTCGTTCTGTGAGACTGTTGTCCTGGTAATGTTTGACACGGTGTAGTTTATGCCGGGTTATTCTTGTGAGTATGTGATGTGAATAAGTTGATTCACGGACCCCCGTGCTTGTGGTTGAAATGTTACGATTGGGTCGTGGACCCCGTATTTTGTTATCGGAATCGTATTTAGAAATAAATGATTTTGAAATTTGTGTCCCTAAGCGCCCCGGAAGGCTTGAGGCTTCTTAAACCCCAAATGTTTTCAAAAACTCCCGAGATCGTAAAATGTTTTGTAAGATGTAAAATGGTTTTATTCCTATCTTTCATAATTCAAACTGTTTTGAGCAAGTGAATCATCTCGGGAAGTATATTCACGATTTCTATGTTCTTGGAGTATGATATGTATGGCTTGCCTTTGTATTTATACTTGCACTAGCAAAACAGTGGAGTTTTGCTAACCCCCGAGTATTCGGGGGATGGATGTCTGTTTTGCGTCCAGGTACTTGCAGGTTGCTGGGGAGCAATTCACAGGATCGTTACGAAGGATGATGGAAGACGGCGATACTAATCACATGTAAACCGGTGTTGAGTATTTGGTGATGTATTGTTTTGTCCTTCCGTTGTGTTTATTTTTCCCTATGTGGGAACGTTGATTTATGTTAACCCCTGTGTGGGTATGAGTTACGAGAAAGAGTAATGTATGTGTTGTTACCCAAAATATTATCCGAAGATAGTGTTGCTGGAATGATCGAGTAACCAACAAGTGCGGGAGCACGTCCGTGAGAATTTAAATGACACAAGATTTGCCGGGGTTGTTAATCCCGGGCTTGAATGCTCTCGCGAGATTTTATTAATAAGTATACTGTTGAGTACAAATATTAACGTTAAAATCTATCACAAAGAGTGTAAAGAATTCTAGTTCTCTAAGCTGTGGAGCGTATAGAATGCCGGAAGAATCAGATATGGAGTTCTCTGAATTCTTGCTATGGATGTTCTATGTGTGAGAATGTCTTTCTCTTTTCTCTCTCTTGTTTGCTGTGTGTTTCGAAGTCCTTATTCTGTGTTATGGACCTTCTATTTATAGCAGACCAAGTTCCTGGGGGCCCTCCTGCGATCGCAGCCGATTGTCGTTATTTATATTATAATAAGACGGCCGATCGTCTCGTCGCGTGGGGCTTTTCCCTTAAAGTCCGCGGTTGTTACTGACAGTCGGTTGTACGGCCTCACGGGGAACTCGCATGCGCCCTGAGCCGCTGTCACCCACCTTTTCGGCGGTACTGTTGGTAGGTGAAGTAGGTGACAGACTGTGAGCACCGGTCTTGTCTGTCAGTACTTTTTCGAAGGTCTGCGGCCCTGTTGGTAGGTGAAGTAGGTGGCAGGATGTGGGCACCGATCTTGTCTGTCAGCACCTTTTGAGATCTGCACGCGGGTCCCAGCCCGAGATTTGGGCTTTGATGACTTTTGACGGATGTTGGATTAATACATGGCACGAGACGATCGCTAATCAACAAAAGACGATCGCCAATCAACAAAAGGCGATCGCCGTGGGTGCCGAGTTCAGGGTGTTTGCCCCGAGCATATCTCTCATGGTAGACTTCCCGACTGCTATGACGATCGCCTTCGAGGCGTGTTTAAATGCCGCACAACAATTGCCCCCCAGCTCGGCTCGATGTTGAAAACACGGGGTGAGGTGGCACTTTCGCGATCGCCAATGTTTTAGGCAAGGCGATCGATTTCAAATTTGGACGATCTCCTTTATACTGGGAGCGGCGGGAAAAGAGACGCAGGCTCGCGAAACAATGCGAGACACGCGTCGCGTTTCTATTGAGGAGCCCGACGGTTCGTCGAGACTTTGTCGATTGGCGTGCCCTCGAAAGACGCGTGCGCGGGACTCGAGGCCGCATTTATTGCGTCTGGCCGCCGGTTGCATCCCGGCCCTCGGACTTTCGCCTATTTGCCCGAGACCCCTGCCTCCATCTATAAAAGGGCTAGGGCTACTCCATTTTCATCTTTTACGCGTCCTTGCCTTCTGCTTTGAAGCTCTGCAAAAATTTCGTAGCTTGTTGTGCCGACTGTCTTCCTTTCTTTAGGTAAGAAACCCAATTTTCTCTCTCCCTTAATTTTTTGAGAATATGTCGGGAGGATCTAAAGCCTTCGAGGTCGGAAGCACTTACGCCGCGGCTTCGCCGGACAGGAGGAAATTCTGTGGGAATCCCCGTGGAAACGGCCACGAGAGGCTATTCGTGCGGGGATTGCCTCGCAGAGCTTGAGGAGCTTTTCAAAGAGGCCGTAGTGGCGGGCTCGCGGCGTCGGAGGAGCGAGATGCGTCGCGGTGGAGGAAGATGAACTGACGCGTTTGTCTTGGGAAAAGATAGCGTCTCGGCCCCGTCTATATGGCTTTTGCTAAAGCGATGGAGGATCGTCGGGCCTGTCCGGAGTTCGATTTGAGGCTTACTCATTTGCTCATCCCTACGTACATGTGAAGCGGACGGAGTTTCGAGCCTTGAACCGTCTCAATGGACTCTTGGTCGAGATCCGAGTTCGGCGACACGAAGGACATGACCATTTGGAGGGCCAAATATCATATCCCCTCGATGTGTCATTGCACGTGCCCTCCGAGAACGAACGTGCCGACCCGGCCTCCCGAGGGTATGGTCGCCATCAACGAAATGACCACTAGCCGGTCTGCGGTTTCCCTTGCCGTTCGCCGTTCGTATCTGTGATCGCACTGAATTTGGCGCCTCTTGATTGGCCAAACGCTTTGCGCAGATTATCGGCCTGTGACATTATTTGGCGGTCACAGTTGTTTCGCCCGCCTTTGCGGCTGGAGATGAATTATCTTTTAAGTGGCGTGCGAAGGAACGATCGGCGGGTACCATATCCAAGGTCGCCAGGGTAGGGTGGTTATCGGGGTGCGAGCAAGACTCGGGCGGCCGAAAAAGTGGTCTTTGGGTTGGTGGTGCATGGAGGTCGGCATCGAGCGAACCGCCGGAGGAGGAGTTGGATATCCCTACCAATTTTCGGAGAGGAATCAGTAAGGGTTTCCTTTCTCCTTTATTTGGATACTCCTTGGGTGATCTAATTTATTTCCCTTTTTGCAGGATCCCTTGTTCCATCGATACGATCTCCCCTTTGATTTCTCGATCGTGCGGGAGCGGATTCGCGCATTGCCGGTCTCTATCTGACGTTCGATCGATCGACCCACGAATCTCATCGGTTGGGAGCTCATTTGTTCGCTTCCCTCGCCACTGAAGGCACACAGTATGACTTTTTATCCACTCTTTTCGCGAGGCGATTGTCTCAAGAGGTCGCCATGTTCACGTAAGTGTCTAACTTGTTTTAGTTTCTTCTTTGGCGAGATTTATTTTCCCGTATCACCGAGCTACCTCGGGAGATCGCCATGTCCAATCCGGTTTTCTCGGTCGCCTTCATCGGGAAAGAAAGCGGGTCGCGTTGCCGACGTCGTCTCGCCCCGCCTCGTGGTGAAGCCCATTGCGGTGCGGCCGCCGAACCGGAATCTCAAGGTGAGGAACAACTCCAGCGCAACCGCAAGAGGCGGAGGCCGAGGCGTCCTTCCGTCAGGCGAGGCGGATTTAGCTATTCTGGGCCGCCGATCGCCGCTCCCCGTTTCTTGTTCCGATGGCGGAGGGTGCAGTCCCGGGCCGTCGGCGTCCGGCTCAGTCGTCTTACGGCTACTTGAAAAGGACGGCGATCGGCGACGCCGAGACTCCTCGGGAAAGCCCTTTTCGGCCGTGATCCAGTGGTCAACAGGTGAGAATGTTTTGAACTTTCCGAGCTAGGCGTTCTGAGTAGTCTTAGGCTAACTCTTTTGGTTTCCTTGGTTTGCGCTGCAGGGTTCGTCTCGCCGATCCGGACGTTGCTCCCATGGTGCTGGACTTTCTGTCGAGCAAGGCTCCGCAACAACCTATCGATGTCCCTGCTTACGTTCGCCAGGCCATCACCTCTTTGCCCAAGGCTTGGACGACCGACCTCGATGCGATCGCTCGTCGGCGATCTGGAGACGCCATGCAGGCGACCGTTGCCCTGGCTCTTCAGACGGCGACGATGGCCGTCAGTGCAAGGATTTTGAGGCGACCCTCCACTGCTCATCTCCATCGCGACCTCGAGGCCGCCCGGAACAAAAATATCGAGGATGCCAACCGGATCCGGGCTATGGAGAAGGAGTATGAGGAGACGGCCAAAAGGGCTAAGCGGGATGTGGATCGATTGATGCAGGAGCTGAGCCGCTCCAAGGAGGCTGCCGATCGGTCCCGTGACGAGGAGCCTTGGCTTTTGAGCTTCCGGCGTCCGCAGAGGAGGCGGCCGGTCAAAGCGATGGTTGATCGGCTTAGCGGTGAGCCGGGCCAGCAAGGAAAGAGCCGGAGAAGTCCCAGGATGAGAATGCCGCCAAGGTTGCCGAGTGGCGGAGGAGGCGAGAAGACGGCCGCGAGTTGAAGGGCTAATCAAGGCGATCGAGACCGATCCCTACCAAAGTGTGGCGCTCGCCGTGGTTTACTATTACTTGGCATATCGTCTTTGTCAGAGCCGCCAAAGAGGCGAGGATCGAGATCGGTCCCTTGATGGAGAGCTTCAAAACTTACGCCCTCGCGCATCCTTTGCACCGGAGTTCTCCTTGCCGATCCTTGACTTGGCCGACTTCGGGATCGACTTGAGTTGGTATACGGGTAAACTCATTCATCCCGAGGCCGAAGCCGATCCGCAAACCGAGGGCGAAGACCCGAGGCGGAGCCTTGAGAGGCATTTTGTTTTCCTCCAAGACTACGTACTTTCGTTTTCTTTTTGTAATGCCTTGGGCCCGTAATGTACTCAACTTGCGTTATGAATAAAATGTTCTTCTTTTCATACGATCGCCTTTGAATGTTTTCGCGCAACTTTTACAAGTATGTGTATGATTGCTTTCGACGTTTTGTTCATCCGATCGATTGTCGAGTGTTGAAAGCATTGATATGTTTTGAATCGAATTCTTACTTGTAATTTTTGTTGGGCGACTTGATCGTCCCGCGTGTTTGATCGAATGTGTTTGAGTGAGGCCGATCGTGTGTGGTTCCTTTTGTTCGATCGTATTTGGGATTAGCTCGACCCATCTGCCCCCTTGTTTTTGTTTGCTTATTGTAAGTAAGGAAACGAAAACTAGGTTGTCCGTGAGCTACCTTGATTTAAATCGTTTACGAAGAATCATGTATGGTTGGGGTGTTCGATTGACCGACCTCCCTTATCGTGTCTTTGTGTGCGAGGGACGTTGTGTATCCCGCGACTCACTTTTTGTGAGGGTCCTCCGTTGGACTACGCGCCTTGTGTTAAAACGAAAGGTGGGCGATCTTGGTCTGGGGAATCCTTGCGCGGGCGTCGTCGGTTTATTCGACTCCACGCCCGCGGCTTGTCGGCTCGCTTCCACCTCGGCCCGCCATGAAGATGGCGACCCTCGACGGTGTACGTTGAGACGGGGTAGTGGCACGTCGCATTGCCGGGTTCACCAAGTTAGATGATGAACCATTGAGGGAGGCGATCGTGTCCACCGATTAGTTTTGGAGGGTCCTTGGCTACGCCGGCCTCGTATACAAACGAAGGGCGGGCGATCTAAGCTCGAAGGAACCATGCATGGCGAAGCCGTTGGTTCCATCGACCTCCGAGTGTCATGCAGTATTGTATTCTACCTCGGATTGTCATTTTTGAACGACGATCCTCTACGGTATGTAATATGCTTGTGGGGCGATCGCCAGAATAGATGGGATAGAGAACAAAAAATATTTCATTATGTTCCTTGTACATTTGGCAGTGGAAAATGAATACAAAGTTATCATTGATAGTATTTCTTCAGATGTATAGCGTTCCAGGGATACCGGTCCGGAGTACCGTCGGGGTGTTCCAGCTCGTAGGCTCCCTTAGTTAGCCATTTCGATATTCTGAAGGGGCCTTCCCAACTTGGTCCAAAGACACCTGTGTGGGTTTGGATCTTTTTGAGGACGAGATCGCCCACTTGAAACCGCCTTTCCCTGACCTTTGAATTGAAGAACTTTTCGGATCTCCTTTTGTGGATAGTGTTCTTCATTTCCGAGGTCAGTCGACGTTCTTCGAGCATGTCGAGGTCGATCCGCCGGGCCACATCATTATCGATCGTCATCTCTTGCTCGGTTCGATGGCTGAGGACGGCGATCTCCGAGGATCACCATACATTCGAAGGCTAGGGCGAATGGGGTTTCGCCCGTTGAATTGCGGGTCGTTGTTCGGTAAGACCACAAAACGTCTGAGAGCTCGCTCGCCCATCGTCCTAGCCTGGATTCGAGTCGCGCTTTAATTGTGTGTTTGAGGATTTTGTTCACTACCTCTACCTGCCCGTTCGTCTGAGGGTGATAGGGAGCCGAGAACAACATTTTGATTCCCCACTTATCACAGAATTGCATGACTTCTAAGCCGTCGAACTGCTTTCCATTGTCGGAGATGATGGCACAGGAGTACCGAACCGGCATATGATGTTTCTCCGGATAAACTTGATCACTTGCTCTTGGCGATCTTGTTTAGCGGTTCGGCCTCTGCCCATTTGTGAAATAGTCGACCTGACGATGGCAAACTCTGACCTCCTAGAGCCGTCGGTAAAGGGACCTATAAGGTCGATGCCCCATTGAGCGAATGGCCATGGGCCGTACATCGAGGTGAGCTCGGGGAGATTTTAATACTTGGTCCCATTACTTGACATCTATGACACGACTGGCATAGGCGATCGCATCCTTCAAGTGACGGCCATAAAAAACCTTGCTGGTTGTCTTATGGATGAGAGCTCGTCCACGGCGTGATTTCCACAAATTCCGTCGTGGATCTCGGCTAAAAGCAGTATCCTTCCTCCGGTGTAATACACTTGAGGAGGAAGGCTGAAAGCTTCGCTTGTAAAGACGATCGTCCAGTAGGGTGTATCAGTCGCTCGGAGCCGGAGTTAGCGAGCTTTGATACGGTCGTCGAGGGCCGTCCGTCCTTCAAGTATGTGATGAGCGAGTCATCCGACTTTCTTTAGTAACGGCAAGCTGTGGCCACGGAGTTTCTTTCGATTGCCGGCCTTTCTGACTTTGTAATTTGGATATTAGAGAAATCGGCTGCCCCATCCGACGATGCTAGCTTGGATAGGGCATCGGCCTAAGAGTTGTGCTCTCTCGGGACTTGTTCGATTTGTACTTATTCAAATTTCGTGCACATCTCGGCGACCAGCTCTTGGTATTTGATCATCTGTTCGCCACGTGCCTCATATTCTCCTTTGACTTGGTTCACCACCAGGAGGGAGTCCATGAAGATATGGAGGCGACGAACGTCTAGGGCGAGAGCCAGGTCGAGCCCCCCTACCAAGGCCTCGTATTCGGCTTCATTGTTGGTCGCTTGAAACCCGAAACGCACGGCATTTGTGAAGCTTTGTCCGTTGGGGCTAATGAGGACGATCCCTGCCCCTGATCGCGAGTTGGTCGCCGAACCGTCAACATACAGCTTCAGGGCGAGTCGGCCAGGCATGGGTCTGACCGTGAGGAATGTTAACTCCACCACGAAGTCCGCGAGCTTGGCCCTTGATCACCGTGCGAGGAGCGTATGTGATGCCGTATTAGGCGACCTCTAGTGACCATTTGAGGAGTCGCCGTTGGTGTCGGTCGATGTAGAACTTGCCTTAGAGGGAGAGTTGTCAAAACCTCCACTTGATGGTCGAAAAAATAGGCTCTTAGCTTACGGACACTCATGACTAGAGCGTAGGCGATCTTCTCCAAAGGTGTATAGCGTGTTTCAGCGTCGTGGAGCGCTTGGTGACATAGTAGATCGGCAGATGGACTAGTCCCTCCGCTCGCACCAAGACCGCACTCGGCGCGACCTCCGAGGCCGCTAGGTAAAGGAATAATTTCTCCCAGGGGATCGGCTTTGCCAGGATTTGGGGTTGGATAAATATTCCTTTATTTTGCGAACGCCATCCGACTCTCCCTCGTCCATGCGAACTTTTTATTTTTGATGGTCGCGAAGAAAGGCTTGCTTTATCGGCGAGCCGAGATATGAAGCGGTTGAGACGGCGGACAACCCGTGAGGCGTTGTACACCTTGATGTTCCGAGGTTCTGCATGTCGAGGATCGCTTTGTATCTTGGTGGGATTCGCCTCGATCCCCCTCTGGTGACAATGTGCCCGGGGAATTTCCGGAGCCCACCCCAAAGTTGCATTTCTTGGGGTTGACTTCATGTTAAACTTTTCGAGGATGGCGAATGTCTCGGCGAGATCGTTGAGGTGATCTTCCTTCTTGAGGCTTTTGACAACGATGTCGTCGATGTAGACCTCCATGGTCTTGCCGATCCGATTCGCAAACATCCCGTGACCCCGGGCTGGTAGGTCGCCCCGCATTCTTCAAGCCGAGCGGCATCCGGACCCAAAAGTATATGTCTTTCTCCGTGTGGAAAGATGTGTGTTTTATGTCTTTCTCCGCCATTGGGATTTGATGATATCCGTGAAGGCATCCATAAATGACATCATTTCGCACTGCAGATCTTATAGACCAAGTGATCAATATGAGGCATCGGAAAGTGATCTTTTGGACAAGCCGCGTTGAGGTCGGTGAAGTCGATGCATAACCTCCAGGAACGGTCGGCTTCTTGGCGAGTACGCGTTAGCGACCCATTGTGGGTCGTCCGTAGCTACCCCGATTAACTTGTTGTCGAGCAACTTTTGGACCTCTATGTCGAGCGCGCGTATTTTGGGCGAATTTCCTACGTTTTTGATGAACAGGCTTCATCGCGGGTCGATCTTTAGATAGTGGCAAGCGTGCTCGGGACTTATGCCAACCATATCTTGATGCGACCAGGCGAAGACTCGATGTTCTTACGTAGCAAATTGACGAGATCTCCTTTCGGTGAGTCGATGCTTGCGCCCGATCTGTACTTCCCGTTACGGGCGGCGGATATATGGCTATACTCTCGACTCTTGATGGGACGGTCGCTTCTTGCTTGGAGCGGTTTGGACTCGATCCTTGGATCGGCGTCGAGACAGCTCGATGTCGTCCGTTAAGCGATCCGAGATGGCGTCCTCGAGTTGGGTTGGTACGATGTGTTTGGTTCGCCGATCTCCATGGGTCGATCGTCGATCTTTTCAACGTTACAAATATCGGGAAGTATTGAAAACGATGCGACATAGGAGTAATTTAAACATCTTTTGCCATTGGTGGTCCCCTTTCTGATGCAAGCCGTCCCATCGGCGGTGGGAATTTGATACAATAAAAGAAGGACGGCGACCGCCTCAAAGGTTTCTAAGAATGGACGACCTAAGAACCCATTATAGATGCTGGGTCTATCTATGATTACAAAAGATAGGTTCCTAGTAATCCTAACCTTGGGATCGTAAATGCATATCAGCTCGACGGAGAACTTGATCCTCCCATAGGCTTGGACAGTGCTGTCGCCGAATCCTTGGAGCACGGTGCCGAATGGCTTGATGAATTTGGTCAGGTTTCCGAGCTGATCCAGAGCTGTTTTGAATATGATATTGCAGAAGCTCCCGTTGTCAACCAGCACGCGGTCGACCGCCTTCCCAAGGATACAGGCAGAGATCACCAATGCATCCTCTTTGGGGCATTGTACCCCCTCCCTGTCTTTATTGGAGAAGGTGATGAGCGTGTCTCTAGCGATGGTCGGCTCTGGGGGCACCACAATATGGACTCCGGCGAATGCCCTTAGTTCGGCCTTCCGCTTCCTATTTGATGCGGTGGAAACCGGGGAAAGGCCCCCGAGGTTCCCACCTTCTGCTTGGAGCATATTAATCCGACCGCCAGGGTTGATCGGAGGAATCGATTCATCGGAATGCTCTGGCTCGTGTTCGATCCTGGCGACCGGATTGGGAGGCGTCCTTTCGATTTGACGGCGCTCGCGCCCTCCGGTCCTCTCTGGTCGAGGTTCTGGCTTGGTGACCAGGTTGTCTAATTTGCCTTCTTGAACAGTCGCGAGTTGCACGAGGAGGTCGCGGCATTGGGTAGTGTTGTGGCGGGACTTTTGTGATAGGCACAGAATTTGCTACGGTCTAGATGACCGTGGTCCCTTATTGGCTTCGGTTTGGAAAGCCACTCCCGCCCCTTAATTGCGTTGAAGATGTGGGTGGAGACAAGTTGAGGTTGTGGAGGAGGTGAACCTCTACATCACCGAAAGCTTTGGTCGCAGCGGCTTTGCGGCCGCCTTTACGGGCTTAGCGACCGCCTTCTTCGAACATGGGATGGCATCTTCCCCTCTCGGTGGGTTCCTCATCTAAACGGAGGGAGAGCATCCTCTGCTGGCCAGGAAATCGGCGGCTCACGATGCGGAAGGCCGAGTAGGTCGGGGGATATCCTTTGTGAGATGCTGAACATGGGTGAGTGGCCGTAGAATCCCCAGGGTGAATAGAGGCGAGCTCGTCGCTAATGGGTTCACCGGTGAGGACTATCTCGTCCACTGGTCGATGTAATCAGTATCGGCTCATCCTTCCCGCTTGATTTTCATCATGCGGTGGGGGCCTTGTGGCGAGCGACTTTGGCGGCGTAAAGTCGTTCGCCAACTTCTCAAGCAATTGATTGAGCGAGGAGGCGGTGAGATGTACCACTGTGGGAGAGGTCGCCCGAGTTAGCGGGAACATCCGACACTTCGTCGCATCGATGCTCCGCATCCGGTCATGTAGATCCGGAATTTGCTCAAGTGGGTCTCCGGTCCGATCTTCCCTCATATAGAGGTGTCTCGTGGGGGAGCGATTGTTGGTTGAACCGGCGAGCTCGACCGACCGCGAGTGGTTCACTTGGTCCAGAGATCGATCTCCGGCGCCCGCCTGTCTAGTAGCGCCTTCATTTCGCCGAGCCGGGCGCCGCATTGCGCCATCGCGTGGCCTCGACAGCTCGCCGATCACACGGAGCGCGAGCCTAGGCGATCATGTACCGATCCCCTTCCCCCATGGTGGATGACGAGTTCTCTGCCCGCAGACTCATTTCTCGGGCGAGTGGGGGCCTGTCGACCGGCCTGTCTTCTGGGAGTCGGATATGCCGAACTCCTGGTGAAGGATTCGGACTCCGATGCTTGAACCCTTGTTTTTAAAGATTTTAGGGATTTTCCTTTTGATTTCGATTCCAATCCGTTTCTAATCAATTAGTTGTTGTATAAACGTTGTTTTGAACGTGTTCTACGGATTGTATATCCGTATTTCGAGTTCGTTGGAATCCAATCGGGATTTTTGGTTTTCTAAGGAACCTTGAACATTTAGTATCCGATTAAATGTCTCAAAGGGTTCCCTTCAATTCTTGACCGTGTTTTCCTTTGTTTTCAATTGTCATTCTCATAGTAACCGTGTTTCCGTTGGATTTCACGGAGGATTGTAGGTGTTCGGGGTTTTCCGGGTTGTGCCGTATTCGTAGGAATATTCGGGTGCCGACTATCGAGGCAAGTATCTTGCCCATACTTTTCATGTTTCGTAGACGGAATCATTGATAAATGATTTTATGTGCAATCCGAATGTTTTAATGAACTTTTAAAAAGATCGGTATGTTCTCGATAATTGTTGTCTCTCAAAAGATAACTCGTATGCTTCGGGGATTAATGTTCTTTCGGAATATGTGCGTTAGTTTCGTATATTGGAAGATGTTAAACATATTTAGTGAATTTAGTAGACCGTAATTATTTGCCGAGGATTGTGTATTGATATGTGTAATTGTTCGGTGAATATGTGACGTTGTGTGATATTAGTTGTTATTCCTTCGTGAGGAGGTTGTGACGCTTGGTGTTGTTTGGTATTGGTATTTCCTTGTGGTTGTGTGACATTAGTTGTGGTATGCGTCGACTAAAGTGGCCATTCTAGCGAAGTACCTAGCATTTGTATGCATATTCTAGTATTCGAATTACGGCTTCAGTGGCGTTGTGGATGATATGTGTATGTTCACCTAGGGACGGTCCTGACGGACCTCTAGGGATACGTATTGCCGTGAGTGTGCGTATCACGAATCGTGGTTAACCACCTGTGGATGTCCGACGGGCCGGCTCTGCGGGTGCGACGGCCGTGAGTCTCGTACCAACGGTTAAATTTGAAATGTTGTGTTGGAGAACTGTGATTTTGGCGCATATTTCGTCTGATTAGAATGGCGATCCAAATGGTATCGTACTTAATGGAATGGCACCAATAAATGTGTTGTGTGTGATTTGTCCTCGATCGTGATAATTTGGTAAGGGTACGTGAGTCCCGTGGTTGCTCGTGTATTGTAGCTATGCGGTGTGTTGAGTTCGATCGTATGGTCAAGTTGCAAAGTTGTGCTCTGTTGTTATGGACCGTTTGTTGTCCTGGTAATGTTTGACACGGTGTAGTTTATGCCGGGTTATTCTTGTGAGTATGTGATGTGAATAAGTTGATTCATGGACCCCCGTGCTTGTGGTTGAAATGTTACGATTGGGTCGTGGACCCCGTATTTTGTTATCGGAATCGTATTTAGAAATAAATGATTTTGGGCTGTGTCCCTAAGCGCCCCGGAAGGCTTGAGGCTTCTTAAACCCCAAATGTTTTCAAAAACTCCCGAGATCGTAAAATGTTTTGTAAGATGTAAAATGGTTTTATTCCTATCTTTCATAATTCAAACTGTTTTGAGCAAGTGAATCATCTCGGGAAGTATATTCACGATTTCTATGTTCTTGGAGTATGATATGTATGGCTTGCCTTTGTATTTATACTTGCACTAGCAAAACAGTGGAGTTTTGCTAACCCCCGAGTATTCGGGGGGTGGATGTCTGTTTTGCGTCCAGGTACTTGCAGGTTGCTGGGGAGCAATTCACAGGATCGTTACGAAGGATGATGGAAGACGGCGATACTAATCACATGTAAACCGGTGTTGAGTATTTGGTGATGTCTTGTTTTGTCCTTCCGTTGTGTTTATTTTTCCCTATGTGGGAACGTTGATTTATGTTAACCCCTGTGTGGGTATGAGTTACGAGAAATAGTAATGTATGGTTGATGTGTATGTTGTGGTAAAAGACCAAATCGGTCTAATGGTTCGTTATTTAGCCATGTCGGCATGTATTGTGTCGTTGTGCTTTCTGTATTTAGCCTGGTAGATCCTCACGGAGAGGGTCTGCGGCGCTGTAATATTCCCGAATGGTTTGGGGGTGTTACATCGTTGCCGTTCGTTAGGGCGATCCAAGACATGTACTTCCAAGCTAGGACTTGCGTTAGGACCCCAGTTGGTGACACCCAGTATTTCCCGGTTGAGATAGGACTGCACCAGGGGTCGGCGCTCTGCCCTCTTCTCTTCGCTCTAATCCTTGACGTCATTTCGCGGGGGATTCAGGATGGCGTCCCGTGGTGCATGCTTTTTGCTGACGACATTGTGTTAGTGGCGGAGTCGAGGAGAGAGGTGAACGCGAAGTTGGAGCTATGTAGGTCTAAGTTAGAATCCCAGGGCTTGCGTGTGAGCCGGTCTAAGACTGAGTATCTCTGGTGTAACTTTAGTGGTGAGGCCAACGAGGAAGAAGTAGAGGTAATGATTGCGGATCAGATCGTACCCCGTACGGATAAGTTCAAGTATTTGGGTTCGATCATTCAGAAGGAAGGTGAGTGTGAAGATGATGTCACTCATCGTATCAAGGCGGGATGGCTAAGGTGGAGAGCAGCGACTGGGGTCATGTGCGACAAGAAAGTCCCACTTAAGTTGAAGGGTAAATTCTATAGAACGGCAATCAGACCTGCGATGTTGTACGGATCAGAATGTTGGGCGATGAAGAAGTCGCTTGAGAGCAAGTTGGTAGCGGCTGAAATGAGAATGTTATGTTGGTCATGTGGTCGCACATTGTTGGATAGAATCTCAAACGGGGTTTTCAGGAACGCGCTTGAAGTGGCGCCTATTTCAGAGAAAGTTAGGGAAGAGAGATTGAGATGGTTTGTCCACGTCCGCAGGAGGCAGGCTTCTGCTCCGGTGAGGAGGGTCGAGAGTTTATTGGTTGCCGGGGAGAGGAGGAGAGGCAGACCGAGGAGGACGTGGGATGAGCAGCTGAGATTAGATTTGAAGGCCTTAAACCTTTCTGAGACCATGACGGTTGATAGGTGCTCGTGGAGGCGCCAGATCAGAGTTGTGGATGCTTTTGTAGGGAGCGGTGCCGTTGTTGAGAGCGTCAGGGTTGGATTGTCTTGGTTAGCTTTAACCTAGAGCATTACACTTTTTACTTTTACCGTATATTTGATCCTCCTTCCTTTTGCGTGTGATGTATTTTTTACAGGGAGCTGTGCGCAGAGCCAACCTCTCTTCTGTTTGAGCAGCGTTCATCGGGAGTGAAGTAGCCAAATTACTCTTAGGTAAGTCCCATGTGGATTAAGCCATGGGCTCAGGTATGGTAATGAGTTTTTTTCGTATCATATGCTTCCCTTTGTATTTTTCACTCAATATGTTGTTGTGCACTAAGCTGAGGGTCTTCACAGAAACAGCCTCCCTACCGTAATAGGTAGGGGCATGGTCTGCGTACATCTTACCCTCCTCAGACCCTGCTCTGAGCGGGATATACTAGGTATGTTTGGTTTGGTTTGGTTTTTAATATGTCGGTGTCAGGAGGCGCATTGTTAACAAGGTTCATAGTTGCTATTTCCCCTTATCTGTCAGTTAGAGAAAACTAAGGCTCTGCAAGACCAGACCCGCCTAGGAGGCACCAACTTATTCTTCCCTCTATGGATCAGAGAAGAAAGATTGAATTCAAATAGAGGTACTAATATTGGAAAATCTGTTACAAAGAAGACAGAATGAAAAAGAGAAGGTATTTGTGGAGTGGCTTCGCTCCTATACTAGAACTAGAGATGTTAACTGCCTAGCATGGCCGGGCTAAACGGTCCAGGCAAAAAGCCTCGATTTAAACGGACTAGAAATATCGGCCCTAACCTAACGCCGGGCTAAACGGGCTAACCGGGCTAAATATTTAAAAAATCTATTTTTTATTTTCTTATAAGTCATAAACAAAAAAAAAAACAGTAACAATATATTTTATATATATAGTAACAACTATACTATAATATATATAATAAAAAAAATACATTTTTATGTATATACATATATATATACACTATATTAACAAATACAGTAATAATATATATTATATATAATATTAATATATATTACATATGTAATATTAATATATATATATTATATATATAATATTAATATATGTTATATAAATATAGTA
This sequence comes from Orobanche coerulescens, assembly GCA_033398695.1. Classification (NCBI taxonomy): domain Eukaryota; kingdom Viridiplantae; phylum Streptophyta; class Magnoliopsida; order Lamiales; family Orobanchaceae; genus Orobanche; species Orobanche coerulescens. The sequence continues at coordinate 135,805,425 of CM065816.1, read as the reverse complement.
TTACTGTAAGTTGAAATTAACAATATATATATATATATATATATATATATATATCGAGCAAATTATCTGATCAAAAAGCCAATTTAAACGGGCTAGGAAATATCGGCCCTAACCCGGTTTTTTGGCGGTTTAAACGGGCCAGCCCGTCGGGCCCGAGCCCATTTAACATCTCTAACTAGAACCCTGCTTCTTCGATCTGCAACCTCCTATCTTATTTGACCTATCTTCTAGGGCCCTTCTATCGACCGGTAAAAGGTTCACTTTTTCAAGGGGTCCTTCACTTTAAAGAATAAATGGGCTAAAGGCTCACTAGTAGCATAGATAAGCTTCAAAGGCTCAAAAAGATCGGCTTTTATTTCCCTTACTTAAGCCTTAGATGTCACCTTCACTCGCTACTTCTTTAGCCTTCAGGCACTAAAGGAGCTCACTTCCTTCAACCGCTCGAACTTACTGTCAGTCTTTCGCTCATTCCTTCATGACGGCTGATAGATTCAATGGTCGAACTGGTGGACATTCCACAGCCCGGACCGGTTCATGAAAAGCAAAGGCTCTGACAAGACCTATTCCCCTAGGACAGTTACCAGATCAGCGCAAGACGCATAAAAGACTTTATCTTTTCTATTTATATAAATATCTTGTCGTAGGTAGTCGCTTGCTACCGCTCTTACTGTGCGATCCCGCCTGTAAACTATATCATTTGACGAGTCCAATACATTAGTCGTCGCTATGTCCGCTTCATGGAGCACCTTTAGTATCCGGAGAAGAAGATGATAGTTGATAGATAAGAAAGAGGGCTAAGATAATTTATCCTTGTGATGCAGCAGAAGCTTCGCTTTCCTCCCCGCATGATCTTTTCCACTTCAGCAGGGTACGGTACCGCGCTTTGCTGCTTGATGAGCATTGCTTGCTTAATAGACTTTGTTCGTGGCCCAGAAAGATAGAAGGATAAGGCCATCATTATTATCTCTCCAAAGCTTCGTTTTCCATTCTATGAGAGTCGATCTACTTTGGTTAGCCGAAAAGACTCGTAAGGGAATCGAAACATACTCAGATAGCACAACAACGAAGGCAACCGATCCTTCAATCGGGCCATATCCATTTACTGGAGAACGAGCAGGGAAGCCGGCCAAAACCTTACCTAGAGGGTCACTTCTCTCTCCTACGCCATTCAGATGGACAAAGATGTTCGGAAGGAGAGTTCCTAAAAGCAGGCGTGCTCCTATTAGAATTATAAGAGAATATGATAGACCCCCCACTTTTGGTGCACTTCTTTGATGAGCAAGCTGGGAATGATCAATCTCCATTCGCTTGGAGGAGTGTTAGCGTCTTTAACAGGCCTTTTCAAAGTCTTGGAAAAATCTTGAAGTTGTTGAATTACCTCAGCATGATTAGGAGAATGAGGCCAGTTTGAGGGGGGAAAAGAGAATGTTGCGCAGCTACCGCTCGTGGCAGGGAGTTGAAAGGCTTAGCAGCGACCATTAGCCATTCTCCTTCCTAAAGCATCACTTCAGCGGTCATTTTCCCCGACCTTCTACTCCGAAAGGAAAAGTTTGAATTAGCAATGCACTATCTGGTCCAGCCCCAATCTCCTTTCCCAACTTCTATTCGAATATCGATCTCCTGCTACGCGAGAAAGTCTAAAATGCTCTCCAAAGGTCAACAAGATAGGGCTTCAGAAACCGATCAAAAGCCATTTTTCATTAAGATAAAGAGCTTCCAACACAGAAGAAGTTTACAGTTGATTTGTTGGTGGTAAGTGAGCCGCTCCAGCCGCCTTTTAGATACTGGGGATTTTTTTTTAATGAGCTTCATGCCATCGTGAAACCGGGATAGGCGGTGAAAGAAATGAACTATCCTCCAAAAGCCCACCTTAAAGTGGGGCCTGTTAACAAATAAGCCTCATAAGCAACATAATGCTCGATAACAACATACTTAATTATAAAAAATCACTATCTTTTGGTTGCAAGAACATAAAGATAAAGAAGGATAAAGAAAAGGGGGGATTCAAGAAGGAGGGGGTTAGGGTAAGCACACGGAATTGCGTGTATATAAGAGAAATTGCGTGGTTAAGCCGGGAAGAAGCTTTTAGCTTGGAACAAGAATGGATAGAGTTGACTCAGCTGCTATTGCTCTTGGTCAGTCTGATTAGGATTAAGATTCTGCTTTATGCTATTTCATGGAATCTTAGAGAGACTGGAGTAGGTAAGAAGTGGGGGAGGAGTGAAAAGCCAGTTAAATGGTTGATGCTTTCGTGGTTAAATAATCTCTCTTAGCTAGGGCTAGGCCACCTGCCTGACTATCTATTGACGAAGCAGGTATTCGTACTCTTTGACTTACTGAATTTAGGCACTGAATGACATATAAATCCGGGGTTGGCTAAATATACCAACCCCAATTACTCAATATACCAACTTTATGTCATTTTCAATCTTTTTTTTTTTTTTTTTTTCTTTGCTCTTAGGGGGGAGGGAGTGGGATCGGGTAAGGGGATCGGGTACCCTTACCCGATCGGTAACACCGCCGCCGCTAAGTCGGGTAAGGCGGGCGGGTTACCAAATCGGCTTCGGTAGCCGATCGGTTGGGGGGGAGGGTTTTCAATATACTAGCCGTTGCAACGGCTAGTTGATTAAAAAAAAAAAAAAAAAAAATTTCCCTATAAAATCCAACCTTTTCTACTCATTTTTCCAAACACACACTAATATTTCAAAAACACAAAACCATGGATTCAAGAAGAGGTAAAAAAACTTCCACCTCGCAACCACAACAAATTCCGTTAGGATTTAGCCCATTTTATTCTCAAGCATCCCCGAATCAATTTTACGTTCCACAACCTCCATCTCCGCATCCATTTTACCAATATAATATGGGTCCTCCTCAAATGAATCCTCAACACTACAACATCACTACTACAAGCGAGTTCTCCCCGTTCGAAAACATTGATGAAGACGTAGAGTACGTACCCGAAACACAACCACTACCAAATGAAGAAGACGAAGATGAGGAAGTTCAAGAAGTCGATCCGAGAGGGAAGAAAAAAGCATTCGGTGGGAGGAGGCCCCGTGAACTTTGGTCGCCGGCACAAGAGGAGGCTTTGGCGAAAGCGTGGATTCAAATCTCCGAATGTGGAGTTGTCGGTAATGAACAAAAGTCCGACGGTTTTGGAAACGGATTCTCAAGCATTACGAGGGAACTATGGGTTGGAGTTCCCGACCTTGTCATTCGTTGAATCCCAAGGGGAAAACCATGACCTCGGCCCTGGGTAGATTCAACGGCTACTACCTCCAAGCTGACAAACTATACTTTTTATTTTACGTAATCTATATTTTTTATTTTACATAATCTATATTTTTTATTTTATATATAATGTAGAAACGTGCTAGTGGGTGCAACGACTTGGACGTGGTGAGGCAAGCCGAGTCCGATTACTATACAAAGAAAGAAAAGACAATTTACTCATACCTTGGCGTGGGAGATTGTCGAGGTCATGACAAATGGACGGAGCAAGAATGTTTTCAAGATATTGCGGTGCGACAAGCAACTCTTCAAAAAGGAAGTCGGGGAGTATGAATCGGCAAGCAACACCGTTCCCGACATGAATGAAGACCCTAACCCTCCACTTTCATCAAAAAGATGAAAAAGAAGCAAGGCGCATCCTCGTCGATCTCAAGTGTTGCGGATGAAATCAACTCCTACACACAAAAGAAGACACAATATTTGGAAGAAAAACGCGAGAAGGATGCTTTGGCAAAACAATTGTTGGCTACACAACTCGAGGGCGAAGTTCAAGAATGCACAACGGAGATGAAGTTTTTTGGAGCCGCATGATCACATTCGCGATCCCGCTATGTTGGAATTCGTTGTTAACCAAAAACGTGAAATTGCGGCCAAACACGGATGGGCTTGCAATTTTAAGTTGTAGTTTCAACTTGTTTTAATTTCAAATTATGTAATGTTTTTTTTTTTAAGTTGTAGTTTCAATTTTTAAGTTGTAGTTTTTTTTAAGTATTATGTAATATTTTTATTTTTAATGAAATGGTATGTTTTTATGTAATGTTTTTTTTAAGTATTATGTAATGTTTTTATTTTTAATGAAATGGTATGTTTTTATTTTAATATTGTATGTGATTTTATGTATTAAAAATATAAAAAAAAAAAATTGGGTAGTATAGGTGACCACTCCCTCCACTTAGGGTAGTGTTAGGGTAGAATTAGGTAGTTTTGAGTTGGGGGTTTTATTGGATAGAGGTGAGCAAGACCTGTGACAGGTGACCACTCCTCACCCCTTACCCTTCCCTCCCCTCGCTGCCCCCACCCCCACCCCACCCTTGCAAGATTTCGGCAAATTTTTTTTAGTTTTTTTAATATAATTTACTTACTTATAAATATATTAAATTTATATAAATAGAATTACAAAAAAAAATATTGTCAAGACAAGTAGAGTTATTTATCAAAGGTGTGTAGTTTTAAAACATATTTATCATATATGTGTACTTTCAAACATATTTATCAAATAGGTGCAATTTTCTATTTGAATGGGTTTTTATTGTTTTTTTACGTTTTTTAAAATTATTATTTTTCTGCTTTTTTTAACTATTTTTTTACTGTTTTTTTAAACTATTTTTTTTAAGAAAAAACTATCTTTAATATTAATATTAAAAGCCGAAAATTCTTACTTAAAATTCGTAAATAAAAAAAATTTCAAAAAAGAATTTTGAAATTTACTTGTAAACTGTTTTAATTCTACTTGGACGTAGTGGTTACCGACCAATGCCATCATACCTATATTATATTGTTGTGATCGTGGCGGACTAGACCAAAATGGTAAGCACAGCGTACTGGATGACTCGCTTAAAAAAATAACAGCAATGTCAAACCGTGAAGCAATTAATAAACCATTGGAGAGTCAAGGTACTTGAATGTCGGTTGTAGTTCGGCCCATGATATCCTTTAGCTTTCTTAACAAACTTTTTTCTCAACTTTGGACTGCTTGTAAAAGTTTTCTTTAAAATGTCTAGTTCACCGTCACAACTAATATCATCATTTTGCACAGATGTTGACGGTAAAATATCTAGCTTCCTCCAAAAGATATTTTAGTTGGATTGTAATTCTAAAACTTGGTTTTTTATTTTTAGTCTTAGCATATTACTCACTCCTTTCCATTTAAAGTGAGATGTTTTACTTTTTTCTAATTCTCAAAATAAATTACCATTTAAATATTATTTATCTTTATACTCAAATTATACATATTTCAATAAATTATTGTGCCTCATAAAAAGTACCACATTACTGTATATTTTCAACTTGTTTCGTCACACAATGTGGCCTTGTAAAATACTGTAAAATTATTTGCTTGAAGACTCGATCTCGTTTGGCGATTTCTGGAAAATACTGTAAGTTTTTATCTCCATGTGGCCTTGTAAACAAAACCAAAAGGGTCGAACCCACAGGGAACAAATGAATTGATTGTATTTACTGAGTTCAATATTTATTGAAAATAAAATTAGTAACACGAATAATAATAATAATAATAATAATAATAATAAGGGGGTGTTTGGTTGGTGAATTGAAATAAAATAAAATAAACAAACAAGCATTAAATTAAAGTTGTAGAATTTAGAAAGAAATCTATTAAGAAGGAGAATCCAGTTCTTGATTCTATTTTCCACCGTTCCACTATAAATTATAATTCAATACAAGCTCTTTAATCTTATTCGTTAGATGCATTAGGAACTAAAATGATGGAAATGGACGGAATATTAAGTTAACAAGCTCGACCCAAGGGATCCTGGTTTTGTGTTACCCAACTGAATAAAATCAATTGTTGTTACTTGTGATTTAGAATCATAACGCGTATGTATTATAAATATGGATCTAAGAATAAATATAAAAACTTCAATTAAGTTGGTCAGACTAACCAAAGTGAGTTATAGCATAAATAAATCTGCTCAATAACACAAAAATAATTCAATGGAATCAAATCAAAAATATATTACAAGATTAAATTATAAATAAATAGGTACGATTTTAAACTTACTTAAGAACTTAACAGATAAATTAGCCGGAAACAATGGTCAAAAAAACATGAAATAATATTGATTAAACATGAAAATTAAAAGCAGCAGTTAATTTTTGTGAAACTATTCGGCCGAAATCTTCCTTTTTTGTTGGCCGAAATCTTCCTTTCTATTCTTGGTTGCCGTGCCCTTTTTATCGTTGCTAAACAAAAAAAAAAAAAAAGAAAAAAGACAAATGCTTGGTATGTTTAGCAACACCCATAAATCCCGTTCGTTTACCCTCAGACTTGAAAACGACTAAGCTTTTGCCTTGCGACTTGCCTCTCTCACTCAAGATAAGGTCAGATGATCCCTTTCTTTGTCTTTCATCCTCCCTGAACTGAATAAGTAAGGCCCCGTTTTTTTCTAATAAAAAATAGAAAGGGTTCGCTAGAATCCATTTGAAGTGGCGAAGGCTCTTTAAGAAGAGATAAAGAAAGTACGTTAAGGTTACGAAGTAAGGTCAGCTGGTTAAGGAAAGCTCAGTTTATGAAATCGCTTAGCCATTAATTAAGTAGTAGTGGGGCGTCGGTACGGAGCCTTCCACTGTGGACCGAGACTACGCAAAGGTAGAACACCATAGAAACTTCGCTTAATTTATATATAATAACCCTTGATTTCGCTACGCTCAATAAGAACCTGGAATAGCGGAAATCGGTTCATGTTCCGCTTCCAAACAAAGTCAGTCGTCTTTGCCCAAGTGTGAACTGCGGACGACTCTCTAGTGGTTCCATTCCTTCTTACTTGACTTCTGGGTCAACCCAACCCGAATGGGAAGAAGAGGGTCAGCCAAACAGCGGTCCACTTTGTACATTTGCTGAGGCCGGGCATTTTAGAAAAGGGAACTTTTATCACTGAAGGAGGCAGTAGAAATGAAGGAGGCGGGAAGCTACCGCTTCTAGAATGTAAGCTTATCCTTGACTTTTTTTAGAGCGTACCGCTATTGAAAAAAAGGTTGATGGATGAGGAGTGACAAATGATTACGGTTGCGGAAACTGGAGAAAGTCGGTTACCTTTTGAATCAAAGTAGCGCCGAGTACTTCGACTACAGGGGGGAGGGAAGCTTCGTAGACAGCTTCGCGTCCTCGCCGCTTCTTTCTGGCGACTAGCTTCTCAAGTGGGTGGCTTGGTAAGCAAGCAACCTTCAACATCGATCAAATCCCTATCAATAATAGGCCGGAATGGTGGCTCTTCAAGACCTACTTCAATGGAAAGGGGGGAATCGCTGTTTCACAGCCGCCCCTTCGGATTAAAGAAAGCCATTCAAAAATAGACCAGGATGTTACTCGGAGTAAGGGTACCTTTAGAGAAGTAGGTCTTTCTAAGTTAAGTGTACTTGGCTCACTTCCCGGTTATACCCATATGCATAGGCAGGGCATAGAAGGAAGGTAGGAGAACATGGCCATCTATACAGAAGCGATTTTCCCTTGACACCGTTCCCCGAGATCCAAGTGAGAGCTTGTCTTGCCACCTCTACATCCTGACTTTGGCCTCTGTCTTTCAATTCTGAACTTATCGAGGCAAGGTGTTTGATCTCTTTCTTTTTTATTCTTTGCTTTCATAACATGAGGTCTTGTCAGAGCCTTGTATACTTAACCAGAGCATTTCCTTACTGGAATTCCATATACTTTATACTCCCATATGTCTTGCAGAGACTTAAGAGACAGGGTTTACCACTTTGAAAGATTCTCCCTTTGATATGAAATGAGACACCCCCACGACCTCTGCCAAATGGCTGAGTAAGTTACTTTGATCGTGAAATGTGCACCCTGGTGAAGTGCTTCCTTCCGGGTATTTATACTACGGGGAGTGCTCCGACGAGAGGAGCTTTGACGTGCCACATAGGAAAGTCGTTGCGCTAACGACTATGAATTCCGAAGTCCGTGAAAGTATTGGAACCAATCCACATTCCACTCAACCACAGCTCAGAACTAAAGGAGAGGTTAGACCGGCCCTGAACGGCTCTCTGTTGAAAGGGCTTGTACAGGGGATTGAAGGTCTTTCAGAGCCTCGCTTGCTGTCTAATCCAGCCCACCGCTTTTTGACTTTACGCCTTCCCATCCGAGTGACATAAGCCTAACGCTGTTAACAGTCCTTCAACGGATAAGAACTCAACAGATTGTACAGGATTATACGCGAAAGGCGGTGCTGGTAGTGTTCCTCAATGGTTCTAACCGGATGCAGAGTGGATGAAATTAGGTTGTATGTATGCAGTTCGCCCCTATCTTCTACTGTAGAACGCTAAAATCAACAATGTGTTACGCATATATGTGCCAATTGTCCGTATCGATAAGGATTTAGAAGCCTAAGGCTCTTCAAGACCTAGGAAAAATTATCCCAGCCCGTGTTTTTTGACTGGGCACTCCAAAAAAAGGTTTATATATGTTACCTATTATTCGGACTTATAGAGCCATCCAGCAAAGATATCGATATCGTACTTTTGGGCATTGCCATTCTTTAATAGCGTATGAAAGAGAGTCAGCATACTAGAGAAGCTCGCTGCAAGAAACCGAGGATACAGTTCACTAGGTTCTCTACCACTAATGAATATCGTACTCATTTGATTCATTCCGTTCCGTAACCTTTCCCATGTCTTTCTTGGTTGGACAAACCAGTTCTTTCTATTCTTTCTTTGGAAGTTTGTAGCTACTCTCTAGCTTCCCTTCACACTTGGGTAACGACCTTCTTCTCCAACGTAGCTCTTGTCTATGCCCCTTGAAGGCGATCGCTTCTAGAATAGAAATCAAAGCCCCGATGTTTAGTAGAAAGACTTCGGTTTCACATTGCTAATTGCGTGTACTTGGAACTTGGATTGGCTTAGGCGAGCATGGGCAATATCCTAAACTACCTCTCGCGGATCTGACTCTAACCAATCACTGTCAGTCCTTCTGTCGTTCCCTTTTTGTTCTGACTTAGATTGGGAAGGTCTTTTTGCACGACCGAGGCTATAGGCTAAGGATTAGACGGTAGGATTTATTGGTAGTAAGAAAGGCGGGAGAGAGGTTTTAGATTGTAAGGGAAGGTCTTATAGGTCGTTAGTTCGGATGTGGCTGAAAGAGATCACCAAGAAAGATTTCATCCCATTTTGACTCACTGTAAGATGAAGGGAAGGCAAAGGCTTGATTGAAGACAGAGAGCTATTCCGGATTTCGGAAATAGAAGTGGCGATCAAACTACTAATATTCCCCCATAATATAAGAAAAAAAGGGATATCTTATGGTCTTATTGGGACATCATAGGTTTGTATAGGTTTAGACGTATTGCATTGGGGATATTCTTTCAAAGGAGATCCTCTATTGAATCAGAGAAGGATCTATAAACCGATTATCAATGCTAAAAAGAAGAATTGTGCAATCGAAGGAAGAAGGCTTTTAAAGTATTTTAGACTTCGTTGCCGATACCATCTTCCTATCTTTATATAAGTTAGCTAACTCTTTGGGAAGTTAGTAAGTCATTGGCTCACTAGAAATCATAAAAGATAAAGATCCTAGACCTGGCTCACAAGTTAGGATGGTGAGATCTTAGACGTTATACTTAGTAATTATTACATAGAAAGCATCTATCTTTCTTTTCTGAATAAGAAGAGTCCGTTTAAGTCTTTCTTGTAATTCCTGAAAAAGAATCTGGGCTTGCTTACGCTTAGCTAGTTTGAAACTACCCCATTTTGGCTTATCCTACCTTTTATGGTAGCTGCTTGCTAGAATATAAGCCTTTCTCCGTCAACACTGATTTACAAGTACAAGGAAGAAGCATAGAGATAGAGTTGTTAGACTCTGTAAACCGAGTATAGTCTACAGAGAAGGGGCTGAGATAGATAGACGATGAAGAGTTTTGGAAGTACGTACCGACGATCTAAGCACTCATGATCAATAGGTTCCCTTTGATCATTCATTTCAATATAAAGTTCGGTTCGTAAACAAGGAGAAAGTCAGTTCCTTAGAAAGAATCGATAGAAGCGAGCCCATGCATACTTCACAAGGTGCCCCATTCCCTTAATAAATGAGAATAATCACAGTAGATTCAACATTTTATGCAACTTCGTGACGTTTCAGTGGCCGGTCATACAATCGCGGTATTTAGGTGCCATCATATACTTTATTTAAATAGGGAGAAGGGGACGTCACGCTTATTGAAAAGGATGTGACCACTTCTTACAGAAGGACTATTGGAACGAATGCCCTGGCGCTGGAACCGGGAATCCGGCCTTGTCCTTTTTTCTACGCCTCGAGCGGAACATAGGATGAGAACTGATCAAAGGCATGGGAGTGAATGTGATAAAAGAAGGAGCGTTGGATGAGGGAATTTGCTCTCGTAAGGGCCTATAAAACTATAAGTTGGAGGATTGAATTGAACCTCGCAGAGGGAGTCCTCTTATATCAGCCCGGCTCTGGAATCACTCTTCTAGCTGGAGCAAGACAAGTGACGCGACATAAAAAGCCCAACCTCCGACAAGTCTTTCTTTTAGAGCAAAAAGCGGAACTACAGGGTCTTCTATGAATCCTCAATTGGTCCGTCACGCTTTGGAGTGGAAACCCCAAGAGTTTCGAGTCTCGATACACTACTTAGTGATTCACTTGCTAAGAGAACACCGCCTGCGATCACTCATACTCCAACACGGTTACTGTAAGAGAACTAGAACCAGATATGCTAACATGACCAGACGATTATTGCTCCAACAGCTTCTTCTTGGTACACATGTCACCCCTTTCTTGAAAAGAAGCCATTCTTGCAAGGACCGCTTAGTCCTATAAGACCGCTAATGCCCCATCTAATTCAAGAACAAGCCCTTCTCATCGTCCTCATGGGGAAGAAGTTCCCGCGCATTCCCTGTCCGATTCTTTACTATGGATTCAATTGGGGCCAATCCTGCTGCTTCCATGTGGTTTTGGAATTGGCATCTATCCCGCCTACTCCTGCCCCGATACTAGTGCAATCAGGTCTGCTCTTGCGATGCCTATTCTTTTTTTTAGCAATTCATCCAACTAACAGGGAATTCGTCATCTAAAGATACCTGCTTTCAGGATTTGAGTTTGCCCTATCTAACAGCGTCCGCATTCGATGCATCAGTTACCTTTCACAGACTAGCGGCGGATTCATGAATCAATTGCTGCAGATTATCTCATTCAATTGCAGCTGCTTTAGCAAACATCTCTTCAATTTGCGTAGATAGTAGATAGGGCTAGAAACTCATTTTCATTGCTTTCTACTTTCAGTTTTCAATTAATCTATATCTAATTCCAAGTGAGATGCAAAGATTATAGTACCCGCTTTTCATACTTCGAGGTGAATAAATACTTAGCCATAATTGCAAATAGCAAAATAAGCGAATGAATAAGAGCATGTAAGCATAAACGCGTAAAACAACAAGAGATCCTGTAGCGCTAAGTGCCACGTCTCCACTTCCCGCAGGTTTCCGTTAATCCTAATCTAGGTAATCTAAGGGGCCGTTTGTTTGGCTCTTAATGTAACCATTAAGAGCCTACCTCTGAATCGCTCAGAGGCCACGGCTGTTTGGCAAAAAATTTTTTACCTCTTAATGGTTACAAAGAGATCTGAACCATTAAGCATCCATACCTTCTCTCAACCATTCAGAGGCAAACAATTTCCAGATTTATCCCTCCTCTTAAATTAAGAATAATTATTCATAATAATTATTATTATTTTTTAAATGAATTTAAAAAAAAATATTATACATAATTATTATTATTATAATTTTCTAAATGAATTAAATTAAAAAATATTATACAAAATTATTATTATTATTATTTTAAATGAATTAAATCTAAAAATATTATACATAATAATAATTATTATTATTATTATTTTAAATGAATTAAATTTAAAAATATTATACATAATTATTTATAAAAATTAGGGTTTTTATTTATAAAAAAGAGAGCTTTTGGTACGCAAGGAGAGGAAAAAATGGGATTTTTAATCGCTACTTTTGTACAGAAGGATAAAATGGTAATTTGTTGCCATTTCGAGTTACCATTCAAAACAGTTACCAAACAACCAAATTTCATTATGCACTCAACCATACAGAGCCTCTCAACCATTCTGGCCTCTTAACCATTCTGCACTAAATCATTCACCAACTGCCAAACAGCCCCTAAGTCTAATGTCATTAGCCTTGGTTGCTTTCTCTTTCATTAGGCTTGAGGATAGAGAATACGGATTTTACTTACTTGACAAGTCACTGGCTTTAGAACTTCGATGGGAGGAGAAGACCTTAGATCGCTCTATAACCTGCTTTTTATTTACCTAGAACCAACAAGCCTATTCGCTTCTGCTATCCTAAGCTTTCTGTCTATCTCGCCGTTTGCTGGCCCCTTATGACTTTTGTAAATGGATCCCTTTTTTTTTGCTACTTATGAAAACACTTTAACTATAAAAAGGACTACCGGTAATTACTCTAACCAAGAAGTAAAAAGAGGGTAAGAACTAAAAAGCTGTCCTATCCAATGCAATCTCATCTCCGAAACAAAGGAAAGGAGCCCGCTTACCCACTCCCCTTTCCTCCCATTGCTAGGAGCCTCGCCCTCTTGACTTGATAGATCAAGAGGACTACAACCGACAATGGATCGCCTTTTGCTTAAATAAGCAAGATAAGGTCGATCTTCAAATAGCTAGTATACGAAAGTAAAGTAGTCACTTCCGTCGTTCAGGAAGACGCCTAATTATTTTGAATCTCGCCCCCCCACTAACTAATTATCTTACGACCACTGAACAAACTTGGTTGACGAACATAGTTTATGCACCGCTAATGTAGCGGCTTGTCGAGCATTTGACAAACTCACACCATCCATTTCAAATAGGATTTGTCCCGTAGACACACGAGCAATCCAACCTGTAGGATTTCCTTTTCCTCTTCCCATTCTGACTTCTGTAGGTTTTCCGGTAATAGGGATATCTGCGAGAACTCTTACCCATATCTCACCATTTCTTCGGAATTGTCTGCTCATAGCACGATGGAAGTGTCCGATTATAGCCCGACGCGCTGCTTCAATGGCTCGATATGAAAGACGACCTGCTCTACAACTTTTAGTGCCATATCTTCCAAAACCAAGTTGTGTACCGTCCGGTTTGCAACCCCTACTACATCTGCCTTTACGATATTTACTATATTTTGTACGTTTTGGATATAGCACGCCCCTTTATTTTTTGACTATATGAAATCCACACTTTGACACCTAAGATTCCGTAACGAGTAGATACTTCCGCAGGAGCATAATCTATTTTCTGGTTAAATACATTACGAGATGTTTTTCCATACTTTCCGCATTCAGTTCTAGCTATTTTTCCACCTTCTGATCGACCTGAACAATATATACGGATCCCCGTAACCCCCTTTTTCATTACTAATGGAATATTCTTCACTATTTTACTAAAAATGGAACGAAATGATCTTCTTTTGGTCCTCAGTTGAAAAGAGATGTCTTGAGCAATCGGAGAAGCACTTTGATAAACAGATTTGATCTTGACCGATTCAATTAAGGTATTAGTGTTTGTTCTATTAGACAACAAAGATCGCATTTTTTTCACTTCGTTCAAATAAGAGTTGTACCCGTACGGAATTCTTTTGTTTCTCAGTATGATCTCTATCATCCTCTCTATTCCCTTTATCAATTCTCCTATCCTACCTAGGTCTATGAATTTCTCTATCAATTCCATTACCTTATTCTTAGCTATGAGGTTCCAACATTTTCTCCAACATTGACCTAGGAGTTGTTCCCAGGCATTCTAAAAAAAAGGTTCTTATACACCCCCCTTGAAAAAAAAAAAGGTAGCACCGAAGAAATGAAAGAGCGAGATGGTGGTTTTTGTTGTTCCCGCAAAGCGAAGATCATTCGCTTGGCGTATGAAGTGGGTCAACCTCTTTTTGGCTTCGGCCAAACACTTTTTCTCGCTGGTCGAGCTTTCTACAAAAAAGCGATGCGAGAACGTATTCTCTTATCTAAGCGTCTTTCCTGTGCATTAGCTCCCCCCATCGTAGATGGTTCAGCCACGCCCGGTGCCACGAAATGATTGAGAACTACGACGGGGTCGAAATGCATTTGGTTCTTTGTATTCAATAAGTATTGCATGACCGAATAATTCAAGGAAGAGCGCACTGCGAGGAGGGTCCTTTGTTGTAGATGACTCGTCGGGCCATCGGAGAGGGACTTCTTTGGGCAAAAGAACAAGAAAAACTTCGTTTTTCTGAAGGAGTCGTCATTTTCTATCAGGAAGGCTATACCATTTAAAACCCCGGCGTAGTTCGGATGCTTGAAGGCGCCGCTGACCCGAAGTGATTTAGAAAGATTCTTCTTTATCGATGGTGATCGGTCATGGTATCCATAGCCTTGCTTTTTTTTTCGGCCAAATCCTGATTTCGTTTTGCTTCTTCCGATCGTCGAGCCTGATCGACTCGACTCTTTTCCCCGACCCCCGGCCTCTCACTTTGTTTCGTTCTTCTTCTGTACCATCGCTTGAATGAAGACACCCGATCGGCCCGACTTTCCCCAATTCCCACCCCCGTTCCTTCGCCTTTCCGGGTCTGGATTTTTCGCGTCGTTTTAGTCGTCGTGGTCGACGGGGAAGAAAGAAATGAATGAATGTTCTTTTGGGAAAATGTAGAATAATACACCTACCGAGGCGAAAGCCAAAGGTTAGTCTCTTAGGTGGACGTATCGAACCGAAATAAGATCTCAGATTAAGATCTTGATACACTGATTTCCCATAATAATAAATAGAGTCAATGGTGACTCCGCCGTGGGAAGATCCGCTTCCTTCTTGCTTGATAGGGGGGCTTCTATTCACCAACGCAGACTCAAAGTGCTCTCCGAACCGTGCTGGATAGTGACCCATCACACGACTCTCAAACCCAACCTGTGGTGGGAGACAAAGTCAAAACGCTTGATTCTTTGCCCCATACTTTGAGATGCTCCTCCCCGTCGATCAAGGATTTAGATTCTCGTGATAGGCTTAGCTTAAAGCCGCTATCGTTCGGTTCGAATAAGTCAAGTCCCTTCGGTCGGTTCGCTCAGGTGGTCTTCCCTTATCTTCCCTAACGTTCAGACTTGTTCTGGTTTGAGATGAGAAGGGAGCACCGGCCGAGTGCCATGAATGAATAAGAAATTGACAGCAGAGGGAATCAATGATTCTTATTCGACCGAGTTATAGCTAGCAAGATTTCGATTACACACCGGAGGTTGTCAGAACTGAGGCTCTTCAAGACCTAACCTAAGTGGGCCTACCAGCGAAGCAACTGGTACTTGATCGGGTGGTTTGGTTTCGTGCAAGGCCCTCGCAGCAAGAAGAGGCCGTTGTTATTTGAAAGGCCCTTTCTATCTTATTAGAAAAGCCTAAACGTCCTTTATTGAAAACTAAAGCTGATAACGAGCAAGAAAGGGGATGTCTTGAAGAGCCTTTACTAAGAAACTAATCTAAATAGTTGCCCTTCTTTCTCAAAGTCAACTTTCTAACTTCTTGCTTTAGTTTAGTTTGATTGCAACTAGCGCGCTTGACTAATAAGAAAGAAATTAAAGTCTCCTCTCCTTTTTTACGAATCGAGGTGTTTTGAATACAATTGTACAACAATCCAAGGACATATATAATTATAGCCTCTAGCGTATATTGACCTAAAGGTTCAATAGTACTATTATATATATTTATGTCTAGGTTTTTATATAAAGAATCTTTAGCGCTTATAAGTTCCTTTCCTATCAATTTTTTGATTAAGTTAGGAGTCTCTTTAAAGATACTATACTCATCAAATTGGATCGTTAAATCTTCAATCCTAATTTGTAACTCCCCTAACTCCCTCTCTGATACATCTATGGTCTTATTTAGGATTTGTTTAGTTTTCTTGTAGTCCGTCAACAATTGAATAACACTCATTTTAAAACTATTTCCTTCTTGTCTCTCGAATCCTTTAGCTTCTATATCCCTGTACAACTGTTGCCAAAATTGTTTGATAACCGTCTGCCGATCTCTCTTACTCTGCGCCTCTATGTTTAAATTCCTTTTGCTATTGGTTCTGTCCCTGCTCTTCTTGCTTGTACTCCACAAATACCTTATCTGCCAGCTTGTCCTCCACAAATTCCCGACTCTATTCTCTATCCGGCTCCTAGTTATCATTTTTGTTTGTTTTTCTGTAACGAAAAAAGTAAAGAAGAGAAAAGCCCCACCGATCGAGACCAAAGATCCCAGCTGGTGGGTGTACCTGTCCATTAGATATCTTACATATCTCTATAACGGTGTCAGCACATAGAGGTGTATTATATATATATATATATATATTAATGAGGAAAAGATAAGGATCGGAAGAACCCCCTTTAGGAACGTGATGAGTAGGCTCAGATCTTCCGAAACACCCTTAGAAATTGACACCAATACAGACTTATTCCACAGAGGAAAGTCCGAACCACCATCGGCCGGAATAGGGACCGAGAAAACCACAGTCGGCCAGCAACAGGAACCCGGTAGCACCTTCACACTAACCCAGAAACCCCAGAAACCTCTTCCCAATCTCACTCACAGATATCACAACAAAGATATCACAAGATATCACTCGGATTCTCAAGATGCAACTAGGTATACAAAAATTCTGGTGTATCGAACTCAGCTCCCCGGCCGAGCCTTATATACACACCAGGGTGGGCCAAACAAATTCCGAAGATCCATTGCAATAAAGGCTCAGTGGGGAAATAAGGTAAGAAGATCGGGAGCAGGATACCGAGAAGAGAGGAAAGGGATCTTACGGGAGAGAAGGGTGAGAATAGAGAGAAGGGAGGCAGCGCACGAAATGAGAAGGGAGAGGGGTAGGGTTAGGTATTAATAGGGATTGATGGACGGTCCAGACTAGAGGTGTTTTAATACATCTGATCGGACGGTCCCTATTAAAGAGGGCTGCCATGGGGCCGGGCCGGCTCAAAGTGGTATGGGACACACTTAGGAGATATATATTTGGGCCTGGTTGGGCCAAAATTATAACATTTCTCCAACTTTTAGTTCAACTAGTCAAATTGCATTTTGGGGTTTCGGAGAAGATTCATCATCGCCTAGTTCCGAGGTACCTGCATTTACACTTAAAGTAAATATGTTAATAGTAATGACAAAGAATACTACATAACAAAGATAACCCCTCAATAAACACAAAGTTTATTTTATTAGACTGAATCAAAATTCAGTCCTTAAACATGATTTAAATTTCTCGACGGGTAGACACTTAGTACCCATATCTGAAGGATTAAATTGGGAGGGTATTTTTTCAAGATAGATTATACGTTTAGCAATAACATTTCGTATGAAATGGAAACGAACATCAATATGTTTAGTTCTATCATGAAAAACTGGATTCTTGCATAGTTGAATACCGGATTGACTATCCGAAAAAACTTCGACTTTATCCTTTAGAAATCCGATTTCTGATAAGAGTCCTTTTAACCATATAGCTTCTTTTAATGCTTCTGTTATAGCAACATACTCAGATTCTGTAGTGGATAAAGCAACTATAGGTTGTAATTGAGACTTCCAACACACAAAGTAAACACATAGGAAGTAGTAGACTTACGGTTATTACGGTTAGCAGCATAATTAGAATACACATAACCAACTAATTTTACACCTTGAGGGTGTCGAGAGAATTTAAGACCGTATCGGTTGAGCCCTTCAAGTACCTTAAAAGCCATTTGACGGCTTGCCAATGGTAAGCCCCTGGGTTAGCCATGTATCGACTAAGACAACTAACAGCATAAGCTATGTCAAGTCTTGTGCCGACCATTAGGTACATGACCGAGCCAATGGCATTTGAGTAAGGTACATTTTTCATATAATTGATATCATTCTCAGTTTTTGGGGATTGATCTTTACTTAACAGGAAATGACTAGCTAAAGGCACATTAGTTGATTTAGACTCACTCACAGAAAACTTAGATATAATTTTCCGCACATAGGAATCTTGGTTTAAAACAATGGTGGAGTTTTTTCTATCACGAAAGATATCCATCCCAACAATGCACTTAGCATCAACTAGGTATTTCATGTCAAACTTAGCACTTAAGCATTTAATGACATGATCTACTGTTTTCACACACGGACTCACTAAGAGCATATCATCAACATAGATGAGTAAGAAAACAGGGTTTTTGGAATCAATTTTGTAATACAAGCAATGATCATAATTACTTCTTGAAAATTTGAGAGAGAGCATGTATTCATCAAACTTTTTATTCCATTGCCTAGGTGATTGTTTTAAACCATAGATTGATTTTTTAAGCAAGCAAACATGATTAGGGAACTTGGGATCAATAAAGCCTCTAGGTTGACTCATATAAAGCTTTTCTTCAAGTTCACATGAAAAAACGCAGTTTTGACATCTAATTGTTTTAATTCCCAATCAAATTGAACTACTAGAGCAAGCATGATACGCACAGTAGTGAACTTAACCACAGGAGCAAAGATTTCAGTGTAGTCAATACCTTCTTTCGGGGTAAAACCCTTAGGAACGAGTCTGCTTTGAGTCTGACCGACTCATTTTCTTCCTTAACTTTGAAAAGCCATTTACAGTCAACCACCAAACAGTTGGGCAGTCGGGGCACAAGAGCCCAAGTTTCATTTGAGTGCAATGAAGTCATTTCTTCATTCATTGCACTAAGCCACTGTTCTAAGTGTTCAGATTGCAAAGCTTCATCATATGTTTTGGGTTCACAATTATCAATGGATTCAAATATATTAAACGCATAGATGTCATATGATAATCATTTAAGTGAGTTGGCTCTCTAACTTCTCTTCTAGGCCTATCCCTAGCAAGTTGATAATCATGCAAATTTTCTTCAAGAGTTTCTTCTGTTTCAGTATGCGCATTATCATGATTGTCAAGATCAGTTTCAGTTTGCACATTATCCGTATTATTTAAAGAAATGTGCAGCTCCACCTCATTCGAAGCAGGGGGATTTTCCGGATCCGGTAAAAGGCAAGGGAATTCATTTTCGTTAAAAACAACATCCCGACTAATAATAGTTTTGAAACCGGGTTGGCCCTTTAGCCAAACCCTATAGCCTTTTACCCCTTCCGGGTATCCCAGAAACACATATCTCACAGAACGAGTCTCAAGCTTATCATTTTTTTGATGCAAAAAAGCAGAGCAACCAAATACACGAAGATTTGAAAAATCAATGGATCGACCAGACCAAACACATTCAGGATAGTTACCATTCAAAGGCCCAGAAGGAGATCTATTGATTAGATAAGCAGCAGTTAATAAAGCCTCACCCCAGAACCTTTTTGAAAGTCCAGACATAGCCAGCATGCTTCTGACCCTTTCTAGCAAAGTTCTATTCATACATTCAGCTACCCCATTCTGTTGGGGTGTGTAAGGGATAGTTTTATGTCGTTGAATACCACATTGAGCACAAAGTTCATCAAGCAATTGGTTACAAAATTCAAGACCATTGTCGGTCCTCAAGATTTTAATTTTCTTTTCAGTTTGATTTTCAATCAAAATTTTCCAATTTTTGAACTTCTCAAAGACATCAGATTTGTTCTTCAAAAGGAACACAAAGACCTTTCGAGATTAATCATCAATCACTGATAGAAAATATCTATTACCACCGTGTGTGGGTTCACTAGATGCCCCCCCCCACCAGCATATAGATAATGTAAAGTGTCATAGGTAGTAGGAAATCTAGGAGAATGGGGATTAGGAAACTTAATACGATGTTGTTTACCTACCACACAGGAGTCACAAAACGGCACAGTGGATAATTTATCTTTCCCAAACACCCCTTGTTTTTGCAAAATTTCCAGACCCTTATCACTAAAATGACCTAGACGTTTATGCCATAGATCTGTTGAGTTACCTTGGACAGTATTCACAAAAGAATCATATTTTGCAGTTTTCACATAGATGTTTATTCCGTTTTATTGCTTTGAAAACACATAAGTTTCCTTTAAAGATTTTCATAATCCCATTACCCCACTTACCTTCATACCCCTCATCATCAAGGGTACCACAAGAGACAAGGTTGTGACACAAATCAGGAACATGCCTCACGTTCTTTAAAGTTAATAAATAACCGGAGTCACATTTTATCTTAATATATCCTAAACCATGAACTTGACACTTTTTTTCATTGGCAATAGAGACAGACCAATTTGTCACTTCCCTATATTCAGAAAATAGTCTTTTGAAAGGCGACATATGAAACGTACAAGCGGAATCAACAAGCCACTCATTTTCACACAAGGTAAGAGTGTGCACAGTATTAGCTTGTTCACAAATTTCAGACACCATGAAAACATCATCCACACGGCCACTTTCTGCCACAAGGTTGGCATTATCATTTTGATGATTTTTCTTAGGTTTAGTGCACTCGAAAGCATAGTGACCAGATTCACCCCAATTATAGCATTTACGGTTCTTAGGTCGAGATTTAGACCTACTTTTCCACTTGCCCTTTTTCTTATCAGAAACATTATTCTGATGGTTTTGGCTAGAGGAAGGTTTCTATTTTTTAAAACGATTTTGAGGCCTTCCCCTCACCAAGAGATTTGTTCCCCTTATTGGTTTTTAAATCCAACTCCTTACTTTTTAAACCATTTATTATAGTATCAAGAGTTACTTTATCTCTGTCGTATTTAATAGCAGATTTAACATCACTATAAGAATCAGGGATGGCATTTAAAAGAACAATAGAGGAGTATTCGTCAATGTTTGATATCCTGGATCAGTTTTGTAAAAGTATCCAGGTTATCATTTATATCTTTTGAAATATCAAGTTTATACCGGAAAAATTTCTCAAGCAAAAATAGATTGTTAGGCAGGAAAGTTTCAGTGTAAGTCTCTTCCAATTTATCCCATAAAGTCTTAGCAGTATCATGTTTACCAATTTTCCGTATCACAGAATCAGACAGATTTAAAATCATTGATGAATACGCAAACTCGTCTGCTTCAGCCTTTTTATCGGCAGCAGTATTTTCAAAAAAGGTTTGATCAATAGCTTTGAATTTTTTTTGTTAAATTAAAATGCCCTTCATCTTTTGTTGCCATATTTGAAAATCACCCTTACCGTCGAAAGGTAAGACGTTAAAAGCCGAGAAAGTACCCATTTTATGTAATATCCGTACCTTTCTATTCTTGGCAGTTTCCATTTTTGGTGTATGTCTATTTTTATTGACTCTCTTGTAACCGTTTCGACATTTTGAATCTACTTTATTCTTGGAGTTTTTTCATTTGGACGAGTTTTGGTGATGTTTTTACGTGATTCCATTTATATCATGTTTTGCCGTATGTACGTTCGATTCTCGTAAAACTCGCTCGTTTCCGTTGTTTCTTGGTTTGCATGAGTTCGTATGATTGAGTTGGTCGTGTTGAGACTTTCGGTTTGTTAATCCGATGTCGTATCGTGATTTTCCGGCACTTGGGCCATTTTTGTAATTTCCTATAAGTTTAGGGAATTTCATATTCGTTGTCGTATTTCGGATTCCCGGGTAGTCAGAATGATGTTTTCTTGTAACGGTTAGACTCATCATCGAATATCCTTCGTAGCCATATTTTCGGTTCGATAGCAGGTCCGAGTTTCAGAGTCGTCCGGAGTCGTTTGGACAGCAGCAACCAGAACCTGCTGTCTGGCATGGTGTTATGGCCGTAACACCCCATCAGTTACGGCCGTAATATGGCCATTGTTACGGCCATAATACACTACTTGTTACGGCCGTAACGGCCCGCTGTTTTAAGAACAACGGGCAGGTCAGAACAGCAGTTTTCATTCTTTCCTTTCGTTTTCTTCACCGGGCGACTCCAGAAGGCGATTCCCTTCAGTTTTGATCGGAGAATTCTTCGTATTCCATCACTGTAGGTTCTTGCTAACATATCATCATCAACGTAATCATTCTCCATCGTCCGAATCCGAGGTATTTTCTTTAGGAACCCTAACTTGTCTAATTTGGGGTTTTTTCGGGTTTTCGTGATTTATTCCGAATTGTTCATGTATGTTACGAAATTCCTTACCGATTGTTGTTATTGGATGACTCCCAATCCGTTTTTCTCGAGTTAAATCCGTGAATTGTTGATACGAGGAGATTTTGCGTAAACCCTCACCCGTATCGATTGAACGTTTATTGTCATGAATTGTAATCGGGGTTATGGGTGTTTTCCATTCGATTATTGTTGTCCGCTAGGACTGAGTTATATTGATCCTTCATTTAGGAACCGTCGTTTTCCATCCGGATCATTCGTAGTCATTGTTCGTCCCCATTTCGTCGGAGATGTCTCAAAGGCAAGTACTTTACATTTGTTTACCTGTTCGAGTATTTGAATTATGGCTATTCGTGGTTGTGTGGATGGATATGTGTATGTTCACCTAGGGACGGTCCGACGGGGCCTCTAGGGATACGTTTTGCCGTGTGTGTGCGTATCACGAACTATGGTTAACCACCCAGGGATGTCCGATGGGGCTCTGCGGGGTACGGTGGCCGTGAGTCTCGTACCAAGGTTAACTTCGAATAGTTTTGTTGGAGAAATGTGTTTTGTGCTTGTGCACCGTAAATATTCCGGAATATAAATGATTTCTAAAATGATTTTGGCGCATATATTCATCTGATTAGAATGTAGTTCAAATGGATTGTACTTGCACTAGCAGTTGTCGCTAACCCCTTAAATGGGGGAAATACTTTTTGTATTTCAGGTACATGTCTTGGAGACAAGCGAGCACTCGAGCCGTATGAGAATGATGGGCAAGCATGATACTATTCAGTAGTCATTTGTTGGTGTTTTGTTCTGTCGGTTGTTATTGATGTCTTGTTCTGTTCAGTAGTCATTTGTTAATGTTGTGTTCCCGTTTTGGGGAAATGAATTTGATGTCAGATTTTATTTGTCGGATTGTAGTCTTTTATTTGGATTTGTCGTTTTGTTGATGGTTGTGTGCCCTGTCGGATGTCATTTTGGTACGTTAGCCTGGTGGATTCCACGGTGCGTGGTCCACGGCGATGTAATATGCCCTGATCGTCTTGGGGATGTTATATTTTAATACAATACACGAACGACACACAAAATTCAAGAAATAGCACACAGCAAAGGAAAAACTGATAAGTGTCAACTTCAGGGACTTGATTTGAATTTTTTGAGATTAAAATCCGTTTAAATTAAAACTGGAATACTCAAGCTCTTGACAAAGATCCAAGGGACACTTTCGGTCCTGGCAGCGCAAGATTAGTGTTGTTTTGGATTTTAAGGTTTTATTTCATTTGGATTTTAATTAATGTGGAAACTAGAGTACACCCGAAATGACTCCAACCAATTATCACTACAAATAATCCGAGGCAAGAAAACGACAAGTAACAACATACAGTTCAGAGGCAACAATATACGACAATATAACCACGGATAATAACACCAATTAAGAAGATGTTCAAGCCGATATACCTGAGCAGAAACCCGGATGGGTTATTCCGTACCACCAAGAAGCCAACGGACCCGAAACCCAACAATACGGGCTCCGATACCACTGTTGGGTAACGGGTCGGATACTCCAAAAATTGAAAAGGATCGATTATACAACGGATTACCGAATATAACTATTACAAGATATATTCTTACGGGACAGGGTTTAAGGATTAGAGGCCAACTAAATGAACCTTTAATTATAATCAATATAATTAAATCAAAGAACCCGAAAACCTGATGCTGCCGGAACTGATTTTACCGCCCAGAACAAATCTGAAACACAAAGTACAGATTTTTAACACTAGCAACAGTAAGCAAATTATGAATGCAAATATAATGAATATATTTATTATAATATATATATATATATATATATATATATATATATATAATTTTAATAAGGAAAAGATAAGGATCGGAAGAACCCCCTTTATGAACGTGATGAGTAGGCTCAGATCTTCCGAAACACCCTTAGCAATTGACACCAATACGGACTTATTCCACAGAGGAAAGTCTGAACCACCGTCGGCCGGAATAGGGACTGAAAAAACCACAGTCGGCCGACAACAGGAACCCGGTAGCACCTTCACACTAACCCAGAAACCACAGAAACCTCTTCCCGATCTCACTCACAGATATCACAACAAAGATATCACAAGATTTCACTCAGATTCTCAAGATGCAACTAGGTATTCGAAAATTCGGGTGTATCGAACTCAGCTCCCCGACCGAGCCTTATATACACACCAGGGTGGGCCAAACAAATCCCGAAGATCCATTGCAATAAAGGCTCAGCGGGGAAATAAGGTAAGAAGATCGGGAGCAGGATACCGAGAAGAGAGGAAAGGGATCTCATGGGGGAGAAGGGTGAGAATAGAGAGAAGGGAGGCGGCGCACGAAATGAGAAGGGAGAGGGGAGGGTTAGGTATTAATAGGGATTGATGGACGGTCCAGATTAGAGGTGTTTTAATACATCTGATCGGACGGTCCCTATTAAAGAGGGCTGCCATGGGGCCGGGATGGCTCAAAGTGGTATGGGCCACACTTAGGAGATATATATTTGGGCCTGGTTGGGCCAAAATTATAACATTTCTCCACTTTTGGTTCAACCAGTCAAATTGCATTTTCGGGTTTCGGAGAAGATTCATCATCGCCTAGTTCCGAGGTACCTGCATTTACACTTAAAGTAAATATGTTAATAGTAATCACAAAGAATACTCCATAACAAAAATAACCCCTTAGTAAACACAAAGTTTATTATATTCGACTGAATCAAAATTCAGTCCTTTCAAACAAGATTTAAATTTCTCGACGGGTAGACACTTAGTACCCATATCTGAAGGATTAAATTGGGAGGGTATTTTTCAAGATAGATTTTATGTTTAGCAACAACATCTCGTATGAAATGGAAACGAACATCAATATGTTTAGTTCTATCATGAAAAACTGGATTCTTGCATAGTTGAATACCGGATTGACTATCCGAAAAAACTTCGACTATATCATTTAGAAAACCGATTTCTGATAAGAGTACTTTTAACCATATAGCTTCTTTTAATGCTTCTGTTATAGCAACATACTCAGATTCTGTAGTGGATAAAACAACTATAGGTTGTAATTGAGACTTCCAACTAATCGGTGCACCACACAAAGTAAACACATAGGAAGTAGTACACTTACGGTTAGCAGCATAATTAGAATCCACATAACCAACCAATTTTACACCTTGAGGGTGTCGAGAGAATTTAAAACCGTATCTGGTTGAGCCCTTCAAGTACCTTAAAAGCCATTTGACGGCTTGCCAATGGTAAGCCCCTGGGTTAGCCGTGTATCGACTAAGACAACTCACAGCATAAGCTATGTCAAGTCTTGTGCTGACCATTAGGTACATGACCGAGCCAATGGCATTTGAGTAAGGTACATTTTTCATATAATTGATATCATCCTCAATTTTCGGGGATTGCTCTTTACTTAACAGGAAATGACCAGCTAAAGGCACATTAGTTGATTTAGACTCACTCATAGAAAATTTAGATATAATTTTCCGCACATAGGAATCTTGGTTTAAAACAATAGTGGAGTTTTTCCTAAGTATCACGAAAGATATCCATCCCAAGAATGCGCTTAGCATCACCTAGGTATTTCATGTCAAACTTAGCACTTAAGCATTTAATGACATGATCTACTGTTTTCACACACGGACTCACTAAGAGCATATCATCAACATAGATGAGTAAGAAAATAGTGTTTTTGGAATCAATTTTGTAATAAAAGCAATGATCATAATTACTTCTTGAAAATTTGAGAGAGAGCATGTATTCATCAAACTTTTTATTCCATTGCCTAGGTGATTGTTTTAAACCATAGATTGATTTCTTAAGCAAGCAAACATGATTAGGGAACTTGGGATCAATAAAGCCTCGAGGTTGACTCATATAAAGCTTTTCTTCAAGTTCACCATGTAAAAACGCAGTTTTGACATCTAATTGTTTTAATTCCCAATCAAATTGAGCAACTAGAGCAAGCATGATACGCACAGTAGTGAACTTAACCACAGGAGCAAAGATTTCAGTGTAGTCAATACCTTCTTTCTGGTTAAAACCCTTAGCAACGAGTCTAGCTTTGAATCTGACCGAATCATTTTCTTCCTTAACTTTGAAAAGCCATTTACAGTCAACCACCGAACAGTTGGGCGGTCGGGGCACAAGATCCCAAGTTTCATTTGAGTGCAATGAAGTCATTTCTTCATTCATTGCACTAAGCCACTGTTCTAAGTGTTCAGATTGCAAAGCTTCATCATATGTTTTGGGTTCACAATTATCAATGGATTCAAATATATTAAACGCATAGATGTCATATGATAATCATTTAAGTGAGTTGGCTCTCTACCTTCTCTTCTAGGCCTATCCCTAGCAAGTTGATAATCATGCAAATTTTCTTCAAGAGTTTCTTCTGTTTCAGTATGCGCATTATCATGATTGTCAAGATCAGTTTCAGTTTGCACATTATCCGTATTATTTAAAGAAATGTGCAGCTCCACCTCATTCGAAGCAGGGGGATTTTCCGGATCCGGTAAAAGGCAAGGGAATTCATTTTCGTTAAAAACAACATCCCGACTAATAATAGTTTTGAAACCGGGTTGGCCCTTTAGCCAAACCCTATAGCCTTTTACCCCTTCCGGGTATCCCAGAAACACATATCTCACAGAACGAGTCTCAAGCTTATCATTTTTTTGATGCACAAAAGCAGAGCAACCAAATACACGAAGATTTGAAAAATCAATGGATCGACCAGACCAAACACATTCAGGATAGTTACCATTCAAAGGCCCAGAAGGAGATCTATTGATTAGATAAGCAGCAGTTAATAAAGCCTCACCCCAGAACCTTTTTGAAAGTCCAGACATAGCCAGCATGCTTCTGACCCTTTCTAGCAAAGTTCTATTCATACGTTCAGCTACCCCATTCTGTTGGGGTCTGTAAGGGACAGTTTTATGTCGTTGAATACCACATTGACCACAAAGTTCATCAAGCAACTGGTTACAAAATTCAAGACCATTGTCGGTCCTCAAGATTTTAATTTTCTTTCCTGTTTGATTTTCAATCAAAATTTTCCAATTTGTGAACTTCTCAAAGACATCAGATTTGTTCTTCAGAAGGAACACAAAGACCTTTCAAGAGTAATCATCAATCACTGATAGAAAATATCTATTACCACCATGTGTGGGTTCACTAGATGGCCCCCACACATCAGCATACACATAATGTAAAGTGTCATAGGTTGTAGGAAATCTAGGAGAATGGGGATTAGGAAACTTAATACGATGTTGTTTACCTACCACATAGGAGTCACAGAATGGCACAGTGGATAATTTATCTTTCCCAAACACCCCTTGTTTTTGCAAAATTTCCAGACCCTTATCACTAACATGACTTAGACGTTTATGCCATAGATTTGTTGAGTCACCTTGGACAGTATTCACAAAAGAATCATATTTTGCAGTTTTCATATAGAGGTTATTCCGTTTTATTGCATTGAAAACACATAAGTTTCCTTTAAAGATTTTCATAATCCCATTACCCCACTTACCTTCATACCCCTCATCATCAAGGGTACCACAAGAGACAATGTTGTGACACAAATCAGGAACATGCCTCACGTTCTTTAAAGTTAATAAATAACCGGAGTCACATTTTATCTTAATATCTCCTAAACCATGAACTTGACACATTTTTTCATTAACCATAGAGACAGACCAATTTATCACTTCCCTATATTCAGAAAATAGCCTTTTGAAAGGCGACATATGAAACGTACAAGTGGAATCAACAAGCCACTCATTTTCACACAAGGTAAGAGTGTGCACAGTATTAGCTTGTTCACAAATTCCAGACACCATGAAAACATCATCCACACGGCCACTTTCTGCCACAAGGTTGGTATTATCATTTTGATGATTTTTCTTAGGTTTAGTGCACTCGAAAGCATAGGGACCAAAATCACCACAATTATAGCATTTACGGTTCTTAGGTCGAGACTTAGACCTACTTTTCCACTAGCCCTTTTTCTTATGAGAAACATTATTCTGATGGTTTTGGCTAGAGGAAGGTTTCTGTTTTTGAAAACGATTTTGAGGCCTTCCCCTCACAAAGTTACCCTCACCAAGAGATTTGTTCCCCTTATTGGTTTTTAAATCCAACTCCTTACTTTTTAAACCATTTATTACAGTATCAAGAGTTACTTTATCTCTGCCGTATATAATAGCATATTTAACATCACTGTAAGAATCAGGGATGGCATTCAAAAGAACAATAAAGGAGTATTCGTCAATGTTTGATATCCTGGATCAGTTTTGTAAAAGTATTCAGGTTATCATTTATATCTTTTGAAATATCAAGTTTATACCGGAAAAATTTCTCAAGCAAAAATAATTTGTTAGGGAGGAAAGTTTCAGTGTATGTCTCTTCCAATTTATCCCATAAAGTCTTAGCAGTATCATGTTTACCAATTTTCCGTATCACAGAATCAGACATATTTAAAATTATTGACGAATACGCAAACTCGTCTGCTTCAGCCTTTTTATCGGCAGCAGTATTTTCAGAAAAGGTTTGATCAATAGCTTTGAAAAATTTTTGTTGAATTAAAATGCCCTTCATCTTTTGTTGCCAGATTTGAAAATCACCCTTACCGTCGAAAGGTGAGATGTTAAAAGCCGAGAAAGAACCCATTTTAATACAATACACGAAAGAAACAAAAAATTCAAGAAATACCACACATCAAAGGAAAAACTGATAAGTGTCAACTTCAGGAACTCGATTTGAATTTTTTGAGATTAAAATCCGTTTAAATTAAAACTGGAATCCTCAAGCTCTTGACAAAGATCTGAGGGACAGTTTCGGTCCTGGCAGCGCAAGATTAGTGTTGTTTTGGATTTTAAGGTTTTATTTCGTTTGGATTTTAATTAATGTGGAAACTAGAGTACACCCGAAATGACTCCAACCAATTATCACTACAAATAATCCGAGGCAAGCAAACGACAAGTAATAACATACAGTTCAGAGGCAACAATATACGACAATAGAACCACGGACAATAACACTAATTAAGAAGACGTTCAAGCCGATATACCCGAGCGGAAACCCGGATGGGTTAGTCCGTACCACCAAGAAGCCAAAGGACCCAAAACCTGACAATACGGGCTCCGATACCACTGTTGGGTAACGGATCGGATAATCCAAAAATTGAACAGGATCGATTATACAGCGGATTACCGAATATAACTATTACAAGATATATTCTTACGGGACAGGGTTTAAGGATTAGAGGCCAACTAAATGAACCTTTAATTATAATCAATATAATTAAATCAAAGAACCCGAAAACTTGATGCTGCCGGAATTGATTTTACCGCCCAGAACAAATCTGAAACACAAAGTACAGATTTTTAACACTAGCAACTATAAGCAAATTATGAATGCAAATATAATGAATATATTTATTATAATATATATATATATATAACGAATATATAATATATTATAATAAGACAATATATATAACGAATATATATATATATATATATTAATAAGGAAAAGATAAGGATCGGAAGAACCCCCTTTAGGAACGTGATGAGTAGGCTCAGATCTTCCGAAACACCCTTAGCAATTGACACCAATACGGAATTATTCCACAGAGGAAAGTCCGAACCACCGTCGGCCGGAATAGGGACCGAAAAAACCACAGTCGGCCGGCAACAGGAACCCGGTAGCACCTTCACACTAACCCAGAAACCCCAGAAACCTCTTCCCAATCTCACTCACAGATATCACAACAAAGATGTCACAAGATTTCACTCGTATTCTCAAGATGAAACTAGGTATTCAAAAATTTTGCTGTATCGAACACAGCTCCCTGGCCGAGCCTTATATACACACCAGGGTGGGCCAAACAAATCCCGAAGATCCATTGCAATAAAGGCTCAGCGGGGAAATAAGGTAAGAAGATCGGGAGCAGGATACAGAGAAGAGAGGAAAGGGA
The DNA here is from genome assembly GCA_033398695.1 of Orobanche coerulescens. Taxonomy (NCBI): domain Eukaryota; kingdom Viridiplantae; phylum Streptophyta; class Magnoliopsida; order Lamiales; family Orobanchaceae; genus Orobanche; species Orobanche coerulescens. Next base: position 135,775,407 of record CM065816.1, on the reverse strand, counting down.
TCTCACGGGAGGGAAGGGTGAGAATAGAGAGAAGGGAGGTGGCGCACGAAATGAGAAGGGAGAGGGGTAGGGTTAGGTATTAATAGGGATTGATGGACGGTCCAGATTAGAGGTGTTTTAATACATCTGATCGGACGATCCCTAGTAAACAGGGCTGTCATGGGGCCGGACCGGCTCAAAGTGGTATGAGCCATACTTAGGAGATATATATTTGGGTCTGGTTGGGCCAAAATTATAACATTAGTAAATAAGGGTGTTTAGCTCTCTTTTTAAAAGAGTTCGAGATTTGGATTTTTGAGATTGGAGGCATGTCAATTGTCATACTCTTTTTAGTGGTTATTACAAAGACCACTCGAAGTTCAGTCTAATTACGGAAAATTATTTACTTTTTTAAAATTTCAAATATGCACGAGATGTTTGTATTTAGGTTTTTTTTAGATAAATTTTATTGAATTGAATTAATTTAAATTTTGTCGAATTGAATTGAAGTAAATATAATTGAATTATGCTGATTGAAGTTACTGAATAATAATAATAATACTCCCTCCGTCCATGAAAATATGTTCTATTTTTTATATTTTTCAGTCAAAATTTATAAACTTTGACCATAAATTACAACCAATATATAAAAAAATTATATTAATGTAAGTACTTATCTAGATTTGTCTTAATGTGTATTTATAACATATAATTTACGTTTTCGATAAATTTATATATTAATCGAAATTTTTTTGTCAAAATTTATAAATTTTGACCCGAAAAAGTTAAAATTCAGACACATTTTAATAATAATAATTAGTAACATTATTATATATATATATATAACAACAACAATAGTAATACATATTACAACAACAATAATAATATAATAATAACAATAACAATAATAATGATTAATATGTAATATTATAGATGATATTAATATAAATAGTAATAATAATATGCCATAAAAATATATATAATAATCATAACTTACTTATATCAAAAAAATAATAATATTAATAATAATAACAACAACAAAAATTTATCGATAATACTAAAAAGTTAAATATAATGCTATTGATAATATTGATATCAAATGATAATAATAAAATTATTAATAATACTACAAATTATAAATAATACTATTGATAATATTGATATTAATAATAATAATAGTTAAATAATAGAATTATATAAAAATATATGCAACAATAATAATTATTATATATTATTACAACAACAACACCAAAAATAGTAATAATAAACCAAACCAAACCAAACCAAACATACCCAGTATATCCCGCTCAGAGCAGGGTCTGGGGAGGGTAAGATGTACGCAGACCATGCCCCTACTTATTACGGTAGGAAGGCTGTTTCCGTGAAGACCCCCAGCTTAGTGCACAGCAGAATCTTGTGTGATAAATACAAAGGAAAACATATGATTCGAAAAAGCTCGAGATCATACCTGAGCCCATGGATTGATCCACATGGGACTTACCTAAGCGGAATTTGGCTACTTCACTCCCGATGAACGCTGCTCTAACAAAAGAGAGGTTGGCTCTGCGCACAGCTCCCTGTCAAAAATACACCACACGCAAAGACAATAGGATAAAATATACAATAAAAGTAAAAATGCAATGCTCTAGGTCAAAGCTAACCGAGACAACCCAACCCTTAGGCTCTCAACTACAGCACCGCTCCCTACAAAAGAATCCATAACTCTGATCTGGCGCTTCCAAGCGCACCTATCAACAGTCATGGTCTCGGAAAGGTTTAAGGCCTTCAAATCTAATCTCAGTTGCTCCTCCCACGTCCTCCTCGGTCTGCCTCTCCTCCTCTCCCCGACAACCATTAAACTCTCGACCCTCCTCACCGGAAGCCCGCCTCTGCGGACGTGGCCAAACCATCTCAATCTCCCTTCCCTAACTTTCTTGAAATGGGCGCCACTTCAGTAGCGTTCGAAAACCCGTTCGCAATTCTATCTAACATTGTGCGACCACACGACCAACGTAACATTCTCATTTCAGCCACTTCCAACTTGCTCTCAAGCGACTTCTTCATCGCCCAACATTCGGAGCCATACAACATTGCAGGTCGTATTAGAAAATAAGATTACTATTATTAATAATGTTTTTACATAATGTTATTGATAATAATAATAATAATTAATATAAATAATAATACTCCTAGTAATTAATCGTATTAGAAAAATATATATAAAATAATACTTATTATCATTTATATTAAATAATAAAAATAATAATACTGAAATAAATACTTCGATTATATATATATTATTGATAATATAAATAATAATAGCCGTAATTAATAATATTGTTTATAAAGCGGCCCGAATCAATCGATCGAATCGGGTTGAACTGAATCGATTGAACAGGCGTATTTCGTTGAACTGATCTGAATTGAATTGAACTAAACTGAACTGAATTGAATTAAACTAAAAATTTACTGAAATTAAACCCAAAAGAACAGAACATTACTTAACAAGTACCTTCGAGGCAGATCAGGTGGCCTGTTTTGTCTATGGAATCCCTCGATTTTTAGTGTTGTTGAGGTGATTAAAAGTAAATCTTTTAATTTGGTGTCCGGTCACTAGAAAGGGGTTCATGAGAGAGTTAACTTAATGAATGTATATGCACCGAATGATGATGTGAGACTCTCTCTATGGCTTGATTTAAAGCAGTTAATTGCGAATATGTACGGAGTTTGGTTATTGATGGGGGACTTTTACGAGGTGCGGAAGAAGGAAGATAGATTCTCGATGATTGCGTGTGAGTCGAGTATGGAGGCTTTCAACTCTTTTATCCGTGATACGGAGCTCTTTGATCAGCATGGGAGGTAGGAAGTTTACCTGGATGAGTCTGGATGGTAAAAGTTTGAGTAAAATTGACAGATTCTTGGCGAATGATTATTTTCTAGCTGGCCGGCGGTGGTGACCATTCTGCCCATATTGTACTCTGATCATAATCCAATAATTTTAGTCAGTGAGTGTTGGGATAAACAATCCTGTACTTTGTTTTGATAACTGCCAACATACAACAAGCTGTTTGAGGACTAAAAGCCATCGTACAACAAAGGATTCGAAATACCACCAAGTATGGAAGCTGTCTGGAATCTCCATACAGCACCTTCCATACAGCATTGAAGATAGTCTACAACTACAGCAATAAAATCGTAACATGTTGGATACAGCATGCAGGCTGAAAGTGTTAAGAAAACAAACACTTATCCAACAGGACTAAGACCGTTGTGATGGAATCTGCTTTATTCACAAAAGTCAAAACACCATTTTGAAAGAAGTATTTTAATAATGATTGGACAGTATTTAAATACCAACCGAAAAGGATCTTTAGACAAGGAGCAAAGTCCGGATCTAGCATCTTGAAAGTCAATCAACCAAACAGAATGGAATTTTGCTCATCAACCAGCCAACAGACATATTTATAACGGATCTATTCCAAAGTTATAAATAGTCCATGCTAGAGGATATTGCAGTACATGGAAATATACTCAAAAACTGACTGACTAAACAAAAACGAAAAACGATTGACTCTTTTATAATCGCAGAAAATCTGAAGAGATTATTCTGTCAATCAAGCTTACAAGAGCATATACATTTCTTCGAGCATATAAATATATGAGAGAAGAAATATACACAGTCAATGTGCACAGCACATCATCATCCTAAGATCATCAAGTGTTCAAGCTGTTGTTCAAACCAGTGATTTCACCATTATTACCCTTGAGTAAACTTATCCCTGTGTGGACTAAGAAAAAGATATTCTGACCTGTGGGACGAATTAGACAAAGCTTCAATCTGTGTGATAAGAAGCAAGTCAAATAAGCCTACAATCAATATGTGTGAACAGTTGAAAGCTACAGTCTTTGTATCAATCTGTGTGAACGATACAAGGATAGATTTGATTAAAGTCACATAGTTGTGTACGTAGTAATTTTAATAAACATTTTACTCCTGTGTGGAGGACCAGTGGACGTAGAGGGATTACCTCGAACCACTTTATATTGCATGTTATTATCTTCTGCCTTTATTGTTTTCATAATTGTGATTTATACAAGTCTACATTGCAAAACTCTGTACGCACTAAGTTATCGGGAGAAAGCCCAATTGCTGTATTTACAGCAACTCACTTAAATGAATTTCTGCTACGCACTCATATTCGAAAATCATACAGCTTGTTGTACTAACACTTTTCCAAGCTGTATATTGTATACTTAGTGGCCAACAAGTGGTATCAGAGAGGCTGATTCTAAAAAGAATCAGTCGTATTTTTAACTGAATCGGATCCAAAAATCACACATTCTTTTTGGAAACAGTCTTTATCTTTCCTATTCTCTTACATGGATACCTCAATGATAAACAAGGTTCATATGTTCTCTATTGACGAATTTGATGATTGGAGAATTAGGATGGAGGCACATCTTGCCGCCATGCACGAGGAGATGATATTTGTCATCCAAGATGGCCCTATCAGGATAATTAAGGTTAATCCCGCCACTAGGATAAGGACAAACTCATGCAGAGATGCTCGAGAAGGAGCGAGAGCAATGTACGACCGACGATCGCAAACGCGCGAACCTCGAAAATGGTGCTAAGAATGCGCTATTTGTCACTCTTGACAAGGGCACATTCTCGAAGGTAAAGAGCTGTAAGACAGCCAAGGTTGTAACACCCCCAAACCAATCGGGAATATTACAGCGCTGCAGACCCTCTCCGCGAGGATCTACCAGGCTAAATACAAAACAATGCGTCACTTCACATGCCGACATGGCTACGTAAAGGACCGTTAGACCGATTAGATCTTATATCACAACACACACAACATTACATACATGATACTTGCCCAGAACACATACCCACGCAGGGGCTAGAATACAATAACACTTCCATAAATCGGGGTAACAACACATCGGAGGGATAACCAACATGACTCTACCATATACTCTACAATTGGTCTTCACATGATTAGTATCTTTGTCTCCCATCATCCTTCGTATCGATCCTGTGATTCGCTCCCGGCTACCGCAAGTACACGGACGCAATCTGAGACATCCACCCCGAATACTCGGGGTTAGCAAACTCCTTTGTTTTGCTAGTGCAAGTATAAAACCAAAAGTACAAGCCATACATAACTTGCTTCAAGAATATAAAATCTTGAATATATTTCTCGAGATAATTCACTTAATCAAAACAGTTTGATTTATAAAAGGTAGGAAAAGAACCATGTGTCTCATACAAAATATTTTACGGTCTCGGGAGTTTGAAAACATTTGGAAATAATGAATTCTCAAGTCTTTCGAAAACACTTGGGGACACGGCCCAAAATCATCTTTCCAAAATACGATTCCAATAATAAAAGCGGTTCCACAACCCAATTCACAACACACGGGGTCAAGACCCAAATCATAAGCCACGGGGTCCACGACCCGAATCACATAACACATGTTCCTAAGGATTATTCGCGTCCGTGCTAACAAGCCACGAACCTCGGATGCTCCCGTAGAGCATACCCGAGTGAATAACCCAATAGGAAACCATACCAAATCACATGTCCTCGTGACAACGATCACGGAACCATTCCATACCACAACCATAAGTTATCCGGCATCGGGCAAAGCCACGAACCTCGGAGTCCCGCAAGACATACCCGATGATAACCCCACAAGTTATCTCGGCATCGGCTAGCAAGCCCCGAACCTCGGAGTCCCCGCAAGACATACCGGATTGGATAACCCTACGGTCACGCCCGACCCATACTAGCAAGTATGGATCCAGGATTCAACAATCCTACCGGAGGCACATCACTTTCGGCAATCACATCACAAGGAGTAGAACATCAAGCCAAGCAACACTTAAACATCACACCTCCTTTCAAAGGAGTAACAACTAATATCCCACGTAATACATTCTTAACGAACAAGTACCCATAATATTACGTAATCCCGCCAAAGGATTACGGTCTAATAGACTCATTCAAAATGATCATATCATCTTTTCAACATACAAATCGACACACATATTCCGAGAACACATATATTCACGAAGTACATAAATTATCGTTGGAAGACAACATTTATCGAGAACATACCAATCCCTTTTACGTTCATTAAACATTGGGTTTCGTATATAATCATTTATCAATAATTACGCCTACGAAACATGAAACGTATGGACAAGATACTTGCCTCGATATCACGAGCAACGAAACGACGAGCGGGCGCGATCGGGCAACCTTGAACCTCCAAAAGCGATCAAGACTTGACTGACCACGAATACTACGAAAATAGCATCACCACAATTCAATAACACTAATCGAAATCCAAAGCGATCCTAAAAGCGACAAGGATCTAAGTATTCTCAAAGAAATCAAGAATCGTTGATCAAGGCGATAAAAGTCGATGAGCGGTTAACAAAATCTGAAGATTACGGTCAAGACAAACAAGAACAAATAACCGATCGGATGAGATCGGTCAAGAATCACAAATCCAAGCAAAAACCCCAAATTTAAGAAAATAGGGTTCTAACAAGAGATTACCTTGATTTGGACCAAGAAGACGATTAGATGTTGTTAAACATTTACAAATCCACTCAAAGATGAAGCTAGAAGAAAAGGATCGGTCCTACTCGCCTCTGGATCTCACTCCCGTCGGAAGAGATGAAGAAAAGTGGGAAAATGACGACTTAATGCTGTTGTCGGTATTTATCTCGACGGTATTAGCGTGCGCTAATCATCCTTCATTAGCGTGCGCTAACGGGGTCAACGCTCCAGAGAAACCGCGTATAACATAGTTATCGTGCGCTAGCCAAAAACCGTAGCGTGCGCTAACGGGTCACAATACGATCCGGTAGCCTGCAGGGACGAGCGCACCTACCGAGTAGCGTGCGCTAGAAAGAAGAGGGAGCGTGCGCTAAGCAGTCGATAGCGTGCGCTAGCTATCGGCCTTAGCGTGCGCTAACAAAGCTCCAGTCCCAGTCCAGTAGCTACTGGACTGCCTCTGAACTGCCAGTTAGCGTGCGCTACACATTCAGTAGCGTGCGCTAAACACCACGCAGTAGCGTGCGCTATGCTTCAAGCATTAGCGTGCGCTACACCACAAAATCTCAAAAACTCACAAAGTGATCCGAAATGCCTCCAAAAACATGTCCCAACAAGTCACAACCAAACATGGCACGAAATTCCTACGATGAGGACCATGACAATCCGATAAAACCGTAAAACCCAACAAATCCGAATAAAGATCTCGGTATTACATTCTACCCTCTTAAAAGAAGTTTCGTCTCGAAACTTGAAACATAAAACGAACGACGCAAAACAAACTCGGATAACACACGTTATCCGTTGCGAAATAACAAAACACGATTTAACGAAAATCAATACGGTTGAATAATTCAACAGTACAACAACCAAAACACGAGCTATACGCTGGACCAATACGAAATTCCACAGCCCAAGGGTTGGGAGATCGAACACAAAACAAATTTCCTGAACTTAAGGAAATTACGAAGGAGTCCTAACGCTCAACAATTACGAAACGAGATCAACAAAAACTGAACCATCAAACGATTGAGTTACAACGATCAAGACAACAACAGTCGATCAATCATGTTCGAATCAAGACGAACAATAATACTCAAACAACAACCCCAAAGTTCACATCTCGGCTTGAGACAATATACGATTCGGTGAAGACAACAAGATGTGTATTCACATAAGATCCACAGGAAAGGGAGTTGCAATTGGAAAGTCATAGCGACAAACGGTTTATTTTGAAACAATACTACAACTCGTTTGGTCAACCAAAAGCACAGAACAGGACAAGTTTAGAAAACATCAACGAACATAAACGATTCGACAGAGTCGAAAGTACAGAGTTCAAAATCCGATTCACTTCGAATAAAAGAAGTTAATCTCCGGAATATCAAAACAACAAAACGAGTGAAATAACATAACAAACATCTGATAGGATAAGCCACTCAGGGTTTCTCGGAGTCGATCCAGATGTCGGTGCTCAAGTCCGTGCCCCGGAAGGCTCGGAAACCATCTCGCAAACCGAACTCGGTGCCCTCGAGTCCACACTGTAACACGTTATCGGCGGAGAAGGACAATGTGCACGAACATGTCCCGCCACATTACTGATTAAAACATCTCTGGCTTTACCAGAGTCGAATGAAGACTTGGAATTCTCGGCCCACGCATCGAGCGATGGAGCTTCACAATGAAAGACTACTACGTTGCAAATTGGAAACACCGACTCCTGCACCGCCCACGCGATCATCGGACTTCTTACGCTTCTTCGACTCGAGACAGGCTCGATGATAACGAAGCTAGTTCACGGCTAGTGCTCGATCTTGATAGTCCTCAACGAAGTGCAATTGAATTCCGACATATACACGCGAATATCCGCTTCATCCGTCTCACAAAGTGAAGGATTCTCTCTTCCTCGGTTCTCACCGGTCTCGCACATAAGCGAGTTGTTTGCTATAATCGATGATAGCTTGCGACACCGATATATCTTGCGGTTACGCCAAGTAGAATTCACGAATCCTCTGCTCTCTAATCGGTTTGAATGAGAACTCGGCTTCCATAAATGCTTGGAACTCCGCCACGTGACATCACGATCACGAGGTTTAACGACTTCCCACCAATTAGCGGTATCTTTGTCGAGAAGGTGCGAGCGATAGGTACCTTCCGCTCTTGGGACATCCGACCTCGAAAATCTTTCCCAGTGGAAAATCCAACCATCCCGACCCAACGCATCCGCAAAGACCGGCGAATCGGGGATTCATACGAACTACCTCGCGAAGCCATTGATTTACACCAACGTTCGACTCGCGTCAATCTGCGTTGAACCACAGGTCAAGAGTCATCCGAGTCGCTACTTGTTGCAATATAGTAGCAACACCCAAACTAAAATCATTCCCGGCATTCTCTCGATTCCGCATCGATCCCCGTGGCCATCAACACCACGGTTACGACCACGACCTCTGCCCCTCGGCATACTAACAAACAACAACCTATGGTAACGAAAGATCATGACACATAGCAAGATATTCACATCTCTGTCTTTAATCCAACATCATTAAATTATATACATATTACCATTTAATTCCAACTAGAGCACAATATACAAACTATTATACCAACAATCTTCATTTATAATGCCGTTGTTATGCGATTTATAAATGCAATGAAATTGAAATCATCCATTATATCAAAATCACTTTCTGCACGGTTTCCACGCCGGAACTCACCAAGTTGAAAACCATTTTCGAAAACGTTCCAAAACGCCAAAAGGCCGATGACGGTAATACTTTCCAAATACTCCCCAAAAATCATTTTCCAAACACCAAATACCGTCACCAAATACCGTTTGAAATTACAAGGCGTAGACGCGAAAACTCAATAGTTTCAAAATATATGTTAAATCACCCAACAAAAGAGTTAGGAAAAAGGGTCAACGAAATAATTCAAATTTACAAACCCAGAAGGTCATTTTGAAACACACACTATTTGGTAAAAGTACCCAAAAAGTCACTTTGGACTTTACACACGCAGCGGATAAGAACACAGTTCGAGTTACACTTAACCACACACAACAATTGTTATTCATGAACATATACCAAATAATGCCGAAAGTCGAAGGTTACAAATAAACAACAACATACGAATCCAACGCCAACAATTTACATTCTCACTACATATCGTTTAACCGGAAAAGTTGAAGGCGAAAGTCACGTCTCAAGTAAACTATTGGTAGACCTCGTTTAAGCATTTAAAATATTTTGAAAATTTTCAATGCAAGATGAAAATATAATATGTATAGTTTGAATTCTCAAAATCTTTGGTCTCGAGGTCCTCATACGAAAATCAAATCATTTTTCCTTCTCGAAGGATATTTTTAAATAAATTTACGTGACTTCCCAAAACATTTGAAATTGATATACCACATTGATAAACTTTTATTGAGTAACCACTCCAAAACATCACTCCTGTAAAACGATTTTACACAAAGATGTAAATATATATATACATACATACCGGTACTACTCTTTATTCCAACACAATACGAGAATCAAACAAGTATGGAGTAAGTATTCATGAGGCACAATTAAACTCCACATAATAACATAGAATCACGTAAACTCGTATAATACGAGACACAACAAGGTAGGGAGACTTACATCCACAGATCGCATGAAGATGATGGTTGCACCTCGATACTAATCACGACCGACAACTCGGACGACGCGTCGCGACACCACTCAGTCAGACCAAATCTGACAAGACAAGACCCGACAACACACAACTCAACCCGACAGCCTAGGTTTCCTCAACCTAAGCTCTGATACCATATTCTGTAACACCCCCAAACCAATCGGGAATATTACAGCGCCGCAGACCCTCTCCGCGAGGATCTACCAGGCTAAATACAAAACAATGCGTCACTTCACATGCCGACATGGCTACGTAAAGGACCGTTAGACCGATTAAATCTTATATCACAACACACACAACATTACATACATGATACTTGCCCAGAACACATACCCACGCAGGGGCTAAAATACAATAACACTTCCATAAATCGGGATAACAACACATCGGAGGGATAACCAACATGACTCTACCATATACTCTACAATTGGTCTTCACATGATTAGTATCTTTGTCTCCCATCATCCTTCGTATCGATCCTGTGATTCGCTCCCCAGCTACCTGCAAGTACCTGGACGCAATACAGACATCCACCCCCCGAATACTCGGGGGTTAGCAAAACTCCACTGTTTTGCTAGTGCAAGTATAAAACCAAAAGTACAAGCCATACATAACTTGCTTCAAGAATATAAAATCTTGAATATATTTCCCGAGATAATTCACTTAATCAAAACAGTTTGATTTATAAAAGGTAGGAAAAGAACCATGTGTCTCATACAAAATATTTTACGGTCTCGGGAGTTTGAAAACATTTGGAAATAATGAATTCTCAAGTCTTTCGAAAACACTTGGGGACACGGCCCAAAATCATCTTTCCAAAATACGATTCCAATAATAAAACGCGGTTCCACAACCCAATTCACAACACACGGGTCCAAGACCCAAATCATAAGCCACGGGGTCCACGACCCGAATCACATAACACATGTTCCTAAGGATTATTCGCGTCCGTGCTAACAAGCCACGAACCTCGGATGCTCCGTAGAGCATACCCGAGTGAATAACCCAATAGAAACCATACCAAATCACATGTCCTCGTGACAACACACGGAACCATTCCATACCACAACCATAAGTTATCCCAAGATCGGGCTAACAAGCCACGAACCTCGGAGTCCCCGCAAGACATACCCGATGATAACCCCACAAGTTATCTCGGCATCGGGCTAGCAAGCCCCGAACCTCGAGTCCCCGCAAGACATACCCGGATTGGATAACCCTACGGTCACGCCCGACCCATACTAGCAAGTATGGATCCTGAGATTCAACAATCCTACCCGGAGGCACATCACTTTCAGCAATCACATCACAAGGAGTAGAACATCAATCCAAGCAACACTTAAACATCACGACCTCCTTTCAAAGGAGTAACAACTAATATCCCACGTAATACATTCTTAACGAACAAGTACCCATAATATTACGTAATCCCCGCCAAAGGATTACGGTCTAATAGACTCATTCAAAATGATCATATCATCTTTTCAACATACAAATCCAACACACATATTCCGAGAACACATATATTCACGAAGTACATAAATTATCGTTGGAAGACAACATTTATCGAGAACATACCAATCCCTTTTACGTTCATTAAACATTGGGTTTCGTATATAATCATTTATCAATAATTACGCCTACGAAACATGAAACGTATGGACAAGATACTTGCCTCGATATCACGAGCAACGAAACGATTTAACGGCGCGATCGGGCAACCTTCGAACCTCCAAAACGATCAAGACTTCGACCCACGAATACTACGAAAATAGCATCACCACAATTCAATAACACTAATCGAAATCAAACGATCCTAAAAATGACAAGGATCTAAGTATTCTCAAAGAAATCAAGAATCGTTGATCCGGGCGATAAAAGTCGATGAACGGTTAACAAAATCTGAAGATTACGGTCAAGACAAACAAGAACAAATAACCGATCGGATGAGATCGGTCAAGAATCACAAATCCAAGCAAAAACCCCAAATTTAAGAAAATAGGGTTCTAACAAGAGATTACCTTGATTTGGACCAAGAAGACGATTAGATGTTGTTAAACATCTACAAATCCACTCAAAGATGAAGCTAGAAGAAAAGGATCGGTCCTACTCGCCTCTGGATCTCACTCCCGTCGGAAGAGATGAAGAAAAGTGGGAAAATGACGACTTAATGTTGTTGTCCAGTATTTATACTGGACAGTATTAGCGTGCGCTAATCATCCTTCATTAGCGTGCGCTAACGGGGTCAACGCTCCAGAGAAACCGCGTATAACCTAGTTAGCGTGCGCTAGCCCAAAAGCCGTAGCGTGCGCTAACGGGTCACAAAACCAGTCCAGTAGCCTCTGGACAGAACTGCATCTACCGAGTAGCGTGCGCTAGAAAGAAGAGGGAGCGTGCGCTAAGGCCGATAGCGCGGCGCTAGCTATCGGCCTTAGCGTGCGCTAACAAAGTTTCAGCTCGATCCCAAAGAGTTACCGGATCGCCTCAATTGCCAGTTTAGCGTGCGCTACACATTCGGTAGCGTGCGCTAAACACCACGCAGTAGCGTGCGCTATGCTTCAAGCATTAGCGTGCGCTACACCACAAAATCTCAAAAACTCACAAAGTGATCCGAAATGCCTCCAAAAACATGTCCCAACAAGTCACAACCAAACATGGCACGAAATTCCTACGATGAGGACCATGACAATCCGATAAAACCCAGAAAACCCAACAAATCCGAAATAAAGATCTCGGGTATTACAAAGGTAATCTGGGATAAACTCAAGATGATTTGTGAGGGAACTGAGCTCTCAAAAGAAAACAAAATTTCAAAACTCACTCAGCAATTTGAATAATTTGAAATGAAATCTTCTGAAACTCTTGAGGAGCTTGACCTCAGATTCACTAACATTGTCGGTGAACTTGAAGCGTTGGGTAAAGTATATACCTAAAAGGAGAAAAATTTGAAAATTTTTAGATCACTCCCTGCCCGATGGGACATTAAAACCACAGCTATGCGTGTGCTTAATGACATTTCTACTTTTGACCTCTTCTGTGACCTCAAAGCTTTTGAGTATGATATTGACTGGAGAGAAAAGGCCGAAGAGTCACCTGCTAAGACTACAACTCTAGCCGCTGTATCTAACAAGAGACACAGAATGCCCATCACATCCAAATCTTCCCACAAGACTGCTGACAGTGACGGTAATATCCTCACAAGATGAAATGGCCCTTCTCATGCACAAATTCAAAAAGTTCATCAAACAGTCTGGAAAGACTGCATACAGGCCCAAGCCTTTTCACAAGGTAAATGCCGAAACTTCTTCATCTGGTGATTCTAATCTATGCTACAACTGCAGTAAATCGGGACATTATGCATATAAATGTCCGCATCCAAAAGTCCAAAAGTTGCCGGAAGCGCCCGAGCAACAAAAAAAAATGAAAGGAGGCGTGCTTGGAAAAACAAGCTCAAGGCCATGATTGGCGAATCAAAAGCCTCGCCCGCATCAACCAAGATGGATGAGTGTCTTCAGGTAGTCACTGACAGTGACTCATCCGATGATGAGCTCGAAGATAAAGCATATATGTGCTTCATGGCCAAAGAAATAGAGGACGATGAAGATAGCAATGATGAAGTAAGCTCAACATCCAATACTCCTGTAAATTCATCTCATACTTTCGAAAATATGATGAATGAATTTAAAAACATTCAAAAGGCCCATGAGACATTGAAACGAGAAAACATACAGCTCGAAATTTCTAACTTAGAGTTGAAAGAAGAAAATGACTTGCTGAAAATTAATTACGAAAATATGTCCATCGATTGTGAAAACAGCAAAGTCACACTTGAAAAACTCATGGGGAGCAATCATCAACTTGCCCACGATCTAAATGAGACTAAGTCTCATAATGAGAGCAAGACAAATGATTTCACTCTACTCGAAGCCAAAGTAAAAACTCTCGAGAAACGAGAAGGAGAACTAGAGACCATCTTGAAATCTTTCGATAAATCATCTAAAAGGATGGAAGAAATTCTAAGCACCGGGCAACATGCTCATGATAAAAGTGGCTTAGCAACTCATTCTCCAATAAAAGGAAAACTAGTACAGTGTTTGCCAGGGATGTGGAACCCATTCATGTACCTGAAGAGACCCAGAGTCTCGTAAAGGTAACAGCTGACCTGCGTACAACAAAGGCTGCTATTCGGCCACCAAAATTATATCATCGACAGCAGAATCCTCAGCCTCAAGGACCTGTAAGGCGTAACCAACAGCATGCTCAACGAGCATATCAGAAGCGCCAACATCCATTCAGAAAGAAGGTTATATCCAAATATCAAAGGCCTGCACAGCAGTACTTCCAACAGTACAATGCGCCTAGATATTGGATACATGAGCCCCGTTATCCATCAAGAAAACAGATCTCCGCGCAATATCAGCAATAGCTTTGGGAATCCAACTGGAGACCCAGGAGGCAAGCTGTAAGGCCTAAGAAAATGGCTCCACCTCCAAGACGGCATTTGTACTGGATTAATAATAATAACGCTCGTTTTTATATGCACATAATTATTAAGGTTACAATGACTACGTGCTTGCCCCACGTAGATATCACAAGAATGGACCAAGAGTAACCTACAACAAGCCACTTGCTGTCAGACAAATTTGGGTACCTAAAGGCACTAACATCCAAGGACCCAACAATCAAAGGGGACCTAAATCTACTTAATTTCTTTGCTTACAGGACATCAAAGAGAAGGACATCTGGTACTACGACAGCGGATGTTCTCGGCACATGAAATCAGATAGAATCAAGCTATCAGATTATGTAGAAGGTCGCGGTCCAAAAGTGCGCTTTGGTGACAAATCCAAAGAAAGAACAAGAGGAAAGGTAACCCTACTTGTAGAAAAATTCAAAGTCACCGATGTAGCTTATGTTGAAGGCTTACAGTATAATCTACTTAGTATTAGCCAGTTCTATGACAACCAGTTCTCGGTGAAATTCTATATAGATCACTGTCGAGTCAAGAACATTCTGACCAAAGAAGTTGTGCTCACAGGAAGCAGGTCAGGTAACATGTATATTACTGACTGGAAGCCTACGAGCTCCACAATTCCATGTTTTGTTGCCAAAGGCACTGCAGATCAAAGCTGGCTATGGCACAAGAGGATGTCCCACATCAACTTCAGAACGATCAACAAGCTCGCTAGATAGGTAATGGTTAGAGGTTTGACCGATGTGTCATTCCAAAAGTCAGCGTCTGCGGATCCTGTCAGAAAGGCAAACAAGTCAAAACCACCCTGAAAAGTAAATCATACCTGTCCACTCACAGAGTTCTGGAAATGCTACATATGAATCTCTACGGTCCTGTAGACATTAAAGTTTAGGAGGTAAGAAATATTATCTCGTTATTGTTGATGATTATTCCAGGTATGCTTGGACAATCTTCCTTATAGCAAGAAGAAGGAAACCACAACAAAGCTGCCCGAGCACCTGAGAAAGCTTCAGAATGAGAAAGGGTTGAGTATCGTGTCCATTAGTTCTGACAGAGGTAATGAATATACTAACCGTTTTATAGAGCAATACTATTCGGACAATGGAATACAGCACGAATACTCAGCTGCCCAGACGCCTCAACAAAATGGTGTTGCTGAGCGAAAGAACAGGACGCTCAAAGAAGCAACAAGAACCATGATCGCCGCAAGCAAGTTTCCGCAGCGTTTCTGGGGTGAAGCAACAAATACAGCGTGCTATACACAAAATGTTGTATCATTAACAAGCATCACAACAAAACAGCATATGAGGTATGGAACAACAAAACTCCACTAGTTTCATATTTTCACATATTTGGATGCAGATGTTATATTCTGAACAACGGGAAAGATTAACTTAGAACATTCGACTAGAAGTCGGATGAAGGGATATTCGTAGGATATTCCTCTATCAGCAAGGCTTTCAGAATCTTTAACAAAAGGAAGCTCACAATAGAGGATTTTGTACATCTAGTGTTCGATGAACCTCACCATGATCCTACATGAGTAGAAGATCTGACTCAGAATATCCAAACACTCTCCATTAATGACCCTCCAACTCCAATGGAGCCTGTCGTAGACTTAGAGATCAACCTCGCAGATGTAAGATCAAAAGTAGTTGAATCTGATGCTGTACAAGCTGAAGCTGAAACTACAGCACCTCAAGACACAGTACGGGATGCCGAACTAGAACTCGACAGAAGATGGTTGAGAGATCACCCACATGAGTTAATCATAGGAGACATTGATGCTGGAGTATTTACCCGTAGGAGAATACAGAGTACAAAAGGAACTGTACTGTGCGCGCAAGAAGAACCCGAATCTGAGAAATCTCCATTTCCTGTATGGAAATCTCAAGTAGAACTTAGAAGACTTGCCATGTGAACACTCGATGTATTCTTAGCTCAATCCGAACCTGTTTCTACCAAATAAGCTCTGAACAATTCTCACTGGATCACTTCTATGGAAGAATAGCTTAATGGTTTCGAAAGAAACAATGTATGGTATCTAGTACCCAGACCTGAGCATCAAGCCGTGATTGGAACCAAATGGGTATTTAGAAACAAGAAGGATGAGAATGGACTTGTTATTAAGAACAAATCTCGTCTAGTTGCACAAGGCTACAGACAGGAAAAAGGCATAGACTATGATGAAACATTTGCCCCTGTAGCCAGACTTGAAGCCATCGGGATATTTTTAGCTTTTGTCGCCCATAAGAGCTTCATAGTATATCAAATGAACATTAAGAGCGCATTCCTTATTGAGGCCTCGCTGAAAAAGTCTATGTTGAACAACCACCAGGGTTTTTCAACACAAAAGGCGGAGACCTCGTATACAGACTACGGAAAGGTCTGTATGGACTTAAGCAAGCACCTAGAGCGTGGTAAGAAACCCTGTCCCTAACTAATAATGGATTTGAGAAAGGTGTTGTAGACAAGACTCTATTTAAGATACAGGAAGGTGATGACCGCTAATGGTTCAAATATACGTAGATGATATTATATTTGGTTCCACCAACTTTGCTTTATGTCAAAGGTCCACTCATCTCATGCAAAGTAAATTTGAAATGAATATGATGGGGAAACTTAGTTATTTCCTAGGATTGCAGGTAAAGCAGTTGCCTACAGTAATCTTCATCAACCAAGAGAAGTACAGCAAGGAGCTACTAAACAAGTTTGGGATGAATAACTCCAAATCATCGTCAACCCCCATGAGCACTTCCGTGCAAATTAGTGCTGACGAATATGGAAAGCCGGTTGATTAATCGCTCTACAGGAAGCTAATAGGCTCAGTCCTATACCTAACAGCTAGCATACCTGATATCCAGTTTGTTGTAGGAGTGTGCTCGGTATCAAGTAGCACCTAAAGAATCACACTTCACAACGGCCAAACGAATCCTTAAGTACGTAAAAAGAACAATCGATGCAGGATTGTGGTATCCTAAGGAAGGTGGATTCGATTTGGTTGGATACAATGACTCGGATCTCGACAGCTGCAAGTTAGATAGGAAGAGTATAAGCGGTACTTGTCACTTTCTTGGACCTAGACTTGTGTCATGGTTCAGTAAGAAGCAATTGGAAAACTCGCTTTCAATAGCTGAATCGGAATACTATGCTGCTGGAAGTTGCTGTATATAGATTCTCTGGATGCAACAACATGAATCAGATTATGGAATCATTGCCAACGAAACACCGATCATGTGCAATAGCACGAGTGCAATTGCAATAACGCACAATCCTGTATTGCACTCGCGAACTAAGGATATTGATATGAAGCATCACTTCAGCCGGAATCATGTTGAGAATAAGGATGTTCGGATCGAGAAAGTTCATACAGGCATCCAGTTAGCCGACATCTTTACAAAACCTCTCAGCACAACCAGATTCTGTATGCTTCGACAAGAATTAGGAATGCTACAGCCTGACTCACTGTAAGTTTTTTATGCTTTTACTCATCAATTGGAGGGGAATCCTGTAAGATCCAAGAATACAGTATCCACCGTTAATTAACTGTACACTCAGATAGTCAGACAGCACTGTAGGACAAAAGAAGGCATGGAAAATTCCTACAGCTGACGTGTGTATTAATTAAGGGGGAAACAGTACGACCCATGAATACAGTATTAATCCAAACATTAATGTAAGAATTGAATCATGTATGTATCTTTTAAGGGGGAACGCTGTATTATTCGCGGATACAGTACATACACTATGGGACGTCAATTAATATTTTATTATTATTTTATTCATAATAAAACCGTTTTAGTCCACGTGCACTGTTTTAAAATTCAAACATTTTATCATTTAATGCTCTACACGACATCTGGACTTCGCTTTCTTAATGCCGCAATTTTAATAATTTCAAAACCGCCATTTCGTGCAATGAAGGAGTACGAACTGTCAGAAGTGGGACCGGTGTCATTTTAAAAAATGGATGGATAAGATATACAAGTTAATCTCAGTTCATCTTGTTCGTTCTTTTCAAAGACGGTTCCCATCCCTTAAATCTGACCGTTAAGTGTATGTAACCCTAATTCTCTCTGCACACTATAAAATGACTGTTTCTTGCTCTCTTCGACTCTTTACGCTTTCTGCATATTAAACGAGTTTAAGATCAAACAACCTATATATCGCTTACTGCATTTGCTGTTTTCTTTGCTACTTCACTTACTTTTCTTAAGTATCAATGGCATATTCTCATACATCTTCTCTGTCCCTAAAGTATAAAGACTCCATTATCAACGGGCGAATCTTTGCCAGATCTGTCATCCTTGAAAGAGTTCACATTGAATTCGAGGATGTTGACGCGATGGAACTGATTGTTTACAGAATCCGGCAACAAGGCCCCTACCGCCTTGGAAGTCTTCATCCTGAGCTCTATGATGAGCGTATTGTCAAGGAATTCTATCTCGACACCTATATTAGTTTCGTCTCTCTGAAAGAGGAGGAGATGTGTCCGACATTTCTGCTACCGTCCGCGGAGTTCAGATCTGCGTCGATCGGGAGCTTTTTGGAAAATATTTACAGGCTGCCGTCTGATGGCCTGATGATGGAAAAGCTTGAGACCTTTGGGTCACAACAACTCCTCACTGCTTACTGGGGATTATTCATTGGCAATACTTTGGACCAGAATGTCCATCCATCTTGCCAGAAGAAAAGATTTTGTCTACTTACACGATTTCTGTTGTCGTGTTGTTGAGAACAGAACCGGTGCATTTGAAATGTGCACAAATATGTGTTTCAGAATGATGGTCGCCATCATGTCTGGCGAACGAGTAAACTAGTGCCATATTGTTCTGAAGAGGATACAGGAAGAAGCATCCAAGCCTGGTATTCAGAAGAAGTCGTTTGTCCTTATACTCAATAACATCCTTACCAAGTGCGATGTCCCTTAATCCAAATGAGCCAAGAAGATTGGACCTAGCAAGTACATTGGGGAAAGCAAGCCCTATGCCTTCAATAGAGACGGGCTAATTGCGTCAAGACCCTTTTCCAGATATTTTCCCCTCTCTGATGATCCAAGGTATGTCACTCTCAAGTCCGGGAGTGAAGATAAATCGAAGAAGAAGAGAAAAAGAAGTACATCTCAGAGCAAATCACCACTTGCTGTTAAGAAGCCGAAGAAGAAGTTGAGGAAGGCTTCTAAAGCAAAGGCTATAGAGATTACAACGATCTCTGTAGATATCCTGGCTACGGCGCAACCCACTGTTCAACACCCCGAGGGCGCAACCCCTCCGGAAGAAATAATTGCTGCAAAGTCTGCAGATCCCAAGCCAGTGGCGGCTATGACGGATGACCAATTATTTGCCAAATTGGAAGGAACTGGCGAATCGACTGCCCATTTAGAGCCGAGAGCCGCCTCTCCTGTAAGGGAACCCACACCCATAAAGGATCCATTTCCCATCAGGGTACCAACCCCTGTTCGGGATCCATCTCCAAAACAGGCTCCCACACCTGTTGCGGATTCCATCCCTATAGTAGACCCAAATACTGTACGGAGTCCCTCCCCCACCACTGTCATTAACGAACTCTTCTCCAGGTACACATCGAACAAGCGTTTGAGCGCTTTGTTGCTTAGAAGAACTATAGGGTCGCTCCGTACGATGTCCTGTACAATTGGGAGAAGTGGAAGGAAGAAGAAACTTTTGCTCTGGAGGTCACGGATACTCAAGACATTCGAGTCTTGATTCAATGGGAAAATGACTTTTGCCGAGAGCTGATCACAAATTATTATCTGGCAAAAGAAACAGCCCGATTGAAAGGGAAGTCCAAATTCAGTGACACAGTTCCTAACAGCCCGAAATCTGATTCCGACTCAAACGACGATGACGACGCCCTACATGCTGGTCTCAGAATGAGTCGTGAAAAGGCTCGTGAAAGGGAAATATCAAGAATGCAAGACCAACAGGGTCGGGGGACCTCAGAAAGACACCAGTCCTCCTAGCCCTCAACAAGAATCCACTCAGGACAAACAGGAGGAATCAGTCCCTCCTGCACAGCAAGAAGTTCCTGATCTTGGAGACCAACCCGTCTCTACCCAAGAAGAAGCCCGCGCTATCCCACAATAGGATTCAGTCCCTCTGTCGGAGTAGGCGGAAGCTGAGAGTCATCAGGAGGAGTCAGTCCCTCCTGTACGCATGACTACAGAACACCAACCGGAACAGGAGGAATCAGTCCCCCTGTCCCCGAGACTGACAAAGCTGCACAACCATCTGCCGAGCCCGTGCACGATGCCCCTGCATCTCCAATCTCTGTAAGTTCCAAGTCCGAGTCCGATACTGGATTCCTATTTGAAGAAAGACCATGACGCCCTCATGTGGTCATGCGTCAACTCAACGGAGCAGGGGATGAAAAATTAGCGCACCCCGGCTCTCCGCGAACTGATGCCCAGATAGAGAAACTCCAAGTAATCGGCCGCCAAACAGTGTTCATGCAGGATGCCGCGAAGGCACTGTATGATGTTGGCAAAGAGCTCGATTGGATGCGAGAGACTGCGATTGATGAGATGACTGGCTTAAAGAGAGATATCACAAAAGTTGAAGAGGCATTTCGCATAGTGCCTAGTGCATTACGGCAAGCACTTGCTCAACTTCAACAGCACCGAGAACAGATTCTCAAACAAGAGCAGGAAAAGCTCCGTATATCCGAAGCCAAGACTATTGCTGCCCTCCAAGAGACTGGATTCAGACTGTCAGGACATGACAAGGAAATCGATGACATATCCCTGGTACTCAATTCTCTCTATGACAAAATTACGGATATTGAGACCAAACAGGATAATGCTATGAAGATCCTCAAATGCATTGATGCTAAGGTCACATATCTTGATGATGCCAAAAAGGGGGAAGATGCCAGAGAGTCTGGTCGGCAATGGAGGATTGATAAAGAAAAGAGATTGACGCTGCTATAGAAGAGAGCGTTACTACTGCAATAGGCCGTTTGGCCTCGCCTGCTGCAAAAGGATACAGGGTAACTGGTTCTCGTCTAGAGTTCCATGATCCCAATGTACCCTAGAAGAACAATGTTCAAAGACCATCAGAGATTCGTCTGCCTGCCAACCGACAGCCTACAGCTGATGAAGTGAAGAACTGGAGGAGAAATTAACTGATGAGGTATTTTGTCAAACTCATCAGGGAATCCACTATGTTCAACAAGTTCAAGACTCTAGTGGATGCTGCAGATGAATTTGCGAGAATGTTAGAAAAAAGGATTGCTTCCCATGCAGATTCAAATGCAATCAAGGCACCGGAAAGGTGGTCGGCTCACTCATCCCGATGATTGGATACTTGCCTTCTACAAATCGGCTAAAGGAAGAGCGAAGATCGAGGCAAGGATTCCTTGGAGAATTGGTGGAGAGGAACCGACAATGATCCTGACAGGAGGCCTTGGAGGCATGCTCATTACAGGAGTTAGCATGGATGCTCCTTTATCATGGTACTTGTTATGTTCTTGCAGTATGCAATCTCTGTGTCTTTATTCTTCAATCATTGTAATCTTTTCATCTTTATTAATAAATTTTTTCTTGAAAGACTACAGTTCGTAATCTACGCTTATTGTTTCACTATTTGATTACGAATTCAATTTATTTGTTGCAAACAACAAGCATAAAACTTGTTAAGCTGTAAGAACTTCTCTGCGAACAGTTCATAGGTTAAGTTGTATTCAACCTAGATCACACTGTAAGATTGTGCCTGCGCGCCAATCATAAGTTTTAAGTTGTAATACACATCCCTGTAGATGTTTACGAATTCTTAGAACTTGCCTGCGAGCAGTTCACATTTTTAGACTAAGTACTGAAGATCATATCTTTCGACAGAAAACCAAGAAGTCAGCCTCTCTGGATCAAGATGTTATCTTTAAGAGGTTTTAGCATTATCAAAAAGGGGAAATTGTTGGGATAAACAATCATGTACTTTGTTTTGATAACTGCCAACATACAACAAGCTGTTTGAGGAATAAAAGCCATCATACAGCAAAGGATTCAAAATACCACCAAGTATGGAAGCTGTATGGAACCTCCATACAGCACCTTCCATACAACATTGAAGATAGTCTACAACAACAGCAATAAAATCGTAACATGTTGGATACAGCATGCAGACTGAAAGTGTTATGAAAACAAACACTTATCCAACAGGACTAAGACCGTTGTGATGGAATCCACTTTATTCACAAAAGTCAAAACACCATTTTGAAAGAAGTATTTAAATACTGATTGGATGAAGTATTTAAATATCAACCGTCAAGGATCTTCAGACAAGGAGCAAAATCCGAATCTAGCATTTTGAAAGTCAATCAACCAATCAGAATGGACTTTTGCTCACCAACCAGCCAACTGCCATATTTATAACGGATCTCTTCCACAATTATAAATAGTCCATCCAAGAGGACATTGCAGTACACGGAAATATACTCAAATACTGACTGACCAAACAAAAACGAAGAACGATTGACTCATTCATAATTTCAGAAACTCTGAAGAGATTATTCTATCAATCAAGCTTACAAGAGCAAATATATTTCTTCGAGCATATAAATATCTGAGAGAAGAAATATACACAGTCAACGTGAACAGCACATCATCAGCCTAAGATCATCAAGTGTTCAAGCTGCTGTTCAAACCAGTGATTTCACCATTGTTACCCTTGAGTAAACTTAGCCCTGTGTGGACTAAGGAAAAGATATTCTGGCCTGTGTGGATCAAATAGGACAAAGCTTCAATATGTGTAAGAAGAAGCAAGTCAAAGAAGCCTACAGCCACTCTGTGTGAACGGTTGCAAGCTACAGTCTTTGTATCAATCTGTGTGAACGATACAAGGATAAGTTTGATTAAAGTCACGTAGTGATTTTAATAAATATTTTACTCCTGTGTGGAAGACCAGTGGACATAGAGGGATTTACCTCGAATCACTTTATATTATGTGTTATTTCTGCCTTTATTGTTTTCCTAATTGTGATTTATACAAGTATACATTGCAAAACCCTGTACGCACTAAGCTATGAGGAGAAAGCCTAGTTGTTGTATTTACAGCAACTCACTTAAACGAATTTCCGCTACGCACTCATATTCGAAAATCGTACATCTGGTTGTACTAATACTTTTCCAAGCTGTGTACTGTATACTTAGTGGCCAACAGTGAGACGTCTGAATTTGGGCCTATCCCCTTCAAATTTTTTAACTCATGGCTCTATTTCGACGGGCTTGCAGACATTGTTAAGTCTTATTGGGTTAAAGTTGTGGTCAATAGTAGGTCGGATTTAAGGTTTCTAAAAAAGTTCAAAGAACTTAAAAATGATATTAAAAGATAGAGACCAGAGTCGAAATTGAAGGAGGATCAGGAGTTTTTGGATTTGCTTTTGAATATCGATAATATGGAGCTGAAAGCAGAGAATCAGATTCTTTCTTCACATGAAAGATTTGATAGAAAGAAGTGGGATCAGGTGGGATGTTGATGAAGATAAGAAGAGCAAGTTTTCCCATGGCATGATTAACTGTAATAAAAAGAAAAACAGATTAAATGGCCTCACCATTGATGGGCACTAAGAGACTGATCCGAAGCATATTATGGATGAAATGTGGAAGTTTTTTGCTGCCAAGTTTGATGAAACTGATATGGTTAGACCGAGGCTTGCGAACGGCAGATTCAATAGGATCTCGAGTTCAGATATGGCTGATTTGGAGATGTCTTTTTCTATGGAGGAAATAAAGAACGGGGTTTGGAGTTGCGATAATGATAAAGCCCCGGGACGGGACGACTTTACCTTCAAATTTTTAAAGGAGTATTGGGATATTTTCAAGGTGGACACTTTCAATGAAGGACTTTGAAGACATAGGGTGCATGTACAAGATTCTATCCAAGATTCTTTCTTTAAGGCTCAAAAAAGTGTTGGAAAGGTGATTAGTCTTTAGCAATCGACTTATGTAGAGGGGATGAGTATTCTTGATGGTCCACTTATTATTAATGAGGTTTACTCTTAGGCTAAGAAGGTGAAGAAACAAGTTCTTGTGTTTAAGGTTGACTTCGATAATGCGTTTGGCTCTCTCAATTGGATCTATTTGGACTCTATTTTGGAGCAAATGCGTTTTGGGTGGAAGCGGAGAAATTGGATAAATGGGTGTTTATCTTCTGATAGGGCTTCGATTTTGGTTAATGGTTCCGCTTCCAAATCAAGAGAGGCATGAGGCAAGGTGACCCTCTCTCACCTTTCATTTTCATTTGATGGAAGGGCTTAGTGTGTTTTTGAAGGAAGCTTGTGATAGGCATATTTTTCAAGGTATCTCCTTACCTCGTAATGGCCCATATCTATCGCACCTCATGTAATGATGTTACCTTTGTGGGTGAATGGTATGAGATTAATCTCATCAACTTAAATAGAATTCTTAGATGTTTCTATCTAGCCTCCGATTTGCGAGTTAACCTTCTTAAAAGCAGATTTTTTGGTATTGGTGTGGATGATATTGATGTGATTCGACTTGCTAGCATTTTACATTGTGAGCCTTTGATTTTCCGCTTCAATTATTTTGGGCTTCCTATCGGTGCTAATATGAAGCTTGTTAAGAATTGGAGACCGGTTGTGGAGAAATTCAAATCTAAGTTATCTTCTTGGAAGGAGTGTAATCTTTCTTTTGGTGGGAGGTTAACTCTTGTGAGATCCGTGTTGGGAAGTCTCCCTCTTTAATAAATTGCTCTCTTTAAAGCTTAGAAGAAGATTTCTTTGGGGAGGAGTTGACAACAATCGAAAAATTCATTGGGATATGGTGGTTAAGCCTAAACATAAAGGAAATTTTTGGAGGGGGAGTCTTAGATCGTTGAATGTTACCCTTCTTTCTAAATGGTGGTGGATATTAAAAGTTGAACACAACTCTCTTTGGGCTTCTTGTATAAAATCTTTACACAATATCAATTGTATTGATGGAAAGCCTCTGGCTAAGTGTGGCATCCTGGGAGCTTGGCTTTATATTTATCGTATAAATGAATAGCTTGATGATTGGTATTTATTTGTTGATGACTTGCTTTATAGGAAGATGGGGGCTGAAAATTTGACGCATTTTTGGAAGGATAAATGGGTGGGTGACCTTGCACTCAAAGATTCCTTCCTGAGGTTATACAATCTTGAGATGGAGAAAAATTGCAAGGTTTCGGACAGGTCAAAAGGTGAAGATGGTTTTATTTATGCTTCGGGGGAAAAGGGAACTGAGACATGGCAAAGAATCGGAAGAATGGAGGGTTTGGTTACTGCTGTTGCAGATTTTAGGCTTACTAAAGTCTCAAACTCTTGGCTTTGAAAAGCTGATTCCTCGGGTATTTTCTCCATCAGCTCTCTAAGGAATCTGATGGCTAAGAAGTTGGAGATTAGCAACTGTCTTCAGGGATTTCGGTGGGTGAGTTGGGCTCCGGTCAAGGTCAATTGTCTCGTCCCAATCTTTTGCTTAGAGGGGTCGTTCTTGAAACCACTGTGTGTCCTTTTTGCAGATCTGCAGAGGAGGAAACCGATCATATTTTTTTTCAGTTATAAGTTTGCGATTGATAATTGGGCTTGGTTTATTAACTGGTGTTGGATGTTGGCTGATATCCCGAAAGATAGAGGTGAGTTTCTCAGTGGGGTTTGAAGGCCTTGATCCATGGAAAAAAGGAGAAAGCTCAAGTATTCAGTGATTTGGTTGATATATGGAAAGCTCGCAATGACTTGGTTTTCAACAAAAAGAGATGTTCTCCTATAAAGGCCGCGGATGATATTCAGTTGACTTCGTATAAATGGATCAAGCATATATCTTCTTTTAATTGTCATTGTTGGTTTGATTGGTGTATTTTTCCTTTTACTGCTTGTACTTTGTAATGCTTGTTAGGCCGGACGGAGTGGGCAGCGGGTACCCAATCGAGTTATTGAGCTCGCGCGGGTACACCGCCCCGCCTAGCTCGGGTACCTTCATCGAGTAGAAAAATCGAGCTCGGAACCCGCATGTTAACGTTAGGAAGAAGAACAAAATTAAAAAAAAAAAAAAAAAAAAATTCCCCTTTAAAACCAAATAACATACACTCATTTCTTTCAAAAAAAACACACACTAATCTCTCCAAAAAAAAAATAATTACCCTCACCTTTCAAAAAAAAAACACACTAATCTCTCCAAAAAAAAATGGATTTTTTTATTTTAATCTAGTTATTTTTAAGTATTATGTTATGTTTTTTTTAAGTATTATGTAATGTTTTTTATTTTTAATGAAATGGTATGTTTTTATTATAAATATTGTATGTGATTTTATGTATTTAAAAAAAAAAATGAATTCGGGTACTAGGGTACCACTCCCACTAGTCAGGGTAGTTTTAGGGTAGTATTGGGGTAGTTTTGAGTTGGAAGGTTTTTATTGGATAGAGGTGATGTGGCACCCCCAGGGTATTAGGGTATTAGGGTTCCATTCCTCCCTCCCTTAGGACTGAGCACAAATGGACCGGACTTGATTTTTACCCGGACTTGATGGATCCGAATCGACTAACCGATTCGGACCGGACTCGTGTCAGTCGGGTTCCGTCTATGTTTTGCGAAAAGCTGGTTCGGACAGACCGTCAAAACCGGAAAATTAGGTCCCAACACAGGTATTGCCCGGTGACTAAGTATTCGTACATATTAAAATACACTCTACCCTAATTACTTCATCAGCCGCTTCTCGCCTTCTCCATTTCAGAAATGGTCATACTCCTAAGTCCTAACCAGACCAGTTCACCACACAAACCTAACCGCCGCTCCGACTCCCGCCGCTCCACCTCATTCCGCCGCGAATCCGGTCGATCCACCTCCTCCCGCCCACTCCTCCTCACGCCTCTGCCTCTATCCGCCACTCCGACTCCCGCCGCTCCACCTCCTATCGCCGCGCCACCTCATTTTGTTGCCTCTATCCGCCGCGAGTTCCGTCGATCCATCTCCTACCGCCCGCTCCTCCTCACGTCGCTGCCTCTATCTGCCGCTCCGACTCCCGCCGCTCCACCTCCTCCCGCTGCGCCTCCTCACTTCACTGCCTCTGTCCGCCGCGACTCCGCCGCTCCACCTCCTCCCGCCACTCCTCCTCACGGCTTCTCAATCTTCATGCAATGTAAGTTTTATCATCTAATCTACTGACTATAACTATTTTATTATCCTGTAAAAAGAAAGAAAAATGAAATAGGGAGACTGGATATTTTAAGTTCTTTACACTTTACAGTTTACACTTTATACAATCATTATTAACTATGCTTGTAATTTTATTTTTAGATGGTGACCAAAAGGGCAGCCTTCGCTTCTATTTCAGAATCCACTGGGCCAGGCGACCCCGACATGTTTTCAAATGAGGCATAACTTAAAGATGAAGAATTGAAAGAGTTACGCCTTTCACTACCGCAAGATAAGAAACTGATGGAGGGGCGCAACTATATTAAGAGGAAAACTAATAGAAGGAAGGAATATTGGAAAAGCTTCATGGAGTATATGGAGAGCGAAGAAAACTTGGAAGGCAGCATGCATTTTTTAAAGAAAAAAAAATGTTAGATCATTACTTTTTTAGATCAAAACTGTATTTAGCTTAGAATCTGCTTTTATACTCATGCGAATGTTTGTTTGATTTTATTTTCTATCATTACATAAATGAGAAGTGTTAATGACGAGGAGGACAATGTCATCTACATCGTGGAACCTTGAGTCTTCAAGAAATGACTTAAATTTTTGTTTGAACTTTTTGAAGGACTATTTTTTTGGTTATTATTATCGGCTTGTAATAGACATCTAATTTTAAATACTTCAGAATTCGGATGGTGTTATTATGAAGAATATGTGGACACTAGATTCGTAATTTGATGGTTAAAATTAGGGGTGAGCAGAAAAACCGACAAAAACCGATAATACTGAAAATACCGAAAAAACCGAAACCGAAAAACCGAACCAATAAGATATTGGTATGGTACGCTTCTTAAAATTTTGAAAACCGAATTATGCGGCTCGGTTTCGGTTTCAGATATGGATCCCGACTTTAAAAACCAAACCGAACCAATAAAACAGGTGACTATTCTGCAGACATTTTTTTTTGTGCAGGTTGTTATGAATTGATGGACTTGTTCTGAGGAGGAAATTCAAGACTTTTGTTTAATCTGATATTGGACTTTTTGAATCCTTAGTTATTATCATGTTATTGAAGTAGATTTTATTTTTATTCAAGCTTTGAAATGGATTAATTATGTCTAAATCCTTCTATTTGAACTTAAAATTGTCTGATTTAGCCCAAGTAGTTCAATTTGGGTTTGGCGCAAGCCCAACTTAAGTGGCCCATTTAATCAGCACATTGACACCGAACCGCTACCGAACCGACACTGAAACCGATCACACCGAGCCGATTTAAAACCGAATCATTTCGGTACTCAAATGTTAGATGCCGATAAGATGCGATTAGGTATCGGTTTTAGCTAGAAACCGTACCAAACCGAACCGAGCTCACTCCTAGTTAAAATGTTATCTATTGTTAGGTTTTATTTATTTTTGTGTGGGAACAATTTATTTAAAGCAGGTACGGAATATGTATTTTTTTTTAACAAAGTCAAATAGTCAACCGAACCAAAACAGGTCCAGTCCGGACCAACCCGATTTTATCTTGTCCGGGCTGGACCCGGTCCAAACAGGTCCGGGCTTCGGGTCCAAAAAGTCTAACCCTTTATCTTCCGGTCCATTCCAGGTCGGATCGATCCAGACCGGGTCAGACCCGATGCTCAGTCCTGATGCTTGTACTTTTGTTCTAGCGTCTTGCTAGCCTTTTAATGCATCCACCGTTCACAAAAAAAAAAAAAAAAAAAACAAGTACCTTCCGTCGGTGTGTGTGTTTTAGAATAACAAAAGCTATTCGATAATGTATGTACATAATGTTAGTTGTATTCATCCTATAGGAATTTAAGGGGCCGTTTGTTTAGCTATGAATGGTTCCATTCAGAGCACATCTCTTAATCGGTCAGAGGAAAAGAGTGTTTGGTAAAAAAAAATTATCCTCTTAATGGTGACAAAAGGCTCTTAACGATTTAGTGGCTAGGGGTTCCCTCAACCATTCAGACCCTAACTATTCCCACTTCTGCCCTTCACAAAACGATCGACCTCCTCCCTCCCACTCACATCCTTCGTTCCACACCAGTTCCCTCTCCTCCCGTCGAAAGCTCTCGCGGTGTTCCCCTCTCCTCCCGTCGGCAGCTCTCGCGGTGTTCCCCTCTCCTCCCGTCGGCAGCTCTCACGGTGTTCCCCTCTCCTCCCGTCGGCAGCTCTCGCTCCTCCCGTCGGCAGCTCTCGCTCCTCCCGTCGGAAACTATCGCTTCTCCTTCTCCTCGACAGATCTTTCCGTCTCTCAGGTATCATCTTTCGGGGCTATTTGGTAGAGGAAAACACACACCACTTCAGTCGATGCCTCTCCCAATTTCTTCCCTTGTTCTACTAATTTGCTGGTTTTTGTTGATTTCTTCCTCATTCAACCTTTGCTGATTTTTGCTGATTTTTGCTGATTTCTTTTCCTGTTTTTTTAACACCCCTCACTTGTATGATTTTTGCTGTTTTTTTTGCTGATTTTTGCTGATTTCGGGGCTTTTTTTTTTGCTGATTTTTGCTGATTTTTCCAAAAACATTATGCTGGTTTTTCTCTTGAGTTGTGATATTTGCAAAGTTATTTTGCTGATTTTTCCAAAAACATTATGCTGTTTTTTTCTTTTGAGTTGTGATATTTGCAAAGTTATTTTGCTGATTTTCCACAAACATTATGCTGATTTTTCTTTTGAGTTGTGATATTTGCAAAGTTATTTTGCTGATTTTTCCAAAAACATTATGCTGGTTTTTCTCTTGAGTTGTGATATTTGCAAAGTTATTTTGCTGATTTTTCCAAAAACATTATGCTGGTTTTTCTTTTCAGTTGTGATATTTGCAAAGTTATTTTGCTGATTTTTCCAAAAACATTATGCTGGTTTTTCTTTTGAGTTGTGATATTTGCAAAGTTATTTTGCTGATTTTTCCAAAAACATTATGCTGGTTTTTCTTTTGAGTTGTGATATTTGCAAAGTTATTTTGCTGATTTTCCATAAACATTATGCTGATTTTTCTTTTGAGTTGTGATATTTGCAAAGTTATTTTGCTGATTTTTCCAAACATTATGCTGATTTTTGCCAAACAAACATTATGCTGATTTTTTTTTTGGATTAGGTATGGAATTAGTTGGTGAATCTTCGCACCAAAAGAAACGTAGGATTACATGGAAAAAAGATGGATTGGTACAAACATTTCTTGAAGCTTGTATACACGAGACAATTAAAAATGGGAGAGAAGGTAGTAGTCTTAAGGCACAATCGTGGAAGAATGTTGGAGAAGAATTGAAAAAGAAACATAACATTGTAAATCGACCAACGGCAGATGAAAAATCAATTCGATTACCTTAAAGGAAAATATCTGCGTGGTCTAAATTGAAAAATAAACGGGCAACATCTACGATCCATCAACCAACACCTTTAATCTATCCGATGAAGAATGGAAGATAGAAATTTTGGGCAATAAATACATGGAACCGTTGAGGAGTACGGGACTAATTTTTCCAGAACTTTGTGTCCAACTATTTGATGGGGTTGCTAGTGTGGGGCTTGAGAGTTATGGAACCGCATCTACAGTTCCTGATCCTTACGACTCTGATCCCAACGTCAATGATGATGTTGAAATTATCCCGGACACACAAGACACCATAGGCCCAACTTCAACTCAAGAGTGTTCTTCTCACCCTCCAACCCAAAGCAAAAAGCGAAAAACTAAAGAAAGAAGTAATTCAAATAAAGTCCAAGTTGAAGAAACTATTTTGAAGGTTATGAATGTCATGCTAGAAAAACATGGAGCACCAACTATGAAAGATGATATTGATGATTGCTTGAAGAAATTGACGGAACTTGGATGGGGTGCACCGTTGCATGACGTTACACTATTTGTTTTAGGTGAGAGTGCTGACTATAGGAAAATGTGGATGCGCTTAGAGCCGGAGAAATGTGAGGGCTGGATTAGACTTACGGCCCGTAAGTATGGACTACTTTAGTTGTTGGGTTTGGATTCAACTTTGTTTTGGGAATATTTGTTGTCTTGGTTGAACTTTGTTTTGGGAATATTTGTGTCTTGGTTGAACTTTGTTTTGAGAATATTTGTGTCTTCGTTGAACTTTGTTTTGGGAATATTTGTTGTCTTGGTTGAACTTTGTTTTGGGAATATATGTCGTCTTGGTTGAACTTTGTTTTGAGAATATTTGTGTCTTCGTTGAACTTTGTTTTGGGAATACTTGTATTTTGTTTTTGGGATTAAACTCTGTGTTATGGTGTTTTGTGTTTAATATATGTGTTTCTCATGTATAGGTGTTGTACTTTATTTTCAAGGTAATACATGAACTTTGAGGAGGATCTATTGTTGGTTTTGATCATCTATTGGTATTGGAAATACAAAATTTCATCAACAATAGAACGAATAAGAGATAACACTTCCGCCTTAACTGGACATGCGTATACACTAGAATTGTTAGGCGGATCAAATACGCAATGTGTTGAATTGATGCGGCTTTCTCGTGACGCATATATACTGCTATGCAATCATTTTAAAGAAAAAAATTGGTTGGAAAGTAGTAGGAATGTCACCGTCGAGGAAAAGATGGCTATATTTTTGACGATTATTGGTCATAACGAACGTTTTAGAATGGTTAAACGGAGATTTCAACACTCCACGGAGACTATTCATAGATATTTTCATGAGGTGCTACGAGCAATGATGAAATTTGCAAAAGAAGCTATACGACCAACACCTTTCGAGGGAACCTCGAATACATCAGAACGTCAAAGAAATCTCCGAAGAATATTTCCGGTAATTTTTTTTGTAACACAAACTATAATCTATAACATAACTGTGTCTAATAATTTGTATTTTACAATAAAGGGGGCAATAGGTGCATTAGACGGAACTCTCGTACATGCAATCGTGCCTATTGATCAACAAGCTCGTTATAGAGGTAGAGGAAGAGGTGAATGTTATCAAAACGTTTTAGGTATTTGTGATTTTAATATGCTTTTCACGTACGTTTGGTTTGGATGGGAAGGTATAGCACATGATGCTAGAGTGTTGAGAGAAGTTGCATTTAGTCCAACATCCGGCTTTCCCTTTCCTCCACGAGGTATACATAATTTTACTTAACTTTAAATATTTACTGATTCTTATATATTTTATATAATGCTTTTACATCCACATTTCAATTGTAGATAAGTATTATCTTTGTGATGCTGCGTATGCCAACACTCGTGGTTTTATGACCCCATACCGCAATACGAGGTATTGGCTTGCTGATTTTCGACGACAACGTGCCTTGACAAAACAAGAAAGGTTCAACCATGCTCATGCGCAACTCAGAAATGTTATCGAGCGTGCCTACGGCGTCTTGAAGGCAAGATTTCCAATTTTAAAGCGCATGGCTCCCTACCCGTTTCGAATACAAAGAAACGTTGTGATTGCATGTTTTGCGGTTCACAATTTTATAAGAAGATGCAATGTCCATGATCAGTTATTCATGGATTATGACAATGACCCGATGTTTGTTGCTGAGAGACAAGAAGAAATTGAGGGAGGCGATGAAGATGACATGGATGGAAGGCCTTATGGTACTCAAAACAATGAATATATGGCTAATTTACGTGAGCAGATTGCGAATCAATTAATGTTAAATGCGTCAAATTAAGAATTGCTCAAAAACTATTATGTTAGAATTTTATTGTTATGTTTTTATTTATTCTAGAACTTGAATAATTTATGTTTGTTTGGATTAATACCATATGCCTTTCTGAACTAGTGTTTTTGGCTATGTAATTTTATTTGCAAAGTGTTGTTTTATTCAGATATCTACCAAACAACTATATTTCATTTTAGTACTAATCATACGGAGGGGTAAAATGGTAATTTGTTGTTATTCAGACTGTCCATTCAGAACAGTTACCAAACAACCATATTTCATCCTGCACTACATCATTCAGAGCCTCTCAACCATTCTGACCTCTCAACCATTCTGCACCAAACCATTCAGCAACTACCAAACAGCCCCTAAGACTGTTATTAAATGTCTAGAATTTATTCACAATGGATACACCAACTATACATAACTGTCATAATTATTTTTTGCATGTAAAATTAATTGAATATTGTAAATGATAATAATCCTTCACATTTGACATAGTCGAAAAGAAATGTTGATTACAAGTTTTATGAAGAAGTGAAATTGTTACCATGTCCCCTATTTAGTTGTCCTGTTTTGATTTTCAATGGTCAAATTGATCAATTTTTAACAAAAGATTATGAATAATTCTTTTATTATTTTTAGAAAGTAAAAATTGTATTTTAAAATAGATTATATGTACTTTACAATGATATAAATTTTTTATTTGATCAATTATATAAAATTCGTAAATTTCAATCAAATTTTAGTCAATTTGACCGATCAAAAGTCAAACTAGACAACTAAAAATGGACGAAAGGAGTATATTTGTTTAAATTTCGTTACCAAGGAACACCATTTAATATGAGCTGGACTCCTCTCCAGTAACTGGACGGTCCAGTTCAATCTGACCGTCCAGATTACACACACCCGTACGGGTGTGTGTAGATCTGCATCGGACAGTGCAGACCCTTCCAATCCTCTCCGGAAATGGAGAGGATCCGGACTCACTTAATATACACATCCCACATGGGGATCTTCACGGAAACAGCCTCCCTACCGTAATAAGTAGGGGCATGGTCTGCGTACATCTTACCCTTCCCAGACCCTGCTCTGAACGGAATATACTGGGTATGTTTGGTTTGGTTTGGTTTTACATGGGCATTCACTGATTCTCTCTCATTTTTACGTCTATGGTCATTAACTCTCTCTCTCTCTCTCTCTCTCTCTCTCTCTCTCTCTCTCTCTCTCTCTCTCTCTCTCTCTCTCTCTCTCTCTCTCTCTCTCTCTCTCTCTCTCTCTCTCTCTCTCTCCCCTATTTTCAACAATTTCAAGTATCACTTATTTGATCTCTTAATTCTATAATATTTTTTTTATAAATTAAGACTGGAGCAGAAAAAATATATCCAATGTGTACCTAAAATAATACCCACTCTGTCCTATGAAATTGTGCTTAATTTGTCATTTTCGCCTGTCCTATAAGAATGTGTTCATTCTATTTTTAGAAAATACATTTTATATTCTTACTTCACTTTTTCAATTTGTTTACAACAACACCAAACATGACCCACACCTTTTATCTCTTAATTAATCAACAACTATAATTACCATACACTTACAACAAAAAATGGGACCTTTTCCACACTCAAAATTACTATTAACTAATTTTTATTAAAATTCGTGCCCATAAAGAGTGTACACACTAAGTGAAAGAGTATGATATTGTACAGTATAGATAATCTAACACCGATAAAATAATTTTAAACTAATTTGATTATTCGGGTATGTGGAGAAATAAGAGAAAGTTAATAAGTGAAAAAAGGGGGTATTGAACTATTGTCACTTCCTTCAAATGGATATCATCTCTTTTCCAATACAGCAAATCACTCATAATTATCATTCTCTTAACTTATTAGTAATATATAAAAATATAGCTCTGGCTAAACCCCTTTGAACCCCTTTATGTACAATCCGGGTGACCGAAGGGGGCCCTGACACCCCCTCCGCCCCGGATTGAGATAATCAAGTGTTTGTAGAGATCTTAAAAAATTCTAAGGATGCTTGTGAAGGATACAATCGCAATCTTCTTTCTTCCATTATGAAAAAATATAAACCCTGAGGTTTGTTTGCTATGTGTGGTTAAGATGTATAATATATCTAATACGCCTTTATATCTTGTTTTGTATAAAGTATAGGACCCTTGATAAAATTTCGATCCGTATAAATAATTCTGATTTTTGGTATTACGTATCCCACCTAAGAGGTGATATTAAGTGATATTAAACAATACTACAACTACTAAATTCAATAAACTACAAAGACATCTATATTTTGCAGAGAATTTAATATATCGTACCAAATATGATATTAATTTCTTACATTATATAAGAAATCCCAATCAATATTATCAAGTTTTATCCCATACAACGCCAGATATGTCCTTCACCTCCGAACATGAAGTCTTCATTATTTTTGCTCAAGGTGTGCCCTTCGTCTTACCTTTAATAAAACTATAGGCATTTTGTCTTTTCTTGTTCTTCTTTTTACCATGAGGCGTGTACCGTCATCGATTCAAAGCTGCTACACACACACCCAATTGCACACACAATTGCACACCCCTGCTTTATAGGGGTTGTACCCTGCGTAGTAGGGGTTGTACCCTACTTTATGGGTAGTAGGGGTTGTGTAGGGGTACAACCCCTACTACGCAGGATACAACCCCTATAGAGCAGGGTGTGCAATTGTGTGTGCAATTGTGTGTGTGTGTGTAGCAGCTTTGAATCGATGACGGTACACGCCTCATGGTAAAAAGAAGAACAAGAAAAGACAAAATGCCTATAGTTTTATTAAAGGTAAGACGAAGGGCACACCTTGAGCAAAAATAATGAAGACTTCATGTTCGGAGGTGAAGGACATATCTGGCGTTGTATGGGATAAAACTTGATAATATTGATTGGGATTTCTTATATAATGTAAGAAATTAATATCATATTTGGTACGATATATTAAATTCTCTGCAAAATATAGATGTCATTGTAGTTTATTGAATTTAGTAGTTGTAGTATTGTTTAATATCACTTAATATCACCTCTTAGGTGGGATACGTAATACCAAAAATCAGAATTATTTATACGGACCGAAATTTTATCAAGGGTCCTATACTTTATACAAAACAAGATATAAAGGCGTATTAGATATATTATACATCTTAACCACACATAGCAAACAAGCCTCAGGGTTTATATTTTTTCATAATGGAAGAAAGAAGATTGCGATTGTATCTGTAACACCCTCAAGATATTCGAGGTATATTACAGCGCCGTGGATCCCTATATGGGACCCACCAGGCTGAACAGCATCATACTCATCGACTCACATAGACGACAGAACAATACCATGTCATAAAGACGCAAAACAGAATAATTCACCCGGTTCAACCGGTCAATGTAACATCATCATCCAACACGACATAATAAGCAACAATACAATCCGAACGAACAAGAACCCCTTAAGTACTCGAGTACAACTATTAGTTCAAAACCACATAAGATGAAAAGGTAAAAGACACTAAAACGACACTCGTGCACAATCATCACGCACGGCCATCATCCGTGTACTGGTCCAGCGCCCGCTCGTCTCGATGAACCTGACCTGAAATTCATAAAACGAATTTCCCCGAAACGGGTCCCCAGAGGGGTTAGCAATTACGCTAGTACAAGTAACCAGATGAACAACTTACATCTTACACATATAGTAATGCATGCAATAAAGAAAACCGTTCGAAAGCACTCATTTCCGGAAATGCCAATATCAAATCACATTTGTAAAATTCACCACAATTAACCGTCGATCCACACCTCCGTGGACCCCTACCGAGACCCCGTCGGATCTAACCCGTAGTGGTTAAAAGCAAAGCTCGTCGATCCACACCTCCGTGGACCCCTACCGAGACCCCGTCGAGTCTAACCCGTAGTGAGCATACACACACACACACAATTTCTCATACAATACTACTATGTCAAGATTGTAAGTTCATAAGGATACTTGCCTCGGTTAAATAGACGATGACACGAACGGAACGGAAGAGTTGAACACGACCTCAAGGAACCGGCGGAATGAACCTAACGATTCGAATAACACCATCACAACCAACTCTAGACGATTATGGAAATGGAATACACCCGGAAACCCGCCTACGATTCATGTATATTCATACAAAAATAACAACGAGGGCGGACCACAACCAAACCCTCTCGAATCTATAAAAATCCACAAAATATCCATGAATCCGTAGGAAACTAACGATACTAACAATATTAATCGTATACATCATGAATCCACCAACGAAACGGAACTAATCGGAAGAAAATCCCAAAACCCCCAAATTAATCGAAATAGGGTTTTAGAACATTACCTTTGGAGATTCAAGAACTAAGATCTGTAGAACACGCGTTAGATTGATTATCCGAGCCTCACAACCGAAAAGGAATGATGAAAATCGACCCCCGGATGAAGAACTCTCCCCCTCTATATCCTTTCTCTCGCGATGCAGTGGAAAAATGGGGAAGGAGACGACCGATCTCGTCTAATAAGGACGAGTCTGCGCAATTACGCTTCGTGTGCCGCGGCACGCCGAGAAGTGTGCCGCGCACAGCCGAAAATCTACTCCTGTGGTTTTAGCATTGTGCGCGGCAAGGCTGCGTGTGCCGCGGCACCTCTGATTGGGTTTTGCTCGCGGAAGACACACGAGTGTGCGCGGCACGGACAGTGTGTGCCGCGGCACTGCGTGCCGCGGCACCGGATGGGTGTGCCGCGGCACAGTCTGATTGCCCGACCAACATTTGGAGAAATTTGTGTGCCGCGGCGCACGCACCTTGTGCGGCCCACACCCCTTTTGGGTCCCAAAATGATAAAAATGATCCTAAAGAGAATGAAACGATAGGAATCAATATTTGGGGACTAATAACACGAAATGGATCCACGGCAACCCCGAACGGCGGTTTCGCAACAATAACAAGAATATAGTTCAACGGTTTGACAGAAGGACACTGAAAAGTACACGAGGGTCACTACGATCGAGAAATACACCAAAACGAAAATACAAGGGAAAGAAAATACGGATATTACATTCTACCCCTCTAAAAATAAGTTTCGTCCCGAAACTTAAGAAACAAACAACTCCGGGTACCTAGCACGCATGCTATCCTCGGTTTCCCAAGTTGCTTCCTCGACACCGTGTCTCGACCACTGCACCTTGACCAAAGGTATGGTCTTATGCCTCAATCGTTTCTCACGATGCTCCAAAATCTTCAAAGGACGCTCCTCAAAAGTAATATCTTCAGCAATATCAATCTCGCCATAATCGATGACGTGACTAGGATCCGGGACATATTTCCTCAACTGGGAAACATGGAAAACGCTATGGACATGACTCAAGGCCGGAGGTAACGCCAAACGGTACGCCAATTCACCTACTCGCTCGAGGATCTCAAAGGGGCCGATAAATCTCGGACTCAACTTCCCTTTCTTCCCAAAACGAAAAACTCCTTTCGTCGGCGACACCTTTAGCAAAACGTGGTCTCCCACCTCGAATTCCAAAGGTCGACGACGGACGTCGGCATACGACTTCTGTCGACTCTGGGCAGTCAACATCCGTTCTCGAATTAACTCTATCTTCCGCCTCGTCTCTAAAATGACATCCGGCTCGGTCCCGACCAAATCGGACGCCTCATTCCAACAAATCGGTGATCGACATCGTCGCCCGTAAAGTGCCTCATACGGTGCCATCCGAATCGACGCGTGCCAACTGTTATTGTACGTGAATTCGATCAGCGGCAAATGTTCCTCCCAGTCACTACTCCAATCGAGAGCACATGCACGCAACAAGTCCTCGAACGTCTGGATAGTGCGTTCCGACTGTCCATCTGACTGGGGATGAAAAGAGGTACTCAAACGCAACCGGGTACCCAACGCCTTATGCACCGCCTGCCAGAAGTGCGATACAAAACGACCGTCACGATCCGAAACAATAGACTTCGGAGTACCGTGAAGTCTCACAATCTGCGCGATAAACACACGAGCCAGTTTCTCCAGGCCCCAAGTGTCCTTGATGCCCAGAAAATGTGCCGACTTGGTCAGGCGATCAACAATCACCCATACCATATTCATGCCCGACCTCGATCTCGGCAAACTCGTAACGAAATCCATCGATATATCTTCCCATTTCCATTCCTAACGGGAAGTGATCGCAAAAGCCCAAATGGTCGCCGATGCTCGATCTTGACCTGCCGACAAGTCAAACATCTCGCTACAAATTGTGCGACCTCATTCTTCATATCATTCCACTGAAGTTCCTCCTCGTGTCCTTGTACATCTTACTCGAACCAGGATGAACGGAATAGGGTGTGGAATGGGCCTCACGCAAAATACTCTGTCTCAACTCCGGGTCGCTCGGCACACACAAAGCCGACTACGGAATCTCAAAACACCATCTTCGTGAATCACAAATCCAGAGACTTTCCTTTAAGAACGTTCTCTCGGATTTGAGTAATCATCGGATCTTCCGATCGCTTGACAATCTCATCGATCAAAGATGATGAAATCTCTAAAGCACAAAGTTGCCCGACTCCGGCAACGAGACCTCAACGCC
This sequence comes from Orobanche coerulescens, assembly GCA_033398695.1. Classification (NCBI taxonomy): domain Eukaryota; kingdom Viridiplantae; phylum Streptophyta; class Magnoliopsida; order Lamiales; family Orobanchaceae; genus Orobanche; species Orobanche coerulescens. The sequence goes on along the minus strand of CM065816.1, from coordinate 135,735,309 downwards.
CAACTCGATCAAAGCCCTCCGAAGCTCGGACCGAGACGTAAGGATCTCAAGCGTGCGCAACGCAATCGCGGTTTCCGACTCAAGGCGTCGGCCACGACGTTCGCCTTACCGGATGATAAAGGATTTCGAGGTCATAATCCTTAATCAACTCTAACCACCTCCTCTGCCTCATATTCAACTCTCATTGAGTAAATATGTATTTGAGACTTTTATGATCGGTAAAAATCGACATGTAGAGCCGAAAAGATAGTGACGCCAAATCTTGAGCGCAAAAGCATCGCCGCTAACTCCAAATCATGAGTAGGGTAGTTCGGCTCATACGGCCTCAATCTGTCTCGACGCATAGGCAATGGTCTTGCCGTCTCGCATCAATACGCACCCAAGACCACGACCGAAGCATCGCTATAAACGGCAAAACCCTCGTTGCCACATGGCAATGCCAAAACCGGGTCAAGTCAACCGCTTCTTGATTCCTCAAAACTCAATCGCCTCTCGTCATTCCAGATTTAACCTCTCGGATTCTGGAGCAAGCTGCGTAAGTGGCGAGCCGATTTCGAAACCCTCGACGAACCTACGGTAGTAGCCGGCTAAACCCAAGAAACTACGGAGCTCCTTCACATTCTTGGGCGGTGCCCAATCCAACACGGCCTCAATCTTCTGTGGATCCACACGAACCCCCTCGGCTGAAATCACGTGACCTAAAAACATCACTTCCTTCAGCCAGAACTCACATTTCGAAAACTTTGCATAGAGTTGCTCGGTCCTCAAAATGTTTAATACTACCCGCAAATGATGGGCATGCTCTTCCTCATTCTTCGAATAAATAAGAATATCGTCAATAAAGACGACGACGCACTTATCCAAATACTCGATAAAAACTTTGTTCATCAACTGCATGAACACCGCCGGCGCATTAGTTAACCCGAAAGGCATAACTACGAACTCATAATGTCCGTATCTCGTCCGAAAAGCTGTCTTCGGCACATCGGACTCTCTCACCCGGAGCTGATAGTACCCCGATTTCAAATCAATCTTCGAGAATACTGCAGCTCCCTGCAACTGGTCGAACAAGTCGTCAATTCTCGGCAAAGGATACTTGTTCTTGATGGTCACCTTGTTTAGTTCGCGATAGTCGATCCACAAACGTAGTGAACCATCCTTCTTCCGCACAAACAGGACCGGTGCGCCCCAAGGCGAGGCGCTCGGTCGAACATACCCCGACTCAAGAAGCTCACTCAACTGCTTCTTCAACTCGGACATCTCTGAAGGTGCCATGCGATAGGGCGCCTTCGAAATAGGAGCCGCACCCGGCTCTAATTCTATAGCGAACTCGACCTCGCGCTCCGGTGGCAATCCCGGTAGCTCGTCAGGAAATACATCCGGAAACTCATTAACGACTGGAATCGACGAAAGCTCGACTCCACCATCCTCCACCTTCAAGGCATAACACCAATAACCAGTACACCCCTTTCGCAGGAGACTCATCGCCTTCAAGGCGTTAATGACGAATTTCTGGTTCCCCCTCTTTCGCCCGGCAAAAGAGTGTTCGGTGCCATCCTCGGCTAACATGGTGATGATCCTCGTGCGGTAGTTCATGATTGCGCCATGCCGCTCGAGCCAATCATCCCCGAGAATCAAATCCTCACCCTCAATATCCACAACAATAAGATTAGAGGGCCAAGTCCTCTCACAAATAAGTACAGAACAGTCTCGAGCCTCCTGATCACCAACGATCCTATCACCGCTAGGAAGCTTAACGATGAAGGGTTCACAAGGCATCAAACAGTCGAGACTCAAACGGCGTACACAATCCGAAGATATGAACGAATGCGTAGCACCGGAATCGAAAAGCACACTAACAGGATGAGAAAGAATATAAACGGTACCTGTCGCCACGGTAGCCGCTGGATCATCGGCTTTCCGCATCTCATAGACACGCGGGTGGGCTGAACCGACACTGGAAGCTCCCCCTTTAGAGGGCTGACCACGACCTCTTCCCCGACTAGCACTCGGCGGGGATTGAGGAGCAAACGATCCCTGATTCACACTTGGTTCCCTAGGCGCTGGAATGGAAGCCCGGGCACCAAGAATTTTCTCCCTCTCAGCACAGAAAGCAGCCTTGTGGCCCGGCTGGCCACACTGATTACACGTCAGCAAAGGGCTCAAACAAGTACGACTGATGTGGCCTGTACGACCACAATTGAAACACTTCACATCACGAAAAGGAGCACTGGTAGTTCCACGAGGACCCCCAGCGGAACGAGCTGGACCACCGCCGGCGGGGAAGTTAGCAGATTGGGATCTCTGCTGACCCCCACTCTTGTGGCCCGAAAAGTTCCCGGCGGACTTCTGCTTCTTACTCTCGCGGGCCGCCTCACTCGCCGTCACAGACATATCATAAGCAAGGGCCCTGCTCTGGTAATCTTTCAATGTAGTGCATACGAGCCCCGACATATAGTCCCGAATCGGCAACTTCATCCGTCTGGAGAAATGGAAAATTTTGTCGCTCTCCTCGACAACTTGGGTCTTCACATAACCCAACTCCTTATTAAAATCAGCAATGGCTTGAGATACGGGGATATCCCGCGGTTGAGCATCATAAAAAGCATGTATCCGAGCACATGCGGCCACGGCAATATTCGGTCTCCATCAACTCTTGAAACTCGGCCCACGAAGCAAAGATGATCTTTGGGCCCAACGGCCTCCCACCGGTCCGTGGCGTCCCCGTGAGAAAGTATTGAGCAATAGGGACTCTACGGTCCTCGGGATGCTTAGTGGCAACAAAGACCTTAGATATCTCCTTGATCCACCCTTCCCACCCAATCGGGTCAGTAGCTCCCGACACCTGAGGAGGATGCATCTTGATGACATCTTGGAGCCAACGGTCCGCTCCTCCCCGATTAGCATGGGCCTGATCCGGGTTCTGAACCGCCTGAGCTATTGCCGCCATTTGGTTCACCATTTGTTGCATAACGGCCGCAATACCAAGATCGGCATGCTCCTGAGAAGAAGCATGGCTATGACGGTCGCCAGATCGCGGCCTCAAGATCGTGACGTGGCCGCCCCACCGCCCCACGTCCCTGGGCCGCGTCACGACCACGACCGCGACCACGACCTCTTCCAAAGATCCATACTGGAGTTAAATAAGTAGCAAAAGCCATACGAGGGTAAGTACAAGAGAAGAACAATCACAAGTCGAGAATCAAAGGTACGATACAAGGAAATAATGAACAGAGGAAGGAAAACTTACGGACGCTGGTAGTACCGGAATCATGGCAGCGTGACGATGATGTGCAAAACAAAACACCACAAGACCCAATAAACCGACAAGCCTAGGTATCCATAAACCTAGAGCTCTGATACCATTTTCTCGTAACACCCTCAAGATATTCGAGGTATATTACGTAGTGGATCCCTATATGGGACCCACCAGCCGACAAAGATCATACTCATCGACTCACATAGGCTACGAACAATACCATGTCATAAAGACGCAAAGCAGAATAATTCACCCGGTTCAACCTGGCCAATGTAACATCATCATCCAACGACATAATAAGCAACAATACAATCCGAACGAACAAGAACCCCTTAAGTACTCGAGTACAACTATTAGTTCAAAACCACATAAGATGAAAAGGTAAAAGACACTAAAACGACACTCGTGCACAATCATCACGCACGGCCATCATCCGTATCGGTCCAGCCATTGCCGTCTCGATGAACCCGACTGAAATTCATAAAACGAATTTCCCGAAACGGGTCCCCAGAGGGGTTAGCAATTACGCTAGTACAAGTAACGGATGAATAACTTACATCTTACACATATAGTAATGCATGCAATAAAGAAAACCGCTCAAAGCACTCATTTAGGAAATGCCAATATCAAATCACATTTGTAAAATTCACCACAATTAACCGTCGATCCACACCTCCGTGGACCCCTACCGAGACCCCGTCGGATCTAACCCGTAGTGGTTAAAAGCAAAGCTCGTCGATCCACACCTCCGTGGACCCCTACCGAGACCCCGTCGAGTCTAACCCGTAGTGAGCATACACACACACACAATTTCTCATACAATACTACTATGTCAAGATTGTAAGTTCATAAGGATACTTGCCTCGGTTAAATAGACGATGACACGAACGGAACGGAAGAGTTGAACACGACCGCAAGGAACCGGCGGAATGAACCTAACGATTCGAATAACACCATCACAACCAACTCTAGACGATTATGGAAATGGAATACACCCGGAAACCCGCCTACGATTCATGTATATTCATACAAAAATAACAACGAGGGCGGACCACAACCAAACCCTCTCGAATCCATAAAAATCCACAAAATATCCATGAATCCGTAGGAAACTAACGATACTAACAATATTAATCGTATACATCATGAATCCACCAACGAAACGGAACTAATCGGAAGAAAATCCCAAAACCCCCAAATTAATCGAAATAGGGTTTTAGAACATTACCTTTGGAGATTCAAGAACTAAGATCCGTAGAACACGCGTTAGATTGATTATCCGAGCCTCACAACCGAAAAGGAATGATGAAAATCGACCCCCGGATGAAGAACTCTCCCCCTCTATATCCTTTCTCTCGCGATGCAGTGGAAAAATGGGGAAGGAGACGACCGATCTCATCTAATAAGGACGAGTCTGCGCAATTACCGCTTCGTGTGCCGCGGCACAGCAGAAGTGTGCCGCGGCACAGGCCGAAAATTGTAATATCCGCGTTTTCTATTTTCGGTAATTTCTATTTTTGATGTATGTTCGTTTCGGACAACTCGCTTAGCACTGTTTTGGAATTCTGAATCTATTTTATTCTTGGAGTTTTTCCGTTTGGGTCGAGTTTCGAGGATGCTTTCGCATAATTTCATTTTGAATTATATCATGCCGCATGTGCGTTCGATTCTCGTAAAACTTGTTCGTTTTCGTTGTTTCTCGATTCATATAAGTTGGTATGGTTGAGTTGGTCGTGTTGGAACTTTCGGTTTGCTAATCCGACGTTGTATTGTGATTTTCGCACTTGGGCCGTTTTGTAATTTTCATAAGTTTGGGGAATTTCGCCCGTTTGCTTCATTTGAGACTCTCTAGTGATCGGGATTATATTTTCTTTCAAAACTCAGCTTCGTTGTTTTGGATACCCCATGTTTATACTTTTGATTCTATCCTTGTGTTGCGTTTCGCCGTTGTATCGACTGTCTTTGAGCTAAGTGATTAGCAATCTTTGAATGCCGCATGCATAACGCACGTTATGCATGCTCTTTAACGACGTTATATAGGTATCATAACGCACGTTATACCCCATTGGTAACGACGTTATGGTTTCGCAGAAAGTGTCCAGATTGTTCGTTACGTACGTTAACCTGAGAGGGGTTACGTACGTAACCTTCATAACGTACGTTAACAATAGGCGTTAACGTACGTAACTCGCCGTCAGGTCTTTTAATTCCTGACTTATTTTCGGCCGACTTATTTCACTCCTTTTCTTTCTTTCTCGCGACGTGAGCTTCCTTTGGGCGATTTCAAGCGATTCATCCGCAATCCGTAGGAACCTTCTAAGGATCGATTTTTGCGTCCCAAGCAAGGTTTATCATCATCATAATCATCCTCCAACCGTCCGGATCGAGGTATACATCGATGAACCCTAGTTTTTTTGGGGATTTCGGGATTTTTGGCATAATTCTTCCTTTTAATCCGTTTTGGCTTCGACGACTTGTTAGATTACGATTGTGTAGTCGTAAACCCCTTGTTTCCAGTATAGTTTAACGGATTTAACCTAGTAATTTCTTCATGGTTAGATTATAGCCATCGTGGACTTCGTATTTTCCGACAAATCGTTCCAAGGGGTAGAATTAGGATTAATTCGTACCTTTCCGCATTATTGAGACTTGTGTATACCGTTATTATGCTAGGAACGGATTTGGGAAGATTGTTCGGACCGAAACCTATTCCTTCATCGTTTCCTTCGTTTCGTTTCATCCAAGGCAAGTACATGTATTACATTCCGTTATGTGCATATGATTTTGATGCGAATGATGTATATGGTGTTATTGAACGAATGTGATTGTTTCTCTTCCACCTGGGGATGGCGTGTGGCCTCTGGGGGCCGATACTAATGGGTACGGCCATGGAAGTGGAATTGAGTGCGTGTGTTGATGTTCTTCCACCTGGGGACGGTTCGACGGGACCTCTGGGGGCCGATACTAATGGGTACGGCCGCGGAAGTGGTTTCTCACCTGGGGACGGTCCGACGGGACCTCTGGGGACCGATACTGATGGGTACGGTCGCGAGTTACCAAGCGTGAATAATTGTGATGTGGGAAACTTGTTGATATACTGTTTTGGTGTTAATGTGATATTCCGGAATATTGACTTTCAAAATAATTTTCCTAATGATCTATTTGCGTTGAATTGTGTATGTATATAATGTGGTGTAATTATGTACTTGCACTAGCTATTCGAATGCTAACCCCTTAAATGGGGGAAATGCGTCTTATGCATTTAGTCTTCGGTCAGTGAGGAGCCGCACGGGATGCGCATGCAAAGGATGGTGGCATGATGATGATGTGGCTCAGTCCGCATTTTTCTGTTTTGTCATTGCATCCGTTGAGTCTGGAGATAGTTGGTCTATTTTTGAACATGGTTTAAGTCCCTGCGTGGGCAACATTTTGGTATTTAACTTATTACTCATGTACTCATATAAAATGTTTTGTCCGACGACACGTCATTATTTACTCTTTTGGTACAACTTTCATGTTATAATTGTGGTTCATGTGTCACGAGTTAGCCTGGTAGACCTCACGGGGGTTCTACGGCGTGTAATGTCCCATTTGTGAATTGGGATGTTACAATTATGGTATCAGAGCTTAGGTTTTGAATACCTAGGTTGTCGGTGAAATTTGGGTCTGTCAGTTGCGTCATTAGAGTCAGTCGTTGAGCCTAATATCATCATGCTACCGTCTTTTCGTGCGACCCGTGGTGTAAGTCTCCTCGAACTCTTATATTTCTGTCATTCGTTTTCCTGCATTGTTCAGAATCGTGACTCGTGTTACCAACTTTGTGAATTGTGAATCTTTCTGATCTTGTTCTTTTCTTATTCTTCTTCAGTATGTTGAGAGGTCGTGGTAGACCGGCTAGGGGACGCGGCCGAGGCCGTGGTCGTGGTGCTGATAATGAGGAGGGCTCACTTTCCCAGTCCTCTGCGGACTCAGCCTCTCACTCAGTGCCCGGTAATAATGCCGACGCCGGGCTACACAGATTTCTTGCCAGTTGGTAGCCCAACTTACTCAGATAGCTCAGGGTGGACGTCAGAATCCGCCCCCGACACCGGAAGAGGAGGCTAGTAAGTGGCTTCAGACGGTAACTAAGATGCACCCTCCTCGTTTCTCCGGATCTTCTGACTCCCTCGGATGGGAGAATTGGCTCTTTCAGTTGTCCAGAACCTTCGATGCCGTAGCTTGTCCTGAGGACAGGAGGGTACACATTGCCCAGTACCTCCTGGATAAGGAAGCTGCGGAATGGTGGGAGGCCGTTGCGCCCAGAGATCGTCGGGCCACTTGGGATGAGTTCAGGGCTGCTATGGAAGCAGAATACTGTCCGCCGCGATCAAGGAGCGCAGAATTGTAGAGTTCTTCACCGCAACACCTCGGGATGTGCCTATTTCTCGTGCCATCATTTCTTACAATCGCAGTTGGGCTTCGTGAGGGATCAAGTGAGAACGGAGGCTGATAAAATCCGATACTTCAATATGCGCATGAAGCCGCATATTAGGCAGTATGGCGCCGCTCATGTGTGCCACTTTGAAGGAATACTGTGATCGCGCTGCGCGATCGAGATGGTCGTCCCGGAATCGAGTCGGTTTGAAGCTAAGAAGCGAAGACTCTTGGTGGGTTCTCGGCCGGAAAAGGTGGCCGGTTCGATGTCTCGTTCTGCTCCTCCACCTGGGAAGAGGCCATTTCATCAGGCCGGTGGATCTCAGGGTAACCGTTCAGTTCAGTCTGTTGCACCGGGTGGGAGAGTTTGTTTTAATTGCAGTCAGCCCGAGCACGTTGTGAAGGATTGCCCACTTCCGTTAGTTACTTGCTTTACTTGCGGACAGACCGGGCATCGAGCAGCTCATTGTGAGAGGGCCACCAGGGCCGCTAGATTTACGACTACCACTGCCGATCAGAGGGATCTCAGTTCACCAGCTACTCATGTTCCGCAGGGTTCGAGTCGTGGTAGGGGTCGGAGTCAGCCGAATCGCCGCGCAGCGTCGAGTTCGGGCTCAGTCCATCCCCGATTATATCAGATGAGGCGCACGGAGGAGGCAGACATTCCGGTGGCGTCAGGTACCACTCAGATCCTTTCTCATCCAGTTTCAGTACTTTTTGATTCGGGTGCGACCCATTCCTTTATAGCTTCGGATTGTGTGAGTCGTATTGGTTTTGACTGCTTGTTTGAGTGTGAGCCGTTCGTAGTGGGTACGCCCAGCGGGGATCGTATGGTTGGGGACCGGGAAGTTAGGGATTGCCCAGTGAGGATCGGGAGCCGGGATTGGCCCTCGAATCTCATTGTTATAGACCTTAAGGGTGAGGATTTGATCCTCGGGGACGATTGGTTGGATCGTCATGGTGCTATCATGAACTATCGGACTCGTACCATCACGATAGTTGCCGAGGACGGCACCGAGCATACTCTCGTCGGCTGTAAGCCGGGTAGATCGGGTGTGTGATTAGCGCCTTGAAGGCGATGAAACTTTTGAACCAAGGTTGTGTCGGCTCGTGTTTCGCTCTGCAGCGGAAGATGGTGGGGTTGACATATCGTCGATCCCGGTTGTTAGCGAGTACCGATGTATTTCCTGATGACTTGCGGGATTACCACCACATCGAGAGGTGGAGTTTCCTATTGACCTTGAGCCGAATGCGGCCCCTATTTCTCGAGCACCGTGCGTATGGCACCGTCAGAGATGCTAGAGTTGAAGAATCAGTTGGGAGAGTTGTTAGATAAAGGGTATATTCGACCGAGCGCATCGCCTTGGGGTGCGCCTGTACTTTTTGTTAAGAAGAAGGATGGATCGCTTCGTTTATGCATCGACTATCGAGAATTAAACAAGCTAACCATCAAAAATAAATACCCTTTGCCCAGGATTGACGATTTGTTTGATCAGCTTCAGGGGGCGACAGTCTTTTCGAAGATTGATTTGCGATCGGGCTACTACCAGTTGAGGATTCGACGTCGATATTCCGGCTGCCTTTCGGACGAGATATGGCCATTACGAGTTTGTGGTTATGCCTTTCGGGCAACTAATACCCCAGTTGTTCATGCGCTTGATGAACAAAGTTTTTATTGAGTATCTGGACAAATTCGTAGTCGTTTTTATTGACGATATTCTTATCTATTCACGGAGTCGAGAGGAGCACGCCTTACATCTTCGGATTGTATTAGACACTTTGAGGGCTGAGCAGTTGTACGCGAAGTTCTCTAAGTGTGAGTTTTGGCTCGAGGAAGTGACGTTCCTTGGGCATGTGATTTCAGCAGAGGGAGTTCGGGTAGATCCACAGAAAATAGAGGCAGTGATGGCTTGGGAGCCGCCTAAGAATGTGAAGGAGGTGAGGAGTTTTCTGGGTCTTGCCGGCTATTACCGTAGATTCGTTGAGGGATTTTCTAGGATCGCTAGACCGCTCACTCAGTTGCTCCAGAAAACTCAGAAGTTCGAGTGGACTACAGATAGGCAGGACAGTTTTGACGAGTTAAAGAGACGTTTGACTACCGCGCCCGTGTTAGCATTGCCTCAGGGGAACGAGGATTTCGTAGTGTACAGTGATGCTTCGGGCCTTGGTCTAGGATGTGTTTTGATGCAGAGAGGCAGAGTGATTGCATATGCGTCCCGCCAGTTGAAACCTTATGAGGTGAATTACCCCACGCACGATTTGGAGTTAGCTGCGGTCGTTTTCGCCTTAAAGATCTGGAGGCATTACCTCTATGGGTCGTCGTGTAAGATTTTTACCGACCACAAGAGTTTGAAGTATATCTTGATCGAAGGAGTTAAATATGAGGCAGCGTAGGTGGTTAGAGCTAATTAAAGATTACGACCTCGAGATACTTTACCATCCGGGTAAGGCTAACGTGGTGGCGGATGCGTTGAGCCGTAAGCCGATGGCGTTGCAGATGTTAGAAGTACTTACACCGCAGAGTAGGATCCAGCGAGATCTTATTTGTCGAATATTGAGGTTTGGGTTCGAGAGTTCAGGCCGATTATGTGCATTAGAGATCACTTCGTCCTTGGATCGATGATATCAAGGCGAAACAAGATGATGATCCGTGTTTGGTCCAGATTAAGGGAGGATGTGAGGCGGGAAAGCCCTGGATTTGTGGTTCGGGATGATGGCGTTACGAGATTTCGCGTACTATGTGTACCGAATGATATTGAGCCGAGACAAGATCTTGAGTGAAGCTCATACCACGCCTTACTCCATACATCCCGGTACGAATAAAATGTACAAGGATGTGAGGAGCAACTCCGGTGGAGTAATTTGAAGACAGACGTTAGCAAGTTTGTGTCGAGGTGTTTGACACATCGGAGGTTAAGATCGAGCATCACGACCAGCTGGGTTTTGCGACCACTTCCTATCCCGGAGTGGAAATGGGAGGATATTTCTATGGATTTCATTACTAGTATGCCTAGGACTCGGAATGGAATGAACATGATTTGGGTTATTGTCGATCGACCAAGTCACTCATTTCGGTATTAAGGACACTTGGGGCCGGAGAGACTAGCACGAGTATTTATTGCAGAGGTCGTGAGATTGCATGGGACTCCTAAGAGTATTGTTTCGGATCGTGATGGCCGGTTCGTGTCACATTTCTGGCAGGCTGTTCATCGAGCTTTGGGGACTGAGTTGAGACTCAGTACATCTTATCACCCTCAGACTGACGGACAGTCAGAGCGGACGATCCAGACGTTAGAGGATATGTTGAGAGCCTGTGCCCTAGAATGGAAGAATGATTGGGAGTCGCACTTGCCGTTGATTGAGTTCACGTACAACAATAGTTGGCACGCCTCGATCAAAATGGCGCCATTTGAGGCGTTGTATGGGAGGAGGTGTAGATCGCCGTTGTGTTGGGACGATGCGTCAGCTGATTGTACTACCGAGCCCGATATGGTAGTTGAGACGAGAGAGAAGATTACTCTGATTCGGAATAGATTGTTAACGGCCCAGAGTCGGCAGAAGTCTTATGCCGACACGCGTCGCCGTCCGTTGGAGTTTGAGGTGGGAGATCATGTTTTGCTTAAGGTGTCGCCGACACGGGAGTTTACCGCCAGTAGGAAGGGTAAACTTAGTCCGAGGTTTATTGGGCCGTTTGAGATTTTAGAGAGAGTGGGAGAGCTTGCCTATCGGCTAGGCTTACCGCCGTCCCCGAGCCACGTTCATAACGTATTTCATGTTTCCTACTTAGGAGGTACATATCGGACCCTAGCCATATTATCGATTTTGGAGAGATCGGGTGGGACCCGACCTTACCATCGAGGAGAGGCCGATTCAGATTTTAGAGCGTCGGGTGAAGCAACCGTCATAAAACCATCCCTCCGGTTAAAGTTCAATGGTCGAGACATGGGTCCGAAGAAGCCACATGGGAGACGGAGGAGAGTATGCAGTCGAGATACCCCGAGTTGTTCGCGTTGTAAGTTTCGGGACGAAACTTATTTTTAGGGGGAGATAATGTAATATCCGCGTTTTCTATTTTCGGTAATTTCTATTTTTGATGTATGTTCGTTTCGGACAACTCGCTTAGCACTGTTTTGGAATTCTGAATCTATTTTGTTCTTGGAGTTTTTCCGTTTGGGTCGAGTTTCGAGGATGCTTTCGCATAATTTCATTTTGAATTATATCATGCCGCATGTGCGTTCGATTCTCGTAAAACTTGTTCGTTTTCGTTGTTTCTCGATTCATATAAGTTGGTATGGTTGAGTTGGTCGTGTTGGAACTTTCGGTTTGCTAATCCGACGTTGTATTGTGATTTTTCGGGCACTTGGGCCGTTTTTGTAATTTTCATAAGTTTGGGGAATTTCGCTTCGTTTGCTTCATTTGAGACTCTCTAGTGATCGGGATTATATTTTCTTTCAAAACTCAGCTTCGTTGTTTTGGATACCCCATGTTTATACTTTTGATTCTATCCTTGTGTTGCGTTTCGTCGTTGTATCGACTGGCCGAGCTAAGTGATTAGCGATCTTTGACTATTTGCATGCATAACGACGTTATGCATGCTCTTTAACGACGTTATATAGGTATCATAACGTCGTTATACCCCATTGGTAACGTCGTTATGGTTTCGGTAAAGTGTCCAGATTGTTCGTTACGACGTTAACACGAGAGGGGTTACGTAACCTTCATAACGCACGTTAACAATAGGCGTTAACGCACGTAACTCGCCGTCAGTCTTTTAATTCGACTTATTTTGGTCGACTTATTTCACTCCTTTTCTTTCTTTCTCGCGACGTGAGCTTCCTTTGGGCGATTTCAAGCGATTCATCCGTGCAATCCGTAGGAACCTTCTAAGGATCGATTTTGCGTCCCAAGCAAGGTTTATCATCATCATAATCATCCTCCAACCGTCCGGATCGAGGTATACATCGATGAACCCTAGTTTTTGGGGATTTGGGATTTTTGGCATAATTCTTCCTTTTAATCCGTTTTGGCTTGACGACTTGTTAGATTACGATTGTGTAGTCGTAAACCCCTTGTTTCAAGATAGTTTAACGGATTTAACCTAGTAATTTCTTCATGGTTAGATTATAGCCATCGTGGACTTCGTATTTTCCGACAAATCGTTCCAAGGGGTAGAATTAGGATTAATTCGTACCTTTCCGCATTATTGAGACTTGTGTATACCGTTATTATGCTAGGACGGATTTGGGAAGATTGTTCGGACGAAACCTATTCCTTCATCGCTTCCTTCGCTTCGTTTCATCCAAGGCAAGTACATGTATTACATTCCGTTATGTGCATATGATTTTGATGCGAATGATGTATATGGTGTTATTGAACGAATGTGATTGTTTCTCTTCCACCGGGATGGCGTGTGGCCTCAGGGGGCCGATACTAATGGGTACGGCCATGGAAGTGGAATTGAGTGCGTGTGTTGATGTTCTTCCACCGGGGACGGTTCGACGGGACCTGCGGGGCCGATACTAATGGGTACGGCCGCGAAGTGGTTTCTCACTGGGACGGTCCGACGGGACCTCTGGGGACCGATACTGATGGGTACGGTCGCGAGTTACCAAGCGTGAATAATTGTGATGTGGGAAACTTGTTGATATACTGTTTTGGTGTTAATGTGATATTCCGGAATATTGACTTTCAAAATAATTTTCCTAATGATCTATTTGCGTTGAATTGTGTATGTATATAATGTGGTGTAATTATGTACTTGCACTAGCTATTCGAATGCTAACCCCTTAAATGGGGGAAATGCGTCTTATGCATTTAGTCTTGGTCGAGCTGAGGAGCTGGCACGGGATGCGCATGCAAAGGATGGGCTGGCATGATGATGATGTGGCTCGAGTCTGCATTTTTCTGTTTTGTCATTGCATCTGTTGAGTACTGGAGATAGTTGGTCTATTTTTGAACATGGTTTAAGTCCCCTGCGTGGGCAACATTTTGGTATTTAACTTATGTCTCATGTACTCCGTTAAAATGTTTTGGCCGAGGCCACGGCCTTATTTACTCTTTGGGTACATCTTTCATGTTATCATTGTGGTTCATGTGTCACGAGTTAGCCTGGTAGACCTCACGGGGGTTCTACGGCGTGTAATGTCCCATTTGTGAATTGGGATGTTACAAAAATCTACTCCCAGGTTTTAGCATTGTGCCGCGGCACAGCCTGCGTGTGCCGCGGCACACGGTACAGTTGGGTTTTGGTCGCGGAAGACACACGAGTGTGCCGCGGCACCGGACAGTGTGCGCGCAGCCTCGGCTCCGTGCCGCGGCACGGATGGGTGTGCCGCGGCACATCTGATTGCCGGACCAACATTTGGAGAAATTTGTGTGCCGCGGCGCACGCACCTTGTGCCGCGGCCCACACCCCTTTTTGGGTCCCAAAATGATAAAAATGATCCGGAAAGAGAATGAAACGATAGGAATCAATATTTGGGGACTAATAACACGAAATGGATCCACGGCAACCCCGAAACGGCGGTTTCGCACAACAATAACAAGAATATAGTTCAACAGTTTGACAGGAAGGACACGCTGAAAAGTACACGAGGGTCACTACGATCGAGAAATACACCAAAAACGAAAATGCAAGGGAAAGAAAAATACGGATATTACAGTATCCTTCACAAGCATCCTTAGAATTTTTTAAGATCTCTACAAACACTTGATTATCTCAATCCGGGGCGGAGGGGGTGTCAGGGCCCCCTTCGGTCACCCGGATTGTACATAAAGGGGTTCAAATGGGTTTAGCCGGAGCTATATTTTTATATATTACTAATAAGTTAAGAGAATGATAATTATGAGTGATTTGCTGTATTGGAAAAGAGATGATATCCATTTGAAGGAAGTGACAATAGTTCAATACCCCCTTTATGCAATTTAGTCTTTTTTATTTTATTTTTCAGCTCTGTTTATTTACTTGTCCCATATCAAATTTTCAACTCATCTAGATTCATTCTCTCATACTACAAAATTCTCTCCTCCTTTTACCCCACATCGACTTTAAACCCTCCCACTCTCTTCTCTCCCATGATAATTTTTTTCCGATTTTTCTTTTTGCACATTAGATAGAGTGTACCTCATTCAATTTTCTGTATAACGAAACTTCAATACGGTATTGGTATGAGTTTTGTCATTTCAAAATTTTGCAATATCGAAATTTTGGTATGATATTGGTATTTTTATCGTACTGGAATTTTTGTTCTGTGTATGATACGGTGAAAATTTTTTGGTACAACGTATTGAACTTCACCGGACCTCCTAGCTATATACTCTGGCTCCACCACTTATCTCAATGGTCTGCGTAATCTGACAGAGTGTTGGGATCCATGTTATGTTCTGGATTCAGCTAACAGGTCACCTTCGTGCTTCATGATGGCTCGGACGGAAAAGATTGTTGGAAGGTCTACTCGGAGGTGATTTTCGTAGACTGTTAGGACGGCAGTGGGCTTGGGGATGATGCTTCTCAAGATCGGGTCCGCGTCCGACCTCCGATATGAAAGGTTGTCGAACTTTTATTACGTGTGCGAGTGATTGGATCACATGGAGGTGGAGTGCGACTTGCTCACTAAAACGAGAACGGGGGAGGATATATATTGATACTATGGACGTTGGCTTCAGGCTGATGGCAACGTTAGCATGTGATTATATGATACATTAATTGGAGTTGTTTGGCTATATTATGTATAAGTGTGTTATAGTTACCTTATGATGCTTTAGTTCTTTAATTATTGGATGATGTTATATTCGCTTAGCTTTTGTTTGATTTATAGGTGTTTTCGTGGTTGGGTACGAGCCAGGCGAACGTCCAAACTTTCGGACTGACTAATCGGTGCACAAGGACTGAAACGACTGTGAAAATATAAAAAATAGACTTCATAAGAGGCAATACGAACAGGGCCATGTCGAGAAACATGGACGAGTTAGTTGGCCGTGCCCGATTACATAGCATCATAGATTATATATGACAGGACATGACAATTTTATATGGGTAAGGGTCGCGTCCTGCTGTTCCCAGCTTTCCTAATATTTTTATTCCATTTCCGGCTAAATTATTAGGTTCCGAGATATGAGAGTATATTAATATGATGGTTTTCAAATGATTTATTGATATTAGTTAATGTATTTTGGAACCTTATTCAAGTATTTTAACTTTAATTTTATGTTTTAATATTTTTTTCACTTTTTTTATGTCTGATAATATCGTTCATAATTTAATCAATGAGTTCAATCTTAGGTCTTAAATACTTGATATAAATTATCTTATATACTGAGAAATGAGTAGATTTTTGTGAGGATAATGGTCTTTTGTGTCTTTGGGAGTTAATTTTCAAACGTTAGGTGGAGATAGAGGTGTTCACGGTTCCGGTTCGAACCGCCGAACCGTCGGTTTTGAACCGTTGACCGCGGTTCGGTTAACCGTTGAGCGCGGTTCGGTTCAAAATCGGAACCGTGAACCGTTTTTAGACGGTTCGGTTCCGGTTCGTCAAAATGACGAACCGCGAACCGGCGGTTCAACCGCCGCTTTCCATCATCATCATCATCAACAGCACCTTAATCCCAACTATGTTGGGGTCGGTGGCATGAAGATTATAGTGTCGTTTAATTGTCTAAAATTAGTTAACACCATAACTCATGCAAATAACAAAGTGGCAAAGTTTTACACCGGATGCCCTTCCTGTCGCAACCTTCATATGAAGGAGAAATAGAACGAAATTCCAAAACCGTCAACATCATAGGTTTTTCCATTTATATGGAAAATTTCATGAGACGGCGATGAGTTTGAGATAATTGCTATTGTCATGTCACAATACGTGATTGATATTGTAAAATCAACACATACATCATGGAACATGACTCAAAAATTCAACTATCACATTTTCAAAAATCAACCGCCGCTTTCCAAAAAAAAAAAAAATTCAAAAATTCAAAAATGTGACCGTTGTGAACCGGCGGTTCAACGGTCACATTTTCAATTTTTTTTTTTTTACATTTTTACACCTATAAATACCCCCCTCACATCCTTCATTTTTCTCACATCAACTATCTACTTTCTCTCTAATTTCTATTATCTCAACTCTCAAGTATACTTTTAATTTAAAAAAATGTCAAGTGGTCAATTCAATCGGGGAAAGGGAAAGGCTATCACCGGCATTCCTCGACGTGAAAGAGGCGGTGCTAGTGGTAGTACTCCTCCTCCTACTCATACTCCGAGTTCTCATTCTATACCAAGTCCGAATTTTGGAGATTATGTTCCCGATGAATTAACCGAGGAACAAATCAACGAAATGTTTGAAGCCTCAAAATCGATTCATGAAGATGATGAGCAACCAACAAAACCAAAATAAAGGAAACCATCCGAGCTGAAATCTCCATTATTTGTGATCCATTATACAAAAATGGACGACGTTGCATCCGATCCCGGTCATTTCTTGGCCAAGTGCAACTATTGCGATAAAATGTACAAGTTTAAAAAGGAGGAAGTTACGGGACACTCAATGGCCATATACAAAGACAACATCCCGACAAAGTTGGCATCGAGTCTAATCAAACCCAACTTCAAGGCACGGCGATGTCGTCTAATGCCCCCAATCAAGGTAATAGTTCTTTATTTAAATTTAATCCAATTACCGCTAGAAAAGAATTAGCTAGGTTTGTTTGTGGTAAATCTCTTCCTTTTAACTTTGCTGACGACCAAATGTATGAAAATTTCACTCAACTAAGTTTTAATCCCGCTAGTAAAAAAATTTCACGCTCTACCGTAACTCGTGATGTTCGAAAAACTACTAGCGAGGCAAAATTAATTTTAGCTAATATGTTTTTAAACTTAGATCATAAAGTTTGTATATGTTCCGATGCTTGGAGTGATCATTGGGAAGCAAATTCATATATGGGAATTACTTGTATTTGGATTGATGATTCTTGGACTATACAAAAACGTTTAATTGATTTTAGAGAGTTTAATATCGCACATACCGCCCAAAATATTTCGCATAAAATTCATACAATTTTATTTGAATATAATTTAGTACAAAAAAATTTTTCAATTTCTTTTGATAATGCTAGCTCCAATACAGCTAGTTTAGAATCACTTATTGCAATATGTGAGCCCTCTCTTGGTGGTAAATTTTTTCATGTTAGGTGTATTTGTCATGTTCTTAATTTATGTGTTCAAGATGGTTTAACTGTTTTACAAGAAGCATATGCTCCTATCCGTGAAGCAATAATGTATTTAATTAGACATTCGTCTCTAGGTAAAAAATAGAAAAGATATTGCATAAAAAATAATATTCATCCAAAGAAATTTTCAAAAGATGTGCCAAATCGTTGGAATTCTACTTACAATTTGTTAAATGATAGTTATGAATATCGTATTGCATTATGCAATAACGAAGAACAAGTACTCGTTTGCTTATTGCCAACTCAATGGGATAAGTGCTCTAGTTTAATGACACTTTTAAAAATCTTTAAAGAGGCAACTGAATCTTTGTCCGGTGTTTATTATCCTACTTCTACACTTGTTGTTGAACATTGTGTTAAAATTGTACTTGTATTCAAGTCTTTAATTAAAGTTCCCGAGTTATTTAATTGTATAAAAGAAATGAGAGACAAATGGATTAAATATTTCGCCTACATTCCTCCGATTTTTTTAGTTGCTAAACTTTTAGATCCTCAAGTTAGAGAGGAAGGTTTGCTAAAATTACTTTCACTTTACTATAATGCTTTATTTCCTAATCCTATTGCTAATTTTATTCCTCCAAATCCTAGCGATTTAGTTCAAAATGCAAAAAATTCGTTATCGACTCTTTATCGCGAATATGCTTGTAGTTATAGTGGTAGTCTTGATCTTGGTACGGGTTCTTCTTCTCCTGTTCACATTCCTTCTAGTAGTAGTACATCTTCTTTTGGTTTTGCTATTCGGATCTTAGTGAATGGAATGCCTATCAAGAAGATTTATCCCGAAAACGAACAAGGTACCAAAGTAATGCTTATCAAGAACTTGAAAATTATTTAACTACTTGTGAATTGGGAGCTTTAGAACGTGGTTCGGATGGTAATAACAATCTTCTTAAGTGGTGGGCAAAAAGGTCTACAATCTTTCCTGTAGTTGCCACGATTGCGAAGGAAATACTAGTTGTCCCGCCTCAGCGGTTTCATTGAACAAGCCTTGATGTAGGAGGATACATTCTGGATGAACGACGATCTCGATTGACGCCTCAAAATCTTGAAGCCCAAGCATTATTGAATGATTGGGTGAAAGCCGAGTTACGCCAACAAGAACCAAATTATAATGAACAAGAAGACAGTGATACATATGATACCGGATCTAGCAATGATTCAGTTGGCTTGGGTGATTGAACCATCTCCTCTCCGCCTCCACCTCCGCTCCCTAAGGTAAGTATAAGGTAAGTGAACTACGAGGACTTTGATTCATAAGGTAAGGGGATACGTAGACAACTTAATCCAAATATTTAAAGTTGAAATTCTTAATTTTAACTTTGGATATTTGAATTAAACTCAAGTCCATTTTTATTTTTTTTCTTCCCCCCACCAAATTTAAAAATGAACTACGAGAACTTTGATTTTGATTCCTAAACTCTAAAGTTACGGATATCAAATACGTAGGCGCTTAATTCAAAGATTAAAATTACAAAATTCAAGTTTAGACTTTAATATCTGAATTAAGCTCAAGTCCAATTTTTACCCCATATTTTTTTTTAAAATTAAAATTAAAAAAAAAACGCCGAACCACCGGTTCACGGTTCAAAACCATAACCGTGAACCACTATAAGGCGGTTCGGTTCCGATTCCGATTTTTGGCAAACCGGAATCGGCGGTTCAAAAAACCGGCGATTTTGAACCGCCGAACACCTCTAGGTGGAGATGCTAATGTAGGATAAATCAATCAACATGTTTATTGACTTCGAAATGATCGATAAATAATATTTGATCATCTTATTAGTAGATAAATAGGGACAATCTTTAGTAATTTATTAAAAGAAGACTTGAATATTAATTGAAACTCTTAAATCTATGTAGCCCTTGAGTAAATTTCACTTAGGGTTCTATATCTTTTATTTATTTAATTTTTATTATTAATAGTCTCAATTAATCGTCGTTGAATATCAACTGCATAGATATAATCAAATTGTTGCAGTCTAGTACTTATAATAATAACTCATTATTTTGTATAATATTGCTCTTCACTACTTACAACCACATCACAACGGCTAATTAAATAAATAAGCAAATAAGGCTTTCGCCCCATTATGAGGGACTAAACCTATATTGATATTAGTATCAGCAAATTCATTTTCACTTTAAATTATTTATTATGTTTTGTTATCAGTCATTTTTGTGCTTTTTTTAATTGTGTTGAAGCATTAATCACACAGTGGAAAAATTCAAGACTTGTATTTATTAATATATAAAGATTTTGGACTACTCATCTCATTGTCAATTGATTTTAAGATAGAACCCCAGACTTTAACATAGTATCGGAGCGAACTATCTCCACGTGCGAGCCCAACTAGGGCTGGGCAAAACAAACCGCCCCGCCCGCCCCGCACCGCACCGCACCGCAAAATAGCGAGGTGGGGCGGTTTCAAATGTTGATTTCGCCCCGCCCCGCACAAAACCCGCACCGCACCAAAATTGCGGGGCGAATGCGGTTTTATTTTTTTCCCAACCGCCCGCAAAACCGCCCGCCCGCATATAACAGGAAAACACTTAGATATTTATATAAATATTGTATTTGCCCCCGCCCATAAAACTATGATTTTGTGCGGTTTTCAATATCAAAAATGCCCCGCCCCGCAAAAACCCGCACCGCACAAAAATTGCGGGGCGGATGCGGTTTTACCTTCGCCCCGCCCCAACCCGCCCCGCCCCCAGCCCTAAGCCCAACAGCCCACGATGTTCTAGCTCCGCGCCACCCGAATTAAAAAGTTCATGCTGTAAGCCTTGACTCCGGCTACGCGTGAGGTGGCGTGTTGAAGCATTAATCCCACATCGAAAAATTCAAGTCTTACATTTAATATATAAAGATCATGTGTTACTCCTCTCATTGTCAATTGGTTTTGAGATAGAACCCCAAACTTTAACAGATTATTTCAGGTAGTGCATAAATACTGTTTGCACACAATTTTATACATAATTTCTAGTGTTTCTCCGCACTTGAGTGTCCATTAATGTATATAACTGTAGCGTTTATGTTTAATTCTTGATTTGTTGGACTCGATAATACTTTTGATATTTTTAGTTGTGTTATTATGTACTTTTGTGGTCATTAACTAGCGTGAAATATGTTCAAACCCCTAAAATAGATCAAATAATGCATGAACGAGAAAATGGTGGAAAGAAACAGCGAAAATGGATCCGAACAAATACGATCCGACCGATACCGTGTCAGGCAACACGATCGTGTCAGATGACATGGCCGTGTTAACGTATAGGTGCAAACAAGCATTTCGGCTATAACACAACAAGGTCGTGTCGTTTGACACGGTCCGTGTCGCTCAAAGTGCCAGTTCTCTTACTTGATGATTTTGACGCGATTTACCTATCCTGAACTCAATTTGGCGCCTGTAGAAGGACCCAAAAGCCTATTTTCATGATCACCAAGTCATATAACAGTCCAAGAGGCAGAAGAACAATATCAAGAGGGAATTCAAGCAGTCTGAAGGATCCAGAACAAGGCTCAAGATAGATCGAGAGGTCGTCCAATATCCCAGTTTTATCTTTTCTACCTTATTTGTGTTTTTAATTTCTTCTTTAAACATGATGTATATGAATAATTCTTATTATCCTTATTTTACCATTTCTGACTAAGCTTATTAGATTTCGATGAGAATGTATTGATTTATGATGGGTTTTGAGGATCGGCTATTGAATTATATATATTTTTTTTTTCCATTTCAAATACTTGGGTTTAATTCATCTTTAGCACTTGATCAATATTCTTTACAATTATGTCAAATAATTGAGATGAATTTTATATATATATATATATATATATTCCGTTTCAAATACTTGGATTTAATTCATCTTTAGCACTTGATCAATATTCTTACATGTTTAAAATTAATTGTTCATAATTCGAGATATGAGGGAATTAATAGGTCTCAATTATTTGACATAATTAATTGCGAGACTGAGCAATGGGTGTTAATTGTGATGATAATTGGTCTTGTTAACTTTTTTGAGTTAGATAATTTACAATAGATAAAAACATCATTTTAGATTATTTAATCTATATTTGATTGATCCAGAGAGACTTTTAATTGCCTTTGCCACTATATATATATATATATATATATATTGAGTTCCATGTATTAATGTGAGCATTTATGTCATAAGTTAGAGTCATTCATATCAATTGAAATATTGCTAATCTCTTAAGCTTTTTTTAAAAACTTTAAAGAGCTTTTACAAACCACAATTAAAAAAAATACAAGAATAAAAAACGTATGCATACCTGTTCATTGCCATAAGTTAAATTAATTCAACCAACTAAAACATGTTAAAGTCTCATTATTAAATTTTAAGAATTTCTATAGTCATACCACACAAAACATGTTTATTTTTTAATCATTTCAACTTCTTCTTTGAGGTAGTTATACTCCATTATAAACAAACCAAAAAGTCACACAACTCACCCACAAAACAGGTCACACCCACCACCTCCAGTAAAGCAGATTCTTCTGCCGCCACAGCCACCGGAACCGCTGCCAACATCAACTGCTTCCGCCGCCGACACCACCGAATATTAATTCAATAGGTGGTGTTTCGAGCTTGGGTGGTTTCGTTGTTGTTTTAGTGGTTCCGCCGCCGACATACCAAACTTGAAATATCAATAATTTTCTTATAAATAATTAAACAACTAAAATATTTCTATTCAAAATATCCTACAGCTTCCTACAAACCATGAGATATCCAAAACATTGTAAAATCAAATTGTTAATTCCCACCAAATCTTTAAAAAATAAAGATGACATCGAGTTCTTTATAGCCAAAATAATGGATCGATTGCCAAGATAGATTTTCAATATTGATGAGTATCATAGGAATTGAGCTAAGGGTGTCCACATCGTTGGTTCTACCTTCTCGATCACCGAATCAGTATCTGATAAGCATAACTCCCCCACGGAAACTCCTCCCAAGCCTCATCGTCTTCTACCAAAGCCCACATCCATTCCGGCACTTTATTCTTGTTAGGATCAAGTCCAAGCACATAAAGACAAGCCAAGAGAACCTTCACCATTTTCAGGTAGTCGGCTTCGGTACCCTTCACTTCCAACTTTTTCAATTCGAATTTCTTGTTGATGAACTTTGTTCGGATGTAAGCAATCAGCAGTTCTTTGTTTCCAAGCAACTTCGTAAAGACTGAATTTCTGGGTATTCGGTGGGCCTTGTAGGGCTGGAAATTGAAAGGTGTAGGTCCAAATCGGAGGCCGGTAATCAATGCAAACTCGACCCTTGAGAACCGTAGAACTCTCCCTTTGACCTGGAACCACAAGGCTGTTTCATCAACCTCCGGATGCGGTGTCACTTGGCGAGATATCATGTAATGTAGAGCCCTGCCGGATCTCGAGACAATGTCAGGGAGCTTCATGAATGCCCCAATTGCTGATTGCCTCAATTCTTTGATTGATTTTTTGCTGAATGATTCGAGCACACACCGTATATCCTTCATTATGCTCTCACCACCGGTTACCATGATCCGGTGGTTCTCGTCTGCCAGATTCTTTCATTTGAAAACCCATTTGCTCTACAAAAAACAAACAATTTAACCAAATCAATAATTCAGAAAATGTAACCCATGTTACGAAATTGCAAACAACATTACGAAATGATAATTTCGTAACAGGTGTCCACATATAAAAGGTACATGTTACGAAATTATAAACCGTAACATCAGAATTTACAGTGTAACTAAATCTCACAAAGAAACACAACAAGCATCACATGATGATACAAAGTTCATGATACTTCGTAACATGTATAACAAATATTCAATACGAGATTATCAAAACGGCACAAAAGTGTTACGAAATCCAAATTTCGTAACTTAACATAAACTTTTCACATTGTAGAGTCAGTTACATATTGATAAATTCGTAACACCAGCTATTCGTAACAGCAGATTTTACACTCTTACTAAATCGCACAAAGAAACAAAACAAGCATCACATGACGTCACGAACTGTGAAAATTCGTAACATGTAAACCAAAACTCCAATACAAAAAATTTCAAATCGGTACAGATGTGTTACAAAGATATAAAATCGTAACAGAATATGCAATACGAAATTCTATTTTCGTAACATGGGTAACAGATCTGAGAAAAACTTAGGTTCAAGAAATTAGCGCATTAAGTCAAGAAATTCGTCTCAAGCCTGGGATATGAAAAATTCAAAATTTTACCAAGCGTTTCTCGTATGGGAGGGGTCGACGAGGTTGTTCTTCTTCTTCGTTGTCTTCTCCGTCGTCTGTTGCTTCACTTTCTTCACTCGTTTCACTATTTTCTTCCTCTACTATCTTCTTCCCTTTTTTTCTCTTCTTTTTTCTTCTTCTTTGCGGGATCGGATTCCATTATTTTCTCTTCTTTCCTCTTCTGCTTTCGTTGTCGAGTGGCATCGGCGCTTGAATCCGACTCGGCGGCGGCAGCGGCTTCAGAGGCGGCGGCTTCGTGTTGTTGGTCGCCGGAATCAGTGGGGCTTGGTTCGGCTTCTCTGTGGGGTTGCTCTTCATGGACGCTGTCGGAAGCCATGGAACAGAGTAGATGGAGGACAATTTTTGGATGGAGGGAATTTTAGGTTACAAAGTAGATGGAATTTTTGGAACAGAGTAGGCGGCGGACAATTTCTGCGGAGGGGAGAAGATGAGAGGATTTTGAGAGAGAGAGAGAGGGAGAGAGAAAGTGACAATTTATAAATGAAAAAAAAAATTGATTCCTGCGTAATGTCGGAATCCATAAGGTTTTTTGACAATATTAATGTATTACTTTTGATAAATGAAAAAAAAAAAAATCCACTCTTTAGTAAGGGCAAAATTGTCCACAATTCATGTTGGGCTTCGGTCCAGCATCCTGCCTGCATGAGCTTAAAAATGCGCGGCTTGCGATTCGACCTTTGAGATCTGCACTAGAAAGTGGTTAAATGAATTGATTTGGACTACTCATACCTACAAGATGCATCTTCTTTTCTGGTAGCCATCTCATAGAAACTCCAAAGTTAAGCGTGCTTGGCCTGGAGTAGTTATGGGATGGGTGACCCCCGGGAAGTTTCTCAGGTGCGCGTGAGTGAGGACAAAGCGCGCTAGAAAAGACTCGTGTTGGTACAGTGAGGATAGTCTTCATCATTTCTGGGGACCAACAATTGGTATCGGAGCAGGTCACGGGTGCAAATTCCCTCGAAGTATCCTACAGTGGAGGCTGCCAGAGTGTTGGAACTAAGAGGCGAGCATGCAGCAAATGTTGCCAGTTGGCCGGAACTAAGATGTTGGCGCTGTGGAGGTTGTCAGCCGCTAGAGGGCTGTGTGATCAAATCTAGTTCGCGGAGGTTTCCAGACTATGGGGTGAGATCTTTGGCAGTCTTGGGAGGATTGTTGGGCTTCGGTCCAAAGATCCCGCTGCATGAGCTTAAAAATGCGCGAGGCGCGGCTTGCGATTCGACATGTGAGATCTGCACTAAAAAGTGGTTAAATGAATTGATTTGGACTACTCATACCAACAAGATGCATCTTCTTTTCTGGTAGCCATCTCATAGAAACTCCAAAGTTAAGCGTGCTTGGCCTGGAGTAGTTATGGGATGGGTGACCCCCTGGGAAGTTTCTCAGGTGCGCGTGAGTGAGGACAAGACTCGTGTTGGTATAGTGAGGACAGTCTTCATCATTTGTGAGGACCAACAATTCATGAAATTGGCTAGAATTTGACAATATAAAGTTGCATGACAAAATTTGTAGTCTAAGGGGTCCATATGGCTAGGTTCCTACTCCACTCTATAAAATATCAAAATACGATACGTGATAGACCGAGTGTAAGGTTGGACGTGGGTCCGTTCCATACGGTTCAGGATCCAAACTATATTCATATCACATTAAGTGATTTGAGATTTTTCAACATTGAAATGAATTTAATTTTGGTCCAAACTGCATTACGCTTTGAATTATATTTCAATGCTGGTCGAATCCATTTTGGATTGGTTAAAATTCAATATATTCTATAAAATGACTAATTGAAGTATCAACAGTCAAATACTAAGCATCTAGAAAATAAAAAATGCAAAGGTTCAAACATTCTCAATTTCTCATAGTGACTTAGGTCTTACACATAATTCAATTGAAAGGAAATAAGTCCAATTATTTCTCAATCGATTAAAAATATAATAAATATTTAGACTTAAGTGATCCGAATCGGGTTCAAGAAGATTGGGTTTGGGGCCACCTGTATCCGCATCATATTAAATAGGTTGAAATTTTTCAAAATTAAAATAAACTTTACTAATTTGAAGTAGTTTAAAAGGTATTTTTTCGATTCTATTTTAAGTCTATTCCGATTTTTCAAACCATATAGTACCATCTCTAGACGAGTATCACAAACAACCACACTTATACTCTATGTATCTTGTGTTAGTATATGAGAGATGGGACACATACTCAAAACTCAAAGCACGTTTCTCCAATTTATACTCTCTCCGTCTCAGTCGAAGTGCAATATTTGGAGTAAAATCGGTATATTTTAGGAGAATGATTGGATGTGATAGATATGTAAGTTTTATAAGTATTGATAGTGAGTAAATG
This sequence comes from Orobanche coerulescens, assembly GCA_033398695.1. Taxonomy (NCBI): domain Eukaryota; kingdom Viridiplantae; phylum Streptophyta; class Magnoliopsida; order Lamiales; family Orobanchaceae; genus Orobanche; species Orobanche coerulescens. The sequence continues at coordinate 135,708,791 of CM065816.1, read as the reverse complement.
TTGTAGATTAAAAAGCAAAAGGTATTGGTGATTGTATGATGGAAATTAAAAAATAAAAAATAATCATGTGATGTTTTGAAGTATTTAATAAAATATAATATATTTAATTTTATAGTAAATGTTGTACTTCGAATGGGATATAATTTTTTTACATCCCATAACTTTTTAGTTTTTCCAAAAACACTCCAAAAAAAATTAATTTACCCAATTTCATCCCAATTTTACGCTAACTTTACAATTTACGTCCCAAAGAACGCCGGCAAGCACGAAAGGACGTCGTTTCGCCCCCTGTGCCGCTCACGTATTTTTTTTAATTAGGGATTTCCAGTGACCTAATCTATGTGGATTTACGTGGCACCAGTTGACCAATGAAATAATAGGAGATGGACACATCATTAATCGTAATAGATATTAAACTAAAAAAATCAAAAAAAAGAAAAGAAGAAAGAAAAGAAACTATTTTTCGCATCCTAAAAAATGATGCCCAACATTCCCATTGGTGAAATTTAGGGGTGTTCAAAAATATCCGATATCTGATATCCGATCTGAAATATCCGAAAATTCGAAGTTTCGGATATCCAAAAATTCGGATATTCGAAGTTCGGATATCCGGAACTTCGGATAGTACTTTTCAAAAAAACCGGATATTCGGATATCCGAAATATCCGAAAAATCCTAAATTTTTTTTTTTTTATATTTTAAATAGTAAACTGTATTCGGATATTCGGATATCCAATATCCATATCCGAAGGTTTTTTTGGATATTTGGATATCCGATATCCAAATCCGAATATTTTTTTCGAATATAAGGATATTCGAATATAATTTATATTTTTTACGATATCAAAATATACTATCAGAATTTTTGGATATCCGAAATTTCGGATATCCGGTTTTGAACACCCCTAGTGAAATTAGGATGTAATTGGATAAATTAACTTTTTTGGGATGTTTTTGAAAAAAAGTAAAAAAATTATGGGACGTAAAAAAATTCTATCCGATGTGTCCATATCCTATTATTTAACTGGTCAACTGGTGCCACGTAAATCCACATATGCTAGGTCACCGGAAATCTCTAATTAAAAAAATACGTGAGCGGCACAGGGGGCGAAACGGCGTCGTTTCGTGCTTGCCGGCGTTCTTTGGGACGTAAATTGTAAAGTTAGCGTAAAATTGGGACATAATTGGATAAATTAACCTTTTAGGGATGTTTTTGAAAAAAGTAAAAAGTTATGGGACATAAAAAAAATTATATCCCTACTTCGAACGAACAAGACGTTCGAAGCAAGACGAGAGAGAGAGAGAGTTCGATTCGACCATAAGAAAGTAGTGCAAGTCACTCTTTCCACAACAGCAAAGGGGTCCACCTATAATTGGTTACGAGGAGTTCGGCCAAGCTGGCATTAGCGGCACCTTCTTCACATTTTAGCAAAGGGGAAATAAATTGACTCGGGGATTTCTTCAACACCAATCCAGCCTTCCCCAATTCCTTTTTTTTTTTTTTTTAATTATACATACGAAAAAGAAGGAAAAGGGAATCCCCCAATTTGTTTGTATATCAGAATCCCGATCATTTTTGTTTTTTCAATTTCTTCAAGATTTTTTTCGAGGGAGAGAAATTAAAAGATGTGGGTATTTTATCTGATCTCGCTGCCATTAACCCTGGGTATGGTGATTCTGACTTTAAAATATTTCTCGGGTCCGGACGTGCCGCGTTACGTATTATTTACGGTGGGGTATACTTGGTTTTGCTCGATTTCGATCATCATTCTTGTCCCTGCCGACATTTGGACGGTAAGTTGAAGTTCATTGTGCTCAATTTTTGATTGTTTTGCTGCGGAAATTTTGGGATTTCGAATCAAAATGTATTAGGTTGTTTTAGATTTCGGTTAAGTTAGATCTCTAAGATGCTGCAATGGTTTTGCTGTTGTTTCGAATAGTGTGATTAGCTGTTGTGAGCTAAATTTACTGGTAGTGATTCTGATTTGATCCATATTTGAACTCCCTTTGCTCGATAATATCTTACGCCCATTGCCTTTGGTTGGTCAGTGATAACTGGTACATTGCTTTAGCTGGTAGTCTAGTTGAAGAGGATTGGATTTTCACATAATGGAGCTGTTGTTCTATTAGAATAGGAGAAGTTACTGTGGATTGATAGTTGGGGGGCTGATTAGTTATGGTTTTAGGAAAGGAGATTTTCTTTCATTGGAAGAATGTGAAGATGCTCATTCTCTTCTTCATTTTTATCTTGTCAGAATTTGAATCTGTATGTATGAAAATTTAGGTTGAAACGTGTTGAATACAAGACAGCATTGTTGTCATGCGGTCTTTCTGTCCAATCAAAAGAGAGGATCTATGCTATGGTCTTAAAACCCATAATGTACAATAATAAAATTGAACCGGCATCATAGTGATATGAGCAGAAGTTATGAATAAATTTCTTTTTGAACTTCATACCTTGCTTTATTTTATGTAAGCATTGGTACTTAAGTAATTTGGACCAGGAAATGGTTAAACTTATAAACCTATAATCTACTGTATCAGCAATAGTTTTGGTTGCACTTCAAGTGAATCTTTTCCAGCCAAAGATGAGCTCGAGAGCAGTACTATTCACCATCATAACATTTTATATATTTAGCGGAATTAACTATTCATACCTGGTTAAGCTTGAGATTTTGTATTAACAGTTTGATCTTGAAAACAACTTTGCTTGTTCTGTGTTTAGAACCATACATAGACATTTGAATATCAGCTTTCCTTTCACAATGTTCCATATCAAAACGGCATCAAAGATGTTGCTGTATAATTATGCCAATCACAACATAGAAAGTTCTTTCATTTTGATTTGGTAGAAGTACTTCAGCAGACCTTAATCTATTTTCCGTCCTGCAGACTATAGTCGGTCATGGTAATGGAGGCATCTCTTTCTTTTGGAGTTGGTCATACTGGAGTACCTTTCTGCTCACATGGTATGACTTTTTGGAACTATGTTTAGTTGCTATTTACTGACCTATATAGATCAGAAATAAGCAGCACACCATCAGAATCCTTTTATTGACTCTGTCCTACTTTCCCATTTTTTATCATTGATAACCTTGGTAGCTCTTTATTGATATATTATTGATCATTGGGAAGTGCAGTTTGGCCTATGAAATTTTATGTAGGAATGCAAATGCCTGCATATTGATCTATTGTCTAGTTACACGTCAGTCGCCACTGTCCTTATTTTAAGTATATTCAGTGAAAGAACCTCTCTAGAGCTTCAGTTGGACTTGAAGGATTGAGGTCCAAAGGTGGTCTGTTCTTGTTTACCCATAGTTGTTTCATGAATTAATTTCTTGTAATGTATGACTGAGAAGAATATGTGGTTCTGTATATGGCATTATTTGTTTGCAGTTGCATGAAGAACATTATTGTCCCAGATGTGTGTTGTGTGCAGACATGTTTTAAGTGCCGTTACTTTATTTCATTTTTGATTTAAATTTGTAATCATGCATTGTTGATGAAAGAAAACTTGTAAAGCCTTGAGGACAAATAAACAATTCTAGTACAATTGTAACTTGTCGAGTTATTTACAGCGTACCTGATCATCAGCCATGGCCTCTTAGTGGACATGTTCTGTTTGAATATCATTGTATTCAGATATTAATTTTATGTTTTCTCCCTGAGCAGGCTTGCTGTTCCCCTTATACAGGGTTATGAAGATGCTGGGGACTTTACTATGATAGAAAGATTGAAGACTAGCATACATGTAAACTTAGTCTTCTATTTAGTTGTGGGGTCCATTGGTCTTTTCGGACTTATTCTCATCATTACTATGCACAAAAATTGGTTTGTTCCTTCAACTCTTTTACCGATTTCTTTTCATTCTATGTTTACTTGCTTCCTTGTTCTCAGCATACTTTTGATCTAATAAATATAAAGTCTTATGCCTGTGAACTTGACTGAATATGCTTATTCTCCGATATTTTTTGATATTTGGTATAGTATGTTGGCAGTGTGGTCCAACCATCTAGGTTGAAAAGTTTTATAGTGGGAATTTCCTTATCATGAAAGTTGTGTTCAGTGTTCTAGGAGTTTTGTGGTTGGCAGCTCTTATGTAATTTGACTGAATAGATAGGGTAGTTCTTTACCTATCTGGACATGTGTGGATGCATGGATAGGGTACAATACAACACGAACATAGCATCAGTAAGTGCAGAAAACACAGGATACAATACTTTTTGTTACTTTTATCAAACTAAATATATTATTTAGATTAATAAGAACAAAAGCACTACAGATATAAAATGTCAGTAAGTTACTTGAAATAGAATCGGTATTGTTGTTGTGACTAGAAGAAGAATAACTTAAGGAGTGTGTGCATCCCGAAACCACCATAAAACTCACTGTGAAATATATTGAGCGAAACTGGTAAATTAAATTAAAAGTAAAATGGCATGAATTATTTCATATTCAAATTCATGAAATTTGACTTTTTATCTATTTGTACCCCATATTTTGTGTTTTACTAGCGATAGGCATGTCTAATATACGTTTCGAAAGTGTTAAAAATAAGTCTTTTCTTTTGCTAGAATTTTTATATTAATCTCATGGAAACAATTTTATTTGGTAAAAGTTTGGTGTATGATAGTTGTCTTGCTGTTAATTTGTGATATTGTAAGTGTATTTGGTCTTGTATCGTCTCCAACAGTACACTTTTATTGGAAAATGTTGCAGTAGAAGTTGTGAAATGTAGGGGCATAACCAAAATTTAAATTGATTTTAAAAGATTTTGCCAAATGAACAAAAAGCTGTCTGGAAGCTTATTATCAATTTTTTTTTAATGATCGACGCGCTCAGTCTAACACATTCAGTATGTGTATGCAACTAAATATTTTTTTTTTGATAACTACCAGTTTGTGGACCAAAACTCTACTTAGCATGATGCTGGCTTCAATGATTTCCTTAACATGACTTGATGTATATTTATAATATTTTTGATATGTTCACTGGCAGGATTGGTAGTAGAGGTATAGCGGGTTGGGCGATGGCTTGCTCAAATACTTTTGGACTTGTGACTGGTGCATTTCTTCTTGGTTTTGGTTTGAGTGAGATTCCAAAAGATATTTGGAGAAATGCTGACTGGACCACTCGTCACAAAGTTCTCTCACACAAGATAGCGAAACTAGCTTTGAAACTTGATGATGCTCACAAAGAGTTATCAAATGCAATGGTGGTTAGTGTTTCTGCAGACACTCGTTCTTTTTTAAACAAATATTTTATTAATATAAAATAGAAGCCACAGTAACGAGTTAGATTTTTATGGAATATTACATCATGGAGCTATTTATCTGTCTCTAATCATCCAATCAGAAACAAACAAGTGTTTGAACTCTTTATCTCCTCTTTACCCATAAAGCTACCCTATAGTAATTTTTTTTTCCCAACATTCTAAAATTGTTTCTTCACTCTGGGTAAATAATTTGTTGTCTATTTCCAACCATACCGATCAATATAAAATATGGATAATTGCTCTCCATAAAATGTTTCCTTTGCAACCCATAATCCAATCCGGGGAAATCACTCAGATAAAAGCCAAACTCATTAAGAATCGTGGACGATACCCGTCACACAAATGAACAAGAATATGTGGTTCCGAAGGCTTGCCCGTAAATTGATCCGAAATTTCCTGTGAACATTTTGTTGAATTTAAATAATTCCCTTTTAGCATCCAAATCTTATTCTCTTTCTTCATTTAGCAGGTGACAAATAAAAATAGTTGTGGAAGAAGTTATTCACCTGCACAAATTAAAATTGTGTAACATAAATTTTCTGGAAGAAATATAACTAATAGCATCCAACCCACCCACTCCCTGAGGTGGCATACTATCTTGCTTATTGAATATCACAAGGTTGTGGAATTAATACTTATGTTAGACTGTTTTCACCCATCCATGATATATTCCCTATCTTTGAGCATATTTTAAGATGCCTACCCTATGAGTATGTTTTAACATTTTGGTTGAGTTCTTATCATCTAAATTATCTTCTATTTCTAACATTTTCTATTTTAAAATATGGGAATTAAAGGTTGCTCAAGCTACATCAAAACAGATGTCCAAACGTGATCCGCTAAGACCTTATATGGATGTCATCGACAATATGTTAGTGCTAATGGTACTTCTCCTATTTTATAGTTTCACATAGTGATATTATTTCATTTTGTTATGTTATAAGTAAATTAATTTGATTTTCAATTTCCAGCTTAAAGAAGATCCGTCCTTCAAGCCTCAAGGGGGACGGTTGGGAGAAAATGACATGGATTATGATACAGATGAGAAATCAATGGCAACACTAAGGCGTCACCTTGGGGGAGCTCGGGAAGAGTATTATCGATGCAAAAGGTATAGCTATTATTTGCAAACTGATACATAAGTCGAACATGGTTATGCTGCTCTAGGATGTTGCATTCTGTTCATTCTTGTGTTAATTGCTTGTCATTTTTATATCAGCTTGCCTTCTTTTTGTGGTCATGGTTGTTTCTTAATCTTTATATTTTTGTCAAGGTTTCTGTAATAGTATGATCAGTTAGTTTGATATATATTCCCTTTACTGCAAAATAAAAGTCTCATTTGACTCCGGTTGGAGTTTTAGGTAAGTTGGAAAGGTGGAAGTATTGTGCATCCTTACCCTTGAAATCTAAAAACATAATAACCATTTTAGAGAAGGAAACCTTATTTTAGGACAGCCTGATAGAAGTGGTTGTAAAACTTTCTGGGACAGAGGCGGTATTTTATCTTATATACATTTGTCTCAATATATTTTATATGATTATTCTTTTTCCTAAAGCGACGGGCTCATGTATCATTTTGATGCGTACAATGTTCTTTGTCCATTTTTAATATCACTTGTAGCATAGTGTTGAAAAGTAAGTTGCTAACATGTTTCTATATTCTTTATATTGCTTTTTTTTTTTTTTTTGGCAGCGAGTACCTGACTTATGTCAAAGAGGCTCTTGAATTGGAAGATACAATAAAGAATTATGAAAGACGTAGTATGACTGGATGGTTTGCACATTCCCTTCGTACTTTATACTTTTGTCAAAGTTTATTCTTCAACTAAAATTTCATTTGAACATTTAAAACTTCACTTTCCTGCTGCTTCTACTTTGAGAAAAGAAAATAGAGCTAGACAATATATTCAAGGCGGCAACTAAGTTGCTACTCATGCTAATTTTGGCCGACTTGGTGTTTTGCTTAGTATTTTGCAATAATTTAATGTTGTAGATTCTGTTTATTGTACATGTAAGGTTGACTTTTGAACTGATATTATGATACAGGAAGTTTATCTCAAGCTTCAGACCTGAACGCACTGGTAAATTGGGACAGTTCCTCGACATGGCAGGTAATTATTTGTTCATTGGTTATATGCATTTGGGTCAGAATATCGACAAACACTATTATGTTTTCTCCAAAATTTGAAGTGGATTGCTCATGATGTGCAAGATGTAATGTTTCTTCTTCTATGGGTCAACCAAAGCTATATTCTTACTTTTTGTGCCATACCCCTGCCTACAGAAATTATAAGCATACGCTCCTTGGAATTTGATCATTTTTTTTTGCTCCCCAGAATTAGTATGGCGCTGTATCTTGCAGAAGCAATTGGAAAAAACCTTGGCCGTCATTCTCGGTTGCATGTCAGCAGCAATACTCCTGGCTGAGGCTACTTTGCTAACGAATGGAGTCGATTTATCTTTATTTTCTATCCTCATAAAATCTGTAGGACGTGAAGAGGTTTTGGTGCAGGTAATAAATGTTCAGACTACACTGCTTTTGGGTGAATGAATCGAATCGAATCAATCAATCGAATGGATCGAATCGAATCGAACGGACTGAATCGAATCGAATCGAATCGAATGAAATATATATTAAGGGTAAATAATAATAATAATAATGGTAAATAATAATAATAATAGTAATCAACAACAACAACGATAATAGTAATATTATTAGTAATAATAACAATAATAATAATTAAGATTAATAATAATAATAATAAGAATCGAATCAATTGAATTAGGCTGAATGGATCAGATTGGCTGAATCAGGCTGAATAGATTCGAAGGCGAATGGAATGGACGCAGGCAATCGAAAAATAAGTCCAAAAGAACAGGGCCTAAGTAGCCCCACTTTTTTTTTTTTTTTTTTTTTTTAATTTTATGTAAAATGAAAAATTGTCCCCGTATATAGACATAATTATTTGTGTATAAACACTTCTTTGCTTGTGGTGCCAGGTCCTTGCATTTGTTCCTCTGGTGTTCATGTGTGTTTGCACGTATTACTCGCTGTTCAAAGTTGGAAGGCTAATGTTCTATTCATTGACACCAAAACAGTCTAGTGCTGTCAGCTTGCTTATGATATGCTCGTAAGTTTTTATTTTCGTTTCGGTTGCATTATTTTTCTTAGTGCTTTAATTTTTCCATTTAGTTAACAAATTATTCGTTTATCTGCCTGACAGGATGGTTGCTCGTTATGCGCCTGCAATTTCATATAATTTTCTTAATCTCATTAGTCTTGGTGATGGCAAGGAAACTATTTTTGAGCAGGTGAGCTTTTATCATATGTTTTACCCTTCTCTACAACTCATTTATGCCATGTCTGTATGTCACTTTATGTAGCAAATCATTTGGTGCCTAAGCTAGGAATCTTGGTTGATTATTATTATTATTATTATTATTATTATTATTATTAGTACTGTTACTATTATTGTTATTATTATTATTATAATTATTAATTAATCAATTTATTTTATATGTGATAATATACATGGTTGCAGCGCATGGGAAACATTGATAAGGCGGTACCTTTTTTTGGGGACGGATTTAACCGTATTTATCCGCTTATCATGGTCATCTACACTATCCTGGTGGCAAGCAACTTCTTCGACAGGATCATAAGTTTCTTTGGCAATTGGAAGATTTTTAGGACCGAATCAGATGATTTGGATGGGTTTGATCCGTCTGGATTGCTCATACTCCAGAAAGGTAACTAAATCGTCTGTGTTGCTACACCTTTATTTACTGCATTACTTTCCGACCGTTTAAAAAAGTGTACATTTTATTCCAGTTGATTTGGTCTGGCGAGATTGGTTATTATATTCTAGCAAGCTCGTTTACTTTTACAGAGAGAACATGGCTTGAACAAGGGCTCAAAGTTGGTGAGCATGTCATCCCGTTGGCTAGGAACTTCAATGATGTGAGCTTGGATCTCGAGTCTGGCAGCAATAGCAATGTATGTGGGTTTTTTTATAGATCTTCAAGCAGGAATATAAATGTGCTCAAAAGTATCATGGAAACGTTATAGTACGCGTTTAATATTTTTTAGTGCAAATTACAAAATGTACCCTGAGTTCAGCTTAATTTCAAAAGAGATAATTACCAAAAAAAATCCCAAACTTTTCACAATTTTGGCTCAACATATAATTATTTTTTAAATACGTCGACTTTAAATGGTTTTCCAAATATAGCTTTTGGTCCTTTTTCAACACTAGTTAAATAAATCATCATTAACTCCACCTTAATCCCAACTATGTTGGGTCGGTGACATAAAGACTATAGTGCCAATTCATTGTCTAGAATTAGTTAATACTATAATTCATGCAAAAAATAAAGTGGCAAAGTTTTACACCAGATGCCCGGTCGCAACCTTCATACGAAGGAGAAATGAGTTGAAATTTCAAAACCAGCATTTTTTCAATTACATGGAGATGGTGATGAGTCGAGATAAGATATTGTCATGTCACATTACGTGATTTGATATATTTTTTAAATGGAATGCGGGAAGCTATTTTTGGAAAAAAACCATGAAAGTTAAGAGTAAAAGATTATTAGATTATTTTGAAACCAGATTGAAAGTTATAGTATTTAATTGCTAAAGTTTAAGGTTGAGCTTGAATTGCAAACCTGAAGGGGTGGTGGTGGTGGTAATACTTTAAGGGGGTATTTGTAGTTTTATAACGATGGCAATTTATATCATGAACCCGAGTTTATGATACATCATGTACCCGTGATTAAATATATAAGAGACAAATGGGTAAATGACATACATACCCTTTCAAATCATCCAAACATGCCTTGTGCCAGAAAAAAAAACCTAGAATTTTTATAATCATCACTAATTTTTGAAACACATTATCTTCAATCTCTTCTAGAAGAGCCATAGTTTTCACACTTTCTTGTATTCCCTGATTTATGGAACTGGTGGCGAATTTTCAGGATAATAAAATCGTAATGAACGCGAAATCGGACTTGAGGAAGGACGACATAAAAGGAAGTTCATCAAACCCACGCTCAAAAGGGAGCAAAGAAGCTATAAGCAGCAAATATGCCGCCATACGAGAACAAAATAAATCGGCGCCCAACACGAAGCCCGTCGAGAGCATGTCCTCCGCCAAAGTCTTGCTGCTCAATGCCAACGCCTCCCAGCCCAGCAGCAATAACAACCATGGGGGCATGTCGGGTTTAGCCTCGAAATGGGCCTCAATGAAACAAGGTTTTCAAACATTCAAAGCGAATATAGAGGCGAAGAAATTTCTACCCTTGCGTCAGGTCCAAGAAACCCAAATGTTAACTCGTGTGTCGTCCTCCGAATCTTTAGACGAGATATTTCAGAGATTAAAACGGCCTTCACAAGATCACGATGGCCGTTGTAGTGATGACGATGAAGATGATATCGAAATTAAGGTTTCAGGTCGGATTAGGTAACATTGGCAACGCGTTTGAGATGGTGGCCATATTTTTTGTCGTATACGAGAATGATATTTTCAAGTAGAGGTAATTAAAAAGTTGTATAGATATTTTAAAAGTGTGTCGCCTTTTTTTAACCCGTTTTTATCGGGGGCAGTTTTATGATGTAAAATGGCGGCATCACGAGGTAGAGGAAACAACCGAGATGAGAATTCTCAAAAGAATATAGAAAGAAGGATGATGAACTATGTTCACACTGAAACAAGTGAGTGTGCTGTATCATTACGTTAGATGATCACAGTATTGGTCGGTCCTATGTAGTCTTGTATGCTGAGAAACATGGCATGACATTGCAAATTCGGTCTTGTAACCAGAAGATGGCCACGAAACGGGCCGTTTTCAACTATATAAATATCTCAATTTTGGTTATGTAGAATGCTGAGGGGTTGCAGACCAGTACTGTACCTATGTATCAGATATTTTTTTTTCTGAGATAATGTCTAAAAAATTTGAGAATTACCGCACGTGCGACTCACATGAGTTGAATATGTTGAAATTGGAACTGAAATTGATGTTCTTATAAAGTTTTACAGTATCTGTTCTGCGAGTAGTGTATTCTGGCAGGACTCAAATCGAGATGTTTTCTATCTGAACTGAAAATGGTCCTAAGTTTCTGATAGAGTCCGTGTCCCAAGCAGTGTTCTAAAAATCCTATAAGCCGATTAATCTTAGATTAATGTAGAAGGTTTTGCCGTTAGATTATGGCGCTGGAGGCATCAGGGGTTTGGGTAATGAATCGATCGTCTAGGCTGGCTGCGAGGCCTATGAAGGCAATCTAAAATACTATGGATTACTTTAAACCTATATCAACGTTTCAAATTTCCTAACTACGTGGGCGACTAGGCGGATGCCTAGGCGGTTATAATTTTTTGTTTTTTTATTTTGTTCTAATAGTACTACAAATTCTTAAACTGAGATATTATGGATAATATGGACTCATTAATATCTATATCAGTATTTCAAATTTAATATATAATTGATTATATATATGTTTAAATGGTTAAATTATAATTATTTTTAATTATTTTACATATATATAATTTTTATATATAAAAATGATTAAAATAATAATAAATAATAAAACCGCCTAGTCCGATTAATCCCCGATTAATCCCCGTGTAATCCACTGGGCGCTAGGCGTTAGCAATCCGAACGCCTAGCGCCTCGCGTTTTTTAGAACCATGGTCCCAAGTACTATTATTATATCAGCTTTTTATACTAACTGCTATTTACAATTAATTAGAGATATCAATAGCTAAAATCGAATATCGACAAATATAAAAATCTAATTATTATTACAGAAAAACCGAGTAGTATATTATTTTCTCTGTTCACCGATAGATGCAACAAAGACAAAAAAAACATGTAGTTTAATGTATAATTTTGATGGCTAATATATTTAATTATTAATTTATAAAAAATTATAAAAAAATTAACATTTATACATTTAGATAAATCCAATAACAACTTATATGATAATAATTATTTTTATTTATTAATAAAAAATTAAGATGAAAGATTATTATATGAATAGTGGAAAATATTAAACGATTACAAATAAAAAGAGTAGAGAAGTATTAGGTCCTGTTCTTTTGGACTTATTTTTCATTTTTTCGATTCGATTCGATTGATTGATTCGAGTCCATTCGATTCGATTCGATTAAGTTCAGTTATTATTATTGTTATTATTATTAGTGGGAATCAATTTTTTAATACCAAAGCATAAAATTGATAAGTTCTATATCCCCATTCATAAAACTATAAGTTTTTGGTACCATTTTGATTGAAAAGACTAAAATGTCCTCTCTTTTTGTGTTAAAAGTTGACTTCTCTCTTTTTTTTTATATATTTATTTTAAACTACTTTTCTTCTCTTTTTTCTTTTTTACTTTCCTCCTCCGATCGATATTAATGTCCAGGAACCAAAATTTAACTACAAACATATACATCAAAACAACACAGCCATTTTATTTTTGACAAAGGGTCTCTCAAAAAATCTTATAGAAATCACAAGATTGTTCGAAAATAAAAGTTGGCGTTGAAATAGAACTTCATTTATGCGTCTTACGAGTTCATAAAGAAGGTATGTATCATTATTTGAGCGATGAAAAAAATTCCAGATCTGTTCTTACGGACACGATCGCGCACACGATGGGAAGCCACCGTGTGCAGCGATAAATGTCTGGCGACTCGTCTTAGCGACCTTAACATCGTGCGCAACACTAACGTGTACACGATCGTTTAACACGATCGTATAAAATCGTGCGGCGATCGTGTTCATGGGCGAAACTTGCACACGATCGCGCACACGGTAGTATACGGCCGTGTGCATCGGTCGTGTCAGCGACCGTAATATTGTTCGCTCATTTTTCGAATAGTTATTCATCTTTTTGTAATCAGATGTCGTGGCAGCGTATTTTGATACATCACGGTGGTCATTGGGAGCGATCGACATATGTAGACGGGGACTCCTTTTTTGTCTATATCGACACGAGCAAAGTTAGTCGTGCAAGCCTCGTGGGGGTTATCAGAGAGGGTTTGGGTGGTCCAAATGAGTCCGATTACAAATTATGGTACTTGACACACATGGCCAAAGGAAACAAAGTAAAAGTCCTATTAAGGGGCGATACCGAGATACTTCGATTACTAGTAGAATACAAGGAGGATCCCGAGGTCTATGTTGAGAACAGACTCCTCCACTCCCGAGGTTAATATGGGATGTAGCACTCGAGAGTAGAGCCCGACAACATAAATTATGACATGCCTTCCAAAGAGTATCAATACGAGGAAGATGAGGAAGACGAGGAAGATGAGGAAGATGAAGAGGTGCATACATCCGAAGATGAAGATTGTTGTAAAGACTTGCTTGAGTCACTATCTGCGGAATTTCTTGCTTGGGTTCGCCAATGGCCCAAATGGATAGGATTATGAGTCGTCGGAACTTCTCATCCGACCATCAATCTATGAGCGAGCATGAGCATCTACAATCAATGCGTAATGGATCATTCCATTTAGGACCGGTAGTCTGGGACTTTGGGTTGGGTCGAGCGGCCTCCACCGGTTCTGGAGTCGGCTAGAGTGGGGTCCACCTTTCGTTCGAAGACGAGTTGAGGATAAGCGTAGGAATGTATCATTTGGAAAACATGCTACGGTGTATCACCGATCGTTCCGCCGATAAACGTATAGTGTTTATGCATGAAGTGGGCAAAGAAATTGTCGGTTTAGGTTGTGTGCTATTGAGGGTGCAACTATTTGGAGAATTACTAAGTTGACATTGGAGCACATTTGTTACCTCGATTTGAACCGTCTTTGCCGCACGATCGGTCACTCGAGGTGGCCGCCCATTATTTTGCTAAAAGATTGACCGGTGAGGGTCACTTTGAGGCCAAAGGAGATGATTGCGAGAGATGTGTAGGGAGTATGGCATTGACATGCTATACGCTTTGCTCTCCGGACGAGGAATATAGCGATAGAGAATACATATGGCGGCTTCGATGAGTCGTATCGAGGCTCCCATCTTATCCGTATTTGTTAAAGCAGTAATCCAGGACAAATTATGATTAGCAGACGACACGTGAGGGAGTGTTTCGCCACATCTTCGTTGCACTCGGACGAGTATTAGGGCATTTGATACGTGCCTTCGACCAGGTGATTATAGTTGATGGGACCCACCTAAAGGGAAGGAATAAAGGAACTCTATTTGCGTCACATTTGATGGGAACGAGCAAGTTTTTCCTCTTCTTTGTTGGTCTCGGTCAGATAGAAACGGCGAGTCATGGACTTATTTTACGTATAACTGCGCAGATGCTACAATCCGACGGAAGATTTCTCGATTGTGAGTGACCAACATAAGAGCATTGAGAATCTTTGTTCGAGCCGTCTATCCGAATGCATTCCACGGGTTTTGCTATCACCATCTTGCAAAAATCTGACCTCCTATGGTGCGCATGCTATAGGACTCTTTAGAATCTTGCCTACACGCATCGAGAAGAAGTTTTTGAAAACTACTTTTCAAACTACATATCGAAAGCCTAATGGGGCGCACAGCGCCTTTACGAAATTGGGCCGAGAGGTGGGCTAGGTCGAAGTGTCCTGACGCTATAACTTCTTGACATCCAATGCCGTTGAATGCTTTAATAATCGTATGTTGTGGGCTAGACGTTTACTGTTTGCTCGTTACTTGAGATATTTCGCCTAATTTTAGAGAATTGGTTTGATGAGAAGCGGGAGAAGCTACGTCAAGAGACCATGAGTTGACAATGCACACTTTTGAAAAGCTTTCTAACTCTGTGCAAGCCGATCGACTCTTAAAGTTCGAGCTACCACCCCACTTGTTTATAAAGTCGAAGAAAACAAAGTTTCTTATGAGGTCGACCTTCGAACATGGACATGTTGTTGTCGTGAGTTTGATTTGGATCAGATTCCATGTCGTCATGCCGCTGCCGCTATAAGGTACATGTCTTTGCTGTTGTGTGCACGATCGTTACCCACGATGGGCACGATCGTTACCCACGATGGGCACGATCGTAACCCACGATGGGCACGATCGTAGCCCACGATGGGCATGATCGTAACCCACGATGGGCACGATCGTAACCCACGATGGGCACGATCGTAACCACGATCGCCCTTATCGTAACCACGATCGCTCTTATCGTAACCCACGATGGGACACACGATGTGCACGATCGTAACACAATGGGCACGATCGTAACACACGATACCCGTGATCGTAACACACGATCGTAACCCCACGATCCCCGTGATCGTAACACACGATCGTGACCCCACGATCCCCGTGATCGTAACACACGATCGTGACCCCACGATCCCCGTGATCGTAACACACGATCGACGCGGTCGTGTTTTCCCATCGTTTGCAAAACAGGGATGGTCTGGATTTATCACCTCATCAATAAAAAATACATTATCCTATACAACATCCTTGACATAATTGCTTATTGTAACAGGCGCGCCGGCAATGGTTTGTCCGTGTATGATTTTGTTAGCGTTATTTCAAGCAACAAGGCCTTAGAGAGACTTATAAGGAGCATATTAGTCCCATCCCACATCCTGATGAGTGGAGTGTCCCACCGGAGATCTCATTCATCGTTTGCGTACCTCCAGAAGAGGTACGACAAGCCGGCCGACCAAGGATGAGTCGCGCACGGTCCGCTGTTGAAAATTTGCACGCAGGTGGACGGCCTCAGGTGTGCGGTAGGTGTAAAGGAACCGGCCACAATAGAAAATCTTGCAAAGCATTCATTCCCATAGGGGGTGTGGATTTGAATATCCCTGAAGAAACTCAAGAAATCGATGCACAACCGAGGCAAAGGCGCCAGTAGAAGAAGAGGTGTAGCATTTGCCGTAATGATGACCATGACATAAGGGGATGTCCATACCGTGAAACTTAAATTGCTTATGTATTTTTATATTTTGTGACTTACTAGCAACAATCATGTGTTGATATTTTGATCCTCGATGGACCATGTATTAATTCAGTATTCTGATTATTAGTTGAAATGCATAATTTTGTGTATATTTTCTTTACCTTTGAATTGAAATTTAAGTGTTCAGTAATGTAAAGCAAATAAAGGTGACTATGGAGCCAAACATTAACCATAACAAAGTAGCTCACTTCAAAGAGCAATAGTTTACAGTTCCAAAGCATATAACTTTACAAAACAAAATTTAATCACCATCACACAAAATATCTAATAATAACATAACAAAAACAATCAATTGGATCCCTTTTCCCCAATCTGCTGCTGTATCTTTAGTCTTGTATCACCGTCTTCATGAACTTCCTCTTCCAAAATAAATTTTTTGCTTTTACTCTCAGAAATCTCCAAATCATTATCATCATCACCATCTAGTATGACTGGAGTGCTCGCAGTGTTTTTCATGGAACACATTAATTTGCAATGATAGTCACTACACATACAACAAAATCAAAAAACTTACTCTGAGCATTGAGTATCTTCCTCTCGGCCTAGTTCTGTATGGTGGGTTGGGAGTAGGTATCCTCCTCCTTCTTTTTGGTGGTGGTGCTTCGCTTCCTCCTAAATCGGTTTCTCGTAATCGGCCGCTCATTTCGCGTATTTGATTTTAATGAATTTTAAGCGAGGTTAATTGATTAGGGTTTGAAGTGCAAAAGGGGTGGAGACCGTCCGACACGAGGGGATTTTAAAGTAAAGGGGGACACGGGATTTTATAATAAAAGGGGGATCGACTTATAATAAAGGGGGACCGACGGGACTTTATAATAAAATAATTTGACCTTTGAAGTGAACACGATCGTGTACACGATCGCGTGTTCCAATCGTGTGACACGTTGGCCACCAGGTGTCAAATTGGCGTTGTATCCACGTATGCACACGACCGTGTACACGATCGCCGCGATCGTGTGTTCCAATCGTGTGACACGTTGGCAACCAGGTGTCAAATTGGCGCTGTATCCACGTATGCACACGACCGTGTACACGATCGCCGCGATCGTGTGTTCCAATCGTGTGACACGTTG
Source organism: Orobanche coerulescens (assembly GCA_033398695.1). NCBI lineage: Eukaryota > Viridiplantae > Streptophyta > Magnoliopsida > Lamiales > Orobanchaceae > Orobanche > Orobanche coerulescens. Next base: position 135,691,483 of record CM065816.1, on the reverse strand, counting down.
GCAACCAGGTGTCAAATTGGCGCTGTATCCACGTATGCACACGATCGTGTACACGGTCGTGGCCACGATTGAACACACGATCGTGTGCACAAGAACGTCAAGAGTTTTCACCAATTTCTCAAATTACTCGTCAATTTAGGTGTTAACACTTATATATTAACAATTATTTGTTAATGATACACTTATATAAAAAGTTATAGATTGAATTACCATAATATATTGCATATCATGTGTCGTCCAATTGTTCTATTAGTACGTACGGATAAGTTCAATCATCTGGATGAATGACCTCATATACTAATGAATTACAACGAAATGACAAATAGGAGTTCGTATAAGAAGCCATATTGTAATTAATGTTTGAACATGCGATGTTTGAATCACAAAACATCATTCTAGATAACACAATACTTCAAATTTACAAAAATACCAAAAGTTCATATGCACACGATCGTGTACACGGTCGTGGCCACGATTGAACACACAATCGTGTGCACAAGAACGTCAAGAATTTTCACCAATTTCTCAAATTACTCGTCAATTTAGGTGTTGTTACTTATATATTAACAATTATTTGTTAATGATACACTTATATAAAAAGTTATTGATTGAATTACCATAATATATTGCATATCATGTGTCGTCCAATTGTTCTATTAGTACGTACGGATAAGTTCAATCATCTGGATGAATGACCTCATATACTAATGAATTACAACGAAATGACAAATAGGAGTTCGTATAAGAAGCCATATTGTAATTAATGGTTGAACAAGCGATGTTTGAATCACAAAACATCATTCTAGATAACACAATACTTCAAATTTGCAAAAATACCAAAAGTTCATATGCACACGATCGTGTACACGGTCGTGGCCACGATTGAACACACGATCGTGTGCACAAGAACGTCAAGAATTTTCACCAATTTCTCAAATTACTCGTCAATTTAGGTGTTGTTACTTATATATTAACAATTATTTGTTAATGATACACTTATATAAAAAGTTATTGATTGAATTACCATAATATATTGCATATCATGTGTCGTCCAATTGTTCTATTAGTACGTGCGGATAAGTTCAATCATCTGGATGAATGACCTCATATACTAATGAATTACAACGAAATGACAAATAGGAGTTCGTATAAGAAGCCATATTGTAATTAATGTTTGAACATGCGATGTTTGAATCACAAAACATCATTCTAGATAACACAATACTTCAAATTTGCAAAAATACCAAAAGTTCATATGCACACGATCGTGTACGGTCGTGGCCACGATTGAACACACGATCGTGTGCGGCCCGTTCCACGATGGTACTCACGATCGTTTGCACACGGTCATGCCGGACCATCGTGCGCGCAGCTGACATCGGGACGCATGACCGTGGGAAGGTTGCACACGATCGCAACACACGATGGCCACGATCGTGTGCATCCATCGCGTGTAACGAGGCCAACACATTGGATTTAACAACACCGACACATTCATCCAAAGCGTCTAAATACAACATAAATATTGTACAACACAACATAAACCATTCTACATGTCTAAAGACAACATAAAGATTTTAGCGGCTAGGCCATATCGATATTTCTTAATATATCTTTCATTAAGTTCCTTGATTTGGTGCCTTGCTCACAGGTTTGCGAGAGGCAGTCGATCCAAGTACATGCACGCGAAGGGGCCACAAGCGTGATTGTCGTTTTGTATGAACCGTAGCTCTCGTGGCATAATTTTGAAACTCATCTCCGTGTCATACTTCGTTTTCGATTGGTTGTTCATCCAATACCCGGATTGAGCTAGCACACGAGGCATCGGATGCATAATCGGTCGTGATTGGTTGAATCGGTACGACCATCTTCGTGGTGGTGTGACAAGGAATCGTACAACTCCACGGTCCATGCTATGATGTCAATCTTGATAGTCACCCGTGGCTTTGGTCGAGGCAACAAATGGCAATGATCTGTTCAAACACAATATGTAATCATATAAGATCATCACATCAAACATAGCGAATCATTTATACATATAAATTTCAAATGGCAACAAATCGTCAATTATTTATAAATATAAATTTCAAACTTACTTCGTTGCAATTTAACCATGGAACCGCATGTGGTGTATCAAGACTGTCATGTAGTCCTCGATGCATTTAGGAATTTTCCACTCCTTGTAAACCGGCTTCCCCGTCACCTTGATGCCAAGTGGATCATCCGGATGGAGTCTTGCAAACTCGTTGGCCAAAACTAACTACAAAAAGCCAAACCACAAAATTAAAAAGATCGATATCAAACCAATGATATACAAGTGAGTAGGTTATATAACTTTCGTAAAATAGGGAGCCGGCAAGTACTGTGCAAACTCTAACGACACCAACACTACGGACTCCCCTCCGAAGCCTCGCTCGAGTCGCAAGCACATAACAGTCTATCACCTCGGCATCATAGTCTTCACGGGTAGACTCTATCCGGTCAAATAACGCCATGGTGAGAGCATGCCCAGTCACCAAACACCGGACAATAGCATCACGTGGTTTGCTCCCTCCTAAGCGTAGGTACAACTTCTTGAGCCTCGCTATCTCCGGGAGGCGCAACCACAAAAGGCTCTCGAAGAGCGGCGGATGGTCGACTCACTCGCGGTGGAAGACTACGCTCACCCAAATGCTGCGTTCCGGCACTCTCACCATCTTCGTCACCCTCAGCATCCCTCTCACAACTATAACGATCAGAGAGCTGTACAGTCGGCTGCTCGATCTCAAAAACTGGCTGCTCGATCTGAAATGGAGGTTGCTGCTCAGGACCACCACCCTCACTGCGAAACATCGAACTGTAATGATGCTCGTCCTGAAACCAGTCGAACATCGTCCCATACTGCTGAAACGGCGCCTCAAATGGCTCATACTGATGCTCGTAATCAAGGGGCTGCTGAGTCCGCTCAACAGAATGATGAATCTGAGAATGGTATTGTCTTTGGACCTCAGAATGGTGGGTAGGCGGATGCTGAGAATGGTGACTCGGCTGACGCTGAGAATGGTGACTCGAATGATGACTAGGCTGACGATGAGAATGGTGACTGTGTGCTGCGCCAGAGACTGAGTGACGTGGAGGGTCAGGAATCCTCCGCCGGGCGCTGCTATCAGATGCAGAATGACGAGGCCTATCATGGCTCCCAGCTGAGTAGTGTACCGGGCTCCTAGAACGCCTATGCATAGGTCCGAAGAAATCCACGATCCCAGAAAGCACCCGGCGAGAAACTCGAGCAATAAATCCGGACTCAGAATCGTCGTACAAGATCGCCTTCAAACGGCGATCGAAGTACTCATCCCTGCTCGTGTCCTGGGTGTGGTCCGGACAAGGAAGTCCGTGGACACAACACACCCTCTCTGGCTGCCTCTCCCGGTCCGATGTCTCTGCACCATGTACTGGTGGGGTACTCTGCCGGCGTCGCTTCGACACTTTATGTGCCGACTCATATGTAATCAATTTTCCGGCAGCCTTCTTCAACCTATCCATAACTTTCTTCCTCGGGATCGGCGCAGGCTCATCCTCCTTATTCCTCACGGCTATTCTTACAGGCTTAATGAATTTAACGTCATAAGGCGAGCCATTCTCAAAGCTCAGGTAGTAGTACTCAGCCTCATCCTCCTCCAGATGCGGTAAAGAGGGAAGTACTTTGTGCTGCAACAATAGTCATTAAAGCATACCATTAGATGGGCAATCACATAATGTTGAAGAGATGAGTGAAGTTAGGAGAAAATACGTTTACAAATTTATGTACCTTATCGTCGAAGAAATGAGTGAAATCACAAAACATCTTCCTCGTAGTCCACATCAAACACCGGGGGACTTGGACAGTTTTATATCGACTACCACACAATGCTCCCAATACAGGAATCATCTCATACGACCATATTTGTAAAGCCCAAACAGGACCATAGAAGTGATAGTCCTTGTGCTCTTGTCCCTCCTTCATGGCAACGTTGCCTATGTAGTAAGATAAAACCCCAAAGGCATAAGAACCCCAAGGAAACATATCCCACTGCTCGAAATCCTCCACTAATGCCCATGCCCATGTCTCGACCATCATGTCGTCACGACATAGGATAAAGTAGTAGTATATAAGCAAATTGGCAACCTTGAGATAATCTCTTATGTCTCTACCAAAATCTCGAGCATTGAACCTCTTCCGCAGAACACTAACCTTAATGTTTTTGCCATGGAGTATTCTGTGGAAAATACCGTCGGACGGAAGGAGATGGTCGTCCTGGGGATGGAAGGTAGAGTTTCCAAAATGGAGTCCCGTGATCAAGGCGAAATCACGGGCCGTAAAACGAATGGTCCTCCCATGAGCACGGAACCACGACTCATCCGGGGATTTGATCACCCTCGATTGACGAGCAATCAAGTGATGTAGGGCGGTATTTGAACTCCCATTCCTCCTAACTTTTATCAAGCGCCCAGACCCCTCGGTCAAGCTCTCGATAGCTCGATCGGCAACGGAATTGCGGCCCATACTCCTTAATGTCTCAATGATCTCTTTAAATACCGCCTCCCGTATGTAAAGATTCACTTGACGTGTAACAAAACGCAATGTAGGTCTCTTCCATACGCAACTTGATCTGCAATATGGACATACAACTCATAAGAATATGATAAAATGCTTAAGAGAGCGAAAAAAAAGTGCGCCTTGCACACGATCGCATGCACGATCGATGCCCGTCGTGTGAAGACCATCGTGTGCCACACGACGGTTCACACGACGGGAAGCGATCGTGTGCTGCGATCGTGTGCAAGGCGGAGCTTTGCACTTCTAGCACGACGGCACACACGATCGGCGGCCGTCGTGTGTAGCGATCGTGCCCACGAAAGACCATCGTGTCCACGATGGTCTCATCTTCTTCAAGACGATCGTGGGAAGATGAACAACCGTCGTGGCACGATCGTGTGTGAATGAAAATACACTAACCGGCTCATTGGCGAATTGCTCTTCGGATGGAGTGTCGCTAGCGGAACTTGGCGTCTTGATTCTCCGTGGTAGTCGGAGGTCGACATTTTACGGCGGCGAAGGGTTTCACGACGGGAGACTTTTTTTGCAGAGAGGAGGAGAGTTTTTTGGAATATTGAGTTGTGGGACCTTTTTTTTATTGTTGTTTAGTTTTAATAATCTTTCTTTTTCTTTTTTAGTTTTTTTTTCTCTTATTGGTAGACTTTAAGGGTAATAAAGTCTTTTAACACATTTTGGTATCAAAAAATTATAGTTTTATGAATGGGGATATATAACTTGTTACTTTTATGGTTTGGTACTAAAAAAGAGAGATCCCTTATTATTATTACTTAATTATTATTATTATTGATCTTGATTATTATTATTGTTATTATTATTATTGTTGCTGTTGTTGATTACTATTATTATTATTACTAATAATATTTACTATTAATAATAATAATATTTATTATTGTTGTTGATTAATATTATTATTATTATTATTATTTATCATTATTATCATTGTTATTATTATTATTATTGTTATTATTACTGTTATTATTATTATTATTTGTGATATTGATACTTTTGTGACATTTAGGACATTTGGGGCATATTTATTACTATTATTACTTTTATTATTATGATTGTAATTAATTATATTATTATTACGTTATTATTTTTTATTATTTATTATTATTTTTCTTATTATTTTATTATATTTATTATTTTTAATATTATTATTATATTATTATTATTATTCTTTTATTATTATTACTATAAAAACAAATTTTATTAGAGGAAAAACATTTTACAAGAAATTAGTGGGAAGCCGAGATACTATCTAGGCCCCCACTCCTTTTGTAATAACAAAACCAACTCGAGTAAAAATATGAGCAGCAGCATGCCTCCCAACATCGTGAGACACCGAAATCTTCTGAACCCATTTTAGAAATGCAATAGCACCCGTCTCCAACTCCCCCAACGAAGAGACGAGAAGGGTAAGAAACCATATCCCCGCGGCTCACACAAGTCCTGGTACTTGGCACATTTACGCCGAGCAACATCAATCACAACTCGTCCAGGCGCATAGTCAACCATAGCAGACTGGGTTAAGGGGGAGGAACCAGTCAAATCCACACACACATCCCTGCCCTGTCCCAGGAATACAACAACAAATCCGCTGGACGAAGGGGCTTGTCATGCCCGTCGACAAACTAACATCCACCTCCCTAGCCGCCGAAATCCCAAACCGAAAACAGATATCCAAAAGGCTGTCACGAACCAGGTTGTGGCGATACTCAACCCCAACAGTACCAGAGCAGGACACGGCATGATCGCCGAAGACGTCGCCATGAAAGACCCGAGAACAGGCCGAGCACGGCCGAGATACCGAAAACAGGAGAATACCCAGCCGATAGCTCAGAACACCGTGATAAGTCCGCCCATTCATGGTCTGTCCTAATCCAGAAATAGGAACCGCACGAAGCCAATCACAAGTGTGTCCACCCTGTTGGGACTTCCATAATGCAACCTGTCGAGTGGTTAAAGAGTAGTCAGATTCAGCGGTAGCGGCCACCTTTGCGAAATATATATCTGCCAATTTCTTCATAAGTTTGGGGGCAGCGATCTCACTCAGACGGCGTAGGATATCTGAACCCGTAGTCTCAGTAAACACTCTCACAGCAGCATCAAAACAAGTTCCCGGGGCAATAATCCCAGAAGGATGAAGGAGCTTAGCCTGCAACGCATCAGACTGCAGGCGGGACGCAAGAAAGGCAAAATGAAGAACATCAGCAGCAGCATAAACACCAAGCCCCCCAAAAGAGAAGGGGAAAGTAGCGAGACGCCACTGCCAATCACCAAAGCCAGGGCCGGTCGCGGTGACAATACGTTCCAAGCTAGAACGAAGCGCCGCATCAAAAGACAACTGGGCCGTCCCAAAAACCAGAGGGGGGCAAGTACGCAGAGCAAAGTAGAGCTTAGAAATACCAGTACAAGCACGAAGAAGCAGCAACTCGCACTGAGGGTCACCAATCCTAGCAACAAAGTCCATAAGCTCTACGGTCCGGGTTACTCGCTTCAACACAAGCGCGCTGCCGAAAGTAGGACACATACTGACCGGTCCACCCAGGACCTTGACACCTCCGACGAGCCGAGCAATAGTAGGGGGAAGATACCAGGAAGCCGACTCCGGGGATCCTCCGTAGGCCAAAAAACCTCAGTTTTATCAACATTAAGGTGAAGACCCGACTGAGGTCCAACTTCCATAATCAGCTCCAGGGCCTTCCCCACGACCAAAGTATCGCCAACAATAGTGCCATCATCCAGGTACCAAGCCTGTAAACATAAATCAAAGGAGTCTCGGATCGAACATGTAACACCCCCAAGACGATCAGGGCATATTACAGCGCCGTGGACCCCCACACTGTGGTATCCACCAGGCTAACGTACCAAAATGACATTCGACAACGACATACAATCATTAACAAAACGACAATTCAAATAAAAGACTACAATCCGACAAATAAAATCCGACATCAAATCCATTTCCCAAAAAGAGAACACAACATTAACAATTTTAAAAAGGAAGTACTCGAGTACTTAAACCAATTTTATAATACAGAAATCCCAAAACAAGACATCAATAACAACTAACGGAACAGAACACCAACAATTGACCACTGAACAGTATCATGCTTGCCCATCATCCTCATACGGCCCGAATGCTCGCTTGTCTCCAAGACCGGTACCTGAAATACAAAACTATTTCCCCCATTTAAGGGGTTAGCGACAACTGCTAGTGCAAGTACAATCCATTTGAACTACATTCTAATCAGATGAATATATGCACCAAAATCATTTTAGAAATTATTTATATTCCGGAATATTATACGGTGCACAAGCACAAAACACATTTTCTCCAACAAAACAATTCAAAGTTAACCTTGGTACGAGACTCACGACCACCGTACCCCGCAGAGCCCCGTCGGACATCCCTGGGTGGTTAACCATAGTTCGTGATACGCACACACACGGCAATATGTATCCCTAGAGTCCCCGTCGGACCGTCCCTAGGTTAACATACACATATCCATCCACAACAACCACGAATAGCCACAATTCAAATACTAGAACATGTAAACAAATGTAAAGTACTTGCCTTTGAGACATTCTTGAAGAATCGGGAATGAAACACGACTACGAACGGTCCGGGTGGAAAACGACGGTTCCCAAACGAAGAATCAACGTAGTTCAATCCCAACGGACAACAATAATAGATTGTTGTTATTGGATGATTCCCAATCCATTTTCCTCGAATTAATCCGTGAATTATTGATACGGGGAGATTTTGCGTAAACCCTCGCCCGTACCGATTGATCGTTCGTTATCGTAGTTGATTCCGTTGGGATTATAACAGTCCAGTGGCTAAATACCACTCGTTAGCGCACGCTAACAGTAACGTGTTAGCGTACGCTAACTGCACATCGATAGAGCACGCAAGGGAAAAGGAGTAACGTGCGCTACCAACACAGCAGTTCAGCACTGCCCAGACCAGAATGCTGTTGCCGAAGGTACGAAACTCAAAACGCATGATAAGGCCAGAATCCAGAAACATAAATACGAAGTAAACAAGACAACAGATGTAAGCGCTGAAAGAAAATACAATTCCGACCACCGGAGGGTCCGTAATGCGACAATGAAAATGAGATTCCCTAAACTTATAGGAAATTACAAAAATGGCCCAAGTGCCCGAAAATCACGAAACGACGTCGGATTTACAAACCGAAAGTCTCAACACTACCAACTCAACCATACGAACTTGCAAAAACCAAGAAACAATGAAAACGAACGAGTTTTACGAGAATCGAACGTTCATACGGCAAAACATGTCATAAAATGAAATTACGTGAAAACATCACCAAAACTCATCCAAATGGAAAAACTCCAAGAATAAAGTAGATTCACAATGTCAAAACAGTTACAAGCGAGTCGATAAAAATAGACATATACCAAAAATGGAAACTGCTAAAAATGGAAAGTTACGGATATTACATTCTCCCCCTCTAAAATAAAGTTTCATCCCGAAACTTAAGAATCAAAAAGCTCGGGGTGCCTCGAACGCATATCCTCCTCTAACTCCCACGTCGCTTCTTCTACTCCGTGCCTCGACCATTGCACCTTAACCAAAGGAATGGTTTTGTGCCTTAACTGCTTGTCTCGACGCTCCAAAATCCTGACGGGCCTCTCCTCAAACGTAACATCCTTCTCGATCTCCACGTTTCCAAAATCAATAATGTGGGACGGGTCCGAAACGTACTTCCTCAAATGGGAAACGTGAAATACGCTATGAACATGACTCAGCGACGGAGGTAAAGCCACACGGTATGCCAACTCACCGACTCTCTCCAATATCTCGAAAGGCCCAATATACCTCGGGCTGAGCTTCCCCTTTTTCCCGAAACGGAAAACTCCTTTCGACGGAGACACTCTCAACAGAACATGATCTCCCACCGCAAACTCCAATGGTCGACGCCTAACATCCGCATAAGACTTTTGTCGACTCTGAGCAGTCAACATTCTCTTTCTAATCAACTCAACTTTCTCCCTCGTCTCTAACACAAGGTCTGGCTCGGTGCCAACTAGATAGGACGGCTCATCCCAACATATCGGTGATCGGCAACGTCGGCCATAAAGTGCCTCATACGGTGCCATCTTAATCGACGCGTGCCAACTTTTATTATAAGTAAACTCAATCAAGGCCAAATGCTCCTCTGAGTCACTACTCCAGTCTAACGCACACGCGCGCAACATATCCTCGAACGTCTGAATGGTACGCTCGGACTGTCCGTCGGTCTGAGGGTGGAAGGATGTACTCAAACGCAAATGTGTCCCCAATGCCTTATGTACCGCCTGCCAGAAGTGCGATACAAACCGGCCGTCGCTATCCGAAATAATAGACTTCGGCGTACCATGAAGTCTCACTATCTGCGCGATAAAAACACGAGCCAACTTTTCCGGACCCCAAGTGTCCTTGATGCCCAGAAAATGTGCCGACTTAGTCAGTCGGTCTACGATCACCCACACCATATTCATTCCGGTCTTCGTCCTTGGCAAGTTCGTGACAAAATCCATAGATATATCCTCCCACTTCCATTCCGGAATGGGAAGTGGTTTCAATAACCCGGCTGGCCACTGATGCTCGATTTTGACTTACTGACAAGTCAAACACTTAGCCACAAACTGAATTACCTCATTCTTCATGTCGTTGCACCAAAATTTTTTCCTCAAATCTCTATACATCTTACTCGAGCCCGGATGGACTGAGTAAGGCGACGCGTGAGCCTCTCTCATGATATTCTGCCTCAATTACAAGTCGTTCGGAACACAAGGCCGACCTTGGAATCTCAACACACCATCCTAATGTATCACGAATTCCGCGGCTTTCCCCTTCTCCACATTCTCTCGAAGCTGAACAAACATCGGGTCCTCTAACTGTCCCGACTTAATGTCGTCGACTAAAGACGACGAAATCTCAAGTGTACGCAACTGCCCGGAACTCTCTGGTAGCACAATCTCAATGCTCAACCTCATAAACTCTCGCTGAAGTCCCGACTGATCCGTAAGCAATTCGAGCGCCCGAAGCGATACCGCTTTCCGGCTCAAGGCATCTACCACCACATTTGCCTTGCCCGGATGATAAAGAATCTCGAGATCGTAGTCCTTAATCAACTCCAACTATCTCCTCTGTCTCATATTAAGCTCTTTCTGGGTGAAAATGTACTTCAGGCTCTTGTGATCGGTGAAAATCTGACACGATGAGAGATTTTTAACGCAAACACAACTGCGGCCAACTCAAGATCGTGCGTAGGATAATTCAACTCATAGGGTTTCAACTGACGGGAAGCATAGGCAATCGTACTCCCGTGCTGCATGAGTACACATCCGAGCCCTTGGCCCGAAGCATCACTAAAAACTGAGAAACCCTCATTACCACTCGGTAAAGCCAAAATGGGAGCGATCATCAACCGCTTCTTCAACTCCTCAAAACTCTTCTGTCTCTCTTCGGTCCACACAAATTTCTCCGACTTCTGTAACAATTGCGTCAGTGGTCGGGTGAGTTTAGAGAACCCCTCGACAAATCTACGGTAATAACCGGCTAATCCCAGAAAACTGCGGACCTCCTTCACGTTCTTGGGCGGTGCCCAATCCAACACTGCCTCTACCTTATGTGGGTCCACACGAACACCCTCGGCTGAGATCACATGACCGAGAAACATAACCTCCCGCAACCAAACTCACACTTTGAGAACTTCGCAAAAAGATGCTGAGTTCTCAAAATATCTAGCACGATATGCAAATGACGGGCGTGCTCCTCCTCGCTCCTCGAGTAAATCAGGATGTCATCGATAAAAACGACTACACACTTATCGAGGTACTCGATAAAGACTTTGTTCATAAGCTGCATGAACACGGCTGGGGCGTTGGTTAGCCCAAAAGGCATAACCACAAACTCGTAGTGACCGTATCTCGTTCGAAAGGCCGTCTTCGGAATGTCAGAATCTTTCACCCGGAGCTGATAATACCCCGATCTCAAATCGATCTTCGAAAATACGGTTGCCCCTTGCAACTGATCAAACAAGTCATCAATCCTCGGGAGTGGATACTTGTTTTTAATAGTCACTTTGTTCAAATCTCGATAGTCGATACACAAACGAAGTGACCCATCCTTCTTCTTCACAAATAGGACCGGTGCGCCCCAAGGTGAAGCGCTCGGTCAAATATACCCCATGTCTAGCAAATCTCCCAACTGTTTCTTCAACTCAAGCATCTCGGCAGGCGCCATACGGTATGGCGTCTTAGAAATCGGTGCTGCACCCGGCTCTAAATCGACGGTAAACTCAACTTCTCAGTCCGGCGGTAAACCCGGCAACTCGTCTGGAAAGACATCAGGATACTCACACACTACCGGAATAGACTAGAGCTCGACTCCCCCTTTTTCTGATCTCAAAGCGTAACACCAATAACCCGTGCAACCTCCCCGAAGAAGCCTCACCGCCCTCAAGGCGCTGATCAGGAGTCTCTGGTTACTCCGCTTACGCCCCACAAAAGAATGCTCGGTACCGTCAGAGGCTAACATCGAAACGGTTCTCGTTCTATAATTCATGATCGCCCCATGACGGTCCAGCCAATCCTCACCAAGAATCAAATCCTCATCTTTAATATCTACCGCGATCAGATTAGAGGGCCAATCCCTTCCCGCGATACTCACTGAAAAATCTCTAACCTCACGATCCCTTACGATGCTATCCCCGCTAGGAAGTTTAACAACAAAAGGCTCACAAGCAACTAGGCAATCAACATGCAGACGACGCACACAATCCATAGATATGAAAGAATGCGTAGCACCAGAATCGAATAATACGGAAACAGGATGGTCAAGGATGTGAACGGTACCTGTAGCCACCATCGCGTCGGGATCTCCGGATCGCCTCATCTCATACACACGGAGTGGAACAGACCCCGCACTAGAAGCTCCCCCTGTAGAAGGCTGTCCACGTCCTCGACCTCTACCAAAACTCTGCTGTGGCTGAGGAACTGTCGGTGTCTGATTCACACTCGGCTCTCCCGCAGCTGGGGCTGATATCTGAGTAACTGGCGCCCGAACTGCATCCGTACAAAACTTAGCACGATGTCCCATCCGACCGCATGCAAGACACTGAATCGGGGGCCTATCACACTCACTCATCATGTGGCCGGGACGACCACAGTTAAAGCACGTAGGACCGCGAACGGGACCAGTAGGAGCAGACTTAGAACCGTTTCCTCTCCCAAATGGCGAAGACTGACCCCCGAAGACTCTCGAACCAGACTGAGCCTTCGGATACCCACCAGACTTGCCTCCCGAAAACTGGCCGGAGGTCTTCTGTTTCTTCCCTTCGGCTGCCGTCTCTGTCGCAGCAAACGACATCTCATAAGCCATCGCCTTATTCTGATACTCTTTCAAAGTTGTGCATCCCAGACTAGACATGTAATGACGCACCCTCGGTTTCATCCGCATATCGAAGTGGCGGATCTTATCAAGCTCATCTCGGACTTGGTTTCTCACATAATGAAGCTGTTGGTTGTAGTCCTTGATCGCTTGAGAAATAGGAACATCCTGGGGCTTAGCCTCAAAGAAGGCTCGGATCCTCCCCTCTTTCACTGGCCATGGACAAAACTCGTCTTCCATCAATTCCCGGAATTCTGCCCACGTGGCTGCCCGATCACGTGGTTTCACCGCTTGCCACCACGTTGCTGCCTCCTTGGCGAGGAAGTACTGAGCAATGGGTACTTTCCTCTCCTCAGAACAATTAGCAGCCTCAAATACTTTTTCCATCTCAAATAGCCAACTCTCCCATCCGGAAGGGTCGGAAGCACCATCAAACTGCGGAGGACGCATACGAATCACGTCCTGAAGTAACTTGTCATTGCCGGATCCAGTAGGCGGAACCGGGTTGGCATTAGCTTGGCCGACCAGAACGACCTGAGTCAGTAGCGTCATCTGGTTCGCTACTTGTTGCAAAATATTAGCCACTCCAACATTCTCATTAGCATTACCGGAGCTAGCAGAATGGTCCTGCTGACCTCCGGAACTAGGGGGAACACTGTTCGACAAAGAAGGCATCGCCGAATCAGTTCCCGAGTGATCGGACATGGCCGCCCCACCGGCTGCGCCACGTCCCCTACCGCGTCCGCGTCCCCTACCAGCAGGCATTCTGAAGAAGTAACAGGTAGGGGTGAGCATGGGTCGGTTTTAGGCTAAAACCGAACCCAAACCGACAAGCTTCGGTTTTCAAAAAATCAAACCGAAACCGAAACCAACCCAATGGGTTCGGTTTCTCGGTTTTTCGGTTTTTACGGGTCGGTTTCGGTTTTAAACCCAACCAACCCGATTTTTGGATTTAACAAGCAAAAAAAACTTAAAATGTGCATTGGATAGGAATCGAACCCGGGACCAATGCGCGGACTACCAACATCCTAACCACCAGACCAGGATACTGTTTTGTCTATTCTTCATAATGCATATAAACATATAAAATTTACGAAATATATATATATATTAAATGATATCGGTTCGGTTCGGTTTTAATGGTTCGGTTTCTAGTGTATAAACCGAAACCGAAACCGAGTTTTCGGTTTTTCAAAATTCTAAACCCAAACCGATGGTTTTGATTTGGTTTCGGTTTTTCGGTTTCGGTTTCGTCGGTTTTTTCCAGTTTCTCGGTTTCCCGGTTCGGTTTTGCTCACCCCTAGTAACAGGTAAGTACAATTCAAACGCAAAACGCAACAAGATACTAAGACAGGAATAGAACAGAACGGTGAAACTAGTCAAGTTAGGAAAAACTTACGAGCACCGGCGTACTGAGATGATGGCGTAGCAATGATACTGTTCAAAAACAACACTCAACTAGACCCAAATAACCGACAGCCTAGGTATCCATAAACCTAAAGCTCTGATACCATATTTTGTAACACCCCCAAGACGATCAGGGCATATTACAGCGCCGTGGACCCGCACACTGTGGTATCCACCAGGCTAACGTACCAAAATGACATTCGACAACGACATACAATCATTAACAAAACGACAATTCAAATAAAAGACTACAATATGACAAATAAAATCCGACATCAAATCCATTTCCCAAAACGGGAACACAACATTAACAATTTTAAAAAGGAAGTACTCGAGTACTTAAACCAATTTTATAATACAAAAATCCCAAAACAAGACATCAATAACAACTAACGGAACAAAACACCAACAATTGACCACTGAACAGTATCATGCTTGCCCATCATCCTCGTACGGCCCGAATGCTCGCTTGTCCCCAAGACCGGTACCTGAAATACAAAAGTATTTCCCCCATTTAAGGGGTTAGAGACAACTGCTAGTGCAAGTACAATCTATTTGAACTACATTCTAATCAGATGAATATATGCGCCAAAATCATTTTAGAAATCATTTATATTCCGGAATATTATACGGTGCACAAGCACAAAACACATTTTCTCCAACAAAAAAATTCAAAGTTAACCTTGGTACGAGACTCACGGCCACTGTACCCCATAGAGCCCCGTCGGACATCCCTGGGTGGTTAACCATAGTTCGTGATACGCACACACACGGCAATATGTATCCCTAGAGGCCCCGTCGGACCGTCCCTAGGTGAACATACACATATCCATCCACAACAACCACGAATAGCCACAATTCAAATACTAGACCATGTAAACAAATGTAAAGTACTTGCCTTTGAGACATTCTTGAAGAATCGGGAATGAAACACGACTACGAACGGTCCGGGTGGAAAACGACGGTTCCTAAACAAAGAATCAACGTAGTTCCGTCCCAACAGACAACAATAATAGATTGGAATACACCCATAACCCCGATTACAAACTACGATAACGAACGATCAATCGATACGGACGAGGGTTTACGCAAAATCTCCCCGTATCAATAATTCACGGATTAATTCGAGGAAAACGGATTGGGAATCATCCAATAACAACAATCGATGAGGAATATCACAACATACTAGAATAATTCGAGTCTAATAAGCTAGTCCCGGAAAACCCCCCAAAATTGACAATTTAGGGTTCTAGACGAAAATACCTCTGATTCGGACGATGGAGGATGATTACGCTGATGGTAATATGCTAACACGATTCTACGGTGATGGAATACGAAGAATTCTCCGATCAGAACTAAAGGTAATTGCCCTCTGGAGTCGCCCCGTGAAGAAAACGAAAGAAAAGAGTGAAAAATGCTGTTTCTGAACTGCCGCTAATCTATTTAAACTGCATAGTTAGCGCACGCTAACTAACACAAGTAGCGCGCGCTAACGGGGCTTATAACAGTCCAGTGGCTAAATACCACTCGTTAGCGCACGCTAACAGTAACGTGTTAGCGTACGCTAACTGCACATCGATAGCGCACGCAAGGGAAAAGGAGTAGCGTGCGCTACCAACACAGCAGTTCAGCACTGCCCAGACCAGAATGCTGCTGCCGAAGGTACGAAACTCAAAACGCATGATAAGGCCAGAATCCAGAAACATAAACACGAAGTAAACAAGGCAACAGAGGTAAGCGCTGAAAGAAAATATAATTCCGACCACCGGAGGGTCCGTAATGCGACAACGAAAATGAGATTCCCTAAACTTATAGGAAATTACAAAAATGGCCCAAGTGCCCGAAAATCACGAAACGACGTCGAATTTACAAAACGAAAGTCTCAACACGACCAACTCAACCATACGAACTTGCACAAACCAAGAAACAATGAAAACGAACGAGTTTTACGAGAATCGAACGTTCATACGGCAAAACATGTCATAAAATGAAATTACGTGAAAACATCACCAAAACTCATCCAAATGGAAAAACTCCAAGAATAAAGTAAATTCACAATGTCAAAACGGTTACAAGCAAGTCGATAAAAATAGACATATACCAAAAATGGAAACTGCTAAAAATGGAAAGTTACGGATATTACAGAACACACCAAGGGATGCAAAACTAAGGCAAACAGCAAAGGGCCCAATGGGTCTCCCTATTGAACCCCCTGAGAAGACAAAAGACTATGCTCCCCATAATACAACCGGGCAGGCAGGAGCAGAATAACAAAATTCAACCCAACGGGAGAGAACAGGGCAATGAAGATGAACTTTACGTAACATAGCCCCGCGGTCGACCATGTTAAAGGCGTTCTGGAAGTCAACCAACAACATGGAAAGGCCCACATCATTGCCGCGCTCCTCAACAAACCGGTTCAAGGCATGCAGAATAGCTTCTCCTCCACCGGACACCCCGACACCAAACTGAAGACCATCAAAATAACCACACGACGACGGCCCAACTAAAACAGCACCAACCTTAGAGACAAGACGCCTCCAAAGCGGTGCCCACGGCAGCCAGACGAATACCACCACCTGGTTTAACAAGCGGGGTGAGAGGAGCACTAGCAATGTACTCACCCAGGACCTGCAGGCACCGACCCTCAAGGAAAATATTAACCACCTGAGAGATAGAGGTGATCAAATCATCAGAAATAGCAACAACAGCCCCACTGAAACAATCTAAGAGATGCTGAGCACGAAGACCATCCCGCCCACAAGAGGTGCCGCGCGGAAAAACTCCTAATCATGTCCAAAACAACATCCACCGAAACAACAAGAGGAGGATGATCAGGGGGCAAAGACGGCAAGACGGGGGATGGAGCAAGTGGGTGCTTATCTCGTAAAGCCTCCAAAGTATCATCACAGTAAGGAGCAACACCCGACGAAGAAAGCACCCTAACCGCAGCCGTATAATGACCATCACAAATTTTCCGCCTACATTGTCGAATATTAAGCTCCTCCAAGTGGTCGTCCACGTCCACCCCAAACGAAGGAGAAACCTCGGCTAAAGCCTCTTGCAGAAGCTGCAGGCTACCACCAGGCTCGCCCCAAGTACGAATGGCACTGGTAATACTCTCCTCTTGACGCTGACGCAAGATCGCTGACCGACATTCAAGATTGCTCCTAGGGGAGAAGGTCCTAAGTATACAAAGAGGCAATACAAGCAAGCCGACCGAGCAAGTGACGTCCTCAGGAGGGGAAGCCACAGCATCAAGAGCCCCCTTAAAAACCCGAGAAAATCCCAAACGACACTTAGGAGGAATGGATTTGACAGTGCGCAAACCCTTGGATAACAAACGATCAAGGGTAGTAACATTCAAAAGACAAGGCACAGCGCCATCCTCAGGAGATAAGGAAGACGGAGTCGACGGACGCGGCAAATCATATCGAACATAACGAACAACACCATCACCACCATCAAGTGTCAGGACAAAATCAGGACCTCCACCATGCCGACACTTAGCACGAAAAGTATGAGTCTTAAAGCAAACCCCACACAACCAAATACCCATACGCTTAAAAGTAAGCTCAGCGTCGGAATAAACCGAAAGAGAAGTGGAAAGGGAGTGGCGCGTAATAACCCGTTCGTCCCCAGTACAATGCCGATCACGAAGATGTGTAAGCAGTGAGGTGCGAACAAGGCCATGACCACCATCACGACAACCAGAAAGACCCACAAAAGGACAGTGAAACCGAACGACGTCAGGCATGGGAACGCAACAACAACCCAAAACAACAAGAGGGCAGCCCTGGTCGAATTAATATGCAACGGAAGCAGCTCGACGAGGGGGATCCAACGGAAGTGGTCTGCGACCGAGAGGTGGTCGGACCTCGCCGGAATCTGCAAAAAGGTGGCCGCGGCCAATAGTTGACCAAGAAACGTCACCGGCCGGAAACCGCGAGTCAACTGAAGGGACCAGAGAGGAAATGATCGGAATTACAGCAGGAACCTATTACGGGTGGTGCGCGAGAGTTTGAGCCACGGACGTGGCCAGAAAAGGCAAAAGAAATTCCGGCGAATATTGAGTTTTCTGCCGGAATTTGCAGACTAGATTCGCATAGGTAAACATTGTCGGAATAGATTGAAACGTGGAGGGCAAGAACGTCTCGGAGAGGCGAACAATCGGTCTTCGGCCGATGATGTAAACAATCCATTACGCGCCCCCACGCGCCGCCAGGCTGGGAGCTGCCATTTGATAGCCGCACTATTATGATTAATATTATTATTTTATATTATATTATTATGATTATTATTATTATTATTAAATTTAACACAAAAAAGAAGAGGAGCAAGAGAAAGGGAAGAATGATATTTTAAGATGCACACTACCAAAAAATATTATAATCTCTTATATTATAAAATTATCTTCTTTCTTCAAGATATAAAAGAAAATTTGACGAAGAAATATACTTTAAAATTTGCCTTGATTTAATTTTTAGCCTGACATATCACATCCAATTATTTTCTAAAAAATGAAAATAAATCAAATATAAATCTTTTAAGGGGACGAATGTAGTAAAACGGGAAAAACTATACAAAATAAAATCTAGATTATTATTTGTGACATTTGATACTTTTGTGGCATTTGAGACATTTAGGGCATGTTTATTAGTTTTTATCATTTTTGTTATTATGATTGTAATTAATTATATTATTATCACATTATTATTTTATTATTTTTCTTATTATTTTATTATATTTATTATTTTTAATATTATATTATTATTATTATTATTTACTCTTAATATATATTTGATTGATTGATTCGATTCGAATCGATTGATTCGATTCGATTCAATTCGAATCGATTCGATTCGATTCAATTGATTCGATTCGATTGATTAATTCGATCAAAAGAACAGAGTTTTAGTCATCATATGGAGTCTATTTATAGGAAAGCGAGAAAGTTCAGTCTGGAGATGAAAAAAAAGATGATTATTACTCTCACCGTCCCACTTAATACTTTACATTTGTTTATTTTTTGGTCTCTTTAAAAAGTAAATATGTACTATTATATTTACATAATCAAATTAAACAATTAATTTTTAATTTTACTTTCCACCACACACTTATTGCTTTTTACTTTTTAATTTCAATAACAGATATACCGTCATTATTACTTACACCAGTCCCTATAAAAAATACACCAAATATACACTGTCTCAAATTTTAAGCGGGGCATAGAGAGTATTTTTATCGTGATTAATGGGTGACGAGTAACAAGAACAGATATGGTGCTTAAAGCCTTCCGTATTTAAGTTATGCTTTAATATATTTCAGTACCGATCAAAGAATACTGGAGTATTCCAATACTCATGAGTCATGACCGATTATATGAATACTTGTATATTTATTTGACTGATTATATGAGTACTATATATATATATATATTAAGAATAAAATTGTACTGTATATATATACATTAAGAATAAAACTGTTTTCGGTCCGGTTCGGTCTGGGTATTGTCTTCCCCGGTCTGGACCGTTAAGGCCTCAAGTATTACCGGTTTCGGTCCTAACCGATTTCGGGTCCCAACTTCAATACTTGCATCTGGACCGCTAACGTTTCGGGTGAATATCGATCCCGGGTATTTCGAGCGGGTTCTCGGTATCTTGGATCATAAAAAGTCCTAATCACTAAAACCTCATAATCGATACAAGAATGGGGGTTTTTTTCAAATGTATGCTAAGGAAATTAAGAGATAAGATCGTTTAAACTTATTTTTTATATATGTACTTATGCCTTATACAGTATTATATTAACGAAAAATTACCAATTTTTTTTTACCGGGTTAACAGTTTCGGTCCTTATCAGTTTTGGTTCTAACTTTGGTACCAATATTCGGACTGCTAACATTTCGAGTGAGTATCGATCCGAGTTATTATCGGACGGTTTTCGGGCGATTTTCGGGCGATTCTCGAGTACACTTGAATCGCTAACAGCCATATATATATATATATATTAAGAATAAAACTATACTCATATTTTATAATTACAATAGTATTCATTTGATCAAACATATGAGTATATTAGTGTACTCATTTAATCGAGTACGTCAATATCCGAGTACTCGAGCAAAGAATGGTTAGCACCATTGCCCGATGAGTAACCCAGACCCATCTATGGGTTGTGGGGTCCCTTATATTCCATAACTTTCCCGTCAGTCTTGCAGCTTTTTGCTTTTGAAAATCTTAATATAGATCATGGAACAAAAAAAGAGACGTCGGAAATTAATATAGAGTCGTTGGATCTTGGACCAAAAAAAAAAAAAAAAAAATTAAAAAAAATCAAACGGTAATATTCTAGCCGTTGGATATGGCATTCATTTTTTGGTCCTCCTGGTGCGAACAACGATATCAATATTTTGAACCAGTCTCCATTGTATACTACGGAGCGAAATGGAACGGCGCCAAACAGTTCATTTTCTGTAAATGGACGTCTTTACAAACGTGGATATTATCTTACCGATGGAATCTATCCTACATATTCTACGTTTGTTAAAGCATATAAGCATCCCAATGACCCGAAGGAAAAAAAGGTTCAAGAAGTTACAAGAGTCTGCAAGAAAAGATGTCGAGCGAGCTTTTGGTCGTCTAAAGGGAAAATGGATGATTCTCAGTCGTCCTCTCCGTGCTATGTCGGTAGAAAAGATTCGACATGTCGTTAATACGTGTATCATATTGTGCAATATGATTTTAAAAGACGACCAGGAGGCAATATCACCGGTTTATATAATGGATCCGCCGGTCGCGCCAGTATATGACGATAGTGTACTACCGGAGTTACTCGACGAACAAATCCATTATCGTCTCCTATATGATCTTACGGAGCACGTAGATGTTCAAAACTTAGCATACCTTGATGACTAGTTATTTCTTATCTTTTATTTTACGTATTATGTAATTTTCATTTAATTTATGCTTTTTTTCATGTATTATGTATTTTAGTTTTAATTATTAATGAAATGTTATGTTTTTATTAAATTATTTAATTATGAAAATAAAAAATAATAAAAAAATGGTAGTTTGGGAGGTTTAAAAAGGTATGGTTGCCACTAAAAAGGGTTGGGAGGTTTGAAAAAGTGTTGGAACATTTACTTCCATACATAAATTAAAAGTGTTTTGATGATTAATGTTGATAAGCAAAACAAAACAACGAAGAGACGAAGCAAGCATCGAAGGAAAACGAAGTGCAAAAAGCTGGAAAAACACAAAGCTAACGTACGTAATATGTGATCATTAACGTACGTAATGGTAGCAGCTTAACGTACGTAATGAAGGTTGTATAACGTACGTAAAGGATTTCAAACAAGTGAACGTTGGAGAAGTCAAAGTCAGCAAAGCATACAACGGATATATGACATCATCAGTGATGTAATCTTAACGTACGTAACAAAGGAAAGGCTAACGTACGTAACTCAAATGATGAAACTCACCTGAATTTGTTTGTGAAGATGCTAACGTCGTAACGGCCAATGGTTAACGTCGTAATGAGGCTTACGTCGTAATGGAGAGCATATAACGTCGTAATGAGCGATCTGGCGACTAACGGCTAGTTTGAAGATGGAGCCTATAAATACCATCCCTATGGTATTGTTTGAGTACAACAACCTTGAGCAAATTGTCTATACTTGTGATATTATTACACACATTCTTGTTGTTGATATTGAGCTTAATTGTAAGTGTTTGAGTGAGAATTCACGAAAACATACACGAGTGGTAAAAGAAAAGATACGATTGGATTCGGTGTTATTAGGATCAAGAATCCGGCATTATTAGAATCGCAATCGATATCTAAGTGAGGTTTATCTAGTACCCATAGAAAGCTAGAGCGGTTGATTCCTTGTCCGATAGAAAAGGAAAACGGTTTAACTTGGACCGACGCAAAGACAAGTACGAGTGGTTTATCACGGACCAATAGAAGACGTGATTGTAACGGTTATACCTCGACCGATAGAAGAGAGGCGTAGAGGTTTTTATCTTGATCCTATAGAAAAAGATACCGAGAGAGGACGTAGGCTCGATTATAGCCGAACCTCTATAAATCCTCGTGTCCTTTATTTTCCGCACTTTTTATTTACGCTTCCGCAAACGGCGCAATATCCGAATCGGTATCCAACAATTGGTATCGGAGCGGTACTCCAATACGCGGCTTAACATCCGAGGAGAAGATCCAAAATGGCTTTTCAAATGGCTCCCGTCGAAGGCCTTGCTCTCAACCGACCACCATTCTTTGATGGCTCAAATTATTTGACGTGGAAGAAGAAGATGTCGATATTCATCCGAGCATACGACATCGAAATTTGGAAGATTATTTGCCTTGGCCCGAAAGTTCCAATCAAATCCGACGGTACGCTCAAATCTTTCGAAGAATACGACGATGCCGATTGGAAAAATGACCATCTAAATTGTAAGGCTACTCAACTCTTATTTTGTGCCTTAAATCCGGAAGAGGTCAATCGAATCTCATCGTGTGAGAGTGCGAAAGAAATATGGAAAATTCTAGAAATCACACACGAAGGGACGACTCAAGTCAAGGAGACGAAGATAAATATGCTTCTCCATGACTACGAGTTATTCATGATGAAGGGTGACGAGTCCATCACCAATATGCTCGACCGATTCTCGGTCATCACCAATGGACTAGCTTCGTTTGGCAAACCATTATCTAGTAGTGAAAAAGTTAAGAAAATTTTACGATCACTACCTAGCGAATGGGACGGCACCGTGACGCGATTATGGAATCTAAAGACCTCAACACGCTCGATTTTAGTGCCCTTGTTGGTTCACTAATCAATTATGAGATTGTTTTAAAATCACGAAGTGTCAAGCGGCGAAGGAGCGATCGTTAGCCATGAAGGCTAAGATGTCGAGGAAGAAAGAAGAAATTCCGGTGGAGGAAAGCGACGAAGAATCGGCATATTATGCCAAAAACATTAATAAGTTTCAAACCTTATTAAACCGGAGGAAGAAGGATATCTCGGGCGAATCTAAGAAATTCGACAACTCTTGTCGATTATGTGGAAAACCAGGCCACTTCGCTAAGCATTGTCGTGTCAAACCCAAGAAGGAGGTTCTCGTGGCTACTTGGAGCGATGAAGATGAAGACGATGATTTCATCAATCAAAATAATCTCGCTCTCATGGCCCGGAGTTCGTTCGACGACAGCGACGTCGAAAGCCAGGTAAGTACATCCTCCCGTGATGAACTTTTTGATGCATTTGAATTATTACATACGGATTTTCAAAATGCATTATCGGAAATCAAATCCCTTAAGTCTAAAATTAAATCTTTGGAAATTGAAAATTCCAAAATTATCGAGAAGGGAAAATCTGTTGAAATCGATCATTCAAAATGTATTGAAAATGAAAATATTTTGAAGAATGATCTCGTTAAAATCCAAACCGAGCTTAAATCTTTGACAAAGAAATTCTCGTGCGGAAACGAGAAATTTGAACAAATGCTTGGTGTTCAAAAATTTACTTTGAATAAAGAGGGGTTAGGATTCAAGCCACGATCGAAAAACGAATCCGTTAATCTTAAAATACCCCATTGCGAAAAGTGTTTGAAAATCGAGCATCATATTTCAAGTTGCAAAAGCCCGAGACGGACGATAAAAATTAAGAAAATTTGGGTTCCTAAAGGAACAATCGTTTCAAATATCGTCTACGTTTCTAAACAAAAACCAACTATAGGTTGGATCCCCAAAAATTGATTTTTGTATTTTACTCAGGGGGAGTATTTTTTTTAAGGGAGATATTATTCTCAGGGGGAGTTTTTACCCTTTATGCAAATATTCATAAATTGTATCATGCATATTTTATATTGGTATTATTTATTTCAATTGTTATTTCATCCACTTTTTGATGAAAACAAAAAGGGGGAGAGAAAGGAGGAAAATAAGAAAAATGGGATTACCCTAAAAGGGGAGAAACGAAAGAGTTCAAAAATGAAAAGGAGAAGTCGAAAAAATGACAGAAAAAGAAAAATGCGGAGACATCGAAAAGACGATGAAAATTTAAAAATGGAGAAAAGAATAGAAGGACTCGAAAAAGAAATGGGAGAAGATTCTAACGAAACGGACAAAGTCAAAAACTTTGGTCTGTAAAGATATACATATATTTGTATTTTTGCAGGAAAATCCCATTAACGAAGTGTTGTTTTGTAATCATCAAAAAGGGGGAGATTGTTGGAACATTTACTTCCATACATAAATTAAAAGTGTTTTGATGATTAATGTTGATAAGCAAAACAAAACAACGAAGAGACGAAGCAAGCATCGAAGGAAAACGAAGTGCAAAAAGCTGGAAAAACACAAAGCTAACGTACGTAATATGTGATCATTAACGTACGTAATGGTAGCAGCTTAACGTACGTAATGAAGGTTGTATAACGTACGTAAAGGATTTCAAACAAGTGAACGTTGGAGAAGTCAAAGTCAGCAAAGCATACAACGGATATATGACGTCATCAGTGATGTAATCTTAACGTACGTAACAAAGGAAAGGCTAACGTACGTAACTCAAATGATGAAACTCACTGGACTGTTTTGTGAAGATGCTAACGTACGTAACCAGCCATGGTTAACGTACGTAATGAGGCTTACGTACGTAATGGAGAGCATATAACGTACGTAATGAGCAGTCTGGCAGCTAACGGCTAGTTTGAAGATGGAGCCTATAAATACCATCCCTATGGTATTGTTTGAGTACAACAACCTTGAGCAAATTGTCTATACTTGTGATATTATTACACACATTCTTGTTGTTGATATTGAGCTTAATTGTAAGTGTTTGAGTGAGAATTCACGAAAACATACACGAGTGGTAAAAGAAAAGATACGATTGGATTCGGTGTTATTAGGATCAAGAATCCGGTATTATTAGAATCGCAATCGATATCTAAGTGAGGTTTATCTAGTACCCATAGAAAGCTAGAGCGGTTGATTCCTTGTCCGATAGAAAAGGAAAACGGTTTAACTTGGACCGACGCAAAGACAAGTACGAGTGGTTTATCACGGACCAATAGAAGACGTGATTGTAACGGTTATACCTCGACCGATAGAAGAGAGGCGTAGAGGTTTTTATCTTGATCCTATAGAAAAAGATACCGAGAGAGGACGTAGGCTCGATTATAGCCGAACCTCTATAAATCCTCGTGTCCTTTATTTTCCGCACTTTTTATTTACGCTTCCGCAAACGGCGCAATATCCGAATCGGTATCCAACAAAAAGTTGTTTGGGAGGTTAAGCTAGGTGGAGTGATATTATTGGTTGTTTCGGAGGTTATGTGATATTTGAGAGGCACCATTGCCACCCCCTTACTTGTCCTTTTTCTGACTTTTCCGTGGCATTGGGCTAAAAGCATAATAAAAATATTCCACCTATTGATGAGAAATTAAATTTAGAATTTTAAGTAATACATTCTCTTCGACCCTAATTAAAAGTTGTTAGATGGTGCAAAAAATTTCATTCAAAATAGACGAATGATAGATTGAAAGTTTGTGTAAATATTGATGGTGAATAGACCTACAAATAAGACCCTAACGGGTCAGGCAAAAAACGGACGGAATTTTTTTTGCTGGCTTAAAAGGCCCCTTTTTTTCGTTAGCCTAAAAAATGAGGCCGGTGGTCCGCTGCGAGTGGGCTTGATCGGGACCGCGCGCCCTAGCTTCTTCTTTTTAAAGTACAATATAATATAATATAAAAATACTAAATAAGTATATAAATATATTTATTTGATTATATATCATTTAATATAATACCACAATCAAAAAATTAAATATAAAAAATATTTTTATATGATCATTAAATCATTTACGAGATTACCACAATCAAAAAATAGATATGCAATTATTTTTGTTTGATCATTAGATTATTCACCATTACACTATCTAAAATCATATTTAATATTCATATGAGATACAACAAAGTAACCACAAATTTCCATACAAATATAAAATAACATCAATAATGAAGATATATGTAACATAATCAAACAAAACACATAAGGAAAAAATTTAAAATATTATAACACAAGGCTTTTTTGGACCAGAAAAATGGAGCCCAATGCCCGTCTAAAAATAGGTTGGCTGGCCAGGTCCACGGACCTGGGCCCATTTTGTGAGGTCTAATGGTGAGTGTATTGTTGATATTGAAAGGTAAAATATATCTAGATGAGTGTGTAGGTGGAGAATTGGAGATTAGGTAATGTGAATTAGGTAAAAGTAATAAATTGTATAAGGAATTATTTTTAAGTGAAATTGAATGGGTCGAAGGAATAATTTATATTCTTAGGAGTAACATGTGTATTAGTGATGTATTAAAATAATTCTTTATACTGGAATATGTGACTGCACCCCTTTACATATCATAGATTTCTTTTTGCACCCTAAGTCTAACAACATGTTTTTTGATACCCACTTATCGAATTTGTCTTTTACTCGAACGTATTCAAGTCATATAATACACTTTATGAGTAATTTGTCATAATGCACAATGTTGAGTAAGATCTACATTCGAGTAAGTATTTGAGTCATACTTCATAGCTCGAGTAAAGTATTCGAATTAGTACTTTCGAGTAAATTGTTATAAGGACCCACTCAAGTCACTAAATTTTAAGTCAGCGTTTTGTATTCGAGTAAGACCATCCGAGTAACAAAGTAGTAATGTCAAATCCTTCATTTGAGTAGTAAGTCATAACCGAGTAACCTAGTCATTTTTTAGTAACTCTATTCGAGTCATCTTTCATTTATGTTTCAGCCTTATATAAAGCCATACATGAGTGAGACATCTCTCTATTCGAACAACATACATGAGTGAGTTAAAGCAATAATACGAGTGAATCATTCGAGTGAATCATTTTTCGAGTAACATCAAATCATTCGTGTAATTATCTTCCTAGAAATGGCAATTTCAACTTTTCCCCTGAATGACGCTGCTGCTGCCGCCGACTCTTACACCACCTTCTCTGCCGCTGCTAGATATGGAACCATCGAAATCAGGTATCTCGGATATTTACTCAATTATTTTCTTAATCGTCATACTCAAATACAAAGTGACTCGAATATGTTGGTTCGAACCACGTTATTATGTATTGCATTAGTTTTGTTTCTGTATTATTCGTGATCTGGTGACTCGTGATCAAGTATGTTTATCCTAACTCGAGTATATCAGTCACTCGAATATAATGACTCAAATGTGTTCTTATATTCGTTTACACATTTTTTTTATTTTTTATATTACTCGATAGGGTTACTCGAATATAGATTTATGTACATGGTAGTTTCATATATGTATTACTCGTTTGGATGACTCGATTGATGACTCACATATATTCACAATTCGAGTCATGTGTTACGTGTAATACCCGTACTTTTTATTGACTGTTTGACCTTGCCGTTCTTCCTATTTTGTAGCTCTGTAAACTCTTTGTGATGTTGTCGATATTGTTATAGAGTTGTTGTGTCAAGATTTATTCACCTCGACAGGCGATCGACTGCAAGGCCGATCGACTGAGTCCACAACCAATCAAACTATGGCGAAGCCGCCTAACCGAAGATACCAGACCACCTCAGGGTATCTAGCGATCGACTCCCAAGGCGATCGCCCTTTGGCACCTAGCGATCGACCATGGTGCCCGGCTGAGGACGACCGTCCTACGCCACGAACAGGGACCATCGTCCGTCCAAGTCCACGAAGAATATATCTCAAAGCAGTGCCCATGTGCAGACCCAAGACAAGATCCGCATTTCATGGATCATTGACCACCAACAGCTGTCTCTGACAAGGACGGCTTTACCTACCGACAAGCCCGCCGAAAGGCACAAGGTGGGACCGCCCGTGACAGCGACTCAGACGCGTGCAGGCTTCTCATTGGACTGCGCGGCTGGCTGCCAGCAACTCCTGCAGACTTTAAGGAGACAAGCCCATGTGCTAAAAGACGATCGCCCGCTTATTATAATACAGCAAAGGCGATCGCCCAGCAGGTCCAAGTGCTATAAATAGAGAACCTCCTTCTACTGGAGAAAGGTTCCGCGTTCAGTTCATGAATTCTTCATTCGGTTCAAGCATTCTCCATTAAGTTCAGAGAAAATATATACAATTATACATACTATCAAGCTCCCAGCTTCCTCTCCCGAATCTACCTCAGGACTTCTCCCTCACTACCTCTCATCCAGAAGACGGTCGGCAGAGGCAAGAAGTCTCCACAGTGCAGATTCAGAGAGACTCACGAGCCCAGGATCCCAAACATACAGTTAACACACGCCGTGAGGGACTGTCGATCTCTCACCGTCGTCACTGTTCATCAACGTTGTTACAAGAACTCACAGAGTATCAAATCTGGTTCTTCCGGCAATCTACATGCTCACAAGCTAAGATAACTAGAAGTCTTTACACTCATTGTAATAGATTCTAACATTAATACTTGTATCCCAGAATATTCGTATTAATAACATCTCGCGAGAGCATTCAAGCCCGGGACTAACAACCCCGGCAATTCTTGTGTTATTTATCTTTTCCCACGGAAGTGTTCTCGCATTTGTTTGCTATCCGTCCATTCCAGCAATATCTATCTCCGGATAATATTTTGGGTAGCAACAATTGGCGCTAGAGGAAGGGGCCTGAACCTTCATTTTTTCCTATCGTCCCGAAGAACACTCACTGTTCTCGAGGCATATACTTGAAGTGACACTCACTGCGCTTCAAAGAAAACCTTCAGAATCATGGCATCCACCTCTGCACCGAAGAGAGCCACTCTCCAAACCACCGGACACCGATTTCCGGCTCAATCTGAGCCCCAGCCGATGGCGGAGGGAAGTCGCAGGAATGCGAGACTCTCGATCCCGCATCTGAGGGGTGGTCCCAGCCTATCACTCGATCAGATCCAAACTGTGGAGCAGATCGAGGAGGCTATGGCCATCCTAAAGGAGCGACGGAGAGCATGCACAATTCCCGCTATTACTCCCTCGGCCATCCGCCGCGTGGGCAAACGGAAATTCAAGGGGCTACTGGGCGAGCGATCGTCAGAAAGCCCCAAGTCGCGAGAAAAGACTCTCGCTAGATCGGACGGTTCCGTGTTCAGTCGCCTGGGGAGCGATCCATCATGGCGACCGGGGCAATCTGACCCCAACCTCGAGACGACGGATTCCGAGTCCGTCACCAGAAGTTCGGCCTACCCAACTCCCAGCCGAAGGCAGATCAGCCTCTTAGCCCCCATTCCGAACGCCAGGGGATCAATACTAGATCGCCTCGGCTCCCGCTCTGATCGCCTAGCCGCGAGCAGCCAGGCCACGACGATGGCCGCTATCCAACGCCAGCTCGACGAGATGAAGGCACTCTTGGACACTGGGGCAAGCACCAGCAGAAAGATCATCGGACCGACCGAGCCGCTCGCGACCCACATCGAGCTCGCCCCCATGCAACGAATGACCGCTCCTCCCAAAACGCCTCTATACGAAGGGAGGTCAGATCCCGAAACCCACCTAAGTAAATTCCGGATCTACATGACCGGGTGTGGGGCATCAGATGCAACCAAGTGCCGAATCTTCCCGTTAACATTGGGCGAGCTGGCCCATAGGTGGTACGTCTCGCTACCACCACGATCGATCGTCTCCTTTGAGAAACTGGCGAACGACTTCACGTCATACTTCGCCGCCAAGGTCGCCAGACCAGAAGGCCCCCACCGCATGATGAAGATCAGGCAGGGGGAAGATGAATCCGACGCAGATTACATCGACCGAGTGGACAAAATCGTCCTTACCGGCGAGCCCATCAGCGACGAGATCGCTCTCTATTCAGTCCTGGGGGGATTCTACGGTCACTCACCCATGTTCAGACACTTGACGAAGGACATCCCCCCAACTTACGCGATCTTCCGTGCCAAGGCTCCCGACTTTCTGGCCAGGCAGAAGCTGCTCACCCTCCGCCAAGGCGAGGAAACGCCACCTCCTGTCTGAAAGACGGCGATCGCCAAAACCAGGAAGGCGGTCGCCAAGCCACCCGGAGATTGCAAGACCTTCGAGGACATGAAAGCCCATCTCCTCCATACGTTCAACCAAACTCCGGCCCGCATTTACTACGCCGTCAAAGGGCGCGAACCGCTGAACAAGCCAAAGGCGATAAGGGACCACGTTCATCTAGACCACAATAAGTATTGTGCTTACCATAAGAGTCCCGGTCACAGCACCAACCAATGCCGCGACCTCCTCAAACAACTCTGGAAATTGTTCGAGGAAGGCAAGTTGGACAGCTTATTGGCTTAGCCGGAGCCCCTCCAATCTCCCAACACGGTCGCTCGAGTCGAACGCGAACAAGCTGGAAAGCTCATACGAGCCTACCCCTCGATCAACCTCGGCGACCGTATGCTTCAAATCAAGAGAAGGGAACCTCGGACGTCTCTCCCCGATTTCCCACCTCATCAAACCGAAGGCTACTGCCTGGACGAACACTTCGAAACCGGAGGACTCGTTCGCCATCCACAGTTCATCATCTAACATGATGGACTAAGGCACGAGATCGCTTCCCCCGCACAACGTATACCGTCGAAGGTCGGCATCCAACATAAAGATCCGAGGTAGAAGAGTGCAGCCATGGTCCGGGTAGTCGATGGAACCGACTGCTTCGGCCATGCAAGGTCCCTTTGGGCCAAGATCGCCCGCCTTTCGTTTAAATACGAGACCGGCGTAGTCTGAGGGCCCTCCAAAACTAATCAGTGGACACGATCGTCCGCCCTCAAAGGTTCATCATCTAACATGATGGATCCGGACAATGTGACGCGTCCCTACCCCTGTCTCAATGTACACCGTCGAGGGTCGCCATCTTCATGGCAGCCCGAGGTGGAAGCAGAGCTAACAAGCCGCGGAAGTGGAGTTGATTAATCCGATGACGCCCCGCGCAAGGAATATTCTAGACTGAGACCGCACGCCCTTCGTTTAAATACGAGGCGAGGCGCAGCCTTCGGAGGACCCTACCAATTAAGTGAGTCACGAGAACTTAGCCATCAGACGGAATGTCGCTCGTGCATAAGACACGGTCGGGGAGGTCGGTCCATAGAATTCCGCGATCGTGCACGGCTCCTCAAGACCGAGATGGACGGCTCCTTTCGAGGATTCGACAAACTTGAAGACCGCTCACTCAACGATTTATTTTCGCCCCCTTACTTTCACTAAGTGAACAAAAACAAGGGGGAAAAGAGTGCGGAGATATATACTCGACGATCGTCCCTATTCAATTACATACGGCGATCGACATTATTCAGATGTTTGTGCAGCGATCGAATTTGTTGTAAAAAGTTATCTATATGAGTTTATCAATTCACGTAGACCTACACTTGCAACAATCTCTCCTCACACATTTGTACAAAGTCAAGCAAAAGACTCAAAAATAGCAATCGTTCAAGTGATAAATCGAAAGACCAATATTCATTTCATTACTCGAAATCTCAAAGGTACATACATGGTCGCCCGAAGGCCTAAGTACTACATAAATAAAGCTACAAAACTACAAGGCAAAAAGCTAAAGCAAACAAGAAAGAAGAGCCTCAGGCCCCCGCCTGGCCTTCGCCTTCAACCACCGGATCGACCTGCTCCCCTTCGCCCTCTTTCGGAGCGACCTCCCCGTCCTCCAGAGCGTCAGGATGAACGAGGTTCGCCGGAGTCGGATACCAGCTCAAATCCACGCCGAGTTTCGAGAGGTCCAAAATCGTCAAGGAGAAAGCAGGATGAAGGGGATGCTCCAACGCATACACCTTGAAATTCTTAGCAAGAGGGCCGACCTCCAGCCCTCCCTTCTTAGCAGCTCGGATCGAGTCAGCGAACGCCATATAATAGGCGAACTCGCTGACAAACTCCAAGTTAAGAAAGGGATTGGCCTTGGTCGCCTCTACCTCCCCTTTCAGCTCCGCCATCGCCTGTTACGCACCTTGGAGCTCGGCCTCCCTTGCAGCCATCTTTTCCCTCGACTCCACCAGCTCGCTAGTCAGCCGAGCGATGGTCACCTTCAGTCGATCGGCCTCTGTCTCAGCGTCCTTCTGCGAGCGTACGGCATTTGTCATCCGGTCCCGAAATCGATCAACCGTCACCCGAGACATCTCGGCATCCTTCCTCACCAGCTCAAGCTCTTGGCTCGCCCGCTTAGCCACGTCCAAGGAGTCCTTCTCCATTGCCACAATCTTGTCGGCGAACTCGGCGTTCTCTTTCTGAGCCGCCTCGAGATCCGCATGCAGGTGAGTGATGGAAGGATGCCCCTCAAACTCCTGCACAGCCTGGGTAGCCATGGTCGCCGTCTGGAGAGAAAGGGCGAGAACAGCCTGCATTGTACTCCCAGATCGCTGACGAGCGATCACACCTAGATCGGTCGTCCAAGCCTTCGGTAGAGCAGAAACGGCCCGGTTAACGTATTGCGGGATGCACAGGACTGGCGAGGAGATCGGCTCGCTAAGAAATCCAACACCATCGGCGGGCAAGATGGATCTGTGCGACGGATCCTGCATCAACACAAAAAAAAAGTTAACACATCTCCTACGCGAGTAACCAGTTTCAACTCAACAAGCTAAATTTACCTCTCGGCTCTCTCGGGATCGCAGCCGAAGTATGGTTTCCCACGATGGGTCTCAGCATTGGCGATAGCCATCTCCCGCAAGAAAGTCGCAGAGGGCGCAGACTCAGTCGCCGGAGGAACAACAGTGATCGGAGGCGCAGCGATCGGCACCTCGCTGGCAGGGGCAGAAACTGGAGTTTCTCCCGACCTCTACCGTTTACGATTCGTCTGAAGCCCCTCCTCACGAACTTCATCCTCAGCCACGATCGGCTCTACGCGAGGCTCCACCTCCGGAATAATAGGTAACGCCACAGGAGGAGCCCGAGACGACTTCCTCTGGCGGAGACGACCCAGAACTCCAGGGTTCGACATAGCTATCTCCGGTGGGGATTCCAGAAAGCGAGGAAAGCGAACCTCTGCAATGAGAACAATCAAGCCACAGTTAGTCATTTTCCTCCAACAGGACGATCGCCCAGCAAGTGGAGATCGTAGAAATTCGTACCTGAGACCGAGAGGTGTCTCGGAAAACGGAATAGGCGAGCGGACAACCGACGACTCTCCTTGTTGATCCGGTTAGCGTCCAATTCGTCGTCCGGCAAACTTCGTATCCGCTCCCAGACGACCAGGAAATCGAAAGGTAGCTCCTCGATCGCCGGAATATGGAAACCTGCAAAAACGAAATCAAATTAGATCAGTTCAGAACATATCCAAACAAAGGGAGAGTCTGAACCCTTACCGGGATTTCTCTCCCGAAAGCCAGTGGGAATGTTCAGCTCGCCAGTGGGGTTGTCGCTCGCTGAGGCTTTTTAGGCACCGGCGACCCAGAACCATTTCGTCAGATCGCCTCGCACCTTGTTCGGTATTCCAAGGATCACCCGATCGGATCGGCCCTGAATATGGTAGCCTCCGACCGACCCTTTCTGAACCGTCAGTTTGAACAGGTGGTTCATCTCCGATGGCGAAAGGAGGCGGTACAGTCGTTGACCGCCGAACAAGGTCAGAGTGCAGATAATCTGAAGCCAGGCATTCGGCGTTAGCTGGAGCGGCGCCAAATTCCAAGCAGCCAGCAGATAGGAGACGGAGAACGACAAAGGAAATCGCAACCCCGCCTCCATGATCGCTTCGTTCACTGCGACCATCCCCTCCGGAGGCTGATCAGCTCTCTCATTCTCGGCCGGCACAAAGAGATCCACATCTGAAGGGATATGGAACCTCGTCCTCCAGACGGCCAGATCCCTCCTGGTCGCCGAACTCCTGATTTGGCCAAGAGACCATAGAGATCGCTGCGCAGCTCGAAATAGCGATCGCTTAGGAGGCTGATAAGGATTAGCGATCGAGTACTCCCGGAAATCGAATCTTGGAAACGGACCGGCCAGCCTCTCCATAATCTCAGCAAAGGCCACATAGGCCTGGCCAAAGGCGCTATGCCGCTCCCAGTAGGTCCTCACCGCCAAATCCCTCTCCATCTGCGACCGTCGATGCTCAACCTCCGCCTCCCTAGCGATGTCGGCCTCATTAAATAACGCCTCGACTTCCGCGGGATCGATGCCGGCGCGGATTGCTTCAGCGGCTGTCTCCAGGTGGAAATCTGCGGAGGATCCTCCACGGACGCTAGAAGTCCCAGCGGCGGAGGAGGTACCCACTCCCGACGAAGAAGGTATTCCAGACATTCTCGAATTCAAGATAAGGAGAAGAGGAGTGTGTTCTTACCAAAGATGGAATCGACTGACGATCGGAAATCAAAGTCTCCAGAAAAATCTTCAGCAAAACCTTCTTTCTCCGATAAATGCGCGTAGGAATGAACACTGCGACACTACGCTTTTTTATAGGAGGTGGCAAGGACTCCTATGCAATTAAGAGGAATCCCAGGGGTCGGAAGTGCAACCGTCGCATTTATTGACCCCCTTGAGACCCGCGTACGCGTCTTTTCAAGGACGCGTCAGACGAGGAGTCATTAATGACCGTCGGTCTCCTCCAACAGGAACCCGACACGTGCCCCAGATACTTTTCCGCATCCGCTGCCATCTCCCGCTCTTTTCAGCGACCTATCAGGTCGTCCAAATTCAGAATCAATCAGCTCAAAGACGATCGCCAATTCAGTAAAATGCAAAGTCACTCGCCATAATTCAGCGATCGCCAGCAGAACCACCTCGCCCCACGTTTCCAACATAGGAGCGAGCTGGGGGAAATTGTTGTGTCAAGATTTATTCACCTCGACAGGCGATCGACTGCAAGGCCGAGCGATCAAGTCCACAACCAATCAAACTATGGCGAAGCCGCCTAACCGAAGATACCAGACCGCCTCAGGGTATCTAGCGATCGACTCCCAAGGCAATCGACCTTTGGCACCTAGCGATCGACCATGGTGCCCGGCTGAGGACGACCGTCTTACGCCACGAACAGGGACCATCGTCCGTCAAAGTCCACGAAGAATAGATCTCAAAGCAGTGCCCATGTGCAGACCCAAGACAAGATCCGCATTTCATGGATCATTGACCACCAACAGCTGTCTCTGACAGGGCGGCTTTACCTACCGACAAGCCCGCCGAAAGGCACAAGGTGGGACCGCCCGTGACAGCGACTCAGACGCGTGCAGGCTTCTCATTGGACCGCGCGGCTGGCTGCCAGCAACTCCTGCAGACTTTAAGGAGACAAGCCCATGTGCTAAAAGACGATCGCCCGCTTATTATAATACAGCAAAGGCGATCGCCCAGCAGGTCCAAGTGCTATAAATAGAGAACCTCCTTCTACTGGAGAAAGGTTCCGCGTTCAGTTCACGAATTCTTCATTCAGTTCAAGCATTCTCCATTAAGTTCAGAGAAAATATATACAATTATACATACTATCAAGCTCCCAGCTTCCTCTCCCGAATCTACCTCAGGACTTCTCCCTCAGTACCTCTCATCCAGAAGACGGTCGGCAGAGGCAAGAAGTCTCCACAGTGCAGATTCAGAGAGACTCACGAGCCCATGAGCCCAAACATACAGTTAACACATGCCATGAGGGACTGTCGATCTCTCACCGCCGTCACTATTCATCAACGTTGTTACAAGAACTCACAGAGCATTAAATCTGGTTCTTCCGGCAATCTACACGCTCACAAGCTAAGATAACTAGAAGTCTTTACACTCATTGTAATAGATTCTAACATTAATACTTGTATCCCAGAATATTCGTATTAATAAAATCTCGCGAGAGCATTCAAGCCCGGGACTAACAACCCCGGCAATTCTTGTGTTATTTATCTTTTCCCACGGAAGTGTTCTCGCATTTGTTTGCTATCCATCCATTCAAGCAATATCTATCTCCGGATAATATTTTGGGTAGCAACAAGAGTTTCGTACGTTGTTTGGATCACTATTGTGTTGTTTAGACCTTGCGGAAGTGTTCTGGGTCAGAGAAATAACGCACGCTAGGCATAGGCTAACGCACGCTAATTCTCCTTGAGTAGCGCACGCTAGCTTTGAGTCGTAGCGCGCGCTAAGGGACCAGTCAGGTCGGAACCAGTAACTTATTCTGCTCTCTGGACTAGCAATTAGCGCACGCTAAGAGTTAGCTAGCGCACGCTATTCATGGTTAGTAGCATGTGCTAATACTTCCGTAGCGCACGCTAACGGGCTGGGTCGGCAGAGGCAATGAAGTTGTCAGGTTTTCTGGACTACCAGGTAACGTACGCTAGGCTTCAGCTAGCGCACGCTATGAGGGCAGCGTAGCGCACGCTATGCTATCGCGGTGGCACACGCTAAGACTTGAGCAGGGCAGAGGACAGTAGGTTCAGGACTCCGATTTCTGGACACCATTTTCGGCTAGCGCACGCTAAAGGAAGGCGAGTAGCGCACGCTAACGGGGCCGACAGAAGCCACTGGACTACCTGGTGACCCCGCTAGCGCACGCTAATATTATAGGCATAGCGTGCGCTAGACTGGGCGAGTATATAATGGACAGTTGACTTCCATTTCGTCATTTTTCTCATTCTTCTCACATTTCCGATCGGGAGCAGCGGGTTTAGGCGATTCGGGGAGTTTGGAAGCGATCTTTTTTCAGATATCAACATCTTTGGTTGTAGAACAAGGATTTAACAACATCTAATCCATTCTATCGTCCAAATCAAGGTAAAAAATCCTTAGAACCCTATTTTGGGAATTTGGGGATTTTTCTTAGATTCGTTCGGTTTATCTGGTTTGAAGCTTGAGAATCTTGAGATTATGATATATATACCCCGTATACATGCTTTTCCTATAATTTTACGGATTAGTTTGTGCCGTGTTCGGACTTGTGAGGGTTTGGGTGATTTTCCAACCTCTAGTTGTTTACCCTTGTATTTTCGTGAATTGTGGACGGGTTTCGGGAGTTTCTTCGTGATTTGTGAGTATGGATTATTGATTATCATATCCCTTACGAATCGTTTAGGTACCGGGAGTGTGTTCTTGGACCTACCGAACTCATACTTTTTTTTTCGTTCAATTTCTCTATGTCTCAAAGGCAAGTATATATTTATGAATGTACGCTCTCGACTTTGAAAGTAAGATATATGAATGGCATGTTAATTTATATCCACTCTGGGATTGGCCAACGGGTCCTCTGAGGGTTTCGTAGCCTCTGGTGCGATTCCACGGATAATATGAGTTAACCACTCTGGGACGGACCGACGGGTCCTCTGAGGGTTCCGTAGCCTGTGGTGCGGTTCCGTGGTTGATCATGTATGTATTGATGTGATTCTATGAGATTTAGTTATTCCGGAATACTAGTCTTGAATTGATAAATTGACGGTTACCTTCGCTTTATTATCGAGGAGTATTGTATTTCATATTCGATGTACTTGCACTAGCTATTCGACGGCTAACCCCTTTATGGGGGAAATACTTTTTATGTATTTCAGGTTCCAGGAGAGCGGACAGGCAGGTATCGGGTCGGCATGAAGATGATGGGCAAGCGTGATACTGTGTCTTGTTTCCGGTTATGTTTTGTGTTCCTCCATCCAGTGTTGTTGTACTGGAATGGTTATTGAATACTCGAGTATTGTTTTTCAGTTTCCTTGATGTTCCGGCCTGTGTTGCCGAGGTATTGATTTTGGGTTGGGATGTATTTGAATACATTGGATATGGTTGAATACCCTTTGTATTGTCCTTCATTTCGTTGTATTTGGACTTCTCTGTCAATTTTTATAATTCCGCGTATGATTAGCCTTATGGGCCCCACGGAGGGGCTCACGGCGCTGTAATATACCCTGAATAACTTGGGGGTGTTACATTATGTGTGTCATTCAAATACCTATTCCTCTACCACAGTCCGAGTAACCTCGAGAAATCAGCAAACGGACAACCTTCTAGCCCAGAGAAGAAGGTTGTTCATGCTTTCCATAGCATTTAAATTCATAACCTCGAATCACCAGGCTAGACACTTCACACGAGCCCATCTATTCTCACCAATAGCTTCTTTTAGGTGTCCGGCTGCAGCTGTACATATTATTTCTAAATTTTTCATATGCCTATTATAATCCTCAATACGATAGCTGTAAGCTACATTGGAAATTACCACCAGATGTTGACCATACTTATCTAAGTTCTACTGAATATGGTAACAACATAACCGGTGATGTGTCAGTGAGAATACTTTTTCTATAGCATTTGCTATATATTTATGTCCACAAAAAAACAATCAAGATGTCTCTTGGACAATCAGATGATGCTTTCAGTTTTTACACGAACAACTTCCACGACTTATCGCACTCAACGTCTCCAATCCCATCTTTTATAACAAGAACAAACAATATTCCTCTATACTTGTCCTTCAAGTGTGTTCTATCAACAATAATGATTGGTCTAAATAACCAATCTAGTTAATGTATATATCTTAAATCTCTAGTATCAACCACGTAATCAGCTATGGTACTGGGATTTGTCACCTCAAACATATGCAAGTACGAGAGAATCATTTTGAAAGAATCTTTGGGTCTCCATATCACCGAAATAACATGGTTTTTAATGCTCAATGCCAAGCCATAAAGGATTGTCAAATAATGCTTAGCTTAAAGTTGAGCCATAACTAGTTTCAGAGATATTGTCTGTTGGAATATTCTATTCCACATAATTATAAATGGTTTTGATGATGAGTTATTGATGTGTTGTTGATCAAATAAAACAACAATAGAATGAACCAAAACAACAAAGAAGTCAAAGACACTCGAACCAGGCTAAAAAGCAAAGAAGTTCATATTATTGAAGCTAACATACGCTATGTATATAGGATTAACGTACGTAATGCATATCACCTGAAGACTCACCTGAAGTGTCACTTGATGGTTTAACACACGCTACATGAAGTGAATAATGCATGCTAAATGACTGAGTTAGCGCACGCTAGGAAAAGAAGCTAACGCACACTAACGAAGGAATATATTTGTTGTGAAGACTTTCAACACAGAGATCACGTGGAATTTGAAAAGTGAAGTTTGAATTGAAAAATGAAGTTTGAACAGATAGCGCATGCTATGACAATAACTTAGCGCACGCTATAAGACTTTTAGCATCAGACTGTTGTAAACGAAGACCAGCTAGCGCACGCTACCCGTTAATATCAGCGCACGCTAACGGAAGAGACAGAAGCTACTGGACTGAAGAAAAGAACAGTTAACATACGTAACAATGCAATATTAACATACGTAAGATGGGTTAGCGCACGCTAAACAAAGGCAATAATGCACGCTAATGAAGACAGCCATTAACGGCTAGTTGAGAGAATTTGCCTATAAATACCAAACCATTTGATATCATTCAAGACAACAACTCTGAGAAAATCATACATACGTTTGATATCATTATATACAATATCGTTGTTGTATTTGTGCTTCATTGATAAGTGTTTGAGTGTTCATACACGAAAACATATACACGAGAGAAAAGATACAAATTGTAGATTGACTCGGTGTTATTAGGATCATTGATCCGGTATTATTAGAATCATATTTAAACCCAAGATATGTTGGTCTAGTACCAATAGAAAGCTAGATAGGTTGTTTCCTTGTCTGATAGAAAAGGAAAACGGTTTATCTTGGACCGACATAAAGACAAGAGTGTAACGGTTTATCTCGGACCGATAGAAGACGATATTGTAACGGTATTCCTCGGACCGATAGAAGACAAGGTGTATAGGTTGATCTTGAGCCTATAGAAAAAGATACGGAGAGAAGACGTAGGCACGTTTGGCCGGACCTCTATAAATCTCGTGTCGTTTATCTTCTGCAATTTAAATACGCTTCCGCAAACCCAAAAGAGTTTGAAAACTCTACTCTGTGATTCTATTCACCATTATAAGTGGGGTGCCAATTCCCAACAATTGGTATCGGAGAGGTATCTCTTAAAGTTACATCCGAAGAGAAAAAGATCCAATGGCGCTCCAATTTGCACTGGTCGAAGGTCTTGCCTTAAACCGACTTCTATTTTTTGATGGATCGAATTTTATGACATGGAAGAAGAAAGTGTCGATATTCATCTGAGCCTATGATATCGAGCTATGGAAAGTCATATGTCTTGGTTCGAAAATTTCGATGAATTCAAACGGCACTCTCAAAAGCTTTGAAGAGTATGATGATACGGATTGGAAAAACGACCATTATAATTGCAAGGCGATGCAATTATTATATTGTGCTCTAAATCCGAAAGAACACAACCGGATATCATCATGTGACAGTGCCAAAGAGATTTGAAAAATGCTTGAGGCAACTCATGAAGGAACATCTCAAGTCAAGGAGACGAAAATAAATATGCACCTCCACGACTACGAGCTATTTATGATGAAAAGTGACGAGTCCATAACAAACATGCTCGACCGACTTTCGGTCATTACTAATGGACTAGCTTGTTTTGGGAAACCATTAACAAGTAGTGAAAAAGTAAAGAAAATCCTACGATCACTACCTGTTAAATGGGACGGGACGGTTACGACGATTATGGAATCGAAAGATTTAAATAATCTTGATTTTAGTGCGCTCGTTGGTTCACTAATAAACTACGAGATAGTTCTTAAATCTCAAAACGCTAAGTCGAAACCGAAGGAAAGATCTATAGCTCTGAAAGCTAAGATGTCAAGAAACAAAGACATCCCGGCGGACGAAGATGATGAAGAATTGGCATATTATGCCAAAAATATAAATAAGTACCAAAACTTATTAAACCGGCGAAGAAAAGACATCAACTCGAGCGAGTCAAAGAAATTCAACAATAATTATCGAAACTGTGGTAAACCAGGCCACTTTGCTAGAAATTTTCGAGGCTCGACTTCCAAGAAAGAAGTATTAATAGCTACGTTGAGTGACGAAGAGGATAATGATGAATATATTTAAAATAACCTCGCACTCATGGCAAGGAGTTCATTCGACGAAAGCGACGTCGAGCCAGGTTAGTACCTCGTCTCACGATGAATTATTTGAAGCATTCGAACTTTTACATACCATTTTTCAAAATGCTTTAATTGATAATAAATTCCTAAAAGTGAAAAATAAAGTATTGGAAATCGAAATTTCCAAAATAAAAGAAAAGGGGGAAGTTTTTGAAAATGATCATTCTATGTGCCTTGTTAAGGAGAATAAATTGAAAGATGATCTTTTAAAAGTTCAAAATGAACTTAAGGAGTTAACAAATAAATTTTCTTGCGGAAATAAAAAATTTGAGCAATTGTTT
The DNA here is from genome assembly GCA_033398695.1 of Orobanche coerulescens. Classification (NCBI taxonomy): domain Eukaryota; kingdom Viridiplantae; phylum Streptophyta; class Magnoliopsida; order Lamiales; family Orobanchaceae; genus Orobanche; species Orobanche coerulescens. The sequence continues at coordinate 135,649,827 of CM065816.1, read as the reverse complement.
TCCGTTCAAAAATTCTCTTTTAACAAATAGGGGTTAGGATTCAAACCATGTAATAAAATCGAATCCTTAAATTTTAAAATACCCCGATGATAAATGTTTGAAAATTGAGCATCATGTTTCGATTTGCAAAAGCCCAAGACGGACTATCAAAATTAAAAAGGTTTGGATTCCTAAAAGAACCACAATACCAAATATCGTCTATGTATCAAATAAAAAACCAACTCTCAGTTGGATCCCCAAAAATCAAAATTGATATCTTCAAAATTGGTATTTAACTGAGGGGGAGTTACCATTATTTTTAAAATGGGAAAATATATTTTTCAGGGGGAGTTTTACCCGTTAATTGTCATACTTAATTTTATCTTTTTTTATTGCTATTATTGCACTTTTTGATTATGACAAAAAAGGGGAGAAGAAGAGGAGAATATGAGAATGGGTGAATGTCGATAAAAATGATGGGAGAATAAGAATACGAGTCATGGAAGATGATGAGAAAAATATAATACCGATCATGAAAAGGGGAGAAAAGACGAAGGAGAAGAAAGTCGAAAATAAAAGAAGTTGAAAAAGAAAAAAAATGAGAATGAGTTAAAAAGGAGAAAACAAAAGATGGGGAGAAGAAAACTAACGAAACGGACAAAGCCGAAAACTTTGATCTGTAATGTTTTATATTTTTGCAGGTATATAATCCCATCGAAAGTTGTTGTTTTGTCATCATCAAAAAGGGGGGTATTGTTGGAATATTCTATTCCACATAATTATAAAATGGTTTTGATGATGAGTTATTGATGTGTTGTTGATCAAAGAAAACAACAATAGAACGAACCAAAACAACAAAGAAGTCGAAGACGCTCGAACCGGACTGAAAAACAAAGAAATTCATATTATCGAAGCTAACGTACGCGATGTCTATAGGATTAACGTACATATCACCTGAAGACTCACCTGAAGTGCCACTTGATGGTTTAACGCACGCTACATGAAGTGAATAACACATGCTAAATGACTGAGTTAGCGCACGCTAGGAAAAGAAGCTACTGCACACTAACGAAGGAATATATCCATTGTGAAGACTTTCAACACGGAGATCACGCGGAATCTGAAAAGTGAAGTTTGAATAGATAGCGCACACTATGACAATAACTTAGCGCACGCTAAGTTTGAAATATGTCCGTTGGACAGAAGACTTTTAGCACCAGACCGTTGTAAACGAAGACCAGCTAGCGCACACTACACGTTAATATTAGCGCACGCTAACGAAAAAGGCAGAAGCTACTGGACTGAAGAAAAGAACAGTTAACGTACGTAACCATGCAATGTTAACGTACATAAGACGGGTTAGCGCATGCCAAACAAAGGCAATAGAGCACGCTAATGAAGACAGCCAGTAACGGCTATTTGAGAGAATTTGCCTATAAATACCAAACCATTTGGTATCATTCAAGACAACAACTCTGAGAAAATCATACATACGTTTGATATCATTGTATACACTATCGTTGTTATATTTATTCTTAATTGATAAGTGTTTGAGTGTCCATACACGAAAACATATACACGAGAGGAAAGATACGGATTGTAGATTGATTCAGTGTTATTAGGATCGTTGATCCGGCATTATTAGAATCATATCTAAATCTAAGAGAGGTTTGTCTAGTACCAATAGAAAGCTAGATAGGTTGCTTCCTTGTCCGATAGAAAAGGAAAACGGTTTATCTTGGACCGACATAAAGATAAGAGTGTATGGTTTATCTCGGAACGATAGAAGACGAGATTGTAATGGTATCCCTCGGACCGATAGAAGATGAGGTGTAGAGGTTGATCTTGAGCCTATAGAAAAAGATACAGAGAGAGGACGTAGGCACGTTTGGCCGAAACTATATAAATCTTGTGCCGTTTATCTTCCGCAATTTAAATACGCTTCCGCAAACGCAAAAGAGTTTGAAAACTCTACTCCGCTATTTTATCCACCATTCTAAGTGGGGTGCCGATTCCCAATATTATCTCCTCATCCGCTATCAGTTTTCCAGACATGTATTCACGAGCATTTTAAAAGTCAACTGCTTAGGTGTCTTGGGATTTGGGTCAAACTAAAAGGTATGTTCGTTCAATGAATGTACTCTCCAAAATCCACCCCTCTGTAAGGCGCTTAATACGAAATTACATGTTTTACTTGTGCACGTGATTATAACAAGTCTTATAGATTCAGAGTACGATAACCCGTTTTGTTTCCCAAATGATATCGCCCATCATCATTCTTTAATCTATCTTTTAAGATAAATACATATCCTTTATGTAATGGTATTTTATTTGTGAGATCAAATGTTTCCTCCATATCATCATCAACTCCAGAAGGTGATATATATGGAAGTTTGCTTGGAATTTTCTGCTCGGAATTAGAGGGAGGGAATGGAGCACCTTCTTCGGTTACAAAGCGCCTCCACCGAGGTTGTGGTTCCACCTCCTTTTCAAATCTTTTATTAAATATACCTTTTTACCACAATATTTGCAAAATTTACCAAACCAAAGTTTTTGAACCTCGGCATCTTCATGATCGATATCATCAATATTTCTAACTTCATTATCATTGCCACTATAACCATCACCAGCATCACCATCACCATCACCATCACCATATTACCACTACTATCACATAAATTGTTTATAGGAGCGCAACCATCAAATTCTTGAGGGATTCGCATAGTGTTTGAACCTCAGTCAATCATATAATTCATGCAATTAAAAATTATAAGGTACCGGGAAAGAGCTACACCCGATTATGTCAAATTTTGGAACAAATGAGGGAATTGTCGAAAGAAAGTTGTTGAACTCAGAAAAATTAAAATCAGCAGTAGTACTTTGAGATCTGGAAATGAGTTCCATTGTGTGATGATTTGAAAATATGGGATAACAACTTAACTGAATGTTATCATAATTGGTAGTTGCAGTATGAAGGCTCACAAAAATCACATGGTCCGCATTGAATCACAATAAGTAATTTAAATCAAAATCATTATTTACCTTCATTTTTCTTCTTTTTTCCCTTCACAATCATATGAGAATAGATCATAAATATATTTTGTTCTATCACATTTAACAATATAGTGAACATTGTTTACCAATACTGTATAACTCATTCCACCAACTGGTACAACTAACATCTATTTTTTCCACCGTGATAGTCTAAATCTTGCCACATGAATGGATGATAACTTTTTTCAGAAACTCATCGGTTATATAAATTTGCAGAATCTAAATGAGATTAAACAAAACCAAAATTTTTAATGTTTACACATATTATTTAGTATTTCAATATTTTCTAATATTTCAAGTAAATATTAGTTGAAATTAAGCTATGCAAGAGATAAAATTCTATTATTAATAAAATTAAGCAAGACATACATTTTATTTTTTTTGCATTCGCAATAATCTTTGCTCTTCGGGTAAGAGAGAGAACTCCTGATGTGAGATAATTTTTCAGAAAAATAAAAACAGTTCTGAGAGACAATCGAATGGACGTCAGGAGTTACTCGAGCATAGTATTTATCTATTTTCCCAATAATTACGCTACCCGAATGGTGAAAGTACTAGGAAGCTTGCACGAATGCTTACTCGTGAAAAATATGACTCCAGTGGTTGCTTCACAATTTTATTCAAATGCTTACTCGTGACAAAATATGACTCGAACTCTTACTCATTTGTTTACCCGAGTTACTCGAATTGTGACTCAAATGTTACTCGAATATTTACTGAAATGTTTACTCATTATTTACTTGAATGGTTTACTCGTGAAAAATTATGACTCCAATGATTGCTCCATAGCTTTACCCATATTCTTACCCGTATAACTGGATTACTCGAAAGGTGACTCGAATGGTGACTCGATGCTTACTCGAGCTCTAAAATATGACCCAAAAAACTTGCTTACTGGAGTCACTTACACGAAATATTACTCAAATTATGAGCAAGATCTTCCCACGATAAAGACAAAAGAGCAAACTTTCCATTCTTACACTGAATACAAGAAGATTTCTATGGATCCATCCATCCAAAATGAGGATAATTTATATATTTTATGATTTTTATAGATGCTTCGACACATTGGTCAATATCGCACTCCTATCCACTCGAAATGATGCATTTGCAGAACCCCTGGCTCAGATCATACGCCTTAGAATCACCACCCGATTATCCAATCAAGTCCATTAGGATATTAAATCAAAGGAACAAATAATTTTCTAACCTCCGGTGGGTTACCAACAGCTAGTCATTTTTTTGGCCGCCTACTGGGCATCCGGCGACCGGATATTTTTTTGCAGCGGCCTCCGACTGATCTCCGATGACGGTTTATTTTTTATTATCGCTTGTCATTCTTTTCTCTGGCGGACACCGGCGACCGGACAATTTTTTTTTTTTGCGGCCGCCTGCCTGCCTGCTCTCTGGTCGGGCTATCACCGGCAGACTTCCGACAATATGTTTTGTTCCTTATATATTTTTGTCGCCAGTCGGTCTGTTCTCCGATGGCCACTGGCAGACCCCCGATGGCGGCTTTTCGGGTCTTTGGAGACTAGGTAATGTTATTTTTCTCTTTTTCTATTTGCGGTTGTCGGCAGCGCAGCTAGCAAACCTCCAAAGACAGTCTATTTTTTTCCTTCTTCTTTCTGCCGTTTGCTGAACTGTTCTCACGGCTCTCGGCAAACCTTCGGTGGCGGCTTGCCGGGCCTCTGGGCCGGATAATGTTTTTTTTGCCACCAGCCCCTACAAACATTCGACGATGGTGTTTCTTTTTTGGTAGTCGCCTGTCCAACTCTTCTCCGAATGGACCACCAACGGCCACCTATAGAAATTCGGAAAACCGAGCACTTTCTTTTTTTTTTCGGCCGCCTAAAGACCTGTTTTCCAGCACGGCTGCGAGTAATTTTTTTTTTCAATTGCCAGCCTATTCTCCAAGCCCGTCGCTGCTAATAGACCTTCGGCGACTGGGCATATCTTTTTATACATATTTTGTTTGGCTGACGCCTGCTCGCCTATTTTCTGACGCGACTGTCGGCCGTTGGACATCCCGCGATCGGGTAGCTTTTTTGGTTTTTTTTGGCCACCACCCGCAGATCTATTCTCTACGGGCCTACAACGGCCGACAAAACTATGACGACTGATATCTTTATTTTTTTCCACCTGCCAACATGTTCTAGGACGGGCCCCTGACGGCAGCCGATAAATCTCCAATAATCAGGCCGTTTTGCTTTTTGCCACCTGCCAACATGTTCTAGGGTGGGCCCGTGACGGCCGGCCACAGACTTTCGATAACCAGACCATTTTTTTTCCTTATTTTTTCTTGTACCCGCGAGCCTATCCTCAATGGGCTGCCGGCTGCAGGGCATTTCGTTTTCTTCTTGCGGCCGTGGACGGATCTCCAGCCATCGATTTTTTTGTTTTGCCTTGAGCGGCCAACATGTTTTTTTTTTTCTTTTTTTTTTTTTTTTTGTAAATATCTGATTTTATTAACTAAAGTAGTCATTAAAAAACACCGAAACAACAAAATCCATACACCAAGCCCTGCCTAGTTTCTTAACAACCTAAGCAACTTAGGTTCTCTACTACAACGACAACTGTTGTTGGTTGATTCTTTAGTCTAATACTCGCAAGCGCACGATTTTTTCGATGTAGATATGCGGTGCAAGGTCGATTCCACAGGGAGGACTATAATAGTGAAGTCAAATTATTCCTATCGTTTTGAACCAAATTATATTAAATTCTAACCTAGTCCTAAATAATTTTATTTTTGAATGGTTATAATAATTGCATTAAATAACAGTAATTTTTAAGTAGATTTTAGACAAATTGATTTTAAATAATTTACTAGGGTTTAGAATCCACCAATGTCTATTTATTATTTATTTTATATTTTAATTCCAAGAAATTCAGGGAATAGATTCTGAAATCAATCTCACTATTTCCCTATATATTTGACAATAAGTACAAAATTATAATTCAAATATAGATTTTCCTTCCATATAATGCTTAGAAAAATGTAATTTCTAAGCATTATATGTATCTAATTTAATGGAAAACAAAATTATAATCTCACTATTTCCATATAATGCTTGAAAAATGTAATTTCTAAGCATTATATGTATCCAATTTAATGGAAAACAAATAATCAAAGAAATTAACTAATATCAATAATCACAAAGCAATGGGGAATTTATAACTATCAAAAATACGTGATATAATTGATGAAATAATATTCCCCTATTGAAGCGAAAATCATAATCGTTAAAAATATTTATTTGGAATTATTATATAAATATTAATAATAATATAGACATGATTTCATCATAACCCCAGTAAAAGAAAATTACTCACTCATAATAACAACACAAATAAATAAATATTCCATAATATTATTACTCAAATATAATTTTATTACATAATATTTTTATTTCTCAAAACACTACACATTCATCCCCTATTTATACTGGGTTCGGATCTGGTGCATTACAGCACCATGCTGTGCACCAGATCCGCCGTCGGATCACACACGCGCACACACACACCCGTGCGGATGTGTGTGATCCGACGGTGGGTGTGCAAGACAAAGATGGTGTCAGCATCGCACTGAATCCCTTCCAAATTTATACTACTACAAAATTAATAAAATAATAATTTTTAACATTTTAAAATCCCACCCCCAATAATACACTGCTGCCCATTAATGCTGATGTCATGGATGACATTAGCAGAGAGTTGAATTTCCGGTCCAATCGGGTGTTGACACATGGCACAATATGGTCCGTCTATTTAATTGTCCTTCGAACGGTCATAACTTCTTCATACGAACTCAGATTCGGATGAATTTTTTTTAAAACGATCGTCTCGACGAGACGAATAAAATGAGACTAGTCGTGACTATATTTGAATTTTGTAAAAATATCGCCCTTGAACCAATTGATCTGTCTTGTACCGGTTGGTTAACCTGCAGATATAATTTTATTCCAATTAATTATCCAAAAATGACATAAAATTATAGAAAATTCTAACAAAATGAAATAATATAAATATATGGTAAAACGAATAAATTATCACACAACACATAATTATATATATAAAATACTAATAAAAATATTACTCAAAATATACTAAACAAATTCCCCCACACTTATCTTTTGCACGTCCTCGGGCAAATCTTATACCCGAGTTATAATACTCATATGCTGAAAAAATCATGACAAAACCAATATCAAGAGAGAACAAGTGATCATGACCCAAGTGAGATCAGAGAAAAATAGGATGCCGCACCAAATTCTAACAACTTCATTGAGAATCGAATGCCAAAAGATTCAATACCCTCACGGTGGATATCACTCTTCACTCAAGTGTATATATGGTATATTCGAGAAGAGTTCACTCATATCAAAGCATAATGTGTCATTATCATATGCTTGGTCAAAAATCAAATCTCCACTACTTAAAAATAAACTCATGCATAAATCAAAAGGTCTTTCTTTTGGTTGTAACGTGGCTTTGGGTATGGGTAGGATAAAGGGAAAATTATGAGGTTTGCTAGCCAAGATCAATTGTGAATTTAGATGCATAACAAATCCTACAAATAACAATCCACACCCCCCCTTCTCTAATGAAAACTCTCAAACCATCATCCTCAAGTTATTCTGTACATGGTAATTGAATATTTATCTGGTAAGGTCATACTCTTGTGTAAGAAAAAGTATGCAATGGATCTTCTGGAAGGAATTATGTATTACTCAAGGGATAGTTCAAGTGCTATTTTATGTATATATATAGTGATGATTTTCGCACTTGACCTCCCGCTTTTTCTTTTTTTCTTTCAGGTCGTTTTTTTTTGGCCTTTTTATATTTTTTTATTCGGTTCAATACTCCAACGTACTTCACACCCTTTCACTTTCAACAAAAGCTCTTAATCTCCACAATACTCTTATGAACATCGGTCCCTATTTGTCACACATCTAGTTCACAATTAAATCTTTGACTAGAGGGTGCAAATGGATGAGTCATCAACAAGAATGGATAATGGCTAAAGTAATGTGCTTGATCAAAGAAATAGGCTCAGGCTCAATGGGGCTTCTAAGGATAAAATGTAATGGGTGGGAAAAATATAAGCCAACAAGGGGTTAATCCTAATTGCCTTTATCATCTTAATGCAAGAGTTTATGAATGTAGTCTCGAAATGTATAAATGAGCAAGTTTTAGAATGAACACAATATGTTTGACCACACAACAAAAAATATAGAACATATATATAAGGATTGCTCTAAGGCTCAAAACTCACAAAAAGGGTGTTGTGTGCTAAATCCCATACACCTTCATCCAATCCATTATCAAAACCAGTGAAACATCCCAAAAATGATTTTTTCACTAACGTTTTCTCAAGAAAATGGTGCCGTGATTTTCAACCTCTTTTTTTTTTTTAATATTTCATATATATATATATATATAGATATAGATATACACCTTCCCCCACACTTAATGATAAACAATATCCTTATTGTGTAAAAAGAAAAATGGAGTTAGGGTTTAAATAAGGCTTCACTATTTATGAAAGACGACGCTTCGCTCAAGCCTTTTTTTTGGACCTGCAAGAAATAAGTGTGGCAAAACAACAAAAGAAAATATATACCCGGAAGTATAACACAAACAACCTAGATGCGCTTCAAGAGAGTCCGAAGAGTCGCCTTACGCTGCCATCAATGCTTTTATTAAAAACAAACGAAAAAAAGTGCAGTAATAGAAATAACAATATATAAATCGTGGATAGATGCACGTCAAGAGGTCGAAAAGAAACTCCTTAAGCTGCCATCATTTTCACGATTTTTACACCTGCTAAAAAGTAAAAACAACAAGAGGAATGAAGTGGGATATCAGAGGGAAAGGAATGTATCAATTTTGCGTTTCCGCACAATGAAATCTTCCATCCAAACAATATTAGCTAGAGCTGGGTCTGGTTCAGGAACAAATGCAATAAGTTTTTTGATCACCTCTTCTGGTGTTGTTGCAACAACTATGATTCGTTTAGCATGCTCAGAAATAAAACCTTTTTCAGAAGAGTAGTTGATGAAAGATAGTAAACCATCGAAGAAACCATTGACATTTAGCAGACCTATTGGTTTCGTATAAACATTTGGCTGGGCTCTGGTAAGCACATGAAAAAATTCCTCAAGAGTGCCAAAACCACCGGGAAGGGTGATAAAGGCATCGGCATTATTTATCATGTGAGTTACGCGGTCTTGCATATTTACAACTCTGAACTCATCTCCAATGGTTGCTCCGGTGATTTTACTTCCAGCCAGAGGTTTTGGAATGATTCCCAACACTTTTACTCCTTCCATATAGGCAGAAGCAGCAGCACGTCCCATTAATCCTAGACTTCCTCCTCCGTAAACTACATGAATGCATTTTTCTCCTAAGGTACGACCCAAGTTGTGGGCTGCTTCAGTAAAGCAAGCCTCTTTCCCATGACTAGCTCCACCAAAAATGCAGATGGAGTTAAATCTTTTTGTGGAAGATGATGATTCCATTTTTGGAAAAGAAAATTACTTAGAGAGAAAATGAAAAGAATACAAGTTTGAGGGATGCAGAAAAGAAACAACTGCAATGTTTATTTATAGATGCAAAATAAAGTAAAAAGATTTATCAAATCTGTGACCGCGTTAATTGCGCTTCAACTACTCAATAGAATAATGAATGCATTTATTGCGTATCACATTTTTTATTCAGAAAATCTAAAAAAATGACAAAAAGTAAAGATACTCAGATGTATGTACAGTAGTTGTGATTGTGGCTCACATCTTCCTCTGATTTTACGTTCAGAAACGGCTTAAACGCCTTCTATGAGTCGGGGAGAAGCTTCCCATCCAGTTTTCTTACAAATTGGCAAACAGGGTCTTTTAACGTCAGATTCCCAAGGCATTTGTTCATATTACGTTTGAATTTATTCCACAAACATCGAATCCCGTAATGTACGAGTCCACTAGGATGCGTGTCAAGAGAAATTTCGATATCATCTAAATTCTCCTTATTCAGACCATCCTTGATGAACTGAATTTTATCTTCTTTATTTGTGGAAGGAATTCTTAAAGATCGACATCTTGAATCACAGTTCCACCTAGCACATTTGTAGCAAACGGTGATTTTCTTTGCTCGCCGTTTCTTGGCATATGAACTTTTTCCAAGCTCTGGTAAAAATCTAGTTGGTGTTTCCGTGAATTCACCCGCTATTCTCACTTTGGCTTCAATAATGAATCGAATATCAAAAGGTATGCCGTTATTCATAAGCAACCTCATCCTTTCAAGTCTGGTTTGGTAAAGTTTCAAAATGACCTTTTTACTAAGAAAGGGAAATCTTTTTTCAATTGTTTTCAAAGTTTGTTCCATAATTTAAAATAAAAAAAAAATATCTACAAAATCAGTTGTTGTGGGAAACTGAAAAATCCGACTTTACAAGCCACAGAGTACCGTTATCCTCCACTTGACCGGGCAAACACAATGGAGTATTAATTCACAATATCGGGGTCCTTAAGAAGAATCTCTTCTACCTCAAAAGATTTCAATTCCAAATATGGTTTTAACCGTTGACCATTTACTTTGAAAATATTACCATTTTTTGGATTTTCAATTTCTACAGCTCCGTGAGGATAGACCGTATGAATAATAAATGGACCAGACCATCGTGAACGCAACTTGCCTGGAAATAATAACAAACGAGAGTTAAAAAGGACTTTTTGACCAGGAGAAAAAGTTTTTCTCAAAATGTGTTTATCATGAAAAAATTTCATTTTGTCCTTATATTTCCTTGCACAATCGTAAGCATCATTTCTGATTTCTTCCAATTCATTTAGTTGAAGTTTCCTATGAATTCCAGCCATGTCTAATGAAAAATTTAATCGTTTTATGGCCCAGTATGCTCTATGTTCCAATTCAACAGGCAAATGACATAGTTTTCCAAAGACAAGCCTAAATGGAGACATTCCGATGGGAGTTTTAAAAGCAGTACGGTAAGCCCACAATGCATCATTCAATCGCAAAGACCAATCTTTCCTTGTAGAATTAACAGTTTTTTCAAGAATATGTTTGATTTCTCTGTTTGAAATTTCAACTTGTCCACTTGTTTGAGGGTGATAAGGAGTAGCAACTTTATGTGTAACACCATATTTTTTAAATAAATGATTCAAAAATTTATTACAAAAATGTTTACCTCCATCACTTATAATTGCTCGTGGTGTTCCAAATCTGGAAAAAATATTTTCTTTTAAAAATTTTACCACGACTTTGTGGTCATTTGTTTTGCAAGCAATTGCTTCTACCCATTTTGAAACATAATCGACGCCCACAAGGATGTAAAGATTGCCAAAAGAAATTGGAAAAGGTCTCATAAAATCTATGCCCCAAACATCAAATATTTCAATAATTAAAATTGGGTTTAAAGGCATCATATTTCGTTTAGAAATTCGACCTAATCTTTGACATCTATCACTTGTGCTGCAATATGAATGTGTATCTTTGAAAAATGTTGGCCAATAAAAACCACATTGCAGAATTTTAGCAGTCGTTTTCTTTGAACTAAAATGACCTCCACAGGCATGATCATGACAAAAGGAAATGATATTTTGTTGTTCATGTTCTGGCACACATTATCTAATGATTTGATCAGGACAATATTTGAACAAATATGGATCATCCCAAAAGAATTTTTTTACTTCGTTTAAAATTTTTGTTTTATCTTGGTTATTCCAATGAGATGTCATGTTACCAGTAACAAGGTAATTGACAATGTCGGCATACCAAGGTATTTGAGAAACAGACATGAGTTGTTCACCAGAGAAAGTTTCATTAATGGGAGGTTCTTTATCAGTAAAATTCACGATTAGCCTAGACAAATGATCAGCAACAACATTTTCAGCACCTTTTTTATCTCGAATTTCTAAGTCAAACTCTTGTAACAATAGAATCCAACGGATCAAGCGAGGTTTAGCATCTTTCTTAGAAAGAAGATATTTTAATGCAGCATGATCGGAGACTTTCGAACCAATCAAGTAAGGTCGAAATTTGTCTAAGGCAAAAACGACTGCAATCAATTCTTTTTCAGTTGTAGAATAATTTAATTGGGCATCATTTAGAGTTCTACTTGCATAATATATTACAGTTGGCAATTTATTTTCTCTTTGACCCAATACTACACCGACGGCATAGTCGGATGCATCACACATTATTTCAAAAGGAAGATTCCAGTTCGGAGATTTGATGATAGGTGCAGAGCTCAACATAGATTTGAGTGTCTTAAAAGCTTTTAGACAATGATCATCAAATACGAAAGGTGTGTCTTTTGAAAGTAAGTTACATAATGGCCTTGAAATTTTGCTAAAATCTTTGATGAATCGACGGTAAAAACCAGCATGGCCTAAGAATGACCGAATTTCTTTAATCGTTCGTGGGGGTGGAAGACTGGATATTAAATCAACTTTAGATTTGTCCACCCAAATTCCTTTTTCATAAATCACATGTCTTAAGACAATTCCTTTTTTAACCATAAAATGACATTTTTCCCAATTTAGGACAAGATTCTTCTCCTTACACCTAACCAACACTTGGGTTAAGTGGTGTAAACATTCATCAAAGATAGACCCGAATACAGAAAAATCATCCATAAAAATTTCCAAAAACCGCTCAACCATGTCAGAGAAAATGCTCATCATACACCGCTGAAAAGTAGCAGGTGCATTACACAGACCAAATGGCATTCGTCGGTAAGCAAAAGTGTAACACCCTCAAGACATTCAGGGCATATTACAGCGCCGTGGACCCCACACTGTGGAATCCACCAGGCTAACGTACCAACAAGACATTCAACAACGACAAACAATCATCAATAAAACGACAATCCAATTAAAAGACTACAACTCGACAATTAGAATCCAACATCAATCCAATTCCCCAAACAGGAACACAACATTAACAATTTTGAAATAAGAAGTACTCGAGTACTTAAACTAATTTTATAATACAAAAGTCCCAAAACCAGACATGAAAAGTAATAGACTGAACTGAACACCAACAAATGACTACTGATCAGTATCACGCTTGCCCATCATCCTCATACGGCTCAAGTGCTCGTTTGTCCCCACGATCGATACCTGAAATACAAAAAGTATTTCCCCCATTTAAGGGGTTAGCGACAACTGCTAGTGCAAGTACAATCCATTTGAACTACATTCTAATCAGATGAATACATGCGCTAAAAAGTCATTTTAGAAAACATTTTATATTCCGGAATATTTATGATGTACAATCACAAAACATGTTATCTCCAACAAATCACAATTCAAAGTTAACCGTTGGTACGAGACTCACGACCACCGTACCCCGCAGAGCCCCGTCGGACATCCCTGGGTGGCTAACCACAGTTCGCGATACGCACACTCACGACAATACGTATCCCTAGAGGCCCCCTCGGACCGTCCCTAGGTGAACATACACATAACCATCCACAACAACCACGATACAGCCATAATTCAAATACTAGAACATGTAAACAAATGTAAAGTACTTGCCTTTGAGACATTCTTGAAGAAACGGAAGTGAAACACAACTACGAACGGCCCGGGTGGAAAGCATCGTTCTCCTAAACGAAGGATCAACATAGTTCAGTCCCAACGGACAATAATAACCGATCGGAATACACCCATAACCCCGATTACATGATACGACAAAAACGTTCAATCGATACGGGCGAGGGTTTACGTAAAATCTCCCCGTATCAACAATTCGCGGATTAAAATAGAGAAAACGGATTGGGAATCACCCAATAACAATAATCAATGAGGAATATCACAACATACTGGAATAATTCGAGTCCAATTAGCAAAACCCGTAAAACCCCCCAAATCTGACGAGTTAGGGTTCTAGACGAAAATACCTTGAATTCGGACGATGGATGATGATTATGCTGATGATAATATGATGGCTCGATTCTACCGTGATGGAATTTGAAGAGAACTCCGAATAGAACCGGTGGAAATCGCCTCTGAGGTCGCACGTCGAAGAAACGAAGAGAAAAGAAATAAACTGCTGTTCTGAAACTGTCCGCTGACTTATATATTCAGTGGAGTTAGCGCACGCTAACCGTCATGTGTAGCGCGCGCTAACGGGGCCGTGATAGGTACAGTGGCTACTGCCACCATTCGCTAGCGTACGCTAACAATAGGGAGTTAGCGTATCCTAACTGCTCATCGGTAGCGCACGCAAGGTAACAGGGGTAGCGTGCGCTACCTACATGTAGATTCAAAGATCGATGTCACATCGCAGTGAAGTCAGCCGAGGGTATAAAACACGAAATGCACGACGAGACCAGAATCCAGGAATATAGGCGCGAAGCATACAAGACGACGGAGCTAAGCGCTGAAAAAAAATACAATTCCGACCACCGGAGGGTCCGTAATGCGAAAACGAAAATAAGATTCCCTAAACTATTAGGAAATTACAAAAATGGCCCAAATGACCGAAAATCACGAAACGACGTCGGATTTACAAACTGAAAGTCTCAACACGACCAACTCAATCATACGAACTTGTACAAACCAAGAAACAACGAAAACGAACGAGTTTTACAAGAATTGAACGTTCATACGGCAAAACATGCCATAAAACGAAATTTCGTGAAAACATCATTAAAACTCATCCAAATGGAAAAACTCCAAGAACAAAGTAGATTCAAAATGTCGAAACGGTTACAAGCGAGTCGATAAAAATAGACATACACCAAAAATGGAAACTGCTAAAAATGGAAAATTACGGATATTACATTCTCCCCCTCTAAAATAAAGTTTCGTCCCGAAACTTAAGAATCAAAAAGTTCGGGATGCCTTGAACGCATATCCTCCTCTAACTCCCACGTCGCTTCTTTTACTCCATGCCTCGACCATTGCACCTTAACCAAAGGAATGGTTTTGTGCCTTAACTGCTTGTCACGACGCTCCAAAATTCTGACGGGCCTCTCTTCAAACGTAACATCCTTCTCAATCTCCACGTCCCCAAAGTCAATAATGTGGGACGGGTCCGGAACGTACTTCCTCAACTGGGAAACGTGAAATACGCTATGCACATGACTCAGCGACGGAGGTAAAGCCAAACGGTATGCCAACTCACCGACTCTCTCTAATACCTCGAAAGGTCCAATATATCTCGGGCTGAGTTTCCCCTTCTTCCCAAAGCGTAAAACTCCTTTCGTCGGAGACACTCTCAACAGAACATGATCTCCCACCTCAAACTCTAAAGGTCTACGCCTAACATCCGCATAAGACTTTTGTCGACTCTGGGCAGCCAACATTCTCTTCCTAATCAATTCAACTTTCTCTCTCGTCTCCAACACAAGGTCCGGCTCGGTGCCAACCAAATCGGACGGCTCATCCCAACATACCGGTGATCGGCAACGTCGGCCATAAAGTGCCTCATACGGTGCCATCTTAATCGACGCGTGCCAGCTATTATTATAAGTAAACTCAATTAAGGCCAAATGCTCCTCCCAGTTACTACTCCAATCTAACGCACACGCGCGCCACAAGTCCTCGAACGTCTGAATGGTACGTTCGGACTGCCCATCGGTCTGGGGATGGAACGAAGTGCTCAAACGTAACTGTGTCCCCAATGCCTTATGTACCGCCTGCCAAAAATGCGATACAAATCGGCCATCTCTGTCTGAAATAATGGTCCTCGGTGTACCATGAAGCCTCACTATCTGAGCGATAAAAATACGAGCCAACTTTTCTGGACCCCAAGTATCCTTGATGCCCAGAAAATGTGCCGACTTAGTCAGTCGGTCTACAATCACCCACACCATATTCATACCAGTCTTCGTCCTCGGCAAACCCGTGACAAAATCCATAGAGATATCCTCCCACTTCCATTCCGGGATGGGAAGTGGTTTCAATAACCCAGCTGGCCGCTGATGCTAAATCTTGACTTGCTGACAAGTCAAACACTTAGCCACAAACCGAACTACCTCCTTCTTCATATCGTTCCACCAAAATTTTTTTCTTAAATCCTTATACATTTTACTCGAGCCCGGATGGACTGAGTAAGGTGACGCATGAGCCTCTCGCATAATACTCTGTCTCAATTCCGAGTCGTTCGGAACACACAACCGACCTCGGAATCTCAACACTCCGTCCTCATGAATAACAAATCCCGGGGCTTTCCCCTTCCCTACACTCTCTCGAAGCTGAATAAACATCGGGTCCTCCAGCTGTCCCGATTTTATGTCATCGACCAGAGATGAAGAAATCTCAAGAGTACGCAACTGCCCGGAACTCTCTGGCAGTACAATCTCAATGCTCAACCTCATAAACTCTCGCTGAAGTCCCGACTGGGCCGTGAGTAACTCAAGTGCCCGAAGCGATACCGATTTCCGGCTCAAGGCATCTGCTACGACATTAGCCTTGCCTGGATGATAGAGGATCTCGAGATCGTAATCCTTAATCAATTCCAGCCATCTCCTCTGTCTCATATTAAGCTCTTTCTGGGTGAAAATGTACTTCAGGCTCTTGTGATCGGTGAAAATATGACACGACGAGCCATACAAATAATGACGCCAGATCTTCAACGCAAATACGACTGCGGCCAACTCAAGATCGTGCGTAGGGTAATTCAATTCATACGGTTTCAACTGACGGGAAGCATAGGCAATCGTCCTCCCGTGCTGCATAAGTACGCATCCGAGCCCTTGGCCCGAAGCATCACTATAAACGGAGAAACCATCATTACCACTCGGTAAAGCGAAAGCGGAGCGGTCGCCAACCGCTTCTTCAATTCCTCAAAACTATTACGCCTCTCATTGGTCCACACAAACTTCTCGACTTCGTAATAATCGAGTGGCCGGTCGGCAGTTTAGAGAACCCCTCGACGAATCTACGGTAATACCCGGCTAATCCTAGAAAACTGCGGACCTCCTTCACGTTCTTGGGCGGTGCCCAATCCAACACTGACTCTGCCTTATGTGGGTCCACACAAACACCCTCGGCCGAGATCACATGACCGAGAAACATTACCTCTCGTAACCAAAACTCGCACTTTGAGAACTTCGCAAAAAGATGCTGAGTTCTCAAAATATCTAAAACGATATGCAAATGACGGGCGTGCTCCTCCTCGCTCCTCGAGTAAATCAGTATGTCATCGATAAAAACGACTACACACTTATCGAGGTACTCGATAAAGACCTTGTTCATAAGCTGCATGAACACAGCTGGGGCGTTGGTTAGCCCAAAAGGCATAACCACAAACTCGTAGTGACCGTATCTCGTCCGAAAGGCTGTCTTCGGAATATCGGTATCCTTCACTCGGAGCTGGTAATACCCAGATCTCAAATCAATCTTCGAAAACACGGTTGACCCTTGCAACTGATCAAACAAGTCATCAATCCTCGGGAGCGGATACTTGTTTTTGATGGTCACTTTGTTCAACTCTCGGTAGTCGATACATAAACGAAGTGACCCATCCTTCTTCTTCACAAACAGGACTGGTGCGCCCCAAGACGAAGCGCTCGGTCGAATATACCCCATGTCTAGCAACTCTCCCAACTGTTTCTTCAACTCAAGCATCTCGGCAGGCGCCATACGGTATGGCGTCTTAGAAATCGGGGCTTGCCCCGGCTCTAAATCGACGGTAAACTCAACCTCTCGGTCCGGCGGCAAACCCGACAACTCGTCTGGAAAAACGTCAGGATACTCACATACTACCGGAATAGACGAGAGCTGGACTCCCCCTTCTTCCGATCTCAAAGCGTAACACCAATAGCCCGTGCAACCTCCCCGAAGAAGTCTCACCGCCCTCAAAGCGCTGATCAGTAATCTCTGGATACTCCGCTTACGCCCCACAAAAGAATGCTCGGTACCATCAGAGGCTAACATCGAAACAGTCCTCGTTCTATAATTCATGATCGCCCCATGACGGTCCAGCCAATCCTAACCCAGAATCAAATCCTCATCTCTAATATCTACCGCAATCAGATTAGAAGGCCAAACCCTCCCCGCGATACTCACTGGAAAATCTCTAACCTCACGATCCCCCACGATGCTATCCCCACTAGGAAGTTTAACAAAAAATGGTTCACACGCAACCAAGCAATCAATATGCAGACGACGCACACAATCCATATATATAAAAGAATGCGTAGCACCAGAATCGAACAATACGGAAACAGGATGATCAAGGATGTGGGCGGTACCTGTAGCCACCGTCGCGTCAGGATCCCCTGCTCGTCTTATCTCGTACACTCGGGGCGGAACAGACCCCGCACTAGAATCTACCCCTCTAGAAGGCTGACCACGACCTCGACCTCTACCAAAACTCTGCTGCGGCTGAGGAACTGTCGGTGCCTGATTCACACTCGGCTCTCCCGCGGCTGGTGCTGATATCTGAGTAACTGGATCCCGAGCTGCATCCGTACAAAACTTAGCACGATGACCAATCCGACCATAAGCAAGACACTGAATCGGAGGCCTATCACACTCACTCATCATGTGGCCCGGACGAATACAGTTGAAGCACGTAGGACCACGAACGGAACCAGTAGGAGCAGACCTAGAACCGTTTCCTCGACCAACTGATGGCGACTGGCTCCCGAAGACTCGCGAACCAGACTGAGCCTTCGGATACCCTCCTGACTTGCCTCCCGAAAACTGACCGGAGGTCTTCTGCTTCTTCCCTTCGGTTGCCGTCTCTGTCGCAGAAAACGACATCTCGTAAGCCATCGCTTTATTCTGATAATCTTTCAAAGTCGTGCACCCCAGACCATACATGTAGTGGTGCACCCTCGGTTTCATCCGCATATCAAAGTGGCGGATCTTATCAAGCTCATCTCGGACTTGGTTTCTCACATAATGCAACTGTTGATTGTAGTCTTTGATAGCTTGAGATATAGGGACATCTTGGGGCTTAGCCTCAAAGAAGGCTCGGATCCTCCCCTCTTTCACTGGCCATGGACAGAATTCGTCTTCCATCAGATCCCGAAACTCTGCCCACGTAGCTACCCGGTCACGCGGTTTCACCGCTTGCCACCACGTTGCTGCCTCCTTGGCGAGGAAGTACTGAGCAATGGGTACTTTCCTCTCCTCAGAACAATTAGTAGCCTCAAATACTTTCTCCATCTCGAATAGCCAATTCTCCCAACCAGAAGGGTCGGAAGCACCATCAAACTACGGAGGACGCATACGAATCACATCCTGAAGTAGCTTATCACTGCCGGATCCAGTAGGCGGAACCGGGTTGGCATTAGCTTGGCCGACTAGAACGGCCTGAGTCAGTAGCGTCATCTGGTTCGCTACTTGTTGCAAAATGTTGGCCACTCCAACATTCTCGTGTGCATTACCGGAGCTAGCAGACTGGTCCTGCTGACCTCCGGAACTAGGGGGAACACTGTTCGACAAGGAAGGCATCGCCGAATCAGTTCCCAAGTGATCGGACATGGCCGCCACACCGGCTGCGCCACGTCCCCTACCGCATCCGCGACCGCGTTCGCGTCCTCTACCAGCAGGAATTCTGAAGAAGCAACGGGTAAGTACAATTCAAATGCAAAACACAATAAGATACTAAGACAGGAATAGAACAGAACGTGAAACGAGTCAAGTTAGGAAAACTTACGAGCACCGGCGTACTGAGATAATGGCATAGCAGTGATACTGTCCCAAAAACGACACTCGACTAGACCCAAATAACCGACAGCCTAGGTATCCATAAACCTGGCTCCGATACCATATTCCGTAACACCCCCAAGACATTCAGGGCATATTACAGCGCCGTGGACCCCACACTGTGGAATCCACCAGGATAACGTACCAACAAGACATTCAACAACGACAAACAATCATCAATAAAACGACAATCCAATTAAAAGACTACAACTCGACAATTAGAATCCAACATCAATCCAATTCCCCAAACGGGAACACAACATTAACAATTTTGAAATAAGAAGTACTCGAGTACTTAAACCAATTTTATAATACAAAAGTCCCAAAACCAGACATGAAAAATAATAAACTGAACTGAACACCAACAAATGACTACTGATCAGTATCACGCTTGCCCATCATCCTCATACGGCTCAAGTGCTCGTTTGTCCCCACGATCGATACCTGAAATACAAAAAGTATTTCCCCCATTTAAGGGGTTAGCGACAACTGCTAGTGCAAGTACAATCCATTTGAACTACATTCTAATCAGATGAATACATGCGCCAAAAAGTCATTTTAGAAAACATTTTATATTCCGGAATATTTATGATGTACAATCACAAAACACGTTATCTCCAACAAATCACAATTCAAAGTTAACCGTTGGTACGAGACTCACGGCCATCGTACCCCGCAGAGCCCCGTCGGACATCCTTGGGTGGCTAACCACAGTTCGCGATACGCACACTCACGGCAATACGTATCCCTAGAGGCCCCGTCGGACCGTCCCTAGGTGAACATACACATAACCATCCACAACAACCACGATACAGCCATATTTCAAATACTAGAACATGTAAACAAATGTAAAGTACTTGCCTTTGAGACATTCTTGAAGAAACGGAAGTGAAACACAACTACGAACGGCCCGGGTGGAAAACGACGGTTCCTAAACGAAGGATCAACATAGTTCAGTCCCAACGGACAATAATAACCGATCGGAATACACCCATAACCCCGATTACATGATACGACAAAAACGTTCAATCGATACGGGCGAGGGTTTACGTAAAATCTCCCCGTATCAACAATTCGCGGATTAAAATAGAGAAAAACGGATTGGGAATCACCCAATAACAATAATCAGTGAGGAATATCACAACATACTGGAATAATTCGAGTCCAATTAGCAAAACCCGTAAAAACCCCCAAATCTGACGAGTTAGGGTTCTAGACGAAAATACCTTGAATTCGGACGATGGATGATGATTATGCTGATGATAATATGATGGCTCGATTCTACCGTGGTGGAATTTGAAGAGAACTCCGAATAGAACCGGTGGAAATCGCCTCTGAGGTCGCACGTCGAATAAACGAAGAGAAAAGAAATAAACTGCTGTTCTGAAACTGTCCACTGACTTATATATTCAGTGGAGTTAGCGCACGCTAACCGTCATGTGTAGCGCGCGCTAACGGGGCCGTGACAGGTACAGTGGCTACTGCCACCATTCGCTAGCGTACGCTAACAATAGGGAGTTAGCGTACGCTAACTGCTCATCGGTAGCGCACGCAAGGTAACAGGGGTAGCGTGCGCTACCTACATGCTAGTCAAAGATTCGGCTGCGATGTCACATCGCGATAAGCCGCCGAGGGTATAAAACACGAAACGCACGACGAGACCAGAATCCAGGAACATAGGCGCGAAGCATACAAGACGACGGAGCTAAGCGCTGAAAGAAAATATAATTCCGACCACCGGAGGGTCCGTAATGCGACAACGAAAATAAGATTCCCTAAACTATTATGAAATTACAAAAATGGCCCAAATGACCGAAAATCACGAAACGACGTCGGATTTACAAACCGAAAGTCTCAACACGACCAACTCAATCATACGAACTTGTACAAACCAAGAAACAACGAAAACGAACGAGTTTTACAAGAATCGAACGTTCATACGGCAAAACATGCCATAAAACGAAATTTCGTGAAAACATCATCAAAACTCATCCAAATGGAAAAACTCCAAGAATAAAGTAGATTCAAAATGTCGAAACGGTTACAAGCGAGTCGATAAAAATAGACATACACCAAAAATGGAAACTGCTAAAAATGGAAAATTACGGATATTACAAAAAGTGCCGAAAGGACAGGTAATAGTGGTTTTTTCTTGATCTTCAGGAGCAATGGGAATTTGGTTATAGCCGGAATATCCATCAAGAAAACAATAATAAGCATGAACGGCTAACCTTTCTAGCATTTGATCAATAAATGGAAGTGGAAAGTGATCTTTTCTTGTAATAGAGTTCAATTTTCTGTAATCAATACAGACTCTCCATCCAGTTTGAATTCTGGTTGGAACAAGTTCATTTTCTTCATTCGTGATTACAGTTATGCCAGATTTCTTTGGAACTATATGAATAGGACTAACCCAAGAGCTGTTAGAAATAGGGTAGATGATCTCTACATCTAAGAGTTTGATTATTTCAGCTCTTACAACTTCTTTCAAATTAGGATTTAGTCTTCTTTGAAATTCTCGGGAAGTTTTCGCATTTTCTTCAAGGAGAATTCGATACATGCATATAGAAGGACTAATACCTTTAATATCGGAGATGGTCCAGCCTATTGCTTCTTTATGTTCTTTAAGGACATTGATTAATTTATCTTCTTGTTCTTCATCTAAATCAGATGCTATGATGACAGGCAGGGTTTCTGATGGTCCTAAAAATGCATATTTTAGAGATTCAGGTAATGGATTGAGCTCTATCTTTGAATCCTCAATAGGTACTTCTTTATTCATTTAACTCTCAAGTGGTTCAGTTTTAGCTTTCCATTTATCATTATCCAATAATGGTGTAGACTCTAGTAAAGAATTTACTTCATTAATTGAACTGTCAATATCAAAATCTGAGCTAGAATGAGCAAGACAACTTTCAAAAAGATCATCATCATCCATTTTTGGAAAGAAATAAGGACTCATACTCTCTATCATATTTACCTCACAGACATCATCATGATCATCATGTTGTTGACAAATATTAAACATATTTAGTTCAACAGTCATATTTCCAAAAGAAAATTTTATAATGCCATTTCTACAGTTAATTAATGCATTTGAAGTAGCTAAAAATGGCCTTCCTAAAATGACAGGGATTTGATCTTTGGTATTCTCAACAGGTTCAGTGTCTATGATTATAAAATCAACAGGAAAGTAGAATTTATCTACTTGAATCAGAACATCCTCTACGATTCCTCGAGGTATTTTTATAGATCTATCAGCTAGTTGAAGTATCACAGATGTTGATTTTAGCTCCCCTAATCCAAGTTGTGTATAAACAGAATATGGTAATAAATTCACACTGGCTCCTAAATCAAGCAAGACTCGTTTAATGATGTGATCTCCAATGACACAAGATATTGTAGGACTACCAGGATCTTTATACTTAACGGGAGTTTTATTTTGGATTATTGAGCTAACATCTTCAGCTAAAAATGCCTTTCCTGGAACATTTGTTCTTCTTTTTACAGTGCAAAGATCTTTCAAAAACTTAGAATAACCAAGCACTTGTTTAATAGCATCAAGGAATGGAATATTTATTCGAACTTGTAATATTTCCATTATATCTTTGTATTGCGCACTTTTATCTTTTGGAATAAGTCTTTCAGGAAATGGAGCTTTTGGAACGTAAGGCTTTTCTTTTTCCTTAGAATCTTTTGGTTTTGAAACTTGTGGTTCATTTGATTTTTCTTCCGGATCATAGTCAGGCTTTTGTCTTTCTTTTCCACTTCTAAGGGTAGTTATGGACTGAACTTCTGCGTTAGAAGAGTTTACTTCATATTGTCCTTTAGGATTAGGGATGGACTGACTTGGAAATTTTCCCTTTTCTCTTTCAGCTAAAGTTGTTGCAAGTTGACCAATTTGTGTTTCAAGCTTAGAAATAGCCTGTTAGTTTGATTGTACAACTTGCTGAGTTGATTGGAATATTTGTTGAGTAGATTGCATGAATTGTTGCAACGTATCTTCCAAAGATGGTTTCTTTTGCACTATAGAAGGATACTGATAAGTATTTGGAGGATATTAATTAGGACGGACATTTTGTTGATTTGACATATTCATTTGATGTCCTCCTTGATTCATTGGAGGCATATTTTGCTTCCAGGAAAAATTTGGATGATTCCTCCAATTTGGATTATAAGTTGGAGCAAATGGACTGTCCGAAGATTTTCCATATGAATGTAACACATTGACTTCTTCATTAGAAATTTCTTGATTTTGTGGACCAGAGGGACAAGATTGAGATGAATGAAATGATTGCGCACATGAAATGCAAAATTCATGTTTTGAGTTTGACGAGGGGATGGATTGCTTCAAGACTAACGCATCCACTTTTCGTACTAAATCATCTATAGTAGATTTTATTTCAACATCTTGTTTAACCTCGTAAATTCCACCTTTTTTTGGGGTCGTATGCATCGATTTGGCTCTAGAATCGAGTGAATTCCATGGTTGTGAATTAATTGACATATTTTCTAGTGCATTCCAAGCTTCGTCTCCAATAAGGTGAAGAAATTTTCCACCATGCATTGATTGGATTAATTGGCGATTGTTTGGAGTTAAACCGTCATAAAAATATTTTACCAAACGCCATATTTCAAAACCATGATGGGGACACTTAAGGATTAAATCATTAAATCTTTCCCAACACTTATAAAATTCTTCATTTTCTTTTTGGAAAAATTCTGATATTTCTCTTCTAAGACTATCAGTTTTGGACATTGGAAAAATTTTTGCGAGAAATTTATTCACTAATTGGTCCCAACTAGTAATTGTTCTTGCTTGAAGAGAATTTAGCCAGAATTTTGCTTTATCTTTGAGAGAAAATGGAAATAATCTAAGTTTGACAGATTCATCAGAGAAATTTTGGAATCGGAAAGTAGAACAAATGTCGAGAAATTCCTTGACATGCATATACGGATCTTCTCTTTCCAAACCGTGAAAAGATGGAAGAAGTTGAATTATTGATGGTTTAAGTTCGAAATGAATTGCATTAGTCGTAGGCAACACTATGCAAGAAGGAGAATTAGCACTTACTGGAGAAAAATATTCTATTAAAGTTTTCTCTTTTGCAACTTGATTATTCCGATTTTCGATTTCGTCCATTTTTTGTATCGGTTTTGTTTGTTGAACTTCAATTTTAGTTAAGGACAATCTTCTTCTCGTTAATCGACCTTTATTATTTCGTTGCCAAACTTGCATTCACCGATATTTCAATTTTCTTAACTTTGCATACAAACCAAATTATGATAGTCGATCGAACTTCCAGATCGTTGGAGGCGTCACAATGGTCGCACTTAAAATCCAACTTTCTTCGGCATGTACAACAGAGGCCTTTTTGCCAAAATTCAATCGATTTTCAAAATCAGTTTGTACAAGATTGATATTTAGCTTTCTCTATTCAAATCGAACAAAGTAGTGAGTGAAAAATATCAATCCCTTGTTGAATCTTTTAAAGGATTTTATTGTTTTAATTATTATTTTTTGACTTTTTATATTTTTGTTATTATTAATAATAATGATAATTATTATAATTATTACGAAAATTATAGGATGTAATAGAGTGCAAAGGAATAAATTTACTAATTGATCTACGGAAGCAATATCTATTTAATAAACTAAATTGTACAACGAGAAATATTGCAATTAAACTAAATATCTAATAATACTGTAAATAGAAAATAACAACTAAAAACACAATCTAAATTTACCACTACAAGATTCTATTAAAACTAAAGACAAGATAGAAAAATTAAAAAAATTATGATTTTTTTTTTTGTTTTTTATATTTTATATTTTTTTTAGTTTTTATATTTATATATTTATTATAATTTTATTATATTTTTATACTAATAATATTGAGCTAATATATATATATATATCCAGATTTATTATTTATTTTTTTCACAAAAAAAAATTCAGATTTTTTTAGAAAAAAATAAAAATTACAAATTTTTATTTTATTTATGCAAACAATAAAAATAGTTTTTTTTTATTACCAATTTTCGTTTTTGTTTTTTTTTCAGGTTTTTAATTTTTTTTTTGTATTTTCCTCTTTTTATTACAATATTGTAATTTATTTTAAAAAAAATTCTGTTTTTATTAAAAAATTCAAAGTTCAGAAAATTTAATTTATTATATATATTCCAGATTATTTAAATTATTAATTCTTAATCTGATTTTCTTTTTTAGATTTCTATGAAAAGTAAATTTTTTTTAATAAAACTAGCAGGTTTTACTTTTAAAAATTATAGAAAATAATTCAGATTTTTATTTATTATGGAAAATAATATTCCAGATTATTTTTTAATTTATTTTTATTATCTTTTATTTTTCGAATTTAAATTAAAATTTTTGATTTTTTAATATTAATATTCCAAAATTACAAAAATATTACCTTAAAGTCTGAAACTTTTTTTTTCAGATTTTTTTTAAATAAAAATAAATAAGTTCTGATTTTTTCTGATTTTTTATATTTTTATATATTTTTGGACTTTTTATTTTTTTTATTATTTTATTATTATTTTTACGAAAATGAACAGTAGCTTTTATTATTATTACTTATATTTTATATTTATTATTATAAGTTTTTATTATTTTTAAGATTTTTTTATGAACGTAAAAAGAAAATAAATTCTACTACTAACGGATATTAAAAAAGACAGATAATAATAAAGAAAAGCAGCAAAATAATAACCAGTAGAAGAATTTAACTAACTTGATTTATTAGCCTTCTTGTTTGCTTGCGCCTCCAACGGCGCCAAAAACTTGTTGTTGGTTGATTCTTTAGTCTAATACTCGTAAGCGCACGATTTGTTCGATTTAGATATGCGGTGCAAGGTCGATTCCACAGGGAGGACTATAATAGTGAAGTCAAATTATTCCTATCATTTTGAACCAAATATATTAAATTCTAACCTAGTCCCAAATAATTTTATTTTTGAATGGTTATAATAATTGCATTAAATAACATTTTTAAGTAGATTTTAGACAAATTAATTTTAAATAATTTACTAGGGTTTAGAATCCACCAATGTCTATTTATTATTTATTTTATATTTTAATTCCAAGAAATTCAGGGAATAGATTCTGAAATCAATCTCACTATTTCCCTATATATTTGACAATAAGTACAAAATTATAATTCAAATATAGATTTTCCTTCGCTTGAAAAATGTAATTTCTAAGCATTATATGTATCCAATTTAATGGAAAACAAATAATCAAAGAAATTAACTAATATCAATAATCACAAATCAATGGGGAATTTATAACTATCAAAAATACGTGATATAATTGATGAAATAACATTCCCCTATTGAAGCGAAAATCATAATCGTTAAAAACATTTATTTAGAATTATTATATAAATATTAATAATAATATAGATATGGTTTCAACATAACCCTAGTAAAAGAAAATTACTCACTCATAATAACAACACAAATAAATATATATTCCATAATATTATTACTCAAATATAATTTTATTACACAATATTTTTATTTCTCTCCCTTACAATAATATCTCTCTATTTTTTCTCTTTTTTTACCTCTCAAAACACTACACATTCATCCCCTATTTATACTACTACAAAATTAATAAAATAATAATTTTTAACATTTTAAAATCCCACCCCCAATAATACACGGCTGCCCATTAATGCTGATGTCATGGATGACATCAGCAGAGAGTTGAATTTCCGGTCCAATCGGGTGTTGACACATGGCACAATATGGTCCGTCTATTTAATTGTCCTTCGAAGGGTCATAACTTCTTCATACGAACTCGGATTCGGATGATTTTTTTTTAAAACGATCGTCTCGACGAGACGAATAAAATGAGACCAGTCGTGACTATATTTGAATTTTGTATAAATATCGCCCTTGAACCAATTGATCTGTCTTGTACCGGTTGGTTAACCTGCAGATATAATTTAATTTCAATTAATTATCCAAAAATGACATAAAATTATAGAAAATTCTAACAAAATGAAATAATATAAATATATAGTAAAACGAATAAATTATCACACAACACACAATTATATATATAAAATACTTATAAAAATATTACTCAAAATATACTAAACAACAACAATCATGTATGAGTAATAACCTCCCTGTTGGGAAAAATAAGATCCCACATTCATCCACTAGGGATGAGTAGAAATAACCGAGAAATAACATGAAAAATAATAATAATCCATAACACAAGAATATACGTGGAAACTCCAAAATCGGAGAAAAACCACGAGCCTCCAGAGAGAAAACTCCACTATATGACAAATTGTTACAATCACATAGATTAATCTCTCAAGCCAACCACCCCAATTACACCCCCACTCTCCGAAGATTTAACTCACATCTTTCACGCTCTAAACACAAGAGAGAAAGAAAGAACCAAACACTTCAAGTGTAATGGTTTGGGCATTTAGAAACCTAAGCCTTGGTCTTCTTATATAGGCTTGGATACCACCCAAACTACCTTACTTGAACCGATGTGGGATGCCTAAAATCACTATTCATTTAGCCAAAATACACAACAATCTCCACCTTGGATAAATGAAAAAAAAAAAACCGCAGCCACATCAAAGGAACATTGTCTTCAACCGACAATCATAATTCTAAAGACATAGAATTGCCATACTCCACTATAAAGTAGTATCACCACTTAGAACGATCCCTTCTAAGAATTTCACCTCGGCACATGTCGAAAAACCCGCTGAAATTTATGGTGCAACTCCCAACTTTTGGCCCTCCTGGAAGTCCTTCAGTCATCGACATAACACACACATTATATCCATGCCAAACCGATACCCGTGTGTAAATTCCACCACACACCCTACATCCATGTCAAATCAATGCCCGTGTAAAATTCCACCACACCGGGTATCTTTCCATGACAAGCCAATACCCGTGCGCAAATTTGTGGACCCGCTAACATAACCACATCCTCTTTCATGACAACTCATATGCCAAAAGGACATACGTTTTCTCATCAGAGAAAATCATCACTGTCACAATGTTAGCTCGGATTAGGAGTTATTTGTCAGATTAACTCCACCTCCACCTTGACAGTTCACCTTCATAGCCTTGTGTAACCCGGATTGTACCAACACATGCTTGACTTATACTTGTCATAAGCCAAACTTGATCATTCCATCAAATTTCTCCACATGCTTGAACCACCCTAGCCTGATGAACAACCGCCTCCAAATGAGACCCCCGGACACCGCTCAAGAAATCTTTTCTGATGTGGAAGGTCATACATCGCTGCGACTACAGAGCATACTCAGAATTTCAAGAGACCCAACCCGGGCTCCGATACCACTTGTTGGGAAAAATCAGATCCCACATTCATCCACTAGGGATGAGCAGAAATAACCGACAAATAACATGAAAAATAATAATAATCCACAACACAAGAATATACGTGGAAACTCCAAAATCGGAGAAAAACCACGGGCCTCCAGAGAGAAAACTCGACTATATGACAAATTATTACAATCACATAGACTAATCTCTCAAGCCAACCCCCCAATTACACTCACACTCTCCGAAAATTTAACTCACATCTTTCACGCTCTAAACACAAGAGAGAAAGAAAGAACCAAACACTTCAAGTGTATTGGTTGGGATACTTAGAAACCTAAGCATTGGTCTTCTTATATAGGCTTGGAGACCACCCAAACTTCCTTACTTGAACCGATGTGGGATGCCTAAAATCACTATTCGTTTAGCCAAAATACACAACACCCCCCTATATTTTTCTTTGCTTGAAATTTGCGCTGATTCCTTTCCTTCCATATGTTATATACTGCCACAGCCAAGACAACTCTATACATGAGTTGCTTGCCAGTTTTGCATTGTCATTGAGACTGCATAAACTCCTTTTCCTGTTCTCAATCACCAACTGATCTGTGAATATGCCACTCCAACTACTGATGTGAATATGCCACTCCAACTAGTAATCTCTTTTACACCACATACACTGTTGATCACATGCAATTCCAATCTCAAAGAAGAAGAAGAAAATTAACATGAAAAATTGCGTAGTTTCATTCAAAATCGAAATGAATTTGCAAAATATATATATAATAAAAAAAGAAGATGATGAATCCCAAAATATCGAAAAGAATTCAAGGAAAATCACAAGTCGAAAAGAAACAAAAATCGCCAGGATATGAATAAAAATCCTAATGTATGTGAATGCAATATCATCAATAACCGAACAGGATCTGGTGTATCATAAAAAAGACTACCTTATAGTGGAAGCACTAAAACATTCAACAAGGATAGATAACTGAGAGTTTGTTATATTATGTACTCGAGTTTATATACAATATGGATTTGCAAGTAATATATAAGAATATTTGTGTCGAACTAATTTTTGACCTATATTCATCACGATTTTATTGTGCATCATGAACCCAGATCTATGATATAAATTACCTATATTATAATTTGTTTATTGGTGTTGTACCTTAAGAGTATAATCATAAATACTCCAAAAAGTGTTCTTCTATTCACTTTTATTTGCAACATTTTATTTTCGAGCTATTCATATATTAATTTTCAACCATACTCTTTATATTAGTATAAAATTAAATATTAACATGCAAGATATTGTTGGATTTTGTCTCAATATATAATTTTGAGATATTAATATTTTGTTACTTCTTTTATAAAATAATTTAATATATTAATAGTCAAAATTAAATATTACCTCAATTAAAGTATGTGATAATTTGGCATAAGCTACATGCCAGATTGTAGCGTTTGTGTCTATATATTACTCCTTCCGTCCACGAAATGAGCTCATTTCCTTTTTTGACAATTGTATCTCACACAACACTTTAATTAATACCCTCAATATTCTCTTTATTACTACACTAAAAGTGGGACCCTTATTTCACTAACACCGTACTCAATACCTTTCTTAAAACCCGTGCCGTCCACAAATGGATACTCATTTCTTGGATGGAGGGAGCACTATATATCTACAAAGTTATGGATGACACTAAGACAAGTGAGGGTCGGTATTTGAAAATCCAAACCTCCCCATGATGCGAACGAGACAGGGAAGATCGACCTATCATATATTGCAGGAAGGGTCGACCCGTTAGATAAAAGTATTCTTCTAAAATAAAAAAAAATAAACATTTTATAGATTTTGATCTTATTTTTTATTATGTATTAAAATTATAATCTTATATAGTGTATATATAAAGCGTCCGTTGAATTTATTTAAAAAATAAAAATCTGTGGTGGGTACGCACATTGCGAAAGTTATATTCAGACCTGTCTCACCCAACTGCAGATCTCAGGACGGGGCGGCCCAAACATGGTGTGCCGGATCGGGCCAGTGTGTGTCAAGCAAAATTGTCATCCATAAACAAAATACATTTGATCGGTGCAATAAAACATAATATTGTGTTGAAGTCCCGTTATTCATATAGACTTGGTGAAGATTCTGGACTCATAAGTTGGCTAATCTTCATCCCTTAACAAGGGTTTTTAAAGGGATGATAACCCAATTTTAATATGGTATACGAGCAGACCTATATCGATGATGATTTGTTTATCCATGATAAATTATGGTCGAATGGCCATGCCAACGGTTAATGGTCCATGCACAGACTTCATGATCATGCAGGCCTACACGTGAGAGGGCATGTTAGAAGTTACATTTTCCTATCAATTGGATAATACTCATTCTTATAAAGGCCCTCTAAAAGAAACATGAATTCGCGTTGTGACAATACATTGCTGAAATATTGCAAGGTTTGTTGCTGGGTTTGTGTCTCGTTGGTCCTCTCCCTTGCAAGGCTGTCATTAGTGCATATCCCTCGATTTAACACCCGCCTGGTCAAAGAACCTCTGATACAGGTGGGGGAATTTCTCGTCTCTCCCTTAAAAATTTTCTGTGAAACCAATGAAAACGGAAGCTCAAAGCTGAGGAAGGGGATGCAGTGCGATCTGTGTGTCTTTGTCTTGCACCGTCGGATCACACACATCCGCGGGTGTGTGTGTCTTGGCGTGTATGATCCGACGGCGGATGCAGTGCGCTGCGTAGTCTTTGCACTGCAGATCCGAACCCCAAAGCTGAATGTACATAGACCATATCTTCGGATGCTTATATTAACAGCCAACACCATATAAAAAAAATATAGTATTACCGAAACACCTATGCCGTACGTGTCTTAATCATAATTAATTATTAATTAGCTATGCAACATCAAGTCATCAACCTTAATAATTAATCGTTAATCGTCATGATTAGGTCCACAATTAGTTGATAAGTAGGGAAAAAACATAAATGATAGGGAACACCCTGAACCACATCTCCAAACACATTCGTGCTTTATGAATGTTGTACCGCGTGCTTTACTATTAATTTTATTATAATATTATTATGAATATTTTATCTGTAAAGCATGCGGTACAACACCCATAAAACACGGGGTATATATAGGGTGTGGTTCAGGGTGTTGCCCTGTCACCCATCGGGAAAAAAACACAACTACATAATCGTGAAGTACAGACTATAAATATGTGAAACATTGCTTTCAAAACCAAATGTAGTACAATGCTAGTATTTCTTTATGGTTTTAGCCACTACATAGGGTTCCTAGTCCTACCGTCATATATATTTTCGGCCTCTAATTAGTGATAAGATAGAAATATATACATTCATCTACCCATCGGCGATCACTTATACTTTCGTATTCGCTCCGTCCACAAACTATTTATCTCTTTTGTTATTTTGGTCCGTCCACAAAAAACTTACTGCTCAATTAGTAAGTATACCACACTTTTCACTTAATTATAACTCTCATTATTATCCCTTAATTACCTATATACCATTATTGGGCCACCAAAAATTTAGTTACTAAAACAAACCTACCCAAATTATTACCCCCAAATTCT
The DNA here is from genome assembly GCA_033398695.1 of Orobanche coerulescens. Lineage (NCBI taxonomy): Eukaryota > Viridiplantae > Streptophyta > Magnoliopsida > Lamiales > Orobanchaceae > Orobanche > Orobanche coerulescens. The sequence goes on along the minus strand of CM065816.1, from coordinate 135,617,143 downwards.
ACGGCATTTATTTGCTACCCACCATTTCTCAAACTCGAACAAATCGAAGCCCTAACACCTACAACATTTAAACGCTACCCACCCATTTCTCAAACTCGAACAAATCGAAACCCTAACACTCCTCGTTGTTGTCTGTAATCAGGGGCGGATGGAGGGAGGGTCCAAGGGGTTCCCCGGACCCCCCCGGCGGATGGAAATTCCCTTATAAAATAGGGGAAGCTATATATATAGTTGTCCGACCTCCATAATTTTTATAACTCCGGACCCTCCTGAGTAAATGCTCTGCTTCCGCCACTGTCTGTAATGGCATATTCGTCGCTCCTACGTGAATTGCCTTCACTCAATTTGAGCAATGAACCTATCGAAATCTCAATGCGTAATGAATCTATTCCATTTTATTCGTGGGAGGTGAACTCTTCTATCTATGATGAATATGCGATGGTGGTGCCTGAAACTCCTCTACTGCCCGATGGCTTCGTCACTGAAGAACGACCCGGTTTACCTGATATTCCTGAGTGGTCCGATGAAAAGAATAAAAAAAATTCTTCAATTGCTAGGCATATGGTCCCCTAGCGTGTTGATGCTTCTATAATCAGATGATTCTATTCTTATTTCATATTTTTGGGCTTATATCGATATTTTCTTTGATATTGCACTTGATATCGAGACACCCTTAGGAACAAATATTCTGATGATATTTTATACCCTATAATGATGTTTTAAAGCCACTTGATCTGTTGGTTTAAAGGTATTTATGAGCTTGTTTTATATCCCGTGATGCTATTTTTCAGATGGATATGACATTAAATAAACATGATGATTTATTTATTGCGAGCCCCATGAACATAATTTTGGGTTTGGAGGTTTCTTAAATCTACTTTGCTGTGCATGCCAAGTTGACTGTTGGCTTATTTTATACCATATGATGATGTTTTCTTAGGGATATGACATTAGGTAAGCACAATGGCTTATTTAAAGCCACCCCATGAACCAAAATTCTGGATTTGGAGGTTTCTAAATGTACTGTGTTGTGCATGCTAGATTGATTGTTGGTCCTTGTGAGGATGTTTTTCTGAGGTTTATGACATCAGGTGAGCATAGTGCCTTAAGAGTCAATGATGCAAATTGATTAAGACCGATAAAAACATGATTGTGAACTACATTACTGAGACTAAACAGTCCAAAATGAGTTATATCGTAAACATGGCCAAAAACAGTTCAGTCTTACTCCCCTATATATTCCTTATAACCAAAACCAGTGGCTAGAGAGGAAATATCGTAGCTTGTTGGGATAAATAATCTTGTACCGTGTTTTGATAAAGTACCAACATACAGAAAGTAGCTGTCCCGAAGACAATCATACAGCAAGATGTAAAGTGCCTCAATCATACAGTAAAAGTATAAAGTGCCATCATACAGCAAGAAGCTCATCAGTCTATGACACCAAGTATGGAAGCTGTCCTCAAACATTCATACATCATCTTTCCATACAGTAGCACTAAGATAGCCTACAGTGTTGGAACCTACACTACCAAAATCAACACTTTAGCCGACGACCCGTAAAAAAACGGTCGACGACTTTAAAGTGTCGTCGGCTAAACTTTGCACTTTAGCCGACGACTCATGTTGCCGTCGGCTAAACAGTTTTAGCCGACTTGATCTAGGTCGTCGGCTATAGTGCAACATAGTCGTCGGCTATAGTAAAGAGGTTTAGCCGACGACTCTTGAGATTGTTTAGCCGACGAAAAAAAAAAGACGTTTTAGCCGACGACTTGATCTGGGTCGTCGGCTAAACCCTTTTCCAAAAAAAAAAAAAGTTTTAACCGACGACTTGATCTAGGTCGTCGGCTAAACCCTTTCCCCAAAAAAAACAAAGTTTTAGCCAACGGCAAGATCTAGTTCGTCGGCTAAACCCTTTCGAATATTTATAGTGATGCTACATTGGGAGAAACAACAGGTACTGATGACGATGATGCTTATCAAGAGCCAAATACAGCAAATATTCCACCATCAACGACAATTACAATGAATAATGTTCCTGAAGGACGAGTCGTCCGACTCCGTGATGATGCTCGCGGGTACGTTGACGTTGATACAAACGAATTACTTGAAAATTCTGATGACGATAATGTGGACGACTTGAGACATATGTTGCCGGATATCAACTCAGATAATGAGACAGACTGTAGTGATGACTCAAACTATGAGCCATAAATTTATTAGATGTATATTTTCATATGTTAAATATAATTAAAAAAATAGTAATGATAATAATAATAATATTATTAAAAAATCGGGGGGTTTAGCCGACGACAATATCTAAGTCGTCGGCTAAAGTTTTTAAAAAAAAATGGTATACTTTAGCCGACGACTTAGATATTATCGTCGGCTAAACCACCGACCGTGTCAAATGACACGACCCGTGTCGCACCTGCCCAGAAAGTGAAAACAGACTGTATGCCTGACCCGACCGTGTTAGACTACACGGCCCATGTCATACTTGGGGTTTAGCCGACGACTATTGGAAAGTCGTCGGCTAAAGTATAATATTTTTTTTTAAAACACTTTAACCGACGACGTAGATCTTGTCGTCGGCTCAACCCCCTACAGTTTATACGTTTTGACCTTCTGTCTTGTATTATTGTCTCATTCACTCACCCGGCCGATCGCTGACCCAACCGTCACCCTGCTTGGATTCGGCCCGCCGTCACCCGACCCCCAACCCGTCACCCAATCCTTGCCCGGCCGCCGTCCCATTGCTGTCGACAACCCCGTCCCTTGACGCCCTCCGCGCTGCCGTCCGTAGCCTCCCGACAGGTAATCCTTTTCCTTTTTTTTTTATTTTGTTTGATGAATTTATTGTATTTGTTTGATGAATTTGTTTAGATTATGTGATGAATTAGGTAAATTGTTTAATGAGTTGTGATGCAATATTTGATGAATTTAGTATTTTCAATATTTTGTGTTTAATGAGTTGTGAATTTGATGAATTTGTTTAGATTATGTGATGAATTAGGTAAATTGTTTAATGAGTTGTGATGAAATATTTGATGAATTTGTTTGAGGAAGGGATTGTATAGCTGGCGTTAATCGAAAGATTAACATGGTATGGCATTGATAATTACTGTTGTGTTGAGTTGTGAATTTGATGAATTTGTTTAGATTATTTGATGAATTAGGTAAATTTTTAATTAGTTTTGATGAAATATTTGATGAATTTGTTTGAGGAGGAAGGAATTGTATAGCCGGCGTTAATCGAAAGATTAACGTGGTATGGCATTGATAATTACTGTTGTGTTGAGTTGTGAATTTGATGAATTTGTTTAGATTATGGATAGAATAAAGAAAGCGTTGGGGAAGAAGTCGACAAAGTCGACCACTCCCGATTCGGGGGGAAGTTCGGCAGCCTCTAGTAAGGCGGATCACGCTACATTATACATATCTCAGAGTAGCGTCCGTGCCCGCCAGATACCAGAAGCTATCGGCATGAACGTTGATGATTTTTTTAGGGCGACAGATGAGCCCGCTGCACTAGCGCGGCGTTTATCCTTTCAGACACCACGGTCGACCCCCTCGCAGACGGAGTCTCGTATGCCTCCCATCCACCGACCCACGTCTAGCCCTCATACATCAGGAGATGTACGTAGTTCCTCGTCGGCGGTGCCCAACGGTCCGCCGCCGACTCTATTCATGCCTCCGATGGTTCCGACTATTCCAGAGGTCGATGAGACGGGAGTCCGAGTTCCCGTTCGATTGATTAGCCCTGACGAGGCGTACGTCTACGAGTCTTGGCCAGACAACATGTGTTGGCGAAGTTGTCGGGTTTCGAAGACGAAATTGTACGAAGAGATAGAGAGGGAGAAGGAGAAGGGGAAAAATGTAGTCGAGGAGGAGAAGAAAAAGAAGAAGACTCGTGGCCCAGCAAAGGGTCTGGCGCTCGACTCGTACGTAAGTAAGCATGGCCGTTACGAGATTCCTCTAGACAGACACGGCCGGCCGGTGATGTCTTCTGACGCTACGGCGTCATATAACCGTAATGTTGACTTTGTCATTCGGGACAGAGTCCCCGTTTTGTGGCCCGATTGGGGGGACGTGCCGCAGTGCGTGAAGGATGCTTTGAACAATGCTATGTCGGTAAGTTAATAAATATTTAATAAGTGTTTTCAATCAACACGTAGTTCTTCAAAATGCAATATGTGATGTTTTTAAATTATTGCGTATTTATGCTGTTCATAGGTGTGGTTTGTCATTCCCGACTCTCTACTACGTACTTAGTGTGACGAGGTGTAGTCTACCAAGTAAGTCAATTTAATTTATTTTGTATCTATATTGTTTGCGTAATTTTTTTTTCTTACGAGTAATATATGTTGTGCAACGTGTGTTGTAGGTACAAATCTTGGAAAAATGAGATGCACATGTTCTGGACAGCCTGGGGTGATACCCGAGAGGCTACCCCGGAATAATTCAAGTTCCGGGAGTACGAGTGGAAGTGGCTACGCGCCCATTTTCGCGACCCGGAGTTCATGGTATGACTAAAATACCCTCATTTCATTCTTTCTTTTTCAGTTTTTATTTTTTTTGAATTCTAAATATAAACTCGGTTTTTTTAAATTAATGTTTCAGAATTTAAAAAATACTCGAAGTTCCGATTTTTTTAAATTAGAAGAAATCAGAACTTCAGGTATTTTTTTTTAAATTCTGGAATATTATTAATATTAAAAAATCGCAATTTTTTATTCAAAAGTGGAAATAAAAAAATTTATAAACTCTGGATATTATTTATAAATTGTTTTTATAAAAATAAAAACTAGAATATTATTTTCCATAAAAAAATAAAAATCTGAATATTGTATTTTATTTATTAAAAAACTGCTAGTATTTAATAAAAATTAATAATATTTAAGTTTTTTAGTTTTTTTGAACTCTAAATATAAACTCGTTTCTAAATAATATTTTTTTTTGAAGGCAACTAGCTTGACCAGCACGACCAACCGTGCTGGTCTGACTGACCAGCACAGTCTGGGTTCCCGGTCGTTAGCCAGAGTTGCACACGAGACCATTTCTTCTGATTCGTTGGACGCATTTGCCTACGTGACTCAGAAAGCATATCTGAACCGTCCCGAGGAGCATGTAAGTCTTTTCTTATTTTATTTTGGTAATAATAAATGCCTTTGTATCATACTTTTATTGATATTGAAATATTTATTTTCATATTAACTTAGGAACGTGTGCGGGAGGAGTCTCAGAGGATGCTTGCTGAGATTGCTCGGGAGCAGTATCTGGACTTAGCGGAGACCGACCTCGATTCTGCCATTGGACAGATCGATCAGGCCGATCCTTATGTTCGCGCTAGGGTGTGGGGTACCGTCTACCCTCCTAGAGGTAGTCGGTACCGCACTAAGATGATGTGAGCCGAGGGTCACCGTCTATTGAAAGATACCCCCGGCTTCCAGCGCCCTCGCGGACGGGATGCACGGACTGCCTATCTCGAGGAGCAGTTGAGGGCGGAGAGGGAGCTCCGAGCTGAGAATGAAAGGAGGACTCAGACGCGGTTACATGAGAGCGAGCAGAGGCGAGGCTGCGGTTAGGAGTTTCCAGAGACGGCAGAGCCATGATGGACTATATGATGATGCTCGACTGACCATTACTCGGTGAATCTGCAGCACTGCTCCACCGCCTTCTCTCTTCGGACAGACCCCATCTTCACAGCCTCGTGACGAGGATCTAGGGGATGGTGGTAATCCTTCTACTACTACCTTTCGACATTTAGATAATTTTGGTAATGGATTGTAGTTGTGTTGTTGTAGTACTCTTGTATATTTATATTTGTATTAGAATTGTGTAAGTGATTTTGTTGACGCTACTAGTATGTTGATGAAATTAATGTTCTTGAATGTGTTGTGCGTTGTGTTGCATATAATGTTGGGCATATTATTGATGGTATTAGTTGAATGTGTTGCGCGTTGATTGTTGTTGATAATGGGAGCTGGTGTATAAAAATTACAGGGGCAAAAAATACAGGTTTTGGGATCCCAAAATCTGAATTAATTTTTTTTTTATATTAGGTTTTAGCCGACGATTTTTCCAAGGTCGTCGGCTAAAGTATATTATTTTTTTTTAAAAAAACGTTTTAGCCTACGACATTTAAAACCGTCGTCGGCTAAAGTGAGTGCCTGAAGCACTAAATAAAATATAAGCAATTGAGACAAAGCTTAACTCGCAAAATAAAATAAAGTGGTGAAAGATATGCGAGATTTGCATATCAAGGGTTTAAGCGCATACCCAAAACATATTCTCCCGTTGGCACTAAATTTCGTCATTTAATATACATATGACAATTATTATGAATATAGATATTCAATTAATGATGTCATCACCACATTTTTCTATGGGTCATTGGACGCGAATATCTATATGAAAGTCCCTGACGGACTTCAGGTTCCTAAAGTAATAGGAACAGAAAATTCGCAACATGTACTATTTTGAGTTATAAATATTTATACATTTTAAAATAGTCTGGTGGATCAACCGACTAAGTGAATTCCTCCTGAAGAGGATATATGTGAATTATTTGAACTCGTGTCTAAATACAAGTTCAAAATGAAAAACTTAGATAAAACTAAGTATTAGTATTGTCTCGACTTGTAGATCGAGCATATATGATGGAAAGTTTTTATCCATTTAGCTACCTAAAGGTTGTCTTACCACTTGAAGTGGATACCGACTCATATAGATCTCAAGAAAATAACAAAGATATAAGAGGACCAGAAGTTCCGTACTTGTATGCTATTGAAGCATTACATTATCAGGCCTGATATACAATTTGAAGTTAACATGCTAGCAAAATTTAATATTTCTCCAGGAAGGAGAATGTGGAATGGTGTTGAGCATATTGGCTTATTACATGAAAGAGATCGAGATTCGATATTGGTGGCTATTAGGGATTATGATCTCATATTTGTTCTCATACTGCCTATTTATTATGATGATAAATATTCTCCATTTATGTGTTGCATATAATGTTTGGGCAAGTAAGATGAAATTTATTTCCACACGAGCTTCAAAAGAGCAATAATGATAATCTAGCAGATTTATTCACTAAATCTCTCCATGTCTGAAAATTATATTCATGGTATTGGAGTGCAAGATTGTTATCTTGAGGGGAAGAAGTGATAACTTTTAAATCAGTTTGAAGATTATGTCGACCCTGAAGGTCAAAAGGTCCTGAAGACCAAATGGTTGTACTCTTTTTCCCTTTCTAAGTTTTTTCCCACCGGGTTTTCTTAGTTAAGGTTTTTAACGAGGCAACCAATGCAACACATGAGCAAATTTATACTATGTACTCTTTTTCTCTATCGGTTTTTTCCCACAGGGTTTTTCCGAAGGAGTTGATGAGGCATGATGTAATATCCGTAATTTTTCCATTTTTAGCAGTTTCCATTTTTGGTGTATGTCTATTTTTATCGACTCGCTTGTAACCGTTTCGACATTTCGAATCTATTTTGTTCTTGGAGTTTTTCCATTTGGATGAGTTTTGATGATGTTTTCACGTAATTTCGTTTTGTGACATGTTTTGCCGTATGAACGTTCGATTCTTGTAAAACTCGTTCATTTCCGTTGTTTCTTCGTTTGTACAAGTTCGTATGGTTGAGTTGGTCATGTGGAGACTTTCGGTTTGTGAATCCGACGTCGTTTCGTGATTTTCGGTCACTTGGGCCATTTTTGTAATTTCCTAATAGTTTAGGGAATCTCGTCTTCGTTGTCGCATTACGGACCCTTCAGTGGTCGGAATTGTATTTTTCTTTTAGCGCTTAGCTCCGTCGTCTTGTATGCTTCGTGTTCATGTTTCTGGATTCTGGTTTCGTCGTGTGTATCGTGTATCGTACCCTCGGCGGCTGCTGGCGATATGACATCGGCGATCTTGGCTCTTGTGTAGGTAGCGCCGCTACCTTTGTGCCTTACGTGCGCTATGAAGAAGCGATTAGCGTCGCTAACCCTTATTGTTAGCGTACGCTAACGAATGTGGCGATAGCGGCTGGGTATCGCTGCCCCGTTAGCGCACGCTACATATGGCAGTTAGCGTGCGCTAACTTCACAATTATATAAACCCAGCGGGCAGTTTTCAGAGCAGCAGTTTCATTCTTTTCCCTTCGTTTCTTCGACGTGCGACCTCAGAGGCGATTTCCATCGGTCCTGATCGGAGTTCTCTTCATATACCATCACCGTAGAGTCGTGCTATCTTATCATAATCAACATAATCACCTTTCATCAGCCGAATTAAAGGTAATTCCTCAGGAACCCTAATTTTGACGAATTTGGGGGATTTCGGGATTTGAGGGTTTAGTTCCGAATTGTTCATCTATATTACGATATTCTTCACCGAGTGTGATTATTGAATGATTCCAAATCCAGTTTCCTTGATTTTAATCCGCGAATTATCAATACGGGGAGATTTTGCGTAAACCCTCACCCGTATTGATTGAACGTGTCGTTATTTGTAATCGGGGTTTTGGGAGTATTCCTTTCGATTATTGATGTCCGTTGGGACTGAGTTATGCTAATTCTTCATTTAGGAACCGTCGTTTTCCATTCGGATCATCCGTAGTCATTTTTCACTTCCGATTCTTCGAAGAATGTCTCAAAGGCAAGTACTTTACATTTGTTTACATGTTCTAGTATTTGAATTATGGCTGTATCGTGGTTGTTGTGGATGGTTATGTGTATGTTCACCTAGGGACGGTCCGACGGGGCCTCTAGGGATACGTATTGCCGTGAGTGTGCGTATCGTGAGCGTGGTTAGCCACCCGGGGATGTCCGACGGGACTCTGCGGTACGGTGGCGTGAGCCTCGTACCAAGTTAACTTTGAATTGTGATTTGTTGGAGATAATGTGTTTTGTGATTGTAAATATTAGGAATATAAAATGTTTTCTAAAATGACTTTTTGGCGCATATATTCATCGATTAGAATGTAGTTCAAATGGATTGTACTTGCACTAGTTGTCGCTAACCCCTTAAATGGGGAAATACTTTTGTATTTCGGTATTGATCGTGGGGATAAACGAGCACTCGGGACGTATGAGGATGATGGGCAAGCATGATATTGTCCAGTATTTGATTTTCGATGTTATGTCTGTCGGTTACTATTGATGTCGATTTTGGGATTTATGTATTATAAAATTGGTTTAAGTACTCGAGTACTTAGGTTTGAAATTGTTAATGTTGTGTTCCGTTTTGGGAAATGGATTTGATGTCGAATTTAATTGTCGGTTTGTAGTCTTTTATTTGAATTGTCATTTTATTAATGATAGCTTTTCGTTGTCGAATGTCTTGTTGGTATGTTAGCTGGTGGATTCCACAGTGTGGGGTCCACGGCGCTGTAATATGCCCTGAACGTCTTGGGGTGTTACGAATATGGTATCGAGCTTAGGTTTATGGATACCAGAGTGTCGGTCATTTGGGTCTAGTTAAGTGTCGTTTTTGGGACGGTATCACCGCTATGCCATCATCCCGATGCGCGGTGCTCGTAAGTTTTCCTAACTTGACTCGTTTCACCGATTACATTCTATTCTGTCTTAGTATCTTTTGCGTTTTGCGTTTGAATTGTACTTACCCGTTGCTTCTTGAGAATTCCTGTGGTAGAGGACGCGGGCCTTGGTCGCGACGCGGTAGGGACGTGGCGCGGCCGGTGGGGCGGCCATGTCCGATCACTCGGGAACCGGTCGGCGATGCCCTCTTTGTCGAGCAGTGTTCCCCCTAGTTCGGAGGTCGGCGGGACTATCTGCTAGCTCGGTAATGCTCATGAGAATGTTGGAGTGGCCAACATATTACGGCAAGTAGCGAACCAGATGACGCCATCGGCTCAGGCCGTTACAGTCGGCCATGCTAATGCCAACCGGTTCGCCCTCTGGATCCGGTAATGATAAGCTACTTCGGGGCGTGATTCGTATCGTCCTCCGCGGTTTGATGGTGCTTGACCCTTACGGTTGGGAGAATTGGTTATTCGAGTTGGAGAAAGTGTTTGAGGTGCTAATTGTTCCGAGGAGAGGAAAGTACCCATTGCTCGGTACTTCCTCGCCAAGGAGGCAATGGCGTGGTGGCAAGCGGTGAAACCGCGTGGCCGGCGACTACGTGGCGAGTTTCGAGATCGATGGAAGATGAATCATCCTTGGCGGTGAAAGAGGGGAGGATCCGAGCCTTCTTTGAGGCTAAGCCCCAAGATGTTCCTATTTCTCAAGCTATCAAGGACTACAATCAACAGCTGCACTACGTGAGAAACCAAGTCCGAGATGAGCTAGATAAGATCCGCCACTTTGATATGCGGATGAAGCCGAGGGTGCGCCACTACATGTCTGGTCTGGGGTGCACGACTTTGAAAGATTATCAGAATAAAGCGATGGCTTACGAGATGTCGTTTTCTGCGACAGAGACGGCAGCTGAAGGAAAGAAGCAGAAGACCTCCGGTCAGTTTTCGGGAGGCAAGTCAGGAGGGTATCCGAAGGCTCAGTCTGGTTCGCGAGTCTTCGGGAGTCAGTCGCCATCAGTTGGTCGAGGGAACGGTTCTAGGTCTGCTCCTGCTGGTTCCGTTCGTGGTCCTACATGCTTCAACTGCAGTCGTCCGGGCCACATGATGAGTGAGTGTGATAGGCCTCCGATTCAGTGTCTTGCTTGTGGTCGTATGGGTCACCGTGCTAAGTTTTGTACGGATGCAGCTCGGGCTCCAGTTACTCAGATATCTGCTCCAGCTGCAGGAGAGCCGAGTGTGAATCAGGCACCGACAGTTCCTCAGCCGCAGCAGAGTTTTGGTAGAGGTCGAGGTCGTAGTCAGCCTTCTAGAGGGGGAGCTTCTAGTGCGGGTGCATTCGCCCCGTGTGTATGAGATGAGGCGGCCGGAGATCCCGACGCGACGGTGGCTACAGTACCGTCCACATCCTTGACCATCCTGTTTCCGTATTGTTCGATTAAGTGCTACGCATTCTTTTATATCTATGGATTGTGTGCGTCGTGCATGTTGATTGCCTTGTTGGTTGTGCGCCTTTTGTTGTTAAACTTCCTAGCGGGGATAGCATCGTGGGGACCGTGAGATTAGAGATTTTTACGAGTATCGCGGGGAGGGATTGGCCTTCTAATCGATTGCGGTAGATATTAGAGATGAGGATTTGATTACGGGTGAGGATTGGGTGGACCGTCATGGGGCGATCATGAATTATAGAACGAGGCTGTTTCGATGTTAGCCTCGATGGTACCGAGCATTCTTTTGTAGGGCGTAAGCGGGGTAGCGAGAGATTACTCATCAGCGCTTTGAGGCGGTGAGACTTCTTGAGGGAGGTTGCACGGGCTATTGGTGTTACGCTTTGAGATCGGAAGAAGGCGGTCGAGCTCTCGTCTATTCCGGTAGTATGTGAGTATCCCGACGTTTTCCGGATGAGTTGCCGGGTTTGCCGCGGGCGAGAGGTTGAGTTCTGGTCGATCTAGAGCCGGGTGCGGCACCTATCTCTAAGACGCCATACCGTATGGCGCTGCCGAGATGCTTGAGTTGAAGAAAGCTTGATTGGGAGAGTTGCTAGACATGGGATATATTCGGCCGAGCGCTTCGCCTTGGGGCGCACCGGTCTATTCGTAAAGAAGAAGGATGGGTCACTTCGTTTGTGCATCGACTACCGAGAGTTGAACAAAGTGACCATCAAAAACAAATATCCACTCCCGAGGATTGATGACTTGTTTGATCGGTTGCAAGGAAGCGACCGTGTTTTGAAGATTGATTTGAGATCGGGGTATTATCGGCTCGAGTGAAGGATACCGATATTACGAAGACGGCCTTTCGGACGAGATACGGTCACTACGAGTTTGTGGTTATGCCTTTTGGGCTAACCAACGCACGGCCGTGTTCATGCGACTTATGAACAAAGTCTTTATCGAGTACCTCGATAAGTGTGTAGTCGTTTTATCGGCGACATCCCGATTTACTCGAGGAGCGAGGAGGAACACGCCGTCATTTGCATATTGTGTTAGATATTTTGATAACTCGGCATCTTTTGCGAAGTTCTCAAAGTGCGAGTTTAGTTACGGGAAGTTACGTTTCTCGGTCATGTGATCTCGTAGGGTGTTCGTGTGGACCCACATAAGGTAGAGCGGTGTTGGATTGGCGCCGCCCAAGAACGTGAAAGAGGTCCGCAGTTTTACGGGATTAGTGGGTATTATCGTAGGTTCGTCGAGGGTTCTCTAAACTTGCTCGACCTCGGCTCGGTTATTCTGAAGTCGAGAGAAGTTTGTGTGGACCGATGAGAGGCAGAATAGTTTTGAGGAGTTGAAGAAGCGATTGACGACCGCTTCTGTTTTGGATTTACCGAGTGGTAATGATGGTTTCTCAGTTTATAGTGATGCTTCGGGCCAAGGGCTCGGATGCGTACTTATGCAGCACGGGAGGACGATCGCTTATGCTTCTGTCGATTGAAACCATATGAATTGAATTACCTACGCACGATCTTGAGTTGGCCGATTGTGTTTGCGTTGAAAATCAGGCGTCATTACTTGTATGGCTCGTCGTGTCGATTTTCACCGATCACAAGAGCACGAAGTACATCTTCACGCGAAGGAGCTTAATATGAGACAGAGGAGATGGTTGGAATTGATTAAGGATTACGATCTTGAGATCCTCTATCATCCGGCAAGGCTAATGTGGTAGCAGATGCCTTGAGCCGGAAATCGTATCGCTTCGAGCGCTTGAGTTGCTTACGGCCCGGTCGGGACTTCAGCGAGAGTTTATGAGGTTGAGCATTGAGGTTGTCTTGCCCGGAGAGTTCCGGCGATTCGTACTCTTGAGATTTCTTCATCTCAGTCGAGGACATTAAATCGGGACAGTTGGAGGACCCGATGTTTATTCACTTGGGAGAGTGTAGAGAAGGGGAAAGCCCGGGATTTGTTATTCATGAGGACGGAGTGTTGAGATTCCGAGGTCGGTTGTGTGTTCCGAACGACTCGGGTGAGACGAATATCATGCGAGAGGCTCATGCGTCACCTTACTCGATCCATCCGGCTCGAGTAAAATGTATAAAGATGTGAGGAAGAATTTACGGTGGAGCGATATGAAGAAAGAGGTAGTTCGGTTTGTGGCTAAGTGTTTGACTTGTCGACAAGTCAAGATTGAGCATCGGCCGGTAGGATTATTGAAACCACTTCCCGTTCCGGAATGGAAGTGGGAGGACATCTCTATGGATTTTGTCACGAGTTTACCGAGAACGAAGACTGGTATGAATATGGTATGGGTGATTGTAGACCGACTGACTAAGTCGGCACATTTTCTGGGCATCAAGGATACTTGGGGTCCAGAAAAGTTGGCTCGTATTTTTATCACTCAGATAGTGAGGCTTCATGGTACGCCGAGGACCATTATTTCAGACAGAGATGGCCGATTTGTATCGCATTTTTGGCAGGCAGTGCATAAGGCATTGGGGACACAGCTACGTTTGAGCACTTCGTTCCATCCCCAGACCGATGGGCAGTCCGAATGTACCATTCAGACGTTCGAGGATTTGTTGCACGCGTGTGCGCTAGATTGGAGTAGTAACTGGGAGGATCATTTGGATGAGTTTTGATGATGTTTTCACGTAATTTCGTTTTGTGACATGTTTTGCCGTATGAACGTTCGATTCTTGTAAAACTCGTTCGTTTCCGTTGTTTCTTCGTTTGTACAAGTTCGTATGGTTGAGTTGGTCATGTGGAGACTTTCGGTTTGTGAATCCGACGTCGTTTCGTGATTTTCGGTCACTTGGGCCATTTTTGTAATTTCCTAATAGTTTAGGGAATCTCGTCTTCGTTGTCGCATTACGGACCCTTCAGTGGTCGGAATTGTATTTTTCTTTCAGCGCTTAGCTCCGTCGTCTTGTATGCTTCGTGTTCATGTTTCGGATTACGGTTTCGTCGTGTGTATCGTGTATCGTACCCTCGGCAATGGCTTCTTCGATATGACATCGGCGATCTTGAGCTTCTTTGTGTAGGTAGCGCCGCGCTACCTTTGTGCCTTACGTGCGCTCACGAAGAAGCGATTAGCGTCGCTAACCCTTATTGTTAGCGTCGCTAACGAATGGTGGCGATAGCCATCGGGTATCGCGGCCCCGTTAGCGCACGCTACATATGGCAGTTAGCGTGCGCTAACTTCACAATTATATAAACCCAGCGGGCAGTTTTCAGAGCAGCAGTTTCATTCTTTTCCCTTCGTTTCTTCGACGTGCGACCTCAGAGGCGATTTCCATCGGTCATGATCGGAGTTCTCTTCATATTCCATCACCGTAGAGTCGTGCTATCTTATCATAATCAACATAATCACCTTTCATCAGCCGAATTAAAGGTAATTCCTCAGGAACCCTAATTTTGACGAATTTGGGGGATTTCGGGATTTGAGGGTTTAGTTCCGAATTGTTCATCTATATTACGATATTCTTCACCGAGTGTGATTATTGAATGATTCCAAATCCAGTTTCCTTGATTTTAATCCGCGAATTATCAATACGGGAAGATTTTGCGTAAACCCTCACCCGTATTGATTGAACGTCTATTGTCGTTATTTGTAATCGGGGTTTTGGGAGTATTCCTTTCGATTATTGATGTCCGTTGGGACTGAGTTATGCTAATTCTTCATTTAGGAACCGTCGTTTTCCATTCGGATCATCCGTAGTCATTTTTCACTTCCAATTCTTCGAAGAATGTCTCAAAGGCAAGTACTTTACATTTGTTTACATGTTCTAGTATTTGAATTATGGCTGTATCATGGTTGTTGTGGATGGTTATGTGTATGTTCACCTAGGGACGGTCCGACGGGGCCTCTAGGGATACGTATTGCCGTGAGTGTGCGTATCGTGAACTGTGGTTAGCCACCCAGGGATGTCCGACGGGACTCTGCGGGGTACGGTGGTCGTGAGTCTCGTACCAACGGTTAACTTTGAATTGTGATTTGTTGGAGATAATGTGTTTTGTGATTGTAAATATTCCGGAATATAAAATATTTTCTAAAATGACTTTTTGGCGCATATATTCATCTGATTAGAATGTAGTTCAAATGTATTGTACTTGCACTAGCTGTTGTCGCTAACCCCTTAAATGGGGGAAATACTTTTTGTATTTCAGGTATTGATCGTGGGGATAAACGAGCACTCGAGACGTATGAGGATGATGGGCAAGCATGATATTGTCCAGTATTTGATTTTCGATGTTATGTCTGTCGGTTACTATTGATGTCTGATTTTGGGATTTATGTATTATAAAATTGGTTTAAGTACTCAGTACTTAGGTTTGAAATTGTTAATGTTGTGTTCCCGTTTTGGGAAATGGATTTGATGTCAGAATTTAATTGTCGGTTTGTAGTCTTTTATTTGAATTGTCATTTTATTAATGATAGCTTTTCGTTGTCGAATGTCTTGTTGGTATGTTAGCCTGGTGGATTCCACAGTGTGGGGTCCACGACGCTGTAATATGCCCTGAACGTCTTGGGGGTGTTACACATGAACATCATAATATTCAAGAGGAAATATTGTATGAAGACGATTTCACTTGTATCTCAATGGTAGATACATCAAATATTCACTTAAGTGATTAGTCGGCGAACTTATTCACAAAGGTGTTGCCGACATCAACATTCAGAAGACTAGTACACAGGATCGGAATGCGTCAACTCAAAGATCTTATGTAATCGATTTCAGGGGGGTAGCTGTACTCTTTTTCCTTCGATCGGGTTTTTTTCGACTGGGTTTTCCCGACAAGGTTTTAATGAGGCAGCATGTATTAAAGGTCATTAAAGGGGGAGTGTTGTAATTAATGTATTTATTAATGAATGACCTTTATACCCCTGAACCCTAGATGTGTACCTATAAATAAAGGCTTTTGGCCCTCATAAAAATACACACATTATTCTTCTTCTCTTTCAATTTCTCTCTTTTTTCTCTCAAGTTTATAACAAATATCATATAATTTTAAATTAAACTAATCACTGGTTTCATTATAATTTCAATGGGGGCACATAACATCTCAAACTAATTAAGTTGGGACGAACTTTTATGAGGGTCGTTAATAATTTATTTTTCAATCTAAAAATCAATAATTTATTAAGGTACCCAAAATTAACACTGAACATTAAATGCTAAAAAGATAGAAATATAGTTGAAACCAAATCAAACCAAACCAAACATACCCAGTATATTCCGCTCAGATCAGGGTTTGAGGAGGGTAAGATGTACACAGATCATGCCCCTACTTTTTACAGTAGGGAGGCTGTTTCCGTGAAGACCCCCAGCTTAGTGCCCAGCCAAGTATTGAGTGATATTTACGAAGAAGCATATAATACGAAAAAGTTCAAAACCATACTTGAGCTCATGGCTTAATTCACATGAGACTTACCTAAGGGGACTTTGGCAACTGCACTCTCGATGAACGTTGCTCTAACAGAAGAGAGGTTGACTCTGCGCACAGCTCCCTGTAAAAAATACACCACACGAAGGCAATAGGATAAAATATACAATAAAAGTAAAAAATTGCAATGCTCTAGGTCAAAGCTAACCGAGACAACTCAACCCTGAGGCTCTCAACTACAGCACCGCTCCCTACAAAAGAATCCACAACTCTGATCTGGGCCCTCCAAGAGCACCTATCAACAGTCATGGTCTCGGAAAGGTTTAAGGCCTTCAAATCTAATCTCAGCTGCTCCTCCCACGTCCTCCTCGTCTGCCTCTCCTCCTCTCCCCGACAACCAATAAACTCTCGACCCTTCTCACCGGAGCAGATGCCTGCCTCCTGCGGACGTGGCCAAACTATCTCAATCTCCCTTCCCTAACTTTCGCCGAAATGGGCGCCACTTCTAGCACGTTCCTGAAAACCCCGTTCGAGATTCTATCCAACATTGTGCGACCACACGATCAACGTAACATTCTCATTTCAGCCGCTTCCAACTTGCTCTCAAGCGACTTCTTCATCGCCCAACATTCGGAGCCATACAACATTGCAGTTCGGATTGCCGCTCTATACAGTTGAAATAACTTAAATGTCATTCTTTTTAGTACAAGAATGTAGATCGGATTTTTTTAACCAGTTAATTATATTCAAAGTTTACAAATAAATTATCCAATAATTAGTCATCGACAAAGATATTTTTTTGATTGAGCTGAACAAAAAAAAAATAAAAATCCACACTATTAGAGCAAAATGCATTACTAGGTGTAGGTTACAAAATGAAAATAAAATACAAATTGATTTGCAATATTTTTTTGAGAAATATAAAAATTATCTAAAACGAAAGTAAAATTCGTAAATGTGTTGATTACATAAAAGTATTGGATAAAATATAGACATAAAATTTATATTTAATGCTATACCTTTTATTAATATTAAACCAATTTTTATAATTTTATATTATTCATCTTTTTTCACATACCCATGCTATAGTTTTTTTTTTTTTTTTTTTTTTTTTGACCAGGTTGAATCGCAGGGTTGTATCCGATCTCATTCCTACCCCGGTTAAATCGCGAGTTATGCCTCGGCCGGTTTTGAGGATCTTGTTGAATAAACACGCGAGTTTAAATCGCGAAAAGAGCGGATGCTCCCACGGTGATTGAACCACGCTGCGTCTTGTGAGGCGAAAAGGTATCCTCCTTTGCAAATTTACTTCTCCATTAAGAAACTATCTTTTAGTTTCTACATGGGTTTTAAGAAATTAATTGGGTGTATTTTGATTGGAATAAGAGTCTCACTTTTCTTGTAATCTTCGATTTTTTAATCATTTAGTTTTATAAGTAAAACTGAACAGGAATTAAAACAATGATTAATTTAAAAAAAATTGATGAATCAAAACAATGATTAATTTTAACAGTAGAACTGAGCACGAAAAAAAGGACTAAATTGTTGGAGGAAAAAAAGTGACCAATGATATCTTCACATTAATTTGAAATAGTCAATTGATGTGACCTAATGTTTAGAGGGAATTTCTCAAAATATAAATTTTTTAAAAGGCAATTGAAGAAAAAATTGAAATGCATTCATTGTGACATTCAACGAAAGACTAAACACACTCCCAAAAGCTTACGTTCAGCAACATGGCTGACAAAGGAAAGAGGCTAAATCTATCTATCCATGTCTGAAAGAAACATGGTAGCTCAGTGGCTTCTTCAAAACAGCTGCAGTGGAAAATTTAGGCATGGATCTCAAAAAGAGATTGAACACACTTTTGGTATAGCAAAAAGATTGTGTCTACAATCTGGAAAGCAGCAAAGGAGTAGCTGGCCTCGGGAGAACCTGTCTTTTATATATATATATATATATATATATATATATGTATCAAAAATGAAAGGTATACATCATAAATATAAAATGGTTCTTGATGCAGATAAAGTTAAAATATTTTCTGTGCTTGAAAGATCTTCAACAAGAAAGATGGCGTTAGGGCTTTATGTTAGCAAAAGTTTTTTAAGAAGATGGATCAAATAGAAGCAAGTAAGGGCACATACAAGCACAATCAAGCCAACACTTACTAATCAGAACAAACTTTCTAGGCTGAGATGGAGTTTGAGTCGGTTGAATTCTGAGTTTTCAAATGGAGAAGTTAGATTTCATGGCATGCACAACATATTACACATAGATGAAAATGGTTTTATATGACCAAGACATATAATAGGAGCTACCTTCTGCCAGATGAAACAGATACCTATAGGTCATGCAAGTCGATTCACAATTCAATTAATTTATCAACAACCAAATTCTCTAGATTCAAATGTGAATGATCTTGGTTTTCCTAGAGCCATCCAATCATTACAAGGTGACAAGATAGAAAGTGGTGTGGATGAATTATTAAGGAATATGACTAGCTCATATCAAGAACTTTTGTTGGGCTACGGTCTAGCATCCTGCCTGCATGGGCTTAAAAATACATGAGGTGCGGCCTTCGATTCGACTTGTGAGATCTGTACTAGGAAGTAGTAAATAAATTGATTTGGACTACTCATAGCAACAAGATGCATCTTCTTTTCTAGTGGTCATGTCATAGAAAATCCAAAGTTAATCGTGCTTGGCCTGGAGTAGTTATGAGATGGGTGACCCACTGGGAAGTTTCTCAGCATGCGCATGAGTGAGGAGAAAACACGCTAGAAAATACTTGTTTTGGTGCAGTGAGGATAGTCTACATCATTATGGGGACCAACAATTGGTGTCAGAGCAGGTCACGGGTGCGGATACCCTCGGAATATCCTACAGTGGAGGCTTCCAGAGCATTGGAGCAAATAATTAACGGTGGATACTGTATTCTTGGGTCTTACAACATTCCTCCTCAATTGTTGAGTAAAAGCATGAAAACTTACAGTTAGTCAGGCTGTAGCATTCCCAATTCTTGTCGAAGAATACAGAATCTGGCTGTGCTGAGAGGCTTGGTAAAGATGTCGGCTAATTGGATATCTGTATGAACTTTCTCGAGCCGAACATCCTTGTTCTCAACATGATTCTTAATGAAGTGATGCTTCATATGAATGTGCTTAGTATGCGAGTGCAATACAGGATTGTGCGTTATTGCAATTGCAATCGTGCTATCGCACATGATCGATGTTTCATTGACAGTGAATCCATAATCTTACAGCTGTTGTTGCATCCAAAGAATCTGATACAGCAACTACCAGCAGCATAGTATTCTGATTCAGCTGTGGAAAGCGAGTTTGCCAATTGCTTCTTACTGAACCAAGACACAAGTCTAGGTCCAAGAAAGTGACAAGTACCGCTTGTACTCTTTCTATCTAGCCTGCAGCCTCCAAGATCCGAGTCGCTGTAGCCGACCAAATCGAATCCGCCTTCTTTAGGATACCATAGTCCTCAATCGACTGTTCCTTTGACGTATTTCAGGATTCGTTTGGCTGTTGTGAAGTGTGATTCCTTAGGTGCTACTTGATATCGATCATACACTACTACAGCAAACTGGATATCAGGCCTGCTAGTTGTTAGGTACAGGAGTGAGCCAATAAGCTTCCTGTAGAGTGATTTATCAACCGGCTTTCCAGTTTCGTCAGCACTAATTTGTACGGAAGTGCTCATGGGGGTTGACGATGATTTGGAGTTGTTCATCCCAAATTTGTTGAGAAGCTCCTTGCTGTACTTTTTCTGGTTGATGAAGATTCCTGTAGGCAGCTGTTTTACCTGCAATCCTAGGAAATAACTAAGTTCTCTCATCATACTCATTTCAAATTTACTTTGCATGAGATGAGAGAACCTTTGACATGGATTAAAGTTAGTTAAACCAAATATAATATCATCTACGTATATTTGAACCATCAGGAGGTCATCGTCTTCCTGTATCTTAAATAGGGTCTTGTCCACAGCACCTTTCTCGAATCCATTGTTGGTAAGGTACAGGGACAGAGTCTCATGCCATGCTCTGAGTGCTTGCTTAAGTCCATACAGTGCTTTCCATAGCCTGTATACAAGGTCTCCACCTTCTGTGTTGACAAATCCTGGTGGTTGTTCAACATAGACTTCTTCGGCAAGGTCTCCATTCAGGAATGCGCTCTTGACGTCCATTTGATATACAATAAGGCTCTTATGGGTGGCAAAGGCTAGAAATATCCTAATGGCTTCTAGTCTGGCTACATGGGCAAATGTTTCATCATAGTCTATACCTTCTTCCTGTTTGTAACCTTGTGCGGCTAGAGGGGATTTGTTCCTTTGATATGTGGGTACAGCCTTCTTTCTGAACGACTGTTGGCGCTTTTGATATGCTCGGCGAGAATGCTGTTGGTTACGCCTTACAGGTCTGGATGTCTTAGGATTCCGCTGTCTGTGATATGACTGTGGTGGCGGAATGGCAGCCTTTGTTGTTCGCGGTGCAGCAGGTACCTTTACAGGACTCGGGATTTCTTCCGATACAGGAATGGGTTCCACACCCCTGACGAACACAGTACTAGTTTTTCTTTTATTGGAGAATGAGTTGTATCCTAAGCCACTTTTATCATGAGCATGTTTCCCGGTGATTAGAATTTCTTCCATCCTTTTAGATGATTTCTCGAAAGATTTCAAGATGGTCTCAAGTTCTCCTTATCGTTTTTCGAGAGTTTTTATTTTGGCTTGGAGCAGAACGAAATCATTTGTCTTTCTTTCACTGTGAGACTTAGCCTCATTTAGTTCGTGATCAAGTTGAAGATTGCTCTCCATGAGTTTTTCTTGATCGGCTTTGCTGTTTTCACAATCGACAGATATATTTTCGTTTTCTTCCCTCAGCTCTAAGTTAGAAATTTGGAGTTGTATGTTTTTATTTTTCAATGTCTCATGGGCCTTTTGAATGTTTTTAAATTCATTCATCATATTTTCAAAGGTATGAGATGCATTTACATGAGTAATTGAGGTTGATCTTACCTCATCA
The DNA here is from genome assembly GCA_033398695.1 of Orobanche coerulescens. Taxonomy (NCBI): domain Eukaryota; kingdom Viridiplantae; phylum Streptophyta; class Magnoliopsida; order Lamiales; family Orobanchaceae; genus Orobanche; species Orobanche coerulescens. The sequence goes on along the minus strand of CM065816.1, from coordinate 135,595,769 downwards.
TCGCTATCTTCGTCTTTCGGTATGTCTTTGACCATAAAGCACATATAGGCTTTATCTTCGAAGTCATCATCGGACAAATCACTGTCAGTGACTGCCTGAAGACATTCTTCGGACTTTGTTGGTGCGGGGGAGGCTTCTGATTCGCCAATCAGGGCCTTGAGCTTGTTTTTCCAAGCACGTCTTCTTTCGTCTTTATCTTGTTGCTCGCCTTCCGGCAACTTTTGAACTTTAGGGTGAGGATATTTATTTGCATAATGTCCTGGTTTCCTGCAATTGTAACACAGGTTAGCATCACTAGAGGAAGATTCGGTATTTACCTTGTGAACAGGCTTGGGCCTGTAGGGAGTCTTTCCAGACTGTTTGATGAATTTCTTGAATTTATGCATGAGGAGCGCCATTTCATCTTGTGACAAGATATCATCGTCACTGTCAGCATTCTTGTGGGTAGACTTGGATATGCTGGGCATGCTGTGTCTCCTATTGTATACATCGGCTAATGCTGTAGTTTTAGCAGGTGATTCTTCGGCTTTCTCTCTTCTGTCAATATCATACTCAAATGATTTTAGGTCAGAGAAGAAGTCAAAAGTAGATATGTCATTAAGGTTACATGACACACGCATAGCTGTGGTTTTAATGTCCCATCGGGCAGGGAGAGATCTGAAAATTTTTATGTTCTTCTCCTTTTGGGTATAAATTTTGCCCAATGCTTCAAGTTCACCAACAATGCCAGTGAATCTGAGGTCAAGTTCCTCAAGAGTTTTAGTTGGTTTCATTTCGAAAGATTCGGATTGCTGAGTTAGTTTTGAAATCTTGTTTTCTTTTGAGAGCTCAGTTCCCTCACAAATCATCTTGAGTTTTTCCCAGATTTCTTTGGCTGTCTTACATCTCTTTACCTTCGAGAACGTGCCTTTGTCAAGAGTGACAAATAGCGCATTCTTAGCAACATTGTCTAGTTTGGCGCATTTTCGATCATCTGTGGTCCATTGTTCGCGCTCTTTTTCGAGCATCTCGGCATGAGCTTAGCCTTCAATTTTTTCGGCCGTATTCACCTTCATGATTTTTCTAGGGCCTTCTTGGATGATATAAATCATCTCTTCATGCATAGCGGCAAGATGAGCCTCCATCCTAATTCTCCAGTCATCAAACTCGTTAATAGAAAACATTGGTACCTTATTAATCAGTGAGGTATCCATGTCTAAGATTATGAAGGATAAAGCAGTTTTCAAAAATAAGTGATTTAAGGATCTGATTCGATTAAAAATACGACTAATTCTTTTTACAATCAATCGCTCCGATACCACTTGTTGGTCACTAAGTATACAGAATACAGCTTGGAAAAGTGTTTTAAGCAACAAGCTGTACGATTTTTAAATAAGAGTGCGTAGCGGAAGTCTGTTAAGGTAAGTTGCTGTAAATACAGCAACTGGGTCTTCTCCTGTTTGCTTGGTGCGTACAGGGTATGCAGTGTATACTTATAAAGTAATCACAGTAATGAAAACAATAAGTGCAGAAGGTAAATGACACGATATTTAAAGTGGTTCGAGGTAAACCCCTCTACGTCCACTGGTCCTCCACACAGGAGTGAAAATGTTTATTATAAACACTACGTACACAACTACGTGTCTGTAATCAAACCTATCCTTATATCGTTCACACAGATTGATACAAAGACTGTCGCTTTCAACCGTTCATACAGATTGGTCAAAGCTTTCACTTGACTTGCTTCTTCACACACAGTTCCGAAGCTTCATCTTCAATGCAGATCCGTCACACATAGTTCAGGAAAAGCAAGGCTTTCTCAGTCCACACAGGGTTGATGGTTTTCTTCCAATGTAAGATCACGGGTTGAACAAAAGCTTGACTCCTTGAGCTTTGAGCTCATGATGTGTTGTTCAAGGTTGAGCACTTGTATATTTCTTCTCTCAGGATTGGCAGTATGCTGAAGAAATATGATTGCTCTTGATATACAGTTCTTGTGATGTTCACGAGTGTATCTCAGTATATCTCAGTTTGCTCAGTTTTCAGATATTGATCTTATGAATATTCGTATGTATGTTCGTGCGTGTATTCTCTGATCTTTAAACTTCGGGGTATACATAGCCTTTGGAGATATATCCGTTGGAAATATATCCGTTGAGCAAAAAAGTCCGTTCCAACGTGTTGATTGACTTGCACAGTACAAGATCCAGATTTTGCTCCTTGTCTGAAAATCTTTGTCGGCTAGTATTTAAATACTTTATACAGTGAGTATTTAAATACTTCTTTTCAAACGGTGGCTTGAATTTAGCATATAAAGTAGATTCCGTTCCAACTGTCTTCAGTCGTATTGGATAAGCATTGAAGATCTCAACACTTACAGCATGTATGTTGTATCCAACATGTTTCGTTTATGATGCTGTAGCTATAGCACTACCAATATCAGGGGTTTAGACGACGACTTAAAATCGTCGGCTAAAGGTCAATGTCGTCGGCTAATGACACGTCTTTAGTGTAACTATCGCAAGTGCACGATATCGTATCAAGTAGTAAGTGGACTTTTTGAGTCCGGTTTATCGATCCCACAAGGAAGTTAGGTTATATATTGAATTACACACTATTTAACTATTTGTTATAGAGATTTATAAGATTGAAACACACAATTTAAGAGTTTGGTTTGCCAATTGCAAAGAAAATTGCAATAATAGTTCTAAAATTCAAGGAAATAAAAGATTGCACTAATAATAGATTAATAGAAGATAAAATGAAATAGTTGGGATTACAAACTTAGTTCATCATTAGTTATAGAAGATGTATAAGAGATCATAACATGAATTTACTTATTATGTTGTGTATATTCGATTTTCCTTAAAAAGACGGTTTCTCTTTCGAACTATAAAGCGCCCCTTATATATTGAATCAATCCACTATATTTCTATGTTGATTGGCTTCAATACATAGCATTAGGTTTTATGAAAATAACTCAAAGAATCATCTAAGGTCTAGAGGTATATTTCTATCCCCTAGAACAACTTAGATTGAAGATCATTTGATCTAGTCAAACATATTTTCTTTCGAAACATATGAAGACCATAAATATCGTCATTTATTGGCCAAATAAATAAAGATTGTTAAAACAATGAAAATCACACACAATAATAAGTAATTCATAATAGATCTTTATAAAAACTTAAATAACATGACTAACCTTGTTTATAATCCCAACTAAGGTAACTTAGCCCATGAAGGGTTTAATAAACATAATACAAGCTTGAGTGGTCATTATTAGTTGAAAAAGAGAAAGAATTGATCCTAACTCCCTTAGTAGATAAAGGAGAAAGAAACAATAAACTCCCTGAACAACATATGCTACACCACTATTACACAAATCACTCAAGAACACAAGTGTGTTCTTCACACAAAAAGAAAATATTACAAAAAGTGGAAAATATAAGATGAATGATGAATAATGATGGATCAAAGGGGTCTATTTATACACCTAAAGTCATCTAATAGCTCCAAAACTCCAGCATTATTACATTAGATCGGATCAATGCCAGCCATCCCCTCAATAATAGACCAAAAGTATAAAAAATTACGCAATGATCAATAATCTGCCAAGAGTTACGGCCGTAACATTGAGGAGTTACGGCCGTAACTTGGATGACTTACGGCCGTAACATTGAGTAGTTATGGCCGTAACATGGCTACGGCTTTTTGCTTTGTGAATTACGCCCGTATGTTATGATGTTACGCCCGTATGGAGTTTCAGACTTCATTTTCAGCCCAGAATTTCTTAGACTTTGCGTTTTGCCCCAAATCTTCTTCGGATGATAACTTTTGATATATAACTCAGATTTTGAATCCCGAAAGACTGCCGAACTCGTCTCGGAAAGCCCTACAACATGAATACATAAACATTCAACAAAGACAATATTTTATAAACATGTTATTTCTTGAGTAAATCAGTAATTCAATCCGAGTAAGACTAGATTTACATCTTCATCCGATAAAAATAAAATTATTAAAAACTAATTAATTAAAAGCAAAAACGAGTAGACTACCTCAATTATGGGTGAAATTTATCGATACAAGCCATGGATAAGTGTATAAAACTGACACTTATCACACCCCCAAACTTGAATTCTTGCTAGTCCTGAGCAAGACTCTTTATTAATCACACTCCAAAAATAAAAATAAAAATAAGACACAAAAATAATAATACACACATAAATTAAGAAAAAAAAACAATCATATAAAAAGAGAAAAGGAGATCAAAATGCCATTAATACACAACAACCAGCTTTATACAGTAGATAGAAATGAATCAAGATTCAAAATAAATCTACTAATGATTTTGAAGTTAAAACACGGTTTTATTTTTTTAATTCCAAAATGCAAGGTTCCCCCCCCCCCCCCCCCAATCAAAAAGTTGATTATTCTTTCCCACTCGTGGTACACACGACTCCATTTAATGGTTGCTCTTGATCACTCGTTTATTTTTCGACTCAATATGAAGAAGAATTTCATCGGCGTCATCAAATATTGTGATTGTTCACGAAATTGAGTGTATTGAAATTCAGCCGCTAATTAATTCAAATCTGTTCATAAACTACATCCCTTTTAGTGATAGCTTTCACACCGTTATTTGCTAACGTGTAGCTCTTTTCACCAACACAATATCCATTTTTTTAGGTGATAGTTTTCACACCGTTATTTGCTAACATGTAGCTCTTTTCACCAACACAATATCCATTTTTTTTAGGTGATAGCTTTCACACCGTTATTTGCTAACGTGTAGCTCTTTTCACCAACACATTTTTCATCTCATGTGAGACGGCAGCTACGCACCAACAATGGTTAGTCCTTTATTTTTTGCAAAATTTTAGAACCCCCAAAATTAGGCAGCTGTTGCTGCTCAACACCTCTCCCTTATTTTCAACTAGACTCCTTTCACTAATGACTTTTTTAGGGAATAGAATTTTTGCAGAAAATCATTTATTAGTTAAGCATGAAAAATCAAAAACTCCACAAATTAAGTAAATTTCAGTTCTATTTTTCATCAACCGACTAATTCTTCTTTTCTCAAGGTAACGAATGACTCGATTTTATATGATAACTACAAGGCTTGGAAAGAGATATTAAGGCTCACAAATTTTGGAATATAAAATTTTTTACCGGTTAAAACGATTTTAGAAGCTTGTATATAGCTAACTTATTGGTGTTATGGCCAGATCTAGAAATCTCACAAATCAAAATATATATATATATATAAATATATACTAAAAAAATTAAGGCAAATAACCAAAACACACCAAAATACTAACACACCAAAATAACTTAAAACAAACCACACCCAAACTAGAAAATAAAACTGACCTCAGTTTTTAGAAATGAAAATCAAGTGAGAAAACAGAAAACTCCCTGAAATAAAAGTTGATGCTTGTGCTAACGCCATTTAGAATCTGCAAGAGAATAAATATACGAGGCAAATAACAAAAGAAAATAAAATATACTCGGAAGTATAACACAATTTTTAAGATGCGCTTCAAGAAAGTCCGAAGAGTCGCCTTACGCTGCCATCAATGCTTATATAAAAAAACAAACAATAAAAATTACAGCAATAAAATAACAATACATAAATCGCGAATAGATGCGCGTCAAGAGATCAAGAAGAAACTCCTTAAGCTGTCATCACTTAGCATGATTTTTACACACAATAGAAAGTAAAAATACACGAGGTCCGACATTGGTTATCAAAGGGAGAGGAATGAATCCACTTTTCATTTTCTCACGGTAAAATCTTCCATCCAGACAATTTTAGCTAGAGCTGGATCTGGTTGAGGAACAAATTCATTGAGTTTTTTTATTAGTTCTTCTGGTGTTGTTTCAACGACTATGATTCGTTTAGCACGCTCGGAAATAAAACCTTTTTCAGCAGAGTAGTCGATGAAAGATAGTAAACCATCAAAGAAACCATTGACATTAAGCAGGCCTATTGGTTTTTGATGAACATTTAGCTGGGGGGTAACCACATGAAAAAGTTCCTCCAGGGTGCCAAAACCACCGGGAAGGGTGATGAAGGCGCTAGAATTATTTGTCATGTGAGTTATGCGATCTTGCATATTTACAGATCTAAACTCATCTCCAATAGTTGCCCCGGTGATTTTACTTTCAGCCAAAGGTTTTGGAATTATTCCCAACACTCTTACTCCTTCCATATAGGCAGAAGCAGCAGCTCGTCCCATTAATCCTAGACTTCCTCCTCCGTAAACTACATGAATGCATTTTTCTCCTAAGGTACGACCCAAGTTGTGGGCTGCTTCAGTAAAGTATGCCTCTTTTCCATAACTAGCTCCACCGAAAATGCAGACTGTGCTAAATTTTTTTGTGGAAGATGATGACTCCATTTTTGAAAAGAAATTTATTTGAGAGAAAAAGGAAAAAAGTACAAGTTTGAGGGATGAATAAAAGAAATAAGCACAATTTATTTATAGAAGAAAAATGAGGAAAAATTGTTTAACAAGTTTGTGATTGCGTTGATTGCGCTTCAACTACTCAATAAAATAATGAATGCATTGATCGCGTATCACCCCTTTTTTATTCAGAAAATCTTCCCTTACGACAAAAATAAAAGATACTCACGTGTATGTACAGTAGTTATGATTGTGGCTCACATCTTCCTCTGATTTTACGTTCAGAAACGGCCTAAACGCCTTCTATGAGTCGGGGAGAAGCTTCCCATCCAATTTTCTTACAAATTGGCAAACATGGTCTTTTAACGTCAGATTCCCAAGACGTTGTTCATATTATGGTTTGAATTTATTCCACAAACATCGAATTCCGTAATGTACGAGTCCACTAGGATGCGTGTCAAGAGAAATTTCGATATTATCTAAATTCTCTTTATTCATGTAATATCCGCATTTTTCTTTCCCTCGTAATTGTATTTCCGGTGTAATTCTCGATTTTAGTGACTCTCGTGTATCCTTCAGTGTAACTTTTCCGTTATCTTTTGATCTGATTCTCGTAATTGTTGTGCGGAACCGCTGCTTTGGGTTGCCGTGGATTCATTCTATGCTATGATGCGTTTTGAGGTGTTCCGTTTGACGTTTCGTTCATAATCCGGTATTTTGGGTCGTTTATATTACGTATCTAGCGACGCTAAATTTTACGTATAGCGACGCTAGAAATCCATTGGTAGCGCACGCTACGTTTAATTCGTAGCGCACGCTAACGATTTAGCCACAGGAGTGGCAGTTTCACTCCCGTGCCTCTCGACTATCGGATTAGCGCACGCTATCTTGTCTAGCGCACGCTAATGTCGGGAGACTAGCGCACGTTAAGTTGTTCAAGAGCGCGCTAGTGTGACTGTCGATCTTGGGCGCTTTACTACCGAATTCAATCGATTCTAGTTAGCGCACGCTACGCCTGGTATGGTAGCGCACGCTAACGGTCGTGAGGTTTGGGCGGTTAGCTCGGACTCGGCCGATGTTCGGGTAGCGCACGCTATTGGTCGATAAGCGCGCTACCGATAGGTTATTAGCGCACGCTACGCATGCATGGTAGCGCACGCTAACGCAAAAACCCAGCTTCGGACTCGGACGCTAACAGAGGGTTGGTAACCTATCCGTTAGCGCACGCTAACCTTGAGGTCTTAGCGTGCGCTAACACTCCTGGTTATATAAACCAGGAGTTGGCCGAGATAATCACAAAATCTCATTTCTTCCTCTTTCCGCGGCCGAGCGACTCCGAGCGATTTGAGGCGATTTTCTTCCTCCAATCACTTGAGATTCTTGTGCTTGAGTTCTTGGTGTAAGACTAACATCATCCACTTGTGTTTCTCATCCTAAATCCAAGGTAATCTCTTAGAACCCTACTTTTGGATAATTTGGGGTTTTGGGATTTTCTTCCGATCCGTTCCGTTTCGTTGATGGATTCATGATGAATATGATTATTCTTGTTGGTATTCTTAGTTTCCCTACGGGTTCATGGTATATTTCGTGATTTTTACGGAATCGAGAGGGTTCGGTTGTGGTCCGCCCTCGTTGTTGTTCATATACGAATATACATGAATCGTAGGCGGGTTTCCGGGAGTATTCCATTTCCATAATCGTTTAGAAGTGGTTGTGATTGTGCTATTCAAATCGTTAGGTTCATTTCCGCCGGTTCCTTGCGGTCGTGTTCAACTCTTCCGTTCCGTTCGTGTCATCGTCTAATTAATCGAGGCAAGTATCCTTATGAACTTACAATCTTGACATAGTAGTTTTGTATGAGAAATTGTGTGTGTGTGTGTATGCTCACTACGGGTTAGACTCGACGGGGTCTCGGTAGGGTTCCACGGCCGTGGACCGCGAGCTTGCTTTTAACCATGTGGGTTAGACCCGACGGTCTCGGCAGGATCCACGGCCGTGGGTCCGCGGTTAATTGTGGTGCATTTTACAAATGTGGTTTGATCATTGGCATTTAGGAAATGAGCGTTTTGGAAACTATGATTTCTTGATGGCATGCATTACTATATGTGTAAGATGTAAAATGTTCATTTGGTTACTTGTACTAGCGTAATTGCTAACCCTCTGGGACCCGTTTTGGGGAAATTCGTTTTATGAATTTCAGTGTCGTTCATCGAGACGAGCGGGCCTTGGACCAAAGACACGGATGATGGCCGTGCGTGATGATGGTGCACGAGTGATGTTTTAGTGTCTTTTACCTTTTTGTTTTTTGTGGTTTTGAACTAATAGTTGTACTCGAGTACTTAAGGGGTTCTTGTTCGTTTGAATTGTATTGTTGCTTATTATGTTGTGTTGGATGATGATGTTATATTGACCGGTTGAACCGGGTGGATTGTTCTATTTTGCGTCTTTATGACGTGGTGTTATTTTATCGTTTCTATGAGTCGTTGTGTATGATGCTGTTCAGCCTGGTGGGTCCCATATAGGGATTCACGGCGCTGTAATATACCTCGGATATCCTGGGGGTGTTACAGAAAATGGTATCGGAGCGCTAGGTTTATGGATACCTAGGCTTGTTGGTTTATTGGGTCTTGTGGTGTTTGGTTTTGCACATCATCGTCACGCTGCCATGATTCCGGTACTACCAGTGTCCGTAAGTTTTCTTTCCTTTGTTCATTAATTTCTTGTATCGTACCCTTGATTCTCGACTTGTAATTGTTCTTTTCTTGTACTGATCCTCGTATGGCTTTTGCTACTTATTTAACTCCAGTATGGATCTTTGGAAGAGGTCGTGGTCGCGGTCGTGGTCGTGGACGCGCCAGGGACGTGGGGCGGCCGGGGCGGCCACGTCACGTCTTGAGCCGGCGACGGGCGACCGTCATAGCCATGCTTCTTCTCGAGAGCGTGCGATCTTGGTATTGCGGCCGTTATGCAAATGATGGTGAACCAAATGGCGGCAATAGCTCAAAGTGTTCGTAACCCGGATCAAGCCCATGCTAATCGGGCGGAGCGGACCGTTGGCTCCAAGATGTCATCAAGATGCATCCTCCTCAGTTTTCGGGAGCTTCAGACCCGATTGGCTGGGAAGGGTGGATCAAGGAGATGTCTAAGGTCTTCGTTGCCACTAACTGTCCCGAGGACCGTAAAGTCCCTATTGCTCAATATTTTCTCACCGGGACGCCACTGACCGGTGGGAGGCCGTTGGGCCCAAAGACCATCTTTGCCGTGGTGAGTTCCAAGAGTTGATGGAGATCGAATATTGCCGTGGCGATCGGACAGGCTCGGGTACATGCTTTTTATGATGCTCAACCACGGGATATCCCCGTAGCTCAAGCCATTGCTGATTTTAACAAAGAGTTGGGTTATGTGAAGACCCAAGTTGTCGAGGAGAGTGACAAGATTTTCCATTTCTCCAGACGGATGAAGTTGCCGATCCGGGACTATATGTCGGGGCTCGTATGCACTACATTGAAGGATTATCAGAGTAGGGCCCTTGCTTATGATATGTCGGTGACGGCGAGTGAGGCGGCCCGCGAGAGTAAGAAGCAGAAGTCCGCTGGGAACTTTTCGGGCCACAAGAGTGGGGGTCGGCAGAGATCCCAATCGCTAACTTCCCACCGCGGTGGTCCAGCCTGTTCACTGGGTCCTCGTGGAACTACCGGTGCTCCTTATCGTGATGTGAAGTGTTTCAATTGTGGTCGACGGGCCACATCGTCGTGTTTGTCCGAACCCTTTGGCCGACGTGTAATCGGGCAGGGCTCGGGTCACAAGGCCGCTTTGTGCCGAGAGAGAGAAAATTCTTGGTGCCCGGCTTCCATTCCAGCGCCTAGGGAACCAAGTGTGAATCGAGGATCGTTTGTTCCTCGCCTCCGCCGAGTGCTAGTCGGGGAGAGGTCGGTCAGCCTCTAAGGGGGAGCTTCCGGTGTCGGCTCCGCCCACCCGCGTGTCTATGAGATGCGGAGAGCCGATGATCCAAGCTACCGTAGCGGCAGTACCGTTTATATTCTTTCTCATCCCGTCGGTGTGCTTTTCGATTCGTGCTACGCATTCATTCATATCTACGGATTGTGTGCGCCGTTTGAATCTCGACCGTTTGACGCCTTGTGAGCCCTTCATCGTTAAGCTTCCTAGCGGTGATAGGATCGTTGGTGATCGGGAGGTTCGAGGCTGCTCGTGCTTATTTGTGAGAGGACTTGGCCCTCTAATCTTATTGTTGTGAGTATCGAGGGTGAGGATTTGACTCTTGGTGATGATTGGCTCGAGCGGCATGGTGCGATCATGAACTACCGCACGAGAATCATTACCATGTTGGCCGATGATGGCAGAGCACTCTTTCGCGGGCGAAAGAGGGGAACCGTAAACTTCGTTATTAACGCCTTGAAGGCGATGAAACTCTGCGAAAGGGATGTATTGGTTATTGGTGCTATGCCTTGAAGGCGGAGAGCGGTGGAGTCGAGCTTTCGTCGATTCCAATCGTTAATGAATTTCTGATGTTTTTCTGACGAGTTACCGGATTACCACCGGATCGAGAGGTCGAGTTCACTATAGAGTTAGAGCGGTGCGGCTCCTATCTCGAAGGCGCCCTATCGCATGGCACCTTCAGAGATGTCCGAGTTGAAGAAGCGATTGAGTGAGCTTCTTGAGTCGGGGTATGTTCGACCGAGCGCCTCGCCTTGGGGCGCACCGGTCTGTTTGTGCGGAAGAAGGATGGTTCGCTACGTTTGTGTATCGACTATCGCGAACTAAACAAGGTGACCATCAAGAACAAGTATCCTTTGCCGAGAATTGTGACTTGTTCGATCGATTGCGAGGAGGCTGTATTCTCGAAAATTGATTTGAAATCGGGATACTATCACCCGGTGAGAGAGAGTCCGATGTGCCAAACAAATTTTTCGGACGAGGTACGGACATTATGAGTTCGTAGTCATGCCTTTCGGGTTAACTAATGCGCCGGTGGTGTTCATGCAATTGATGAACAAAGTTTTTATCGAGTATTTGGATAAGTGCGTCGTCGTCTTTATTGACGATATTCTTGTTTATTCGAGGAATGAGGAAGAGCATGCCCATCATTTGCGGATAGTGTTGGACATTCTAAGGACCGAGCAACTCTATGCAAAGTTCTCGAAATGTGAGTTAAGGTGAAGGAAGTGATGTTTTTAGGTCACGTGATTTCGGTAGGGGGTTCGTGTGGATCCGCAGAAGATTGAGGCCGTATTGGATTGGGCACCGCCCAAGAATGTGAAGGAGCTCCGTAGTTTCTTGGGTTTGGCTGGCTACTACCGTAGGTTCGTAGAGGGTTTCTCGAAACTAGCCCGGCCACTTACGCAGTTGCTCCAGAAATCCGAGAAGTTCGTCTGGAATGACGAGAGGCAGTCGAGTTTTGAGGGACTGAAGAAGCGTTTGACTTCAGATTTTGGCGTTGCCATGTGGCAACGAGGGTTTTGCCGTTTATAGCGATGCTTCGGGTCGTGGTCTTGGGTGTGTATTAATGCAGCACGGCAAGACCATTGCCTATGCATCGAGACAGTTGAGGCCGTATGAGCTGAACTACCCTACTCATGATTTGGAGTTAGCGGCAGTCGTTTTTGCGCTCAAGATTTGGCGTCACTATCTTTTCGGCTCCACATGTCAGATTTTTACTGATCATAAAAGTCTGAAATACATATTTACTCAGCGAGAGTTGAATATGAGGCAGAGGAGGTGGTTAGAGTTGATTAAGGATTATGACCTCGAAATCCTTTATCATCCGGGCAAGGCGAACGTTGTGGCCAACGCCTTGAGTCGGAAACCAGTTGCGCTGCGAACGCTTGAGATCCTTACACCTCAGACTGAGCTTCGGAGGGCTTTGATCGAGTTAGATGTTGAGGTCTTGTTGCCGGGAGCCGTCGGGCAACTTCGTGCTTTAGAGATTTCGTCGTCTTTGATCGATGAAATTAAGTCAAGGCGATTAGAGGATCCGATGATTACTCAAATCCGAGAGAACGTTCTTAAAGGAAAGTCTCCTGGATTTGTGATTCACGAGGATGGTGTTTTGAGATTCAGTCGGCTTTGTGTGCCGAACGACTCGAGTTGAGGCGAGTATTTTACGGGAGGCCCATGCTACACCTTATTCCGTTCATCCCGGTACGAGTAAGATGTACAAGGACACGAGGAGAAATTTGGTGGAATGATATGAAGGATGAGGTCGCACGCTTGTAGCGAGATGTTTGACTTGTCGTAGTCAAAATCGAGCATCGAGACCGTCAGGTTATTGCAGTCACTTCGCTCCGAATGGAAATGGGAAGATATATCGATGGATTTCGTTACGAGTTTGCCGAGATCGAGGTCGGGCATGAATATGGTATGGGTGATTGTTGATCGCGACCAAGTCGGCACATTTTCTCGGGCATCAAGGACACTTGGGGCCGGAGAAGTTAGCTCGTGTGTTTATTGCGCAGATCGTGAGACTTCACGGTACTCGAAGTCTATTGTTTCGGATCGTGACGGCCGCTTTGTATCGCACTTCCGGCGGTGCATAAGGCGTTAGGTACCGGTTGCGTTTGAGTACCTCTTTTCATCCCAGCAGATGGATCGGAACGCACTATCCAGACGTTCGAGGACTTGTTGCGTGCTGTGCTCTCGATTGGAGTAGTGACTGGGAGGAACATTTGCCGTGATCGAATTCACGTATAACAATAGTTGGCACGCGTCGATTCGGATGGCACCGTATGAGGCACTTTACGGGCGGCGATGTCGATCACCGATTTGTTGGAATGAGGCGTCCGATTTGGTCGGGACCGAGCCGGATGTCGTTTTAGAGACGAGGCGGAAGGTAGAGTTAATTCGGGAACGGATGTTGGCGCCAGTCGGCGTAAGTCGTATGCCGACGTCCGTCGTCGACCTTTGGAATTCGAGGTGGGAGACCACGTTTTGCTAAAGGTGTCGCCGACGAAGGGAGTTTTTCGTTTCGGGAAGAAAGGGAAGTTGAGTCCGAGATTTATCGGCCCCTTCGAGATCCTCGAGCGAGTAGGTGGGTTGGCATACCGTTTGGCGTTACCTCCGGCCTTGAGTCATGTTCATAGCGTTTTCCATGTTTCCCGATTGAGGAAATATGTCCTGATCTAGCCACATCATCGATTATGGTGAGATTGATGTCGCCAAAGATGTTACTTTCGAAGAGCGCCCTTTGAAGATTTTGGAACATCGTGAGAAACGATTGAGGCATAAGACCATACCTTTGGTCAAGGTGCAGTGGTCGAGACACGGTGTCGAGGAGGCAACTTGGGAAACCGAGGATAGCATGCGTGCTAGGTACCCCGAGTTGTTTGTTCCTTAAGTTTCGGACGAAACTTATTTTTAGAGGGGTAGAATGTAATATCCGCATTTTCTTTCCCTCGTAATTGTATTTCCGGTGTAATTCTCGATTTTAGTGACTCTCGTGTATCCTTGAAAGGTAACTTTTCCGTTATCTTTTGATCCGATTCTCGTAATTGTTGTGCGGAACCGTCGTTTCGGGTTGCCGTGGATTCATTCTATGCTATGATGCGTTTTGAGGTGTTAGTTTGACGTTTCGTTCATAATCCGGTATTTTGGGTCGTTTATATTACGTATCTAGCGCACGCTAAATTTTACGTATAGCGCACGCTAGAAATCCATTAGTAGCGCACGCTACGTTTAATTCGTAGCGCACGCTAACGATTTAGCCACAGGAGTGGCGGTTTCACTCCCGTGCCTCGAACTATCGGATTAGCGCACGCTATCTTGTCTAGCGCACGCTAATGTCGGGAGACTAGCGCACGTTAAGTTGTTCAAGAGCGCGCTAGTGTGACTGTCCAAGATCTTGGGCGCTTTACTACGAATTCAATCGATTCTAGTTAGCGCACACTACGCTGGTATGGTAGCGCACGCTAACGGGTCGGTGAGGTTTGGGCGGTTGGCTCTTTGGACTCGGTGATGTTCGGGTAGCGCACGCTATTGGTCGATAGCGCGCGCTACCGATAGGTTATTAGCGCACGCTACGCATGCATGGTAGCGCACGCTAACGGCAAAAACCCCGCTTCGACTCGGACGCTAACGGGAGGGTTGGTAACCCTATCCCGTTAGCGCACGCTAACCTTGAGGTCTTAGCGTGCGCTAACACTCCCTGGTTATATAAACCAGGGAGTTGACCGAGATAATCACAAAATCTCATTTCTTCCTCTTTCCGCGGCCGAGCGACTCCCGAGCGATTTGAGGCGATTTTCTTCCTCCAATCACTTCAGAGATTCTTGTGCTTGAGTTCTTGGTGTAAGACTAACATCATCCACTTGTGTTTCTCATCCTAAATCCAAGGTAATCTCTTAGAACCCTACTTTTGGATAATTTGGGGGTTTTGGGATTTTCTTCCGATCCGTTCCGTTTCGTTGATGGATTCATGATGAATATGATTATTCTTGTTGGTATTCTTAGTTTCCCTACGGGTTCATGGTATATTTCGTGATTTTTACGGAATCGAGAGGGTTCGGTTGTGGTCCGCCCTCGTTGTTGTTCATATACGAATATACATGAATCGTAGGCGGGTTTCCGGGAGTATTCCATTTCCATAATCGTTTAGAAGTGGTTGTGATTGTGCTATTCAAATCGTTAGGTTCATTTCCGCCGGTTCCTTGCGGTCGTGTTCAACTCTTCCGTTCCGTTCGTGTCATCGTCTAATTAATCGAGGCAAGTATCCTTATGAACTTACAATCTTGACATAGTAGTTTTGTATGAGAAATTGTGTGTGTGTGTATGCTCACTACGGGTTAGACTCGACGGGTCTCGGTAGGGTTCCACGAAGCCGTGGACCGCGAGCTTGCTTTTAACCATTGTGGGTTAGACCCGACGGTCTCGGCAGGATCCGAAGCCGTGGGGTCCGAAGCTAATTGTGGTGCATTTTTACAAATGTGGTTTGATCATTGGCATTTCCGGAAATGAGCGTTTTGGAAACTATGATTTCTTGATGGCATGCATTACTATATGTGTAAGATGTAAAATGTTCATTTGGTTACTTGTACTAGCGTAATTGCTAACCCCTCTGGGGACCCGTTTTGGGGAAATTCGTTTTATGAATTTCAGGTCAGGTTCATCGAGACGAGCGGGCACTGGACCAGTACACGGATGATGGCCGTGCGTGATGATGGTGCACGAGTGATGTTTTAGTGTCTTTTACCTTTTTGTTTTTTTTGTGGTTTTGAACTAATAGTTGTACTCGAGTACTTAAGGGGTTCTTGTTCGTTTGAATTGTATTGTTGCTTATTATGTTGTGTTGGATGATGATGTTATATTGACCGGTTGAACCGGGTGGATTGTTCTGTTTTGCGTCTTTATGACGTGGTGTTATTTTATCGTTTCTATGAGTCGTTGTGTATGATGCTGTTCAGCCTGGTGGGTCCCATATAGGGATTCACGGCGCTGTAATATACCTCGGATATCCTGGGGGTGTTACAATTCAGACCATCCTTAATGAACTGAATTTTATCTTCTCTGTTTGTAGATAATATTCCTAAAGATCGACATTTTAAATTACAGTTCCATCTAGCACATTTATAGCAAATGGCTATTATCTTTACTCGTCGTTTCTTGGCATATGAACTTTTTCCTAGCCCTGGTAAAAATCTAGTAGGTATTTCTGTGAATTCACCTGCTATTCTCACTTTGGCTTCAATAATGAATCTTATGTCGAAAGGTATGTTTTATTCATAAGCAACCTCATCCTTTCAAGTCTCGTCTTATAAATTTTTTAAATGACATTTTTGCTCAGAAAAAGAAATCTTTTTTCATTTTTATTCAAAGTTTCTTCCATGATAAAAAAAATAAAAATAAAAGAGAAAATATCTACAAATATCAGTTGTTGTGGAAAACTGAAGAATCCGACTTTAATAGTCACGGAGTACCGTTATCCGCCACATGACCGGACAAACACAATTGAGTACTAAGTTACAACGTCGAAAAATTATATCCTATAACAATAGTTTACAATGTAAGATTTCAAAAATAACACTTATACTTCCCCGGCAACGGCGCCAAAAACTTGACACGTCTTTAGTGTAACTATCGCAAGTGCACGATATCGTATCAAGTAGTAAGTGGACTTTTTGAATCCGGTTATCGATCCCACGAGGAAGTTAGGTTATATATTGAATTACACACTATTTAACTATTTGTTATAGAGATTTATAATATTGAAACACACAATTTAAGAGTTTGGTTTGACAATTGCAAAGAAAATTGCAATAATAGTTCTAAAATTCAAGGAAATAAAAGATTGCACTAATAATAGATTAATAGAAGATAAAATGAAATAGTTGGGATTAAAAACTTAGTTCATCATTAGTTATAGAAGATGTATAGGAGATCATAAGATGAAAATACTTATTATGTTGTGTAGATTCGTTTTTCCTTAAAAAACGGTTTCTCTTTCGAACTATAAAACGCCCCATATATATTGAATCAATCCACTATATTTCTATGTTGATTGGCTTCAATACATAGCATTAGGTTTTATGAAAATAACTCAAAGAATCATCTAAGGTCTAGAGGTATATTTCTATCCCCTAGAACAACTTAGAGTGAAGATCATTTGATCTAATCAAACATATTTTCTTTCGAAACATATGAAGACCATAAATATCGTCATTTATTGGCCAAATAAATAAAGATTGTTAAAACAATGAAAATCACACACAATAATAAGTAATTCATAATAGATCTTTATACAAACTTAAATAACATGACTAACCTTGTTTATAATCCCAACTAAGGTAACTTAGCCCATGAAGGGTTTAATAAACATAATACAAGCTTGAGTGGTCATTATTAGTTGAAAAAGAGAAAGAATTGATCCTAACTCCCTTAGTAGATAAAGGAGAAAGAAGCAATAAACTCCCTGAACAACATATGCTACACCACTATTACACAAATCACTCAAGAACACAAGTGTGTTCTTCACACAAAAAGAAAATATTACAAAAAGTGGAAAAATATAAGATGAATGATGAATAATGATGGATCTAAGGGGTCTATTTATACACATAAAGTCATCTAATAGCTCCAAAACTCCAGCATTATTACATTAGATCGGATCAATGCCAGCCATCCCCTCAATAATAGACCAAAAGTATAAAAAATTCCGCAATGATCAATAATCTGTCAAGAGTTACGGCCGTAACATTGAGGAGTTACGGCCATAACTTGGATGACCTACGGCCGTAACATTGAGTAGTTACGGCCGTAACATGGCTACGGCTTTTTGCTTTGTGAATTACGCCCGTACATTATGATGTTACGCCCGTATGGAGTTTCAGACTTCATTTTCAGCCCAGAATTTCTTAGACTTTGCGGTTTGCCCCAAATCTTCTTCGGATGATAACTTTTGATATATAACTCAGATTTTGAATCCGGAAAGACTGCCGAACTCGTCTCGGAAAGCCCTACAACATGAATACATAAAAATTCAACAAAGAGAATATTTTATAAACATGTTATTTCTTGAGTAAATCAGTAATTCAATCCGAGTAAGACTAGATTTACATCTTCATCCGGTAGAAATAAAATTATTAAAAACTAAGTAATTAAAAGCAAAAACGAGTAGACTAGCTCAATTATGGGTGAAATTTATCGATACAAGCCATGTATAAGTGTATAAAACTGACACTTATCACACCCCCAAACCTGAATTCTTGCTAGTCCCGAGCAAGACTCTTTATTAATCACACTCCAAAAATGAAAATAAAAATAAGACACAAAAATAATAATACACACATAAATTAAGAAAAAAAAAATCATATAAAAAGAGAAAAGGAGATCAAAATGCCATTAATACACAACAACCAGCTTTATACAGTAGGTAGAAATGAATCAAGATTCAAAATAAATCTACTAATGATTTTGAAGTTAAAACACGGTTTTATTTTTTTAATTCCAAAATGCAAGGTTCCCCCCCCCCCCCCCCCAAAAAAAAAGTTGATTATTCTTTCCCACTCGTGGTACACACGACTCCATTTAATGGTTGCTCTTGATCACTCGTTTATTTTTCGACTCAATATGAAGAAGAATTTCATCGGCGTCATCAAATATTGTGATTGTTCACGAAATTGAGTGTATTGAAATTCAGCCGCTAATTAATTCAAATCTGTTCATAAACTACATCCCTTTTAGTGATAGCTTTCACACCGTTATTTGCAACGTGTAGCTCTTTTCACCAACACAATATCCATTTTTTTAGGTGATAGTTTTCACACCGTTATTTGCTAACGTGTAGCTCTTTTCACCAACACAATATCCATTTTTTTTAGGTGATAGCTTTCACACCGTTATTTGCTAACGTGTAGCTCTTTTCACCAACACATTTTTCATCTCATGTGAGACGGCAGCTACGCACCAACAATGGTTAGTCCTTTATTTTTCGCAAAATTTTAGAACCCCCAAAATTAGGCAGCTGTTGCTGCTCAACACCTCTCCCTTATTTTCAACTAGACTCCTTTCACTAATGACTTTTTTAGGGAATAGAATTTTTGCAGAAAATCATTTATTAGTTAAGCATGAAAAATCAAAAACTCCACAAACTAAGTAAATTTCAGTTCTATTTTTCATCAACCAACTAATTCTTATTTTCTCAAGGTAACGAATGACTCGATTTTATATGATAACTACAAGGCTTGAAAAGAAAGTTTAAGGCTCACAAATTTTGGAATATAAAATTTCTTACCGGTTAAAACGATTTTAGAAGCTTGTATATAGCTAACTTATTGGTGTTATGGCCAGATCTAGAAATCTCACAAATCAAAATATATATATATATATATATATATATATACACTAAAAAAAATTAAGGCAAATAACCAAAACACACCAAAATACTAACACACCAAAATAATTTAAAACAAGCCACACCCAAACTAGAAAATAAAACTGACCTCAGTTTTTAGAAATGAAAATCAAGTGAGAAAACAGAAAACTCCCTGAAATGAAAGTTGATGCTTGTGCTAACGCCATTTAGAATCTGCAAGAGAATAAATATACGAGGCAAATTGTAACACCCCCAAGACGTTCAGGGCATATTACAGCGCCGTGGACCCCACACTGTGGAATCCACCAGGCTAACATACCAACAAGACATTCGACAACGAAAAGCTATCATTAATAAAACGACAATTCAAATAAAAGACTACAAACCGACAATTAAATTCTGACATCAAATCCATTTCCCAAAACGGGAACACAACATTAACAATTTCAAACAGGAAGTACTCGAGTACTTAAACCAATTTTATAATACATAAATCCCAAAATCAGACATCAATAGTAAGCCGGACATAACATCGAAAATCAAATCTTGGACAATATCATGCTTGCCCATCATCCTCATACGTCCCGAGTGCTCGTTTATCCCCACGATCAATACCTGAAATACAAAAAGTATTTCCCCCATTTAAGGGGTTAGCGACAACTGCTAGTGCAAATACAATCCATTTGAACTACATTCTAATCAGATGAATATATGCGCCAAAAAGTCATTTTAGAAAACATTTTATATTCCGGAATATTTACAATCACAAAACACATTATCTCCAACAAATCACAATTCAAAGTTAACCGTTGGTACGAGACTCACGGCCACCGTACCCCGCAGAGTCGCGTCGGACATCCCTGGGTGGCTAACCACAGTTCACGATACGCACACTCACGGCAATACGTATCCCTAGAGGCCCCGTCGGACCGTCCCTAGGTGAACATACACATAACCATCCACAACAACCACGATCTGACCATAATTCAAATACTAGAACATGTAAACAAATGTAAAGTACTTGCCTTTGAGACATTCTTCGAAGAATCGGAAGTGAAAAATGACTACGGATGATCCGAATGGAAAACGACGGTTCCTAAACGAAGAATTAGCATAACTCAGTCCCAACGGACATCAATAATCGAAAGGAATACTCCCAAAACCCCGATTACAATTAACGACAAAAGACGTTCAATCAATACGGGTGAGGGTTTACGCAAAATCTCCCCGTATTGATAATTCGCGGATTAAAATCAAGGAAACTGGATTTGGAATCATTCAATAATCACAATCGGTGAAGAATATCGTAATATAGATGAACAATTCGGAACTAAACCCTAAAATCCCGAAATCCCCCAAAAACGTCAAAATTAGGGTTCCTGAGGAATTACCTTGAATTCGGACGATGGAGATGGGTTTAGATGGTGGTGTTATGCTCGAGACACAAGAATTGGACTGGAAGGGAACTCCGCCGATTACTCTCCACAATGTGCTCTGAATCGCCAAAATCGCCCGTAGGAAGGGAAGGAAAGGAAAAGAATGAAAATAATCTTTGAAACTAAATCGCCCTAATCTTTAAAAATGTGAAGTTAGCGCACGCTAACTAGCATGTATAGCGACGCTAACGGCCGAGACCGGTCCAGTAGCTCTGCTGCCAATCGCTAGCGCACGCTAACAATAACGAGTTAGCGACGCTAATCGCACATTGGTAGCGCACGCAAGGCAACAGGTAGCGTGCGCTACTCGCAGAAGATTCGATCGCCGCTCATAATACAGAAGATGCTGTCGAAGGTACAAAACACGAAACGCCCTTCGAAACCAGAATCCAGGAACATAGACGCGAAGCATACAAGACGACGGAGCTAAGCGCTGATAGAGAAATACAATTCCGACCACCGAAGGGTCCGTAATGCGACAACGAAAACAAGATTCCCTAAACTATTAGGAAATTACAAAAATGGCCCAAGTGCCCGAAAATCACGAAACGACGTCGGATTTACAAACCGAAAGTCTCCACATGACCAACTCAACCATACGAACTTGTACAAACCAAGAAACAACGGAAACGAACGAGTTTTACAAGAATCGAACGTTCATACGGCAAAACATGTCATAAAATGAAATTACGTGAAAACATCATCAAAACTCGTCCAAATGGAAAAACTCCAAGAACAAAATAGATTCAAAATGTCGAAACGATTACAAGCGAGTCGATAAAAATAGACATACCCCAAAAATGGAAACCGCTAAAAATGGAAAAATTACGGATATTACATTCTCCCCCTCTAAAATAAAGTTTCGTCCCGAAACTTAAGAATCAAAAAGCTCGGGGTATCTCGAACGCATATCCTCCTCTAGCTCCCACGTCTCTTCTTCTACTCCGTGCCTCGACCATTGCACCTTAACCAAAGGAATGGTTTTGTGCCTTAACTGTTTGTCACGACGTTCCAAAATTCTGACGGGCCTCTCCTCAAACGTAATATCCTTCTCGATCTCCACGTCCCCAAAGTCAATAATGTGGACGGGTCCTAACGTACTTCCTCAATCGGGAAACGTGAAGTACACTATGTACATGACTCAGCGACGGAGGTAAAGCCAAACGGTATGCCAACTCGCCGACTCTCTCCAATACCTCGAAGGGTCCAATATATCTCGGGCTGAGTTTCCCCTTCTTCCCAAAACGGAAAACTCCTTTCGTCGGAGATACTCTCAGCGAACGTGATCTCCCACCTCAAACTCCAAGGGTCTACGCCTAACATCCGCATAAGATTTCGCCGACTCGAGCACCAACATCCTCTTTCTAATCCATTCAACTTTCTCTCTCGTCTCAACACAAGGTCCGGCTCTGCCAACCAAATCGGACGGTTCATCCCAACATATCGGTGATCGGCAACGTCGGCCATAAAGTGCCTCATATGGTGCCATCTTAATCGACGCGTGCGGCTATTATTATAAGTAAACTCAATTAAGGCCAAATGATCCTCCCGGTTACTACTCGAGTCTAACGCACACGCGCGCAACAAATCCTCGAGCGTCTGGATGGTACGTTCGGACCATCGGCCTGGGGATGGAACGAAGTGCTCAAACGTAGCTGTGTCCCCAATGCCTTATGTACCGCTTGCCAAAAGTGCGATACAAACCGGCCATCTCTATACGAAATAATGGTCCTCGGCGTACCATGAAGCCTCACTATCTCGTGCAATAAAAATACGAGCCAACTTTTACGGACCCCAAGTATCCTTGATGCCTGGAAAATGTGCCGACTTAGTCGATCGGTCTACAATCACCCACACCATATTCATACCGGTCTTCGTTCTCGGTAAACTAGTGAAAAAATCCAAAGAGATGTCATCTCAATTCCATTCCTAACGGAAGTGGTTTCAATAATAATCCTACTGGCCTGATGCTCAATCTTGACTTGCTGACAAGTCAAACACTTAGCCACAAACTGAACTACCTCTTTCTTCATATCGTTCCACCAGAAATTCTTCCTCAGATCTTTATACATTTTACTCGAGCCCGGATGGACTGAGTAAGGTGACGCATGAGCCTCTCGCATGATATTCTGTCTCAATTCCGAGTCGTTCGGAACACACAACCGACCTCGGAATCTCAACACTCTGTCCTCATGAATAACAAATCCCGGGGCTTTCCCCTTCTCTACACTCTCCCGAAGCTGAATAAACATGGGGTCCTCCAACTGTCCCGATTTAATGTCCTCGACCAGAGACGAAGAAATCTCAAGAGTACGCAACTGCCCGGAACTCTCTGGCAGTACAATCTCAATGCTCAGCTTCATAAAATCACGCTGAAGTCCTGACTGGGCCGTAAGCAACTCAAGCGCTCGAAGCGATACTGATTTCCGGCTCAAGGCGTCTGCTACCACATTAGCCTTGCCCGGATGATAAAGGATCTCGAGATCGTAATCCTTAATCAATTCCAACCACCTCCTCTGCCTCATATTAAGCTCTTTCTGCGTGAAAATGTACTTCAGGCTCTTGTGATCGGTGAAAATCTGACACGACGAGCCATACAAGTAATGACGCCAAATCTTCAACGCAAAAAACAACTGCGGCCAACTCAAGATCGTGCGTAGGGTAATTCAATTCATATGGTTTCAACTGACGGGAAGAATAAGCAATCGTCCTCCCGTCCGCATAAGTACGCATCCGAGCCCTTGGCCCGAAGCATCACTATAAACCGAGAAACCATCATTACCACTCGGTAAGGCCAAACGGGAGCGGTCGTCAACCGCTTCTTCAACTCCTCAAAACTATTACGCCTCTCATCGGTCCACACAAACTTCTCGACTTTTGTAACAATCGAGTCAGCGGTCGAGCGAGTTTAGAGAACCCCTCGACGAATCTACGATAATACCGGCTAATCCCGAAAACTACGGACCTCTTTCACGTTCTTGGGCGGCGCCCAATCCAACACTCGCCTCTACCTTATGTGGGTCCACACGAACACCCTCGCCGAGATCACATGACCGAGAAACATAACTTCCCGTAACTAAACTCGCACTTTGAGAACTTCGCAAAAGATGCCGAGTTCTCAAAATATCTAACACAATATGCAAATGACGGCGTGCTCCTCCTCGCTCCTCGAGTAAATCAGGATGTCATCGATAAAAGCGACCACACACTTATCGAGGTACTCGATAAAGACTTTGTTCATAAGTCGCATGAACACGGGCCGGGTGCGTTAGTTAGCCCAAAAGGCATAACCACAAACTCGTAGTGACCGTATCTCGTCCGAAAGGCCGTCTTCGGAATATCGGTATCCTTCACTCGAGCCGATAATACCCGATCTCAAATCAATCTTCGAAAACACGGTCGCTCCTTGCAACCGATCAAACAAGTCATCAATCCTCGGAGTGGATATTTGTTTTTGATGGTCACTTTGTTCAACTCTCGGTAGTCGATGCACAAACGAAGTGACCCATCCTTCTTCTTTACAAATAGGACGGTGCGCCCCAAGGCGAAGCACTCGGTCGAATATACCCCATGTCTAGCAACTCTCCCAATTGCTTTCTTCAACTCAAGCATCTCGGCAGCGCCATACGGTATGGCGTCTTAGAGATAGGTGCCGCACCCGGCTCTAGATCGACGGTAAACTCAACCTCTCGGCCCGGCGGCAAACCCGCAACTCATCCGGAAAACGTCAGGATACTCACATACAACCGGAATAGACGAGCTCGACTCCCCTTCTTCCGATCTCAAAGCGTAACACCAATAGCCCGTGCAACCTCCTCAAGAAGTCTCACCGCCTCAAAGCGCTGATCGGTAATCTCTGGCTACCCCGCTTACGCCTACAAAAGAATGCTCGGTACCATCGAGGCTAACATCGAAGCAGTCCTCGTTCTATAATTCATGATCGCCCCATGACGGTCCATCCAATCCTCACCTTAATCAAATCCTCATCTCTAATATCTACCGCAATCAGATTAGAAGGCCAATCCCTCCCCGCGATACTCACGGAAAAATCTCTAATCTCACGGTCCCCTACGATGCTATCCCCGCTAGGAAGTCTAACAACAAAAGGCTCACAAGCAACAAGGCAATCAATATGCATTTACGCACACAATCCATAGATATAAAAGAATGCGTAGCACGAGAATCGAACAATACGGAAACAGGATGGTCAAGGATGTGGACGGTACTGTAGCCACCGTCGCGTCGGGATCTCGGCTCGCCTCATCTCATACACACGGGGCGGAACAGACCCCGCACTAGAAGCTCCCCCTCTAGAAGGTGACCACGACCTCGACCTCTACCAAAACTCTGCCGAGGAACCCGGTGCTGATTCACACTCGGCTCTCCTGCACTGGAGCAGATATCCGAGTAATCGGAGCCCGAGCCGCATCCGTACAAAACTTAGCACGGTGACCCATACGACCACAAGCAAGACAACTGAATCGGAGGCTTATCACACTCACTCATCATGTGGCCGGACGATCAGCTTGAAGCATGTAGGACCACGAACGGAACCAGCAGGAGCAGACCTAGAACCGTTCCCTCGACCAACTGATGGCGACTGACCCCCGAAGACTCGCGAACCAGACTGAGCCTTCGGATACCCTCCTGACTTGCCTCCCGAAAACTGACCGGAGGTCTTCTGCTTCTTTCCTTCAGCTGCCGTCTCTGTCGCAGAAAACGACATCTCGTAAGCCATCGCTTTATTCTGATAATCTTTCAAAGTCGTGCACCCCAGACCATACATGTAGTGGCGCACCCTCGGCTTCATCCGCATATCAAAGTGGCGGATCTTATCAAGCTCATCTCGGACTTGGTTTCTCACATAGTGCAGCTGTTGATTGTAGTCCTTGATAGCTTGAGAAATAGGAACATCTTGGGGCTTAGCCTCAAAGAAGGCTCGGATCCTCCCCTCTTTCACTGGCCACGGACAAAATTCGTCTTCCATCAGCTCCCGCAACTCTGCCCACGTAGCTGCCCGGTCGCGCGGTTTCACCGCTTGCCACCATGTCACTGCCTCCTTGGCGAGGAAGTACTGAGCAATGGGTACTTTCCTCTCCTCGGAACAATTAGCAGCCTCAAACACTTTCTCCATCTCAAATAGCCAATTCTCCCAACCAGAAGGGTCGGAAGCACCATCAAACTGCGGAGGACGCATACGAATCACGTCCTGAAGTAGCTTATCATTACCGGATCCAATAGGCGGAATCGGGTTAGCATTAGCATGGCCGACCAGAACGGCCTGAGTCAGTAGCGTCATCTGGTTCGCTACTTGCTGCAATATGTTGGCCACTCCAACATTCTCATGAGCATTACCGGAGCTAGCGGTAGTCCTGTGACCTCTGGAATCGGGGGAATACTGTTCGACAAAGAAGGCGTCGCCGAACCAGTTCCCGAGTGATCGGACATGGCCGCCCCACCGGCTGCGCCACGTCCCCTACCGCGTCCGCGTCCTCTACCAGCAGGAATTCTGAAGAAGCAACGGGTAAGTACAATTCAAACGCAAAACGCAAAAGATACTAAGATAGGAATAGAACAGAACGGTGAAACGAGTCAAGTTAGGAAAACTTACGAGCACCGGCGTACTGAGATGATGGCATAGCAGTGATACTGTCCCAAAAACGACACTTAACTAGACCCAAATGACCGGCTGACTAGGTATCCATAAACCTAAGCTCCGATACCATATTCGTAACACCCCAAGACGTTCGGGCATATTACAGTCGTGGACCCCACACTGTGGAATCCACCAGGCTAACATACCAACAAGACATTCGACAACGAAAAGCTATCATTAATAAAACGACAATTCAAATAAAAGACTACAAACCGACAATTAAATTCTGACATCAAATCCATTTCCCAAAACGGGAACACAACATTAACAATTTCAAACAGGAAGTACTCGAGTACTTAAACCAATTTTATAATACATAAATCCCAAAATCGACATCAATAGTAACCATGACATAACATCGAAAATAAAATCTTGGACAATATCATGCTTGCCCATCATCCTCATACGTCCCGAGTGCTCGTTTATCCCCACGATCAATACCTGAAATACAAAAAGTATTTCCCCCATTTAAGGGGTTAGCGACAACTGCTAGTGCAAGTACAATCCATTTGAACTACATTCTAATCAGATGAATATATGCGCCAAAAAGTCATTTTAGAAAACATTTTATATTCCGGAATATTTACAATCACAAAACACATTATCTCCAACAAATCACAATTCAAAGTTAACCGTTGGTACGAGACTCACGGCCACCGTACCCGCAGAGTCCGTCGGACATCTCTCGAGTGGCTAACCACGCTCACGATACGCACACTCACGGCAATACGTATCCCTAGAGGCCCCGTCGGACCGTCCCTAGGTGAACATACACATAACCATCCCCAACAACCACGATACAGCCATAATTCAAATACTAGAACCTGTAAACAAATGTAAAGTACTTGCCTTTGAGACATTCTTCGAAGAATCGGAAGTGAAAAATGACTACGGATGATCCGAATGGAAAGCGACGGTTCCTAAACGAAGAATTAGCATAACTCAGTCCCAACGGACATCAATAATCGAAAGGAATACTCCCAAAACCCCGATTACAATTAACGACAAAAGACGTTCAATCAATACGGGTGAGGGTTCACGCAAAATCTCCCGTATTGATAATTCGCGGATTAAAATCAAGGAAACTGGATTTGGAATCATTCAATAATCACAATCGGTGAAGAATATCGTAATATAGATGAACAATTCGGAACTAAACCCTAAAATCCCGAAATCCCCCAAAAACGTCAAAATTAGGGTTCCTGAGGAATTACCTTGAATTCGGACGATGGAGATGGGTTTAGATGGTGGTGTGTTATGCTCGAGACACAAGAATTGGACTGGAAGGGAACTCCGCCGATTACTCTCCACAATCTGCTCTGAATCGCCAAAATCGCCCGTAGGAAGGGAAGGAAAGGAAACAAATGAAAAATAATGCTGAAACTAAACTGCCCCTAATCTTTAAAAATGTGAAGTTAGCGCACGCTAACTAGCATGTATAGCGCACGCTAACGGGGCTGAGACCGGTCCAGTAGCTACTGCTGCCAATTGCTAGCGCACGCTAACAATAACGAGTTAGCGCACGCTAACTGCACATTGGTAGCGCACGCAAGGCAACAGGGGTAGCGTGCGCTACCTACGCAGCAGCCAAGATCGCTTGCTCATAACAGCAGATCTTTCGAAGGTACAAAACACGAAACGCACTTCGAAATCAGAATCCAGGAACATAGACGCGAAGCATACAAGACGACGGAGCTAAGCGCTGAAAGAGAAATACAATTCTGACCACCGAAGGGTCCGTAATGCGACAACGAAAACAAGATTCCCTAAACTATTAGGAAATTATAAAAATGGCCCAAGTGCCCGAAAATCACGAAACGACGTCGGATTTACAAACCGAAAGTCTCCACATGACCAACTCAACCATACGAACTTGTACAAATCAAGAAACAATGGAAACGAACGAGTTTTACAAGAATCGAACGTTCATACGGCAAAACATGTCATAAAATGAAATTACGTGAAAACATCATCAAAACTCGTCCAAATGGAAAAACTCCAAGAACAAAATAGATTCAAAATGTCGAAACGGTTACAAGCGAGTCGATAAAAATAGACATACCCCAAAAATGGAAACCGCTAAAAATGGAAAAATTACGGATATTACACAAATAACAAAAGAAAATAAAATATACTCGGAAGTATAACACAATTTTTAAGATGCGCTTCAAGAAAGTCCGAAGAGTCTCCTTACGCTGCCATCAATCCTTATATAAAAAAACAAACAATAAAAATTACAGCAATAAAATAACAATACATAAATCGCGAATAGATGCGCGTCAAGAGATCAAGAAAAAATTCCTTAAGCTGCCATCATTTAACATGATTTTTACACACAACAGAAAGTAAAAATACAAGAGGTCCGACATGGGTTATCAAAGGGAGAGGAATGAATCCACTTTTCATTTTCTCACGGTAAAATCTTCCATCCAGACAATTTTAGCTAGAGCTGGATCTGGTTGAGGAACAAATTCATTGAGTTTTTTGATTAGTTCTTCTGGTGTTGTTGCAACGACTATGATTCGTTTAGCACGCTCGGAAATAAAACCTTTTTCAGCAGAGTAGTCGATGAAAGATAGTAAACCATCAAAGAAACCATTGACATTAAGCAGACCTATTGGTTTTTGATGAACATTTAGCTGGGCTCTGGTAACCACATGAAAAAGTTCCTCAAGGGTGCCAAAACCACCGGGAAGGGTGATAAATGCGCTAGAATTATTTATCATGTGAGTTATGCGATCTTCCATATTTACAGATCTAAACTCATCTCCAATAGTTGCCCCGGTGATTTTACTTTCAGCCAGAGGTTTTGGAATTATTCCCAACACTCTTACTCCTTCCATATAGGCAGAAGCAGCAGCTCGTCCCATTAATCCTAGAATTCCTCCTCCGTAAACTACATGAATGCATTTTTCTCCTAAGGTACGACCCAAGTTGTGGGCTGCTTCAGTAAAGCATGCCTCTTTTCCATAACTAGCTCCACCAAAAATGCAGACTGTGCTAAATTTTTTTGTGGAAGATGATGACTCCATTTTTGAAAAGAAATTTATTTGAGAGAAAAAGGAAAAAAGTACAAGTTTGAGGGATGAATAAAAGAAACAAGCACAATGTTTATTTATAGAAGAAAAATGAGGAAAAATTGTTTAACAAGTTTGTGATTGCGTTGATTGCGATTCAACTACTCAATAAAATAATGAATGCATTTATCGCGTATCACCCCTTTTTTATTCAGAAAATCTCCCCTTACGACAAAAATAAAAGATACTCACGTGTATGTACAGTAATTATGATTGTGGCTCACATCTTCCTCTGATTTTACGTTCAGAAACGGCCTAAACGCCTTCTATGAGTCGGGGAGAAGCTTCCCATCCAATTTTCTTACAAATTGGCAAACATGGTCTTTTAACGTCAGATTCCCAAGACGTTGTTCATATTCTGGTTTGAATTTATTCCACAAACATCGAATTCCGTAATGTACGAGTCCACTAGGATGCGTGTGAAGAGAAATTTCGATATTATCTAAATTCTCTTTATTCAGACCATCCTTAATGAACTGAATTTGATCTTCTCTGTTTGTAGATAATATTCCTAAAGATCGACATTTTAAATTACAGTTCCATCTAGCACATTTATAGCAAATGGCTATTATCTTTGCTCGTCGTTTCTTGGCATATGAACTTTTTCCTAGCCCTGGTAAAAATCTTGTAGGTATTTCTGTGAATTCACTGGCTATTCTCACTTTGGCTTCAATAATGAATCTTATGTCGAAAGGTATGCTTTTATTCATAAGCAACCTCATCCTTTCAAGTCTCGTCTTATAAATTTTTAAAATGACATTTTTGCTCAGAAAGGGAAATCTTTTTTCAATTTTATTCAAAGTTTTTTCCATGATAAAAAAAATAAAAATAAAAGAGAAAATATCTACAAATATCAGTTGTTGTGGGAAACTGAAGAATCCGACTTTAATAGTCACGGAGTACCATTATCCGACACTTCACCGGACAAACACAATTGAGTACTAAGTTACAACGTCGAAAAATTGTATCATATAACAATAGTTTACAATGTAAGATTTCAAAAATAACACTTATACTTCCCCGGCAACGGCGCCAAAAACTTGACACGTCTTTAGTGTAACTATCGCAAGTGCACGATATTGTATCAAGTAGTAAGTGGACTTTTTGAGTCCGGTTTATCGATCCCACGAGGAAGTTAGGTTATATATTAAATTACACACTATTTAACTATTTGTTATAGAGATTTATAAGATTGAAACACACAATTTAAGAGTTTGGTTTAACAATTGCAAAGAAAATTGCAATAATAGTTCTAAAATTCAAGGAAATAAAAGATTGCACTAATAATAGATTAATAGAAGATAAAATGAAATAGTTGGGATTACAAACTTAGTTCATCATTAGTTATAGAAGATGTATAGGAGATCATAACATGAATTTACTTATTATGTTGTGTAGATTCGATTTTCCTTAAAAAGACGGTTTCTCTTTCGAACTATAAAACGCGCCTTATATATTGAATCAATCCACTATATTTCTATGTTGATTGGCTTCAATACATAGCATTAGGTTTTATGAAAATAACTCAAAGAATCATCTAAGGTCTAGAGGTATATTTCTATCCCCTAGAACAACTTAGATTGAAGATCATTTGATCTAGTCAAACATATTTTCTTTCGAAACATATGAAGACCATAAATATCGTCATTTATTGGCCAAATAAATAAAGATAGTTAAAACAATGAAAATCACACATAATAATAAGTAATTCATAATAGATCTTTATACAAACTTAAATAACATGACTAACCTTGTTTATAATCCCAACTAAGGTAACTTAGCCCATGAAGGGTTTAATAAACATAATACAAGCTTGAGTGGTCATTATTAGTTGAAAAAGAGAAAGAATTGATCCTAACTCCCTTAGTAGATAAAGGAGAAAGAAGCAATAAACTCCCTGAACAACATATGCTACACCACTATTACACAAATCACTCAAGAACACAAGTGTGTTCTTCACACAAAAATAAAATATTACAAAAAGTGGAAAATATAAGATGAATGATGAATAATGATGGATCAAAGGGGTCTATTTATACACCTAAAGTCATCTAATAGCTCCAAAACTCCAGCATTATTACATTAGATCGGATCAATGCCAGTCATCCCCTCAATAATAGACCAAAAGTATAAAAAATTACGCAATGATCAATAATCTGTCAAGAGTTACGGCCGTAACATTGAGGAGTTACGGCCGTAACTTGGATGACTTACGGCCGTAACATTGAGTAGTTACGGCCGTAACATGGCTACGGCTTTTTGCTTTGTGAATTACGCCCGCACATTATGATGTTACGCCCGTATGGAGTTTCAGACTTCATTTTCAGCCCAAAATTTCTTAGACTTTGTGTTTTTGCCCCAAATCTTCTTCGGATGATAACTTTTGATATATAACTCAGATTTTGAATCCGGAAAGACTGCCGAACTCGTCTCGGAAAGCCCTACAACATGAATACATAAAATTCAACAAAGAGAATATTTTATAAACTTGTTATTTCTTGAGTAAATCAGTAATTCAATCCGAGTAAGACTAGATTTACATCTTCATCCGATAAAAATAAAATTATTAAAAACTAATAAATTAAAAAAGCAAAAACGAGTAGCCTAGCTCAATTATGGGTGAAATTTATCGATACAAGTCATGGATAAGTGTATAAAACTGACACTTATCAGCTAATCCCCCCAGTCGTCGGCTAAAAAACCGTCGGCCGATATTCGTCGGTCAAGGTTTAGCCGACGACTTTTTTGTTAGTCGTCGCCTAAAGTTCAAAGTTTAGCCGACTACTACAACAATGTCGTCGGCTAAAACCTGTTTATTAAAAAAAAGACACTTTAGCCGACGACCTTTTTAAATGTCGTCGGCCAAAACCTGATAATAAAAAAAAAAACACTTTAGCCGGCGAACTTTTCAAATGTCGTCGGCTAAGACCTGCCACTAGCAATTGTTGAGACACAAAGTGTTGTCGACAACTATCATTCTTATAAACAATTCTCCCATATTCACAAAGTCAATGACAACTTCAACAAAATCAAATATTCAACATTTCCCATAACATTTGATTTGGTCGTCCCATAATCCAATACTGTAATTATTTAGTGCACGTGCAAATTAAGGTATTGAGATTCTCATCTTCGGGACGATCCTCTTCAGGAGGTTTTTGAAGTGATGTTATAGTTTAATCTATTTGTATTCTGCGGATTTTATCTTTAATACCAATAAAGAATACGTCTCTCACGCTTCTGGCGTCGAGAAGTATCAACAAATATATTTCGTTCACATTTGACTTTAATTCTTTATGGTACATATACAACTGGTATATGAGATTTCATCACTCCTTTGGCAATCAATAACTTGTTGAACTTCGAGTTCATAGTGCGTAAATTTAAATATCCAACTCAACGAGAATTTTCCGACTTTCTCTTATTTATATTTTATATCTCCCCCTAATATCGGAGATAGTTGGAATTGGATTATAAAATCAATCCTCTTCAGGAGGTGCACTAATAACAGAGGGCGTGACCCAAATATTGTGCCTTTGATATGGATACTTGAATTTGAAATTCATCGCAACATGATCATTGGATAAAATATTATATCGCTTATAATTAATTCGATACTCATTGAATAAAGCTCCTTTTAGACCGACAATAAGAATATTGCCATATGAAATTATACCAATCATTCGGGGATTGTCTTTCCATTCCTCTAGTAGAAATTGAACAAATCAATATGACATAAAGTTATGTATTTTTCATTTGAAATAAATACATGCAACTTCAAATGTAAGTTGCTCACCACGAGCATGTGTTTTTCTTCAAGAATATTAATTGTGCTAACTCAGGAGCAACAATTTAAATCAAAGATAATCATATATTACTGAAAATATGAAGTACTCATCAAGAGTATGTGATATTTTTCAAAAGTATCAATTATGCTATCTTGGGAGCAACAATTTATAAGCATATAACACCCAAAATATAAATTACTCTAAAGAGTATGTAAATATTAATTAAAAGTATTAATTGTGCTACGCCATGAGCAACAATTTATATCAATGTGGTGATAATAGAAGCAATTCAATAACACAAGGCCATATAGAAAATATTCAAAATAATGCCTTTTTTTTGTTTAATATTCTTCAGGAATATTATCTTTAATTGATGTGTTTATCATAAATACTATCATAAAAATATGACTATATATCGTTGTGTTTTATCAAGAACATCAACAATTTCTTTTTAATAATCTTCTGGATTATTAAAATTACAAATTCATGTTTCTTCGGGAAACCATGAAAATATATTAATGTAATGTATTAAAAGAATCATTACAAATAATTTTATATCAATGATATAAGTATTGTCATCAATATAATATGTAATAACTATCATTATTACTCTTCTTCCAGAAGAAAGCGCAATAATTATTATGCAATTAATTCAACATCTATAAGATGTTGATGAAAATTGGTCAACTCCAAATAATACAATTTTAAGTGTATAAATGTACTTCGTGATATTTACTAGTAATTTGTGATATTTATCATACAATATGTGTGAATTTGTATTAATATATTTTCAGGATATATATCATAAATAAACATATAGTTAAATAATATATAAAAATAATATAAATAGACTTTAACACCAAACACGTAAATTTAAACATGTAAATATTGAAAGTATTGGGATTAATAGACTTCTGGTCTAATAAGTGGTGAATATTATTTACATTGATATTTTTTCTAATACCAATTTTTTTTCTTCAAAAATTGTATATGTCATTTGTCTCATTTGTTATCGCGGAATCATACATATTTCAAGCGATAGTTTAGAAATCCATAGATTTATCGATACTTAGAAGATAATAGTGCAAAATCTTCGACCCTGTAGGAAGAAATTTAGTGGTTCTTCATGAACTGTCAATAAATTTAGCACTATATTTTTTTCCATACGAAAAGTATCATTCTAAAGATATCATGCATATTTGCACTTTGATGAGACAATAAATCATGACCACTATTTAATCCCAAGAACTTGGCATTCTATTCACAAAAAGAAGAAACTAGATAAGCCAAGAATTTGAATGATACAAATATCTTCAGGATATTTGACTCTTTTATCACTAATTATATAGCAACGATCAATTCAAATCATACTTCAGGTATGACATCATATCTTATATTGATAAAAACTCACAATATATCATAAGAGATAATAAAATATTAAACTACACAATATATAAGATTATATATTGACATATAATCTTAAGATTATCATTTTCGTGTCCTTATCATTAACCGTTGATATATCAACTCCACGAGATAAAATTTATAAATAATTATCCCCTATAAGGATAAACTCTAAATTTTTTTCTACTTCGGGAGATAAAATTTGAGCCATGTAATATTAAAGTTTTTAATTTAATATTGTTCACTTCCGGGAACAACTTGATAGGAATATTCGACCACTTACTAATCTTGCTATCATTGGAGCACAGTCGGATTATGATTGTGGAGTATATCATATCTTGTACAATCTCGATAGATGATATTCTCAAATCATATTAATATTTTTTTTATTTGGGATATAAATTGTATTCTCCTTCAGGGATAATATCATGCTACATCAAGAGCATAATGATTTAATTATGCTAACAAATCAATATTCTTCAGGAATATTGTATCATCACATAATCATGTATAAATAAAAATTATTCATTTAGAATAGTAATATTCTTCAAGAATATTATAATTAATTGTGCTACTTCGGGAGCAATAATTTTAAGACCCATAATTGAATATACAAAGGGAAAAAAATAGTACGAGAATTAATCAAGGCTCGAAATAACTAAACTAAAATAGTTGCTTCTTCAAGAGCACTTACAATATTCTTCAGGAATATTATTTTGTATTTTTCATTAGGAATTGCACAAATTATTAGATCTCATAGTGTTCTTCATGAACACATCATATTCAACTAGAATATGACGAGATAACATTGTCCTTCTTCAAGAACTACAACAAATCTTTTATCTTAATAATCTTCTGGATTATTAAGTATTGTTGAATCGTGTTTCTTCTAGAAACAAAGATGAATATGATTTGATAATAAATTTTGAGGTCATCATATATATTATTTATATATGATGCACAAAAAGATATAAAGTTTAATAACTAAATATAATATATTTTCCTCAAAATCATCATATACAAGAAAGTTTTTGAAGGAGTAAATAGAATTAATACCGTTCACCAATGTAAGAAAAAAACTATTTTTGCTCGGACTTTTTTTTATATATGCAATACGTTTTAGAAGCCGATCTCCATCGTTTAATTTGTAGATCTGTTTGTCAGGAAGATACTGTAAAAATTTCATGCTGATCCGACGGTTAACAAAGCGGGAATCACGATTTTAGCGCGGTCTCGCAGTGCAGAAAAGCTGCTCGCGTTTTTTTTTTTTGGATTTCGAAAATTGGAGAGAAAGAAAATATTTTACTCGTAGAGTATCGTTCTGATAACGTGTTATAAACTTAAGAGAAAAAGAGAGAAATTGAAAGAGAAGAAGAATAATGTGTGTATTTTTATGAGGGCCAAAAACCTTTATTTATAGGTACACATATAGGGTTGAAGGATATAAAAGTCATTCATTAATAAATACATTAATTACAACAATATTTTGATTGATCTTTTTGTATTTTTAATTTGATTTCGTTGGAATTTAATTTTTATTAATTTTATATTCTTCTTTGTTTCCTTTTTGGTAACTCGTGCTCAATTAATTCAAAATTAATTAAGAATTATATTTATAATTTGAAGTGAAAGATTTTTTCTTATATAGAAGGATCAGTAATTGTGGTGCTTCTTTACTTTTACTGATACGAGACATTCTGACCCGTGCGATGCACCGGTTTTGTTTTTCGATAAAAGTTTGAACTATGTTTAAAACTCAACATTTTATTTGATATTATAATTTACGAACGGCTTCAAGTCAAAATTATGTATTTTTTCTTTTTATTCATTACTCAAGGTGATATTTTTAATATGTTATATTTTGTTATTTTAGCAAACTCATTTAATTTATCTGTTCAACTCGGATGTACTAACACTCACCGCAAAAAGGTGTAAATATTGGTTTCTCACCAATGATTCTACATATAGAAAAGGAAAACACTTTGCAATGCGCGAACCTTCTTTCTTTTCAATAATAATTCATTGCACATGATAAATTCAATCTAATATTTTTCAAAGAGCATTCGAAAGCAACTAGTTAACAGAAGCAATCATAAGATGCGCAAAATACATAGTAATAACCTACATGAATATTTTAAAACGTGTGATTTTATAGTAATAATAACATGACCTTTGTAATTGCATAGTAATAACCTACATGAATATTTTGAAACGTGTGATTTCATAGTAATAATAACATGATATTTGTAATTCCATAGTAATAACCTACATGAATATTCTGAAACGTGTGATTTGATAGTAATAATAACATGACCTTTGTAATTCCATAGTAATAACATACATGAATATTATTATTATTATTATTACTTATAGATCGATGATTTGTAATCAAATTTAGAGTCATTTACTCACCTAATTAAAAACAATTAATATAGTGTCATTAGATAAAAATTAAAGTCATTAAGACTTAACATTTATAGCACAGGACTGAATCTTTATATATATATCAGATATGATAATATATTAATATTATTGGACATTTGATATTAATATTAAATTCAATATAAAGAGAGAGAATCGATAAAATAGTCAAGTGACGACTAACAAAAAAACTACACAATTCCTTATTGTTACGGAAATATTAACAAATGAAAGCATACAACAAATGATTAAACGAACATGTTGACGGACAAAAAGGAATAAGTGTCATCGTTTCATTTTTATATTTTTTGATAATAATATCAATAAACATACGTTACCCATATTGAGAGTTGGGGAATAGTACGTGTTGGATATTGCTATTAATTTACTGGCCAATGGCCACCCACCCCACACCCATCCCCCTTTTCCTCCAGTTCTTTTTTTTTTTTTTGTATATATCCTGTCGTTGAAATGGACCCTCTTCTCTTTCCCAACACACAACCACCACCAACCCCCGTGGTTGTGCCTTTCCTTCTTCCGAAAACAAAAACAGCCGAAACACATTACCTAATTTGTTTCGACTCTTTGTTGAAACTTTCCCACTTTTAGTAATTTTCTTCTCTCTCTCACTTTCTGTTGCTTAATATTTAGTATAAATCACGGCCTCCTTTTTTTCTCATTCGTTATATAATCGATTACGTCTGGGCGGCAAAGAGGGTGTTGTTGGTGACTGTTGGTAACCGTGAGGTGGGATAGGATAGTGGATGGGATTTTGTTGTAGTCGGTAAAAAACATACTACGAAATTTGATCAACTATGAGTCGAAATGCAAGCATACCAAGAACACCACAATATGGATGTTGATGTCCACGAAAGGTGTTATTTATAGTTAAATTATTTGTGTAACTTGCGGATATGAAAGGACTATTCATATAAAGAGACTTTTCAAATTATTAAGAGGAGAATTTTTAAATTATTAAGGGACTTTTCAAATGATTAAGAAGTGTAACACCCCCAGATTTAACCGGAAATATTACAGCGCCGTGGGCCCCGAGAAGGAACCCACAAGGCTAAAAGAAATTTTCACAAACATTTACAAATGCCCAAGAGGCCAACGACGGTACTATCTTTAAAAATTCACAAAGACATATAAAATCCATTTATCAAAAACCGTCGTAAAAACTCATTTGAAATCGCAAGGCCAAACAGCCGACACTCAAAAGTCTAGAAAACGATTTCCAAAGTAACCTCAGTTACCAGATACCAAAAGTGCGTCTCAAAATACTCACGCAGCGGAAAAAGACCAACCAAAACGATACCCTAGCAGCGGAAAACAAGAACCAAACAAGAAACTCAATGTACAGAACATGTCCTAGCCAGTATCCTCCGGGAAGCTCATCTCTTCACGACCGCTACGAGCTCGATACTCCAAGAACCTAAAAATAAATCCCACGACGGGATCAACCATAATATCCAACAAAGATAACCGTCACATCACATTAATAATAACATACCAATGAGAATACAACATAAGAATACGACCAACGTAATCTTTACTTACTCAAGAAATTCTCATCAGAATAACCATTGTCACATTTCACATCCTGTACTCGATTAACCAATAAACTCGAACATAATATCTGTATTGTACCTTAAACAATACTCAAGATCCTCAAACTATCATAACCAACTCACGATACGGGAATCTACCATTTCTGACCAATACGATCCATCGAATAATATCATCAAATCCCAAGACGATAACCGATTGTCCACCAAAGACAAGACCAAAGAAAATATGGAACATACCTCGAGATATGATGTGCCACGATAATCATATCAGTCTAATCCGAGATCAGATCAATGCAATACGGACAAGGTCCTAACACAAGACCTACAAATGCATACTCATATGACCACGTCAATATGATCACAACAATAACAATCATGTATACTCAATGGAAATCCGACGATCCAGCGCCCTCAGCATAGATCCCTTTGTTGATCCTATCAGATCAACATAAGGTGGATAACTAACAATACACATGTGAACAACAACACATGATAAAATCAATGATGCGAATTCACAAGATTCCATCAACACAATACTGGTAATCCAACGATCCAGCGCCCTCAGCATAGATCCCCATGATGATCCCGTCGAACCAACGCATGGTGGAAAACCTGTCCAACGATCCAGCGCCCTCAGCATAGATACCCATGATGATCCCGTCGAACCAACGCATGGTGGACATTCGATCCAGCGCCCTCAGCATAGATCCTCATAATCCCATCGGATTATTTACACAACATAAACAACACAATATGCATACACATATGCAAGTCAACACGTTCAACAACATGAAAGAAAATGTACGAGACCATAATAAATAACAGTAAACCATAATCAATATGGAATACTTGCCCCGAGTCCTTCGGGAGCAACCTAGATGTCCAATAATCACCGACGATTATCCTCAATGTTCGGCGATCCAAACGTACAATGAACTATAGATACTTATATCCTCGTCTTTACCATAATGTAACCTCGATACTCGAACATACCAATAACTGAGATAAAGCATATACATTATGATTTACCTCCCAGAATCGAAAGAACGATATGCGATCCGAATACCCAGAGTTCACAATAATAATCATCGCTATATGCATTATAAACGAAATGAAACTGAAACCATTCATTAAATATTATAACTGAGCAAGTAATAACTTGCCTCGATACCGATACCACGAAGCTGCTGCCGAACACATTGCCTTTATCTACGAGCTCCTCAGCCTCGATCAAACGCAATACAATGGACATACTCGAACACGACCGCAATATCCGGTTATAATCACCGATCAATAATCTCAACCTATCGAAGAAATCAAATAACACATATCCGATAACGGTCAACAACTGGGAAAACTAACCAGTCGAACTCAACGGTTCAACACAACCTCGAATAAACACAACAAACCAACCAAGTCAAACCATCACGAATTCCTAATCAAAACACAAAATATCGCCTGTCACGCCTACTTAGCGCACGTTAATCACCTAACGAGCGTGCGCTAAGTTGCTCCCGTTAAGCGCGCGCTAGGCGAAGAAACGTGGCGTGCGCTAATGTTGTGCGGTGGCATGCATTTCAAGCATCGTCTAACACTTCCATCATGACAATGATCAACTCATCTCGAGATTAAGGATTTCATAACAATCATGACATATAATTTAATAGCTCTTCAAGAAAAAGAATTATCAAAATTCACGTTCATGTTCCATAAATGATAAAATCCGATGTGTTCTAACATCTAAAAATCCTTATTCATCATGTTCTTCGACATACAATTCATATAACTTCAAGAATCACAGTAGCATCACCATAATCGTTACCATACGAAGTAACCAACGACAAAACATCAAAAATCCGAATTGAAGAAGGGAATTACATCAACATATATCTTGAATTCCATCCAAAACCATACGAAACATATCAATACTCATATATTGATAACAACACTAACTTAGTACGGTAATCCAACTCGTTGTCATGCTCATCAACTTGTTTATATGATAATCATCAACTCAAGAACATCATATACAATCCAAAACGAAATCTCAAAGTGAAGAGTAATTACCTTTTTTGAAGGAAAGGATTGATTTCCAAGAATCACCAATGATTTCAAGAACAAAGCTTTACTCCATGATTTCCATCTTTAATCTTGTTAAAGAGGATCATCCCTCAGTGTTTAGGAACTCCAAATGTTCTCACAAGGTTGTCTCTATCGGGTGAAAGGAAAGAAATGGACGAAATGTTTCATGACACCCGTTTGTCCCTTTATATAGAATACATCACTAGCGTGCGCTAGCCTTAGCGTGCGCTAACTGACTTTGTTAGCGTGCGCTATCGAAGCCCAGAGGCTACTGTCTTGCTTCGTAAACTACCTTACGTACGTAATGCCCATGCATTAACGTACGTAAATCATCATGTCTA
Organism: Orobanche coerulescens; assembly: GCA_033398695.1. Lineage (NCBI taxonomy): Eukaryota > Viridiplantae > Streptophyta > Magnoliopsida > Lamiales > Orobanchaceae > Orobanche > Orobanche coerulescens. The sequence continues at coordinate 135,554,781 of CM065816.1, read as the reverse complement.
GCGTACGCAAGTCCTTACTCTTAGCGTGCGCTATCCGAAGTTGACTTACTACAGTGTTCACCTACCACTCGCCCCCACAGTCCGACAGTATCTGGCAAGGATAAGATTCCTTGTTGACTGATATATAGTTAGCGTGCGCTAAGCCTAATCTTTAGCGTGCGCTAATACTTCAGGACAACAACCGTTGACTTACCAGAACGTGCGCCGAAAGCAGCCAGGTCCACACGCAGATTCCTTCCGATCTGTCTGCGTTTAGTGTGCGCTACATTCTGACTCTAGCGTACGCTAATCATGAACGATAGCGTGCGCTATACTTGAACATTAGCGCGCGCTAATCAAGCTATACTTAGCCATTTTCCAATTCTCCTCGTCCGTCTCGACATACCAATTACGGACATACGGCATACTGAATACATGTACTGAATCCAATAACATCATCATACGATATACCCAATATCAAAAGTACGACAACCTGATACACAATATCCTCAATTGCAATTGTCGACCAAATACGACAATTATACCAATACTGACATCTCAGTCCTTCATTTATTTTATCCCTACTGTACAGATTCCATGCTGTACAATACAACTCGGATAAAATAATATCAAACAACAGTAGTAGAAATTCCGGGTATTACATTCTACACCCCTTAAAATAAGTTTCGTCCTCGAAACTTGCAATCTATCATAAAACAAACAAACATACCGTTCAACCCAAACTATCCCAAAACCATCACGACACTGATCAATCATCATTATTACCGAATAACCAAAATAGCATACTTACAAATACGCAGGTCGACGATCTCCGGAGATACTAGCGCCGCTTCACCGCATGCAGTCTCAATACGCTTACGATCACAATTCCCTGAGTCTCAACAAAATATATCATCTTCGGATGAAACAATCTGCCCGAATCAAATCCTGTCTGCCTGATTACATAATTAGGTCCCAATTTCGATAAGACGAATAATACACAATACATCTACAAAACAATTGCCCAAAACAACGACACGAATTCCGAAACATCAACACAAAATCCGAACGCTCAGATGATCACCAAAAATGATCAACTAATAAATCAACCGAATTTATCATCAACATGATAAATTTCCAATATGACCAACCAGAGGTCAAAACACAATCGAGAATATCATCAACGTGATAAACTCCAATATTACCAACGAACGATCAACGAAAATCGAGAATACCTTCACACGGTAAACTCCAACACGATCAACACAGAACCACAGAAACAGATATATGAAAGAATAACATTCTCAAAACGTCAAATCAATCACGTACAGTAGATCTCAATAAACATACCCAACTGGCGAACATTTCCCTCGGCATACGAACAACGAATCGCAAATCGACGAACATACCAATTCATACAAGGAGTGGGAACGACCACTCAATATCCAAAACAACCAGCATGGGGTCACCATCCCCAAATTTACACTTACAAAGAAATCATTCAAAGATCACTATGGTAAAATCGCGCTACTACCGTACCAATGGAATCACATAGCACATATGTTCCGGTTTCACAAAATCCCCAGTTTCCAAAATAATATTATGTGCATGAATCTACAACACGCAACATATTTCTCTTATCCGATAAATCAACCGATCATCCGTGGATAACCAAACTACCATACTAACGTTCGAATATCTTTCATCGTACCATACTGATGTACCATCCAGTTCGTGAGTCTCATTCAGAACTTCACCACGATATGCATTATGCACTAAATGCGTATGTACCTCAATCACATTTTCAAAACCAGTTTGAAATCATATATTCTTGTCACGAAGACAATTTTCGAAAGTTCTTTCAAGAGTTTGAGAACTCAAAACATAAATTTTGGTAAGACCACAAAATCAATTTTCGAAAAATTAACTTGGCTCGATGGTGCCAAGTATTCGATAACAGTTTCCTTCGAATCCACACGATTTCGAAGTTTTAAAATGAAAAGTATGCAAATGCTCGACTATATCCATACTCCTGCATACCACTTCGGCTCGTCACAATCCACTGACATTCCAACGGAAACCACACGATCGAGTTCCAAAACCTCAATATATAGACTCCGATAAAAACTCTTCTCCACATACTACTCGCAACGTCATTCCTTGATCCATCCTGGATCACCTCAAATATGATATGACAAAACATTGAAACAAATCAACAAATCAAACACGGAAAAAGACTTCGAGAAATTCCATTTGAACAAATAAATCAAAACCCGAAAGATAGAAATAAAATGCATAAACGATCGGTAAAGTGTTTTACAACTCTCGGGTGTTTTAGATAATAGAAAAGCATTCTTTTGAAACATTAGGGTCTCAGCCCGTATCTTGTTCCTCATTACAAGAAGTTTTAAAAGTAGGAAACTCTTTCGGACCCCAAGTCTGAGTTACAAAACCATTTCAAAATCGATTTGGGTCTCGGCCCAAAATCATTTTCCGTAAAACATTTGTGAAATATTCATTTTGAAAAGTGTCATTTTCAAATGCTCAAAAGCGATTCATATATATCACAAAATGAACTAACATGACTACACGTTCTTCTCGACAATCCATAGTCCTTCTCCCGAATACACAATTACGTTCCAAAACTTAACCGACATATTGATTTCCAAAACAATAACTTCTCAAGATCATCAATCCTGTCCCAAATCATCACCTTATACCGTAACGCATGATATCTCTTGAATCTCAAAACGTATCAACTTAGAACGGAAATAAATCTCAATGAAATTCAAAATCCAAATACTTACAGATCGTGAAGCCGACGATTCCCGTGATACTGGCACATGTCTCGACTCTAGAAAATACTTGACATGGATATTTTCAAAACACACGTTTGCAAACTCAGTTCGACTCAAGAACACAATACATCTCATTCCAGAGAATCTCGTTAACACCATTTGGATAAGTTATAACAAGCCCAAGACGATCTTCGCAAATGATAACGCAAAGCTCGAGTGAACAACAAAGACTCACGGCTCTAGTATTTGTCAATCGACAACTCGAATGACGCAACAAAAACACGACTCAACTCGACCCAAATGCCTAGGTTTTCTCAACCTAAGCTCGATACCATATTCGTAACACCCCGCATTTAACCTAAATATTACGGTGCCGTGGGCCCCGAGAAGGAACCCACAAGGCTAAAAGAAATTTTCACAAACATTTACAAATGCCCAAGAGGCCAACGATTTTACTATCTTTAAAAATTCACAAAGACATATAAAATCCATTTATCAAAAACCGTCGTAAACTCATTTGAAATCGCAAGGCCAAACAAATTGACACTCAAAAGTCTAGAAAACGATTTCCAAAGTAACCTCGCTACGGATACCAAAAGTGCGTCTCAAAATACTCACGCAATGAAAAGACCAACCAAAACGATACCCTAGCAGCGGAAAACAAGAACCAAACAAGAAACTCAATGTACAGAACATGTCCTAGCCAGTATCCTCCGGGAAGCTCATCTCTTCACGACCGTTACGAGCTCGATACTCCAAGAACCTAAAAAGAAATCCCACGACGGGATCAGCCATAATATCCAACAAAGATAACCGTCACATCACATTAATAATAACATACCAATGAGAATACAACATAAGAATACGACCAACGTAATCTTTACTTACTCAAGAAATTCTCATCAGAATAACCATTATCACATTTCACATCCTGTACTCGATTAACCAATAAACTCGAACATAATATCTGTATTGTACCTTAAACAATACTCAAGATCCTCAAACTATCATAACCAACTCACGATACGGGAATCTACCATTTCTGACCAATACGATCCATCGAATAATATCATCAAATCCCAAGACGATAACCGATTGTCCACCAAAGACAAGACCAAAGAAAATATGGAACATACCTCGAGATATGATGTGCCACGATAATCATATCACTAATCCGAGATCGATCAATGCAATACGGACAAGGTCCTAACACAAGACCTACAAATGCATACTCATATGACCACGTCAATATGATCACAACAATAACAATCATGTATACTCAATGGAAATCCGACGATCCAGCTTCTCAAAGATAGATCCCTTTGTTGATCCTATCGATCAACATAAGGTGGATAACTAACAATACACATGTGAACAACAACACATGATAAAATCAATGATGCGAATTCACAAGATTCCATCAACACAATCTGTAATCCAACGATCCAGCGCCCTCAAAGATAGATCCCCATGATGATCCCGTCGAACCAACGCATGGTGGAAAACTCCGTCCCAACGATCCGGCCTCAAAGATAGATCCCCATGATGATCCCGTCGAACCAACGCATGGTGGACATTCGATCCAGCGCCCTCAGCATAGATCCTCATAATCCCATCGGATTATTTACACAACATAAACAACACAATATGCATACACATATGCAAATCAACACGTTCAACAACATGAACGAAAATGTACGAGACCAAAATATATAACACTAAACCATAATCAATATGGAATACTTGCCCCGAGTCCTACGGGAGCAACCTCGATGTCCAATCATCACCGACGATTATCCTCAATGTTCGGCGATCCAAACGTACAATGAACTATAGATACTTATATCCTCGTCTTTACCATAATGTAACCTCGATACTCGAACATACCAATAACTGAGATAAAGCATATACATTATGATTTACCTCCCAGAATCGAAAGAACGATATGCGATCCGAATACCCAGAGTTCACAATAATAATCATCGCTATATGCATTATAAACGAAATGAAAATGAAACCATTCATTAAATATTATAACTGAGCAAGTAATAACTTGCCTCGATACCGATACCACGAAGCTGCTGCCGAACACATTGCCTTTATCTACGAGCTCCTCAGCCTCGATCAAACGCAATACAATGGACATACTCGAACACGACCGCAATATCCGGTTATAATCACCGATCAATAATCTCAACCTATCGAAGAAATCAAATAACACATATCCGATAACGGTCAACAACTGAGAAAACTAACCAATCGAACTCAACGGTTCAACACAACCTCGAATAAACATAGTCAAAACCAACCAAGTCAAACCATCACGAATTCCTAATCAAAACACAAAAATACTGCACTGTCTGCCTACTTAGCGCATGTTAATCACCTAACGTAGCGTGCGCTAAGTTGCTCCCGTTAGCGCGCGCTAGGCAGTAAACGTAGCGTGCGCTAATGCTGTGCAGTGGCATGCATTTCAAGCATCGTCTAACACTTCCATCATGACAATGATCAACTCATCTCGAGATTAAGGATTTCATAACAATCATGACATATAATTTAATAGCTCTTCAAGAACACGAATTATCCAAATTCACGTTCATGATCCATAAAATGATAAAATCCGATGTGTTCTAACATCTAAAAATCCTTATTCATCATGTTCTTCGACATACAATTCATATAACTTCAAGAATCACAGTAGCATCACCATAATCGTTACCATACGAAGTAACCAACGACAAAACATCAAAAATCCGAATTGAAGAAGGGAATTACATCAACATATATCTTGAATTCCATCCAAAACCATACGAAACATATCAATACTCATATATTGATAACAACACTAACTTAGTACGGTAATCCAACTCGTTGTCATGCTCATCAACTTGTTTATATGATAATCATCAACTCAAGAACATCATATACAATCCAAAACGAAATCTCAAAGTGAAGAGTAATTACCTTTTTTGAAGGAAAGGATTGATTTCCAAGAATCACCAATGATTTCAAGAACAAAGCTTTACTCCATGATTTCCATCTTTAATCTTGTTAAAGAGGATCATCCCTCAGTGTTTAGGAACTCCAAATGTTCTCACAAGGTTGTCTCTATCGGTTGAAAGGAAAGAAATGGACGAAATGTTTCATGACACCCGTTTGTCCCTTTATATAGAATACATCACTAGCGTGCGCTAAACCATTATGTTTAGCGTGCGCTAACTGACTTTGTTAGCGTGCGCTATCGAAGCCCAGATTCTACTGTCTTGCTTCGTAAACTACCTTACGTACGTAATGCCCATGCATTAACGTACGTAAATCATCATGTCTAGCGTACGCAAGTCCTTACTCTTAGCGTGCGCTATCCGAAGTTGACTTACTACAGTGTTCACCTACCACTCGCCCCCACATTCCGACAGTATCTGGCAAGGATAAGATTCCTTGTTGACTGATATATAGTTAGCGTGCGCTAAGCCTAATCTTTAGCGTGCGCTAATACTTCAGGACAACAACCGTTGACTTACCAGAACGTGCGCCGAAAGCAGCCAGGTCCACACGCAGATTCCTTCCGATCTGTCTGCGTTTAGTGTGCGCTACATTCTGACTCTAGCGTACGCTAATCATGAACGATAGCGTGCGCTATACTTGAACATTAGCGCGCGCTAATCAAGCTATACTTAGCCATTTTCCAATTCTCCTCGTCCGTCTCGACATACCAATTACGGACATACGGCATACTGAATACATGTACTGAATCCAATAACATCATCATACGATATACCCAATATCAAAAGTACGACAACCTGATACACAATATCCTCAATTGCAATTGTCGACCAAATACGACAATTATACCAATACTGACATCTCAGTCCTTCATTTATTTTATCCCTACTGCATGATTCCATCCGTACAATACAACCTTGATAAAATAATATCAAACAACAGTAGTAGAAATTCCGGGTATTACATTCTACACCCCTTAAAATAAGTTTCGTCCTCGAAACTTACAATCTATCATAAAACAAACAAACATACCGTTCAACCCAAACTATCCCAAAACCATCACGACACTGATCAATCATCATTATTACCGAATAACCAAAATAGCATACTTACAAATACGCAGGTCGACGATCTCCGGAGATACTAGCCAGCGTTCTCACTGTACAGTCTCAATACGCTTACGATCACAATTCCCTGAGTCTCAACAAAATATATCATCTTCGGATGAAACAATCTGCCCGAATCAAATCCTGTCTGCCTGATTACATAATCAGGTCCCAATTTCGATAAGACGAATAATACACAATACATCTACAAAACAATTGCCCAAAACAACGACACGAATTCCGAAACATCAACACAAAATCCGAACGCTCAGATGATCACCAAAAATGATCAACTAATAAATCAACCGAATTTATCATCAACATGATAAATTTCCAATATGACCAACCAGAGGTCAAAACACAATCGAGAATATCATCAACGTGATAAACTCCAATATTACCAACGAACGATCAACGAAAATCGAGAATACCTTCACACGGTAAACTCCAACACGATCAACACAGAACCACAGAAACAGATATATGAAAGAATAACATTCTCAAAACGTCAAATCAATCACGATGGTAGATCTCAATAAACATACCCAACTGGCGAACATTTCCCTCGGCATACGAACAACGAATCGCAAATCGACGAACATACCAATTCATACAAGGAGTGGGAACGACCACTCAATATCCAAAACAACCAGCATGGGGTCACCATCCCCAAATTTACACTTACAAAGAAATCATTCAAAGATCACTATGGTAAAATCGCGCTACTACCGTACCAATGGAATCACATAGCACATATGTTCCGGTTTCACAAAATCCCCAGTTTCCAAAATAATATTATGTGCATGAATCTACAACACGCAACATATTTCTCTTATCCGATAAATCAACCGATCATCCGTGGATAACCAAACTACCATACTAACGTTCGAATATCTTTCATCGTACCATACTGATGTACCATCCAGTTCGTGAGTCTCATTCAGAACTTCACCACGATATGCATTATGCACTAAATGCGTATGTACCTCAATCACATTTTCAAAACCAGTTTGAAATCATATATTCTTGTCACGAAGACAATTTTCGAAAGTTCTTTCAAGAGTTTGAGAACTCAAAACATAAATTTTGGTAAGACCACAAAATCAATTTTCGAAAAATTAACTTGGCTCGATGGTGCCAAGTATTCGATAACAGTTTCCTTCGAATCCACACGATTTCGAAGTTTTAAAATGAAAAGTATGCAAATGCTCGACTATATCCATACTCCTGCATACCACTTCGGCTCGTCACAATCCACTGACATTCCAACAGAAACCACACGATCGAGTTCCAAAACCTCAATATATAGACTCCGATAAAAACTCTTCTCCACATACTACTCGCAACGTCATTCCTTGATCCATCCTGGATCACCTCAAATATGATATGACAAAACATTGAAACAAATCAACAAATCAAACACGGAAAAAGACTTCCCGAGAAATTCCATTTGAACAAATAAATCAAAACCCCGAAAGATAGAAATAAAATGCATAAACGATCGGTAAAGTGTTTTACAACTCTCGGGTGTTTTAGAAAACAGAAAAGCTTTCTTTTGAAACATTAGGGTCTCAGCCCGTATCTTGTTCCTCATTACAAGAAGTTTAAAAAGTAGGAAACTCTTTTCGGACCCCAAGTCCTGAGTTACAAAACCATTTCAAAATCGATTTGGGTCTCGGCCCAAAATCATTTTCCGTAAAACATTTGTGAAATATTCATTTTGAAAAGTGTCATTTTCAAATGCTCAAAAGCAGTTCATATATATCACAAAATGAACTAACATGACTACACGTTCTTCTCGACAATCCATAGTCCTTCTCCCGAATACACAATTCCGTTCCAAAACTTAACCGACATATTGATTTCCAAAACAATAACTTCTCAAGATCATCAATCCTGTCCCAAATCTGTCACCTTATACCGTAACGCATGATATCTGCTGAATCTCAAAACGTATCAACTTAGAACGGAAATAAATCTCAATGAAATTCAAAAATCCAAATACTTACAGATCGTGAAGCCGACGATTCCCCGTGATACTGGCACATGTCTCGACTCTAGAAAATACTTGACATGGATATTTTCAAAACACACGTTTGCAAACTCAGTTCGACTCAAGAACACAATACATCTCATTCCAGAGAATCTCGTTAACACCATTTGGATAAGTTATAACAAGCCCAGTACGATACTGGCAAATCTGATAACGCAAAAGCCTGAGTGAACAACAAAGACTCACGGCTCTAGTATTTGTCAATCGACAACTCGAATGACGCAACAAAAACACGACTCAACTCGACCCAAATGCCTAGGTTTTCTCAACCTAAGCTCTGATACCATATTCTGTAACACCCCGCATTTAACCGGAAATATTACGGTGCCGTGGGCCCAGAAGGAACCCACAAGGCTAAAAGAAATTTTCACAAACATTTACAAATGCCCAAGAGGCCAACGACGGTACTATCTTTAAAAATTCACAAAGACATATAAAATCCATTTATCAAAAACCGTCAGAAAACTCATTTGAAATCGCAAGGCCAAACAACCGACACTCAAAAGTCTAGAAAACGATTTCCAAAGTAACCTCGTTACTGATACCAAAAGTGCGTCTCAAAATACTCACGCAGCGGAAAAAGACCAACCAAAACGATACCCTAGCAAATGGAAAACAAGAACCAAACAAGAAACTCAATGTACAGAACATGTCCTAGCCAAGATCCTCCTAGAAGCTCATCTCTTCACGACCGCTACGAGCTCGATACTCCAAGAACCTAAAAAGAAATCCCACGACGGGATCAGCCATAATATCCAACAAAGATAACCGTCACATCACATTAATAATAACATACCAATGAGAATACAACATAAGAATACGACCAACGTAATCTTTACTTACTCAAGAAATTCTCATCAGAATAACCATTATCACATTTCACATCCTGTACTCGATTAACCAATAAACTCGAACATAATATCTGTATTGTACCTTAAACAATACTCAAGATCCTCAAACTATCATAACCAACTCACGATACGGGAATCTACCATTTCTGACCAATACGATCCATCGAATAATATCATCAAATCCCAAGACGATAACCGATTGTCCACCAAAGACAAGACCAAAGAAAATATGGAACATACCTCGAGATATGATGTGCCACGATAATCATATCAGTCTAATCCGAGATCAGATCAATGCAATACGGACAAGATCCTAACACAAGACCTACAAATGCATACTCATATGACCACGTCAATATGATCACAACAATAACAATCATGTATACTCAATGGAAATCCGACGATCCAGCGCCCTCAGCATAGATCCCTTTGTTGATCCTATCAGATCATCATAAGGTTGATAACTAACATTACACATTTGTACAACAACACATGGTAATATAAATGATGCGAATTCACAAGATTCCATCAACACAATCGTAGTAATCCAACGATCCACCGCCTCAAAGATAGATCCCCATGATGATCCCGTCGAACCAACGCATGGTGGAAAACTCCGTCCAACGATCCAGCGCCTCAAGATAGATCCCCATGATGATCCCGTCGAACCAACGCATGGTGGACATTCGATCCAGCGCCCTCAAGATAGATCCTCATAATCCCATCGGATTATTTACACAACATAAACACAATATGCATACACATATGCAAATCAACACGTTCAACAACATGAAAGAAAATGTACGAGACCAAAATAAATAACACTAAACCATAATCAATATGGAATACTTGCCCCGAGTCCTTCGGAGCAACCTCGATGTCCAATCATCACCGACGATTATCCTCAATGTTCGGCGATCCAAACGCATAATGAACTATAGATACTTATATCCTCGTCTTTACCATAATGTAACCTCGATACTCGAACATACCAATAAGCGAGATAAAGCATATACATTATGATTTACCTCCTAGAATCGAAAGAACGATATGCGATCCGAATACCCAGAGTTCACAATAATAATCATCGCTATATGCATTATAAACGAAATGAAATCGAAACCATTCATTAAATATTATAACCGAGCAAGTAATAACTTGCCTCGATACCGATACCACGAAGCCGCTGCCGAACACATTGCCTTTATCTACGAGCTCCTCAAATTCGATCAAACGCAATACAATGGACATACTCGAACACGACCGCAATATCCGGTTATAATCACCGATCAATAATCTCAACCTATCGAAGAAATCAAATAACACATATCCGATAACGGTCAACAACTGAGAAAACTAACCAATCGAACTCAATGGTTCAACACAACCTCGAACAAACATAGTCAAAACCAACCAAGTCAAACCATCACGAATTCCTAATCAAAACACAAAATATCAGATCGTCGCCTACTTAGCGCACGTTAATCACCTAACGTAGCGTGCGCTAAGTTGCTCCGTTAGCGCCGCTAGGCAAGAACGTAGCGTGCGCTAATGCTGTGCAGTGGCATGCATTTCAAGCATCGTCTAACACTTCCATCATGACAATGATCAACTCATCTCGAGATTAAGGATTTCATAACAATCATGACATATAATTTAATAGCTCTTCAAGAACACGAATTATTCAAATTCACGTTCATGATCCATAAAATGATAAAATCCGATGTGTTCTAACATCTAAAAATCCTTATTCATCATGTTCTTCGACATACAATTCATATAACTTCAAGAATCACAGTAGCATCACCATAATCGTTACCATACGAAGTAACCAACGACAAAACATCAAAATCCGAATTGAAGAAGGGAATTACATCAACATATATCTTGAATTCCATCCAAAACCATACGAAACATATCAATACTCATATATTGATAACAACACTAACTTAGTACGGTAATCCAACTCGTTGTCATGCTCATCAACTTGTTTATATGATAATCATCAACTCAAGAACATCATATACAATCCAAAACGAAATCTCAAAGTGAAGAGTAATTACCTTTTTTGAAGGAAAGGATTGATTTCCAAGAATCACCAATGATTTCAAGAACAAAGCTTTACTCCATGATTTCCATCTTTAATCTTGTTAAAGAGGATCATCCCTCAGTGTTTAGGAACTCCAAATGTTCTCACAAGGTTGTCTCTATCGGGTGAAAGGAAAGAATTGGACGAAATGTTTCATGACACCCGTTTGTCCCTTTATATAGAATACATCACTAGCGTGCGCTAGCCTTAGCGTGCGCTAACTGACTTTGTTAGCGTGCGCTATCGAAGCCCAGATTCTACTGTCTTGCTTCGTAAACTACCTTACGTACGTAATGCCCATGCATTAACGTACGTAAATCATCATGTCTAGCGTACGCAAGTCCTTACTCTTAGCGTGCGCTATCCGAAGTTGACTTACTACAGTGTTCACCTACCACTCGCCCCCACATTCCGTCTGAATATCGCAAGGATAAGATTCCTTGTTGACTGATATATAGTTAGCGTGCGCTAAGCCTAATCTTTAGCGTGCGCTAATACTTCAGGACAACAACCGTTGACTTACCAGAACGTGCGCCGAAAGCAGCCGGGTCCACACGCAGATTCCTTCCGATCTGTCTGCGTTTAGTGTGCGCTACATTCTGACTCTAGCGTACGCTAATCATGAACGATAGCGTGCGCTATACTTGAACATTAGCGCGCGCTAATCAAGCTATACTTAGCCATTTTCCAATTCTCCTCGTCCGTCTCGACATACCAATTACGGACATACGGCATACTGAATACATGTACTGAATCCAATAACATCATCATATGATATACCCAATATCAAAAGTACGACAACCTGATACACAATATCCTCAATTGCAATTGTCGACCAAATACGACAATTATACCAATACTGACATCTCAGTCCTTCATTTATTTTATCCCTACTGTACAGATTCCATGCTGTACAATACAACTCGGATAAAATAATATCAAACAACAGTAGTAGAAATTCCGGGTATTACATTCTACACCCCTTAAAATAAGTTTCGTCCTCGAAACTTGCAATCTATCATAAAACAAACAAACATACCGTTCAACCCAAACTATCCCAAAACCATCACGACACTGATCAATCATCATTATTACCGAATAACCAAAATAGCATACTTACAAATACGCAGGTCGACGATCTCCGGAGATACTAGCCAGCGTTCTCACTGTACAGTCTCAATACGCTTACGATCACAATTCCCTGAGTCTCAACAAAATATATCATCTTCGGATGAAACAATCTGCCCGAATCAAATCCTGTCTGCCTGATTACATAATCAGGTCCCAATTTCGATAAGACGAATAATACACAATACATCTACAAAACAATTGCCCAAAACAACGACACGAATTCCGAAACATCAACACAAAATCCGAACGCTCAGATGATCACCAAAAATGATCAACTAATAAATCAACCGAATTTATCATCAACATGATAAATTTCCAATATGACCAACCAGAGGTCAAAACACAATCGAGAATATCATCAACATGATAAACTCCAATATTACCAACGAACGATCAACGAAAATCGAGAATACCTTCACACGGTAAACTCCAACACGATCAACACAGAACCACAGAAACAGATATATGAAAGAATAACATTCTCAAAACGTCAAATCAATCACGTACAGTAGATCTCAATAAACATACCCAACTGGCGAACATTTCCCTCGGCATACGAACAACGAATCGCAAATCGACGAACATACCAATTCATACAAGGAGTGGGAACGACCACTCAATATCCAAAACAACCAGCATGGGGTCACCATCCCCAAATTTATACTTACAAAGAAATCATTCAAAGATCACTATGGTAAAATCGCGCTACTACCGTACCAATGGAATCACATAGCACATATGTTCCGGTTTCACAAAATCCCCAGTTTCCAAAATAATATTATGTGCATGAATCTACAACACGCAACATATTTCTCTTATCCGATAAATCAACCGATCATCCGTGGATAACCAAACTACCATACTAACGTTCGAATCTCTTTCATCGTACCATATTGATGTACCATCCAGTTCGTGAGTCTCATTCAGAACTTCACCACGATATGCATTTGCACTAAATGCGTATGTACCTCAATCACATTTTCAAAACCAGTTTGAAATCATATATTCTTGTCACGAAGACGATTTTCGAAAGTTCTTTCAAGAGTTTGAGAACTCAAAACATAAATTTTGGTAAGACCACAAAATCAATTTTCGAAAAATTAACTTGGCTCGATGGTGCCAAGTATTCGATAACAGTTTCCTTCGAATCCACACGATTTCGAAGTTTTAAAATGAAAAGTATGCAAATGCTCGACTATATCCATACTCCTGCATACCACTTCGGCTCGTCACAATCCACTGACATTCCAACGGAAACCACACGATCGAGTTCCAAAACCTCAATATATAGACTCGATAAAAACTCTTCTCCACATACTACTATAGCGTCATTCCTTGATCCATCCCGGATCACCTCAAATATGATATGACAAAACATTGAAACAAATCAACAAATCAAACACGGAAAAAGACTTCCCGAGAAATTCCATTTGAACAAATAAATCAAAACCCCGAAAGATAGAAATAAAATGCATAAACGATCGGTAAAGTGTTTTACAACTCTCGGGTGTTTTAGAAAATAGAAAAGCTTTCTTTTGAAACATTAGGGTCTCAGCCCGTATCTTGTTCCTCATTACAAGAAGTTTAAAAAGTAGGAAACTCTTTTCGGACCCCAAGTCCTGAGTTACAAAACCATTTCAAAATCGATTTGGGTCTCGGCCCAAAATCATTTTCCGTAAAACATTTGTGAAATATTCATTTTGAAAAGTGTCATTTTCAAATGCTCAAAAGCAGTTCATATATATCACAAAATGAACTAACATGACTACACGTTCTTCTCGACAATCCATAGTCCTTCTCCCGAATACACAATTCCGTTACAAAACTTAACCGACATATTGATTTCCAAAACAATAACTTCTCAAGATCATCAATCCTGTCCCAAATCTGTCACCTTATACCGTAACGCATGATATCTGCTGAATCTCAAAACGTATCAACTTAGAACGGAAATAAATCTCAATGAAATTCAAAAATCCAAATACTTACAGATCGTGAAGCCGACGATTCCCCGTGATACTGGCACATGTCTCGACTCTAGAAAATACTTGACATGGATATTTTCAAAACATACGTTTGCAAACTCAGTTCGACTCAAGAACACAATACATCTCATTCCAGAGAATCTCGTTAACACCATTTGGATAAGTTATAACAAGCCCAGTACGATACTGGCAAATCTGATAACGCAAAAGCCTGAGTGAACAACAAAGACTCACGGCTCTAGTATTTGTCAATCGACAACTCGAATGACGCAACAAAAACACGACTCAACTCGACCCAAATGCCTAGGTTTTCTCAACCTAAGCTCTGATACCATATTCTGTAACACCCCCAGATTTAACCGGAAATATTACAGTGCCGTGGGCCCCGAGAAGGAACCCACAAGGCTAAAAGAAATTTTCACAAACATTTACAAATGCCCAAGAGGCCAACGACGGTACTATCTTTAAAAATTCACAAAGACATATAAAATCCATTTATCAAAAACCGTCGTAAAAACTCATTTGAAATCGCAAGGCCAAACAGCCGACACTCAAAAGTCTAGAAAACGATTTCCAAAGTAACCTCAGTTACCAGATACCAAAAGTGCGTCTCAAAATACTCACGCAGCGGAAAAAGACCAACCAAAACGATACCCTAGCAGCGGAAAACAAGAACCAAACAAGAAACTCAATGTACAGAACATGTCCTAGCCAGTATCCTCCGGGAAGCTCATCTCTTCACGACCGTTACGAGCTCGATACTCCAAGAACCTAAAAAGAAATCCCACGACGGGATCAGCCATAATATCCAACAAAGATAACCGTCACATCACATTAATAATAACATACCAATGAGAATACAACATAAGAATACGACCAACGTAATCTTTACTTACTCAAGAAATTCTCATCAGAATAACCATTATCACATTTCACATCCTGTACTCGATTAACCAATAAACTCGAACATAATATCTGTATTGTACCTTAAACAATACTCAAGATCCTCAAACTATCATAACCAACTCACGATACGGGAATCTACCATTTCTGACCAATACGATCCATCGAATAATATCATCAAATCCCAAGACGATAACCGATTGTCCACCAAAGACAAGACCAAAGAAAATATGGAACATACCTCGAGATATGATGTGCCACGATAATCATATCAGTCTAATCCGAGATCAGATCAATGCAATACGGACAAGGTCCTAACACAAGACCTACAAATGCATACTCATATGACCACGTCAATATGATCACAACAATAACAATCATGTATACTCAATGGAAATCCGACGATCCAGCGCCCTCGGATAGATCCCTTTGTTGATCTATCGATCAACATAAGGTGGATAACTAACAATAAACATGTGTACAACAACACTTGATAATATCAATGACGCGATTTCACAAGATTCCATCAACACAATCTCAGTAATCCAACGATCCAGCCCTCAAAGATAGATCCCCATGATGATCCCATCGAACCAACGCATGGTGGAAAACACGTCCATCGATCCAGCGCCCTCAGCATAGATCCCCATGATGATCCCGTCGAACCAACGCATGGTGGACATTCGATCCAGCGCCCTCAGCATAGATCCTCATAATCCCATCGGATTATTTACACAACATAAACAACACAATATTCATACACATATGCAAATCAACACGTTCAACAACATGAAAGAAAATGTACGAGACCAAAATAAATAACACTAAACCATAATCAATATGGAATACTTGCCCCGAGTCCTTCGGGAGCAACCTCGATGTCCAATCATCACCGACGATTATCCTCAATGTTCGGCGATCCAAACGTACAATGAACTATAGATACTTATATCCTCGTCTTTACCATAATGTAACCTCGATACTCGAACATACCAATAACTGAGATAAAGCATATACATTATGATTTACCTCCCAGAATCGAAAGAACGATATGCGATCCGAATACCCAGAGTTCACAATAATAATCATCGCTATATGCATTATAAACGAAATGAAACTGAAACCATTCATTAAATATTATAACTGAGCAAGTAATAACTTGCCTCGATACCGATACCACGAAGCCGCTGCCGAACACATTGCCTTTATCTACGAGCTCCTCAGCCTCGATCAAACGCAATACAATGGACATACTCGAACACGACCGCAATATCCGGTTATAATCACCGATCAATAATCTCAACCTATCGAAGAAATCAAATAACACATATCCGATAACGGTCAACAACTGAGAAAACTAACCAACCGAACTCAACGGTTCAACACAACCTCGAATAAACACAGTCAAAACCAACCAAGTCAAACCATCACGAATTCCTAATCAAAACACCAAAATATCGCATCGCCTACTTAGCGCACGTTAATCACCTAACGTAGCGTGCGCTAAGTTGCTCCGTTAGCGCGCTAGGCAAGAAACGTAGCGTGCGCTAATCTTTGTGCAGTGGCATGCATTTCAAGCATCGTCTAACACTTCCATCATGACAATGATCAACTCATCTCGAGATTAAGAATTTCATAACAATCATGACATATAATTTAATAGCTCTTCAAGAACACGAATTATCCAAATTCACGTTCATGATCCATAAAATGATAAAATCCGATGTGTTCTAACATCTAAAAATCCTTATTCATCATGTTCTTCGACATACAATTCATATAACTTCAAGAATCACAGTAGCATCACCATAATCGTTACCATACGAAGTAACCAAAGACAAAACATCAAAAATCCGAATTGAAGAAGGGAATTACATCAACATATATCTTGAATTCCATCCAAAACCATACGAAACATATCAATACTCATATATTGATAACAACACTAACTTAGTACGGTAATCCAACTCGTTGTCATGCTCATCAACTTGTTTATATGATAATCATCAACTCAAGAACATCATATACAATCCAAAACGAAATCTCAAAGTGAAGAGTAATTACCTTTTTTGAAGGAAAGGATTGATTTCCAAGAATCACCAATGATTTCAAGAACAAAGCTTTACTCCATGATTTCCATCTTTAATCTTGTTAAAGAGGATCATCCCTCAGTGTTTAAGAACTCCAAATGTTCTCACAAGGTTGTCTCTATCGGGTGAAAGGAAAGAAATGGACGAAATGTTTCATGACACCCGTTTGTCCCTTTATATAGAATACATCACTAGCGTGCGCTAGCCTTAGCGTGCGCTAACTGACTTTGTTAGCGTGCGCTATCGAAGCCCAGAGGCTACTGTCTTGCTTCGTAAACTACCTTACGTACGTAATGCCCATGCATTAACGTACGTAAATCATCATGTCTAGCGTACGCAAGTCCTTACTCTTAGCGTGCGCTATCCGAAGTTGACTTACTACAGTGTTCACCTACCACTCGCCCCCACATTCCGACAGCATCTGGCAAGGATAAGATTCCTTGTTGACTGATATATAGTTAGCGTGCGCTAAGCCTAATCTTTAGCGTGCGCTAATACTTCAGGACAACAACCGTTGACTTACCAGAACGTGCGCCGAAAGCAGCCGGGTCCACACGCAGATTCCTTCCGATCTGTCTGCGTTTAGCGTGCGCTACATTCTGACTCTAGCGTACGCTAATCATGAACGATAGCGTGCGCTATACTTGAACATTAGCGCGCGCTAATCAAGCTATACTTAGCCATTTTCCAATTCTCCTCGTCCGTCTCGACATACCAATTACGGACATACGGCATACTGAATACATGTACTGAATCCAATAACATCATCATATGATATACCCAATATCAAAAGTACGACAACCTGATACACAATATCCTCAATTGCAATTGTCGACCAAATACGACAATTATACCAATACTGACATCTCAGTCCTTCATTTATTTTATCCCTACTGTACAAATTCCATGCTGTACAATACAACTCGGATAAAATAATATCAAACAACAGTAGTAGAAATTCCGGGTATTACAAGAAGAGACTTTTCAATCAAATTATTAAGAGACTTTTCAAATGATTAAGAAGAAACTTTTCAAATTATTAAGATTGAGATTTTATAATTTTTTAGATAAAAATTAAATTTATTAAGACTCTACATTAAATAATATTCTTGAAGCTTCCACATTAATAAGGGGACTCAATCTTTTAGTATAATAGATTAATATCAATTAAAGGTTTTATTAATTATTTTAGTACATAAAATGAAATAGGTATAATATTTTATATTATTATTTTGACTAAATTTGCAAACTGATGATTGCATACTATTGATTGCATATTATTTTGACTAAATTTGACTGATATTTCGATTTTTTCAAGTTGAACTTTGGCCATATATTATATGGTATAAAAATAATCATAATTTTTTTTAAAAACAATATTTTTAACAATTTTTTATTTTATTTTGAGAGATATATTAAAGTCAAGCTCAACCTAAGAAAAATAAAAAATTAATTAATATAAAACGGAGATAGTACTGTTTATCATATTTAATTTTAGTTATTTTAATTTCAGAATATCTATAATAAATTACTTGGGGTAAGAAATATCATAGTTTCATCTATGATAATATAACATTATAAGTTTATAGTGGGAATAGCTTGTTTTGCCCATTTGTATAGAGTAATATTTTTTTATGTCCCAAGTTTTGTAACAACTCTTTTGATACACAAATTGTCGAAATTGACCTTTACTCGAATAACTTCGAGTCATATATTGTAATTTCGAGTAACATAATTTCGAGTCAACTTAAAAAATATTACTCGTGTAACATAAAATGTTACCCGAAATTCATTCGTGTAACATAAAATATTTTTTTTAACATAAAATGTGTTTTTTTAACATGTCCCGAATCTGCTGTGCATGTCCCGAAATTCATTCGTGTAACATAAATTTTTTTTTCATGTCCCGAAGTGCATGTCCCGAATGTGCATGTGCAGTGTCCTATCTACTTCTAATTTTTTTTTCCCGAAGTGCATGTCCCGAAGTCAGCAGGTGTAGTGTTACTTGAATTTCTGATTCGGGTAACTCGAATCAGATTCGGGTAATACGAATTCAGATTTGAGTTACCCGAGTCTGACTCGAGTTACCCGAATCAGAAATTCGAGTTATCGGGTAACTCAATATTGTATATTTTTTAAAGTTGACTCGAAATTATGTTACTCGAAATTACAATATATGACTCGGATTTATTCGAGCAAAGGTCAATTTCAACAATTTAGATATTAAAAGAGTTGTTGTTAAACTTGGTACAGAAAAAAATAATACTATATGTAAAAAGTCAAAATAAATTTTCGCCCTAAGTTTATATTTAGTGAACTTATACATTAGATAAATTTAGTTTTATATTAAGTTGCGTATGAACTACTCCGTCTAGGAAAATGTGTCCAAATTTTGAATTTTCCGGGTCACAATTTATAAACTTTGACTAAAAAGTTGCGGTTAATATATAAAATTTTATAAAAAAATATAAATTATATTTTCAAAATACACATTAAAACAGATCTAATCAAGTACTTACATTATTATAATTTTTTTATGTATTGGTTGTGATTTATGGTCAACGTTTATAAATTCTGATTGAAGTTAAAAATGAGACACATTTTTCTGAACGGAGGGAGTAATAGATTAGCGTACGGAAAGATTTAAAATCTACAAAAAATGTAGAAATACAACAGAATATTACGGTGAATGTTTAAATTTAGTTAGTAAATAAATAAATTATTAATAGTAGAAAGAGTTAACAATGTTATATGTAGAGATAAATTC
Source organism: Orobanche coerulescens (assembly GCA_033398695.1). Classification (NCBI taxonomy): domain Eukaryota; kingdom Viridiplantae; phylum Streptophyta; class Magnoliopsida; order Lamiales; family Orobanchaceae; genus Orobanche; species Orobanche coerulescens. Next base: position 135,534,026 of record CM065816.1, on the reverse strand, counting down.
GCATATAAATATTTATTATTTAAAAATACGCTGGACAAATAAAATTAATTATATTCGTGATTTGTCTATATTAAAATATTGTATCTTAATTTATTTACTATTTGATGGATGAATATCACTTTTCAAGCCCATCAAATTAAAAGAAAAGATTCAATTGACCGAAATAAAATATAGATGATTTGAATTTATCATCAAAATATATTGAAATTAGAATTTAAACAATAACTTTTTGATTTTGCAATTAAAATCGATTCCTTCAACTTAAAAGGTCAAAATAAATTTTCGCCCTAGGTTTATATTTAGTGAACTTACGTTCAAATTCCTTCAACTGCTGCTGACTCAACATCCAACTCTCCAATTTGAAAATAATGACAAATAAAGAAGCTAAACTAACTCGTGTAGTTTTGAGTGGAGAAGACGGCTTGATAATCTATATATAATAGCATTACAGATTCAAAACACCATATTAACTCTCTCTCTTTCTCCTACGTGATATTTTCTTAATTTTGAATTCCTATTTATCTAAAATCTTGAATCCCATATCGATTTAAAATAATCTCAACGAATAACCTAAATAAATACTTAGAATGTCTTGCATCCGACACCAATTTAAACTAGAATTGCACCAATGAGAAAACTAAATAAGTACTTAGAATTCGATGTCTATTTTTCAGCCCATAATTGTATCACACCACCAACTTAATATTTTATTTTTATTGTGTCTGAACCATAATTTCATTGTTTCTTGTGTTACCATATGGATTTTGAACGGGAACACGTAGTAAAATTATCTTTCAACTGGTTTAGGACGAGTACGAGTACATAAAGTCTAAATGGGTCCGAATGGCTAAATCTTAACTTCATCATTTCGATTCATTGGTGTGTTCTGCAGTAAATGATTCCAAGTAGCTAAATTCTAAAAAATATTAAATTAATTTGAGATTTCTACTTCTAAAATATAATATAAAGTGTTTATCCGTCGAATTTCTAGGAGCTATACACTAGTTTATCATAATAGAAAAACTAAAATTATGCCAAAAGTCGGTCGTTTTTCATTAATATGGACGATGTTCGGAATAGTGGTTCTTTTAGGAATACAAATCTTTTTAATTTTAATCGTCCGACGTGGACTTTTACAATTTGAAATATGATGCCCAATTTTTAAATATTTTTCACATCAGGGTATTTTCAAATTTAAGAATTTGTTTTAATGTTCCGTTTGAATCCTAACTCCTATTTATTCAAAGTGTATTTTTGCACGAAAAGCATATTCTCTTATTATTAATACATTAAAGACAAAAAAAAAAAAAAAAAGCCAACAAAAGAAAAGCCCAGCCCAACAGTGGGTCTGCACTGGAATTTTTAAATAAAATACTCAAAAAGAAAAAGGTCTTTTGAATATCAGCAATTGGATGGCTCCGCTCTATGGCTAGACTATGATGATTAATTGAGGGATTATTTAATGAATTAAGCAAAAGCAGATCCGTATAATGCTTAAAAAAGCGATTATAAAGCATCCCACAATAAACAATGAATAGATTAATATTTGGATCGTGCCTTTTGTTTTAAAGGCTTTAAGATTAGGATCATCATTCATGACATAATAATATTTTAATTCGCGTGGACCTGCAAAACGTAGACGTTAGTTAGGCTAATTGGTTTTTCCAGATATTGGAACCGTCAAATTTAAATAAATATTTAAAATTCAATTTGTATTTTTTAACTTCATTGTTATTTCACAGCACCAACTTAACTTCAGAATTTTTTTTATATATTTAATTTGGTTAATTATTAAGTTGGATAAATAAATATTTTTATTTTAAATGAAAATTTCTTTTTGTAATTATAAAATTACATTTACTCTATTATCTATAATTTTGAAACGCACATTCTCTCATTAAGTAGTTTTATATTGATTGAAAAATTTAATTTGACTAATATTAATAATATCAATAATTAAGTTAACGAATTATTCGTTATTCGAGAATTCAATTTGGTGTGTGTATATATATATATATATATATATATATATATATATATATATAATAGCATTATGGATTCGAAGCACCACATTAAGTCTTTCTCCTATGTGGCATTCTCTTAATTTTGGATTTCTATTTATCTAAAATCTTGAATCCCACACCGATTTAAAATGATATTCAAACAGTGGATAATCTAAATAAATATAATTCAATATCTTGAATCCCTTACCGATTTAAAATAAAACTCTAAGTACTTAGAATGAATATGTATTTTTCCATCTCTCAATTATTTTTTTTTGGTAATTATGTTATATTACCAGTGAGCCAAATGGCCAGATTTTACAGTACAATCCTCCACACAATCGTTCAAAATTCGCAGCAGCTATATCTACTTACACAAAAGTAAGACTAGCTAACTTCTTACAAATTCTACTTCTAACTACTATCACTTCCTTACACACTCTCACCACCTGATCCACTGCCCTTGATCTTGCTTGAAATTTCCTGGTATTTCGCTCTTGCCATATGTGGTAAACCACCACAGTAAACACCATTCGATACAATAGCTGTGAGACGGATTTGGACCCACAATGTGTTGATAGATAGTGTTTCTCCTCTTCCCAAGCTACTGTTACTCTTGCTATACCACACCATCGCTTGACCTCCTCCCACACTTGCTGGGAATACGGGCATTGAAACCACAGATGTCTTATCGTTTCCTCCACATCACTACATAGGCTACAACACTGGTCCACCATAATGCCAATACGCAATAAATGATCACAAGTGTTCAGTTTTTCAAGCATTACTAACCACACTATGAAGACACACTTTGGGGGAGCTGGATTGTGAGTTAGAAGTTTTCTCCATCCCACTGCCTGCACATTTCCTCGCAGATTTAAATAGGTTTTTTGAATGGAGAATGTAGGCCTTCGAATCAGTTCCATCCCCTCACTCGTATGCAGGACATATCTCCTTGCCTCAAGAATCCTTCTCACCACCCAAGAAGCCTGTTTAGGTATATGCATTACATCTATCTCCTGATTTTTTATGTAATACCCATGAATCCATCTAACCCACATCATCTCCCTACCTTGTGCTAAGCTCCATAAATGCTTACATAGTGCAGCTTGGTTCCATACTTTCATGTTCAAGATGTTCCACCCTCCTGCATTTTTTGGTAATTGAATTTGATCCCAAGCCACCAAAGCACGTTTTGAAGTGCCAGATTTTCCAGTCCACAAGAATACTCGACAAGCCATTTGAATTACTTTTATCACCTTCTGAGGTATCAAAAACACTTGACACCAAAAGGATTGAAGCCCAAAGAGGACAGCTTTTATAAGTTGAATCCTACCAAAGATATGATAAAAGTTTAGAGGTCCAGTGATCCACCCTTTCCAGTACATTTTGATCAATGGTTGGCATCAGAGAATGGTGAGCTTTTTTGATGATAATGGCACTCCAAGATATCTAAAAGGCAGCTCACCTCGGGTCATGCCAAATTCAGCAAGAATTTCAGCTTGAGCACTATTTGAAACTCCTCCAAAATATACACAGCTCTTAGTTTGATTAGCTTTTAGCCCAGAAGTTTCAGAGAATCTATTCACAATCTTCATCAACTCTCTCATTGAACCAATGTCTCCTCTTGAGAATAACAGAAGGTCATCAGCAAAACATAATTGAATCAATTTAAATCTCTTACATCTTGGATGGAATTTGAAGGCTTTATTGGTCTGTAGTTCAAGAAGACTACGGTGGAGATATTCCATACAAATCACAAATAAATATGGAGAGATGGGATCACCTTGTCTTAGGCCTCTTTGGGCTTGAAATGGTGCTGTTGTTTCTCCATTCACATTTATCACATACGATACTGAAGTCAAGCAACTCATAATCCAACCAACAAATGAAATTGGAAAGCCCATTTCAATCAAAAGATATTTCAAGTAAGGCCATTCAACCGAGTCATATGCCTTTTGAATGTCTATTTTCACCATGCATCTAGGTGATATATTCTTCCTGCCATACCCTTTGACCAGCTCATGGCTCATGAGGATGTTATCAAAAATAGATCTTCCTTTAACAAATGCGGACTGGTTAATACTGATCAATTCCCACAGTACAACTTGTATTCTATTTGCAAGCATCTTGGATATTATCTTATATAGAACAGAGCAACAAGCAATTGGCCTGAAATCTTTCACAGCACTAGCATTCGGTTTCTTAGGCAATAAAGAAACCAGTGTGTAGTTCAAGGCTTTAGGTATGGTGGCTGAGTGGTGAAATTCCTTAACTGCTGCACACACATCTGGCCCTATAATATTCCAGGTTTTCTTAAAGAAGAAAACATTAAATCCATCAATTCCCGGGGCTTTATTTGAATCCATACTAAATAATGCCTCCCTTATTTCCTCATCAGAAAATGGTGCACATAAGGTTTGTCTCTGGATTGAGCTCAGTGTGTGACCTTTCTGCACAATAGTTCTGTCTACCATTGGTAGCTCTGTAGCTGCACTTCCCATCAGGTTTACATAATATTGCCTTACTTCTTCCTTGATCTCAATTTGAGTAATGCATCTAGAGCCATCAGCCCTAATGAGAATGGGAATAGCATGGCCTGATTGTCTGGATTTAGCATAGGTATGGAAAAACTTAGTATTACCATCACCTAGCTTTATCCAGTCTATGCGAGCTTTCTGTCTCCATATACTTTCCTCAATTAAACTCCACTTCTCTATTTCAGCCAACACCCTCTTCTCCTCTATTATAATCTCTACATTTAATCTATCCATGGGAATGAGAGCCTGGACTGCCTGCAACTTCAATCTAAGCTCATTCAGCTTATCTTGAATGCCCATATAATGGCATGTATTAATCTGTTTAAGAGGACTCTTCAATTCCTTCAACTTGTACCAGATATTCAACAATTTGTTCTGATGGCACTTTTGACTCCATGCCTGATGCAGCTTAGGCAGGAATTCATTATGATCAGCAATAGCATTTATAAACCTAAAAGGTCTACTCCTTACCACCTGCTCAACTTCTAGATTCATCATTAGAGGACAGTGGTCAGATACACATCTTCCCAATATTTCCACTACTACATCACTATATTGAGTGAGCCAATTGGCATTAGCAACTACTCTGTCAATAAGTGAGTAGATTCTGGCTTCCCCTTCTTGATTATTACACCATGTATAATCCTCACCTATCATTCTCACCGGGTGCAGATCATTAAGATGAAGACATTCTGCAAAGTCTCTGTATTCCCCTTCAGTCACCGGAGCACCTTGAAACCTATCATCAGGACATAGTAAAGAGTTGAAATCTCCTCCACATATCAGAGGCTCATTTACTCTTTGTGCTATATTTGAGATGAAACTCCACAACTCCCTTCTTAACTCCTGTGTGTTATAAGCATACACTGCAATCATATTAAATTTCTTCCCAGTGATTCTATCCATAAGGCTACAATGGATACCTTGAGCACAACTCTCAATAGCTGAAATGTTGACTTTAAAAGGATTCCATCCAATCCATATTCTTCCATTATATGCCTCAGCATAATTATTAATAAACCTCCACTGATTATTTATGTTTTTTGTAACTTTGAGAAAGTTACTTGCCTTCACTATTGTTTCTAGTATTGCAAAAACATCCACCTTATTTCTCTGTACAAAGAGACGAAGCTCTTTGTATTTGAGGGGTTTATTACAACCCCTCACATTCCATAAGATGATCCTCATTTTCCCACAAAGGGGATAAGGTCCCCGCCCTTATCTATTAGCTGAACCTGTATATCACTTGCTTCACTATCTTCCTGTAGTAGTTGATATGAGTTTTCAGAGACCACATGTACAGCTGCATCCCTACTTACCACTTGTTTATAAGTCCTCTTAGGCACTTCCCATTCATCACTTTTCTGTTTCCCAACAATTTTTGGAGCTTGCATTCTTTCCTTTTCAATTTGTGCCTTGGGAATCCATTTCTTTTGCACAGGTTTTGTTGGTTTAGCCTTGATGTTATCGTCACAACAATGCCCAGCTATCTGGCATTTCTTACAGAATGGTGGGATCCAATCATACAGGACTTGCTGCTCCACTCTATTTCCATTCCCATCCTCTATTTGCAGTTTATATTGTATAGGCTTGGTTATATCCACAGCTATGAGCATTCTAGCAAATGATATTCGGTTTTGAGTGGTAGTGCACTCATCAGCATAGAGTGGTTTACCTATCAAACTCCCAATCCTACTTAATGACTTTGCTCCCCAGCAATTGAGAGGAAGATTTGGTAGTTTAATCCACAGAGGCACAACCTTCAATATCTCTTTCTCAAAATTAAATTCTGGCTCCCATGCCTTTACAATTGCTGGTCTATTGGCTATAGTATGAGGACCCTCAAATAGCACAGCATTTCGATCTTCCTTAGACTGAAACCTCACCACAAAGTACCCTTCATTGTGATAAAATATCTCTGGTGTTTGAACAGAACATTGCCTTTCCAAATACACACTCAAATACCTTATAGTGGGAGATTCCCCAATTACATACAAAATTACTGCATTCTCCCACTTTGTAGCTTCCAGATCCGTATCCTCTTTCAGTAGGCAAGCTACAGGTATACCATCTTTCAATGTCGGAGGGACAAAATCAAGTTTCATACCACTACGCCATAGATGGCTTTCTACAACACTTAAGGGGGGTGTTACCTTCTTGGATGTTACCATAGCTATGAAATTTTGGACCTACCACAACGTTCGGGTTATGGTGTTACCAAATCTTGACATATATGTTACTCTAGCTATAAAAGGTGTAACTCTCAGTAACACCATGAGATGTGTTACCTTAGAGTATTAATAAACAAAATTTTGAATTTTATATAAACTTAATGATTTAATAAATTTTTGACTTTAAAAATAATTAATTTTAATAAAACATTGAGTCTATTTTTATAAAAAAATATTCTATCAAATAATAAATTATATATATGTTTTTATAAATAATAAAATATTTTTAATAAATTTAAATTGAAAAGGTTTTAAAATAAAGTAGTATTTGAAAATTAATAAATTTTGATTTAAATAATTAAAAAAATTATTTTAAAAAATAAAAGCTTGTAATAACTTTGAATAATTACAAAATAATTAAAATAACAAATTTAATGTCTACATATAATAACAAATTTTAATAAAAATAATGTCGAGTCGCTACGATGACTAAAATAAATGCCCATTAGTTAAGGCAACGACATGACATAGATAAGATGTAATAATTGCGGCGGAAATAAATTTACAAATTAATATTTATAATCAAGATTTTCCTCAAATAATATTTCAAAAATATGAGACATAAAGAAAAGTATCATTTTAATAAATATCATCATATTCCCTCTCGGCTCGCTCCTTCGTCCATCCAGCTCGGTTAACATCGATTATTAGAAAAATCGATCGGTTATTAAGGAAACCGATGTTAAATTGTCAATTTTTCACATCGATTACTAAATACCGATGTTAAATTGGTATATTAACATCAGTTTTCCTTATAACCGATGTGAAAATGTCTCAATATTACATCGGTTTTTATGTAACAAACCAATGTGATATATATTTTTCTAAGTCGGTGGTTTAGAAGTCATCTTCCTCAGTTTTCTATTCCGTTCTCCAGAGAACCCTAACGAAGCCATTTGCTAAACGATCAGCCATTCTACGGAGTTGGAAAGGACTTCGCTAAAAATTGCTAAACCCATTTATTACACACCTAAAGACTGCTCAAGATCAAATTTGTAAAGGTGGTTATTCAATTTTGCTTGAACCAGAAAGAAGCAGTGATGCAGCATGGTTTACAAAGGCCACTCTGGAAAGGTCGGGGTGCAATATACTGTGTGGTGTAAATCTTCCCGCCTGCATATATCTGGCTTTATAGTTGAAATTAGCTTAAGTGTTTCCTAATCATGTGATGTCTAGTGCTTCGATATGTATTCTAGTTTTAAGTTATCAAACAGAACATTTCTCTTAGACATTTAATTTAAGTAAATAGTGTCAACTGTTTTGCCTTTCATTGATGACATAAGGTCAAGTCGCTCAGTGATGGATGATTCTTATTTTTATTTTTTGATGTTAACGTGGAGTGATATACTAAGCTATGAATTAATAAATAAAACATGGGCTCAACCTGCAACGACTGTATTCTTTGCTTTAAGATACAGCACTAGATGTGGAATAGCTCTAAACGTTTCTTATAAAGCTTGAATCCAGTAGTTTGATGCTGATGATGTCCATTCGTCTAACCACTTTCTTCTACTTATTTATCGGTCCACCAACCTGATGCATGTTAAATCAAATATGACAAATAAGTGCCTCAATTGCTTAATTACATTGAATTATTATCATCCAAAGACTACCTTAGTTGTTATATGCATTTCTATGGTAAAAGATTTATATTCAAATATAAGCATGATACTTGTGTACGTGGAGTCACCTGTATGAATACCAATTAGAATACATGTTTGTTGATTTCACTAAGTTTCAACATTGATCTTAAAAGATTTATGGTATATAATTGCTAGCCTACTGATTTGAATCTCTCACAAATGGATCATCTGAATTCTTAAAAGATGTGAAGCTATGTTTCTGCTTCAGGGATTATTCTGAAAGCACTAATGGTTTGTACTTAAACAGGTTTGTTCGCTTCGTGAGTACTCCAGAGATTTTGGAACGTGTCTTCTCGATAGAAACTGAGATCTTCGAAATTGAGGAGGCAATTGCTATTCAGAGCCGCAGTGATAGACAAAAAATTGTAAACCACTAACAAATAGGACAATTCTCTAGGTTCTTGTCAATTTGCTTTCGTTGCAATCATTTTTATTTATCTACGGTGGAAAGCCATGGAAGAAAAACTCGGGAGGCTATGAAGGTATGACAGAACTATATATTTGACCATTTTTTAAAACACCGCTACTTCATCATTGAATCTCCTCCTTCTTAATATGTCATGATGACATACCTCAACACTAATGGTTCTTGGATTTTGTTGATGTATTATACCCTTAAATCTCTTCACTCCTTCCCTACCCGTCCTCGTGAGTGCTGAATATTCGTTTTCCAATTTGATGGTGACTCTACCAAATTGCATATAATGTTACTTTCGCTTAGTGACCTTTTCCAATGAAGATTACAGCATAATCACCTAAAAATTATGAACAGGTGACAAATCTTTGCCCAATGCTAATGAGGAGAAAGCAATTGTCCTTTACACAGAATCGGGCAATCAACATGCTCTTTCCACCGATTCAAGTCACATGTTTTCTTACTCTATCCCAATATTCTCGACGGCTGGGCAACACCGTCAAGCCAATGGGTCATGTTCACATGATGAGAACTCGAGGTATGTGATGCGGTGCCATCACAGTATATACCTTGTAATATTTGTTATGTTCATTGAGAATCTTTTTGTTTGGCCGCCTTGGTTCATTGGGTGAATTAAGCTCAATTATCCGGAGGCTTATGCACCATTTATAGCACTTTCATAGTTTTCCGAGATGTACATTATTTAGATTTCACGTTCCTCTAATTATTTTGTGGCATGCTTTTCCAACTCATAATTGGATTCTTTTTAATGGCTCTGGTCTCTTCTATCAATTTTTCATGTTCCTATCAAGGTGTTCTTCGTTGTACTGAATGATTTGATTGCTCAATATGTCTCATTGAGGTTTATGTTCTGTTCAATCATGCCGAATGATCGGCCCGCATTGTTTAAAATGGGAAACAGATGGATTTCATTACCGTAGTTAAACTTTTACTATGGAATGGCATATGGGTTTATATGGCGCTTTTATTAAGGGTAAAACATACTCGTAAAATTACATTTATTCGTCCTTCCCCGCATATCCTACCCGCACACACCTACAATGACAAACCAAAGAATAGTGGAAATACACTTTTCCCTTGATAGTCGGGAGAGTTTATCGGGGTCTTTCAACGGAACTTGGCACATTGCTTATGAAAAATAAGTTAATCAACAACAACGAGCTTAGTCCCAAGATGCTTTGGGGTCGGGTAACATGAATCATTCTCTCAAAACGTCAAGTCGTCTCGATAGAACAGGAAAAATAAGTTAATCCCGACTTCAAATTTATTATTGGTTAATGTCCCACCTTCCAATAATTGAATAAAGTAAATTGCTACCATAAGATGTGATACAAGGATATTCATAGAGGTATCTTGATTCCATTTTGTTTAAATGTTGAGCCAGGGTTCAGCCTCTCCGGGATATCAGTGAAGCAAGCTCATCTTCCCATCGGCTACAAAAGACAAGAGAACCATCAACGGGATATCAATGAAGGAGATTTTTCCTTCTTAGACGAGGCTCTGCTTGAGGTACTTGCTACGGTTCTTCATGGTTTCTTTCATATGCTGTTTTTTTTTTTCGATTGGGAGGAGTGGGGTGGCGGTGGTCTGAATTTATATATGCTATCGGGGTGGGGTGATGTGGGGGCGGCGATTTAAAAAAGAACCATGGCAGAAAAATCGTCTTTATGATATCTAGAGTGACGATTTCTCCAGATTCTCACAGTGTAAAATGCTATGTACATACACACCTACTTACTTGCTCAAGCTCTGAGGATTGTTTTTAGGAAATGTAATATAGACGTAACTCTTCTCCTTTTATTTCTATATTTCTCATCTTACACTTTTTTTCGTTCGATGATTTGAATTGCTTTTCATGTAGAGTGTTGTTGGGCGTGTTTTTGGAAACGAGAATTCAAGTTAAAATGAAGATATGTATATTTTTCCTGCTTAAATGATGCCTACAAGCACAATAATTCTATATTTATGTATGAACAAGCTGTAATCTTGATTTTAGTAATTGTTGGTTAGATGCTGAAAATATTTGTCTACTGAGGAAATAAGTCTAACAATGGAAGGGTGTGTAGTAGTTTTGTTTTGCTTGTAAATTATGTAATAATCACAAAAACTTGTATTAGACGGTTTGGTATGAGTATGCCTCTATAATAATATGCACTTAGCAACTGCTTCCTCTGAAGAAAGAACTCGAAGATGCCATCTCCATGAAACTTTTATATCTTGTCGAACTCCGTGTGACCTAAATAATCATGGTGTTAAGTAGTTTATTGTATTTTTTAACATGCTTCCATGATTAATATTTATTGACAGCATAATTCTTGCTTATGTTACAGTTATGTCGAGCGCTTGCTGGATCGCATTAGTAATGATGTTCTGGCTGACATAGGAGGAGTGCCATGGCTGAGCTTCAGGTAGTTGTAGCTGAAAATCATGTTGCCCAGTTATCTTTTGGAGCAATGAGTTGGTATTTCTTTAGGATAACTACTTTTTCTACTTTATCTGACTTTCAGGAAAATTGGTATCATTTGTTCCCTCCACTAAATTATATGGCAGGTTTTCCGGTACTATTGAACGTATTAAAGGAGGAGCGCCATGATGTAGAAATGGTTTGAGGCTTCTTTTCTCTTGTTTTGCATAACATCGTTTTTTAAGTGGTCAGAGTTTCATTAAGTGGCTGTTGACCCACATAATATTTGCATTGAAATCTTCTACACATGCCCATGTTATTTCTCGAGTCTATGGTTGGATTAAATTTGACCGTCTCCCTACCCTTGTATTTTTAATGAGTTTTTGCTTGCATATGATTTCATATTTATCGAAATTTGTTGATGTAAAAAATGTTCTTTGGAGGTATGAAGGTGCGAGGGGCTCTAGAAACTCTTGTAAGCACCTTAAGTCCAGTTGAACATGCAAAAGCATCAACGAACGAGATTCAACCAGCTTTAATGAATAGTGATTTACTTTCAAGAGAAGTGGAAAGATTTTCTCTTCTTTTGAGTCTACTGGTAAGATAGCTCTATGTCAAATGTTGTACAATGTTCGAACTAGGATCATGTATGATTTGCTAATACAGTACCTTTTCAGTTGGAGGAGGATTTCTATGTCCAATATTATACATTGCAGTTGTTGACAGTACTTCTAACAAATTCTCAGAATACGTATGCGTTCATTTTTTGTTTTGACCCTTGTCAATAAATCCTAATGGTTACTTTTTGGAGATCTATGCAGTCTGCAAGAAGCTATTCTTATGATTCCTCGAGGTATCACAAGGCTTATGGACATGCTCATGGACCTTGAGGTATCTTGCTGGTATACTTATTGAGATTCATTGTATTTTCAACCGTCTCCACTGATGTTATATTGAAAAGAAAACGTGTTTCTATTCTTCCTTCTATTTTTTTTGATGGCATTGTTGGTAAATTTGTCCTCTAACTTTTCACTAGAGACCTATGTTTCCTTGCAAGTTCAGTTCTCTAACTTTTCCATGTTTTCTGATTAACTGGTTGCTTTTCCATGTTTTCTGATTAACTGGTTGCGAGTAGACAATTAATCTACTCAGTGTATTGGACACAATTAACTTGCTAATACTTGGAGGTCAACAAACTGATTTTGGAAAAGACACGAATGGGTTGGCAAATAAAACAGTCTGGGTTCAGGTAATATTCTATCACAGCTATTAATTTAAAACGTTGAGAAAATAGTCCAATTTTCAGTTTTCTCATAGAAATGTTTTAGTGCTGAAAAGAATAAAGTGCACAAAAACATTTTCCAAACAGTCCTATTTGTATTTTTTTTCTCTAATATGTTTTGGTCATTGTAGAAAAAGTGTTGGACCATCTTTTAATGCTAGGAGTTGAGAGCCAATGGGCTCCCGTTGCTGTCCGTTTTATGGTAAGACAACTATTTCATGACAATGTATTCTTACCGATACTTCAAATCTTCCCATGTTTCTCATTCGTATTATTTTTATCTGCAGTCTATGAAGTTTTTCAGGACTATGTAATCGTCCATCTTGAGATTTAACAGGACCGAGGTTTTTCCTGTGTATGTGTTTTTCTATTTCTTGGTAATCAGTGGAGAGCTTAAACAAATGTTGACATGTTTAAATTGATTGATGTGCAGAAATTCTCGGTCATCTTGTATGTTTCGGATAAGAGAAGCTGCTAAATGAATTTTTTCCCCCACTAGTTGGCTGTTTATTTTTCTCATTTTGTTTCCAGAAAAAAACGATATCTGAGTAGCCACTTCCTTGAGTTTGTGGTGTTTGGCCTCAATTATAGATACCAAGAATCTGGTTATTCCTTTGCTGAGCTATGGGTTTTGGAATAAAATTTTAGGCTAAATCGGAGGATTCCCTCTCTGAGCAGCTACTCCCTTGAGTTTGTGGTATTTGGCTTCAAATTATTGAAATCAAACATCTGGTTGTTCCCCTTGCTAAGCTTTTGGGATTTGGAACAAGATTTTAGGCTGAGGATTCCAGTGCAGCACTGCTTTTCCTTCAAGAATTCGATAAATATTCTTTCAAATTTGGTCAAGATAAATAAACTTGGCAAATTATTTCTTGTTTAGAACAACTAGTTTAGAGACCTTTTTCTGATAGTTGTTAACAGGCCGCCTATTTGGAATCTTAGTAACCATCACTAATTATTGACTCTTCTTTCTTGTTTCATTCGGCAGCTCTCTCGTTCAAAGAAGGTGAAGTGTGTGAATGGACACCAACTCAGGCAAATTGGCTAATCCTTGGCTAATTGAATAAGTGTTCCACAGAATAGTTTCTTAGAGTCTTTTTGTATATCAGTCCACTGATGTAATTGGTTAAAAATGACCAAGTTATTTTCTTCTAGTACTTGTAGATATGTAGTTGGTTGGTTTTGGGATTGGATATAGTTTTTTTTTATGATGGGATTATGTAGTTGGATGATGTAGTTGGTTTCGGTGAATTGCTTTGTTGGTTTTTTTTAATGGGAAATGCTAAATTTAAAATTTACATTTTTATTTTGTTAAAATGAAGGTGTTACCTTATGTACTATATATATGTTGCAAATGTCTTTCATTGGTAACACCTGTAACACTTAGTGTGTTGCAATTGGTAATATAGGTGTTGCAATAGACTAAAATTTTCTGCATATTTGTGGGCCACCCATGGCCCCCACAAAGTAGGCCCCACTGACAGGCACACGAAAAGTGGGTCCCACATATGGGCCCCACCAGTTGACTCCACTAAGTGGGTCCCACCGGTGGGCCCGGTCTGTGGGACCCACAAAATGGTCCCCACATGTGGAACCCACTAAATTGGCTATATATTTTACAAAATTATAAAATCTATTGCAACACGAATATGATGTTGCTGTAGGGTCCTTAGGATGTTGCTGTAGGGTCCTTAGGTAACAAATAATCCTATGTTAGCTTAGGATGATCCACGTGTTGCCTTTGAGTCCAAAATTTCACTCATGAGCAACTTAGCTAAAATGTTACCTTTGCCTATTTTGGGTCTGTGGCAACAGAAATTTGGGTCTAAGGTAACACAGTTATGTGGTTGCCGAAGGCCATTTATGGCGTAGTGTACCTTTAGGAGCAGCTCGAACAGGGGTCACATCTTCGTTTGTTTCAGTTTGTGGTGAATCTTCCTTAGCGCTGATTTCTACTTCCGGCACTGGTTCCAGACCTCGAATGTACTGAATCTCAGCTTCCTCATGCTTACTCGCGCCAGATCTGACACTAGATGTTGAAGATGTGTCCACAGATTCAATATCAATCTTCTCAACACTCTCTGTTTCAAGTTTGGGTGTCGATGTTGCTTGTTTATTCTGTGGTGTAGCCATCGCAGGTTTTCTTCCACGTTTTCTCTTCGCTTTCGTGCTGCTGGTTAGTTTCGGTCGTCCTCTTCCTCGCTTCATCGCCGGCGGCGCACGTTAGCAGAACCCACTAACATGCATTCTCTCAATTATTTTTGCACAACCATTTAATAGTTTTATTATTATTGGAAAAGGGTAATATTTCTTCCGCTCAAGCATAATAAATTTGGCTAATATTAATTGGGCCAATTTCTATGTTTGCCAAATAAATAGTTTTATATATATATATATATATATATATATATATATATATATATATATATATGAGCAAAATATATTCGGAGCGCCACTTTAAATTTCTCTTCTACGTAGTATTTTCTAATTTTTAAATTTTTTATCTAAAATATTCCATCCCACATTGATTTCGCATGACAATACACCAATTAGAAAACTAAAAAAAAAAATACTTTTAAACAATGTATATTTTAACATCACATTTCTCATCTTCAATTACTTTAACGAATTATTGAGTTGGCCAATAAATAGAATTATTTTTATTAAAAATAAAATTTGGCCAATCATTGAGTTGGCTAAATAAATAATTTTATTTTTATTGAAAAAATTAATTTGGCTAATTTATTTTTATAAAATTTATTTTGTTCAATTTATCAACATCTAGCAATTTGGGCGAATTTAAAATCAGACGTAAAAACTAATTATTGTAACAACTTATATTTGATTATGCAGATTATAAGTTTTAGTAGGTTTGAATAATTAGTTCAAATAATCAATGTGTATTTTATCATCATATTTCTATCGCCAATTAATTTGACCAATTATCGAATTGGCCAAATAAATACTGTTATTTTGATTGGAAATATGATTTGACCAATCATTTAGTTGGTCAAATAAATAACTCTTTTATTGAAAAATTTAATTTGGTTAATTTATTGACATTTATTTAATTTGTCCATTTTATTAACGTGTAACAATTCGAGAGAATTTTTATTTTTTTGAAGTCAGACGTAACAATCAATTATTATAACAACTTATATTTGATTATTTAGATTTTATATGTTTTTATAGATTTGAGTAATTAGTGCATATAACTATATAGATTTGTGAGAGGAACATGTAGTAAAATTACCTTTCAATCGAGTTTGAGACAAGTATAGGTAAATAATATCTAAATGAGTTTCACATGGTTGAACCCTAGCTGCATTATTTCGAGTATCATTATACGGATTTGGGATGAAAACGAGTAGTAAATTCAACATTAAGTCGAATTCTGGACAAGTACGATTATATAAATTACAAAAAGGTCTCAGTGGCTGAATCTTTGCCTCATCTTTTTGGCTCTTTGTTGTGTTCTATCGCGGTGAATAACTCCAAGTGGCTGAATACAACTAATAAGTATAACTGCCTATTTTTTGCATTAATAAATTTGATTAAAATATATAATTTTGTTATATATATGATCATATAATACCATCATGTATATCTGGAGAACCACATTAACTCTCATACGTGGTATATTTTATTGTTTAGATTCTTATTTATTTAAATCTTCTATCACACCTTATGTTTTAATGACACTCCACTTATTGAATAACTAAATAAATATCTAAAATAAATGTGCATTTCACCACCAATAATTATTTGGCACCATCACTTTAATTTGTCCATCAATTGAGTTGGCCGAATGCATTATTTTATTATTATTTGAAAATTTATTTCGGCATATTATTAAGTAAATCTCAATTGCTCAAATATATACATATTTAATTTTCTGATTATCTAATTTATATATGCATAAATATTATTTTTGATAATAAGATCCATCATGTATGTCATGATATATACTCTAAAAAATGTACTGATGCGAGCTTCGAAATAGACAGAGATGATTCTACAATTGAATGAGTGCCAAGCAGAGTACTGATTCTGCAACTGAAGCCGATTACATTTCTGCTCCGAAAGCTGCCAATGAAGGCATTTGGATAAGGAAGTTCATCAATGAACTTGGTGTGGTTCCCAATATTGTTGATCAAGTTGTTCTCTATTGTGATGATAGTGAGTCATTGTGCAAGCGAATGAGCTGGGTAGACACCATAATTTCAAACATGTAGAAAGAAAATTTCACCTTTTCGAGACATCGTGAGAATAGGTGATATAAATATATGCAAGGTAACAACGAATGACGACATGATCGATCAGTTAACTGGACATCTTTCAGGTAAAAATTGAGGTATCATACTGCTGCGGTAAGAATCAAACACATCGGTGAGTGATTGTGATTTTTGTATTCTTTTAAAATTTAATCGTGATTATAAAAATTGAAGATCTTATTTCATTCATCAATATGTGTTCATTTAATTTGATTGAATTTAAATGAATACTCCATTATTTGGTTCTAAATATATAAATAGGTTATTGATAATATGTCTCGGTCAATAAAATTCGACTAGAATTTTAAATCGGACTAGTCTCTAGTCTAGGTAATTAAAAAATCGACGCTAATGACTTACGAATACAAGTTTGCAAGTTACCTCAAGGTGTTGTTTCATGAGCTAGGTGACATGAGATATCAGGAGTTAATTGCATGGATATAACTCATGCTTGTACATACCCATTAGAAATCTTTAAGAAATTAATAATGTTGTAATATTGTCTCATTTACTAGTTGAGCCGTTTCCTCAAACCTGGGTAATTCATCTTCTCTTCCTTGTGGATTAGTAGTATTGATGATTTTAAATGTCGTGCGGTAAAAGAAGATTATAAAACAGTAATCACGCTACATGAATCAAGTGAGGAAACCTGGATGTACAAGACATTGAAATTGTCCTCCCATAATAAGGGATTACTGTCTTTTAAGCCTCTCGAGAAACTGGATCTATAAGGATGGTGGCAGTGGTAGCGGCATGGACCAGCAGCATGGCCATACCGTCGGTGAACACCTCCGCCACCTCGGCGGTATGGCCAGCGGCAAGGGTTGAGCGGCAATCTATGCTTCAGAAGTATGGAGCGGCATCATGGAAAATATAGACGTTGGAGTATTAATTTTTGGACCGTTGGTGGGTTTGTTATAAAAAATAAATGAAAACAATACATGTGGATTGAAAATCTGAAGCTGGTCTAATTTTGTGATGAGAAAATAAATAAAGAAGAAGGGGAGAGAAGTAGCGATGTTGCTTCATTATAAAAAAAAATAGACGTTGATAGATCCGTTGGGTACCAAACCCCAAAAAAAAAAATTCCTTATATATCCTGCATGGTCAACGTTTCTTAAAGCATATAAGCATCCGGTTGGAATGAAGGAAAAGAGATTCAAGAGGCTACAAGAGTCTGCAAGAAAAGATGTCGAGCGAGCTTTTTGTCATCTTAAAAATAAATGGATGATTCTCGGTCGTCCTCTCCGGGCTATGTCGATTGAAAAGATTCGACAACTCGTTTATACGTGTATCATATTTCACAATATGATTTTAAAAGATGATCGAGTTGCAATATCACCGGTTCATATAATGGATCGGCCGGTCGCGCCAGTTTATGACGATAGTGTATTAGAGGAGTTACTCGATGAACAAATCCATTGTCGTCTCCTATATGATCTTACGGACCACGTAGAGGCTCAAAACTTAACATATCTCGATGATTAGTTATTTCTTTTTTTTTTAAGAATAATGTAATTTTCTTTTAATTATGTTTTTTTAAGTATTATGTAATTTTCTTTTAGTTATTAATGAAATATTATGTTTTAATTAAATTGTTTAATATAATTTATGAAAATAAAAAAATAAAATTAGTTGGGAGGTATTAAAAAGGCATGATTGCCACTAAAAAGAGGTTGAGGGTATGAAAAAAGTATGAATGAGGTGGAATGAGGTGGAATGATATTATTGGTGGATTTGGGAGGTATGGAATTTTTGGGAGGCACGACTGCCACCATCCTAATCCCTATAGCCATACTCGGATGAGTTATGAATTAATCATCTGATTGAATAGTTTAACTCTGGAGATCTGAGGAACATATTTAAATTAGATAAGAATGACATCATATATTATATTATGCTCAGACAGTATTACAAAAATCGGTCAATATTGTAATCCAAAGAAATAGCTAAGTTCTCCCATCATACTCATTTCAAATTTATTTGCATGAGATGAGAAAATTTTTGACATAAAGTAAGGTTGGTTGAACCAAAAATAATATCATCTATGTATATTTGGACCATGAGGAGATCGTCACCTTTATGGACTTTAAAGAGGGTTTTGTCAACTGCATCTTTCTCAAATCCATTATTGATGAGATACAGTGACAAGGTTTCGTACCAGGCCCTAGGTGCTTGCATGAGTCCGTACAGTGCGTTCCTTAGTCTGTACACAAGGTCTCCACCTTTTGTGTTGGCAAACCCTGGAGGTTGTTCAATATGCATTTCTTCGGCTAGGTCTCCATTCATTAATGCGCTCTTAACATCCATTTGGTATAAAATTAAGTTCTTGTGAGCGGCAAACGCTAAGAATATCTTAATGGCTTCTAGTCGAGCTACAGGGGCAAAGGTTTCATCATAATCTATTCCCTCTTCTTGTCTGTGCCCTTGGGCGACTAATTTTAATTTATTTCTGATAACAAGTCCATTTTTGTCCTTTTTGTTTCGGAATACCCATTAGGTTCCCATGACTGCTTGATGGTTTGGTCAAGAAACTAGGTACCGAACATTATTTTTTTCGAAACCGTTGAGCTCTTCTTCTATAGAGGTTATCCAGTGAGAATTATTGAGAGTCTCATTGGTCGAAACAGGTTCAGACTGGGCTAGGAATACAGGTAGAGTGCACAAGGCAAGTCTTCTAAGTTCAACTTCATATTTCCATACATGGAATTGAGACTTTTCAAAAGAACTGGATTCTGTTTCTTCCTGTGCACATATTATGATTTTTTGTGTACTCTGTATTTTTCTATGGGTGGTCCCGCCAGCATCGATATCTCCAATTATTAGCTCCTGTGGGGTGATCTCTCAAACACCTCCTCTATGGTTCAAGTTCGGCATCCCGTGCTATATCTTGATGAACTGTAGCCTCAACTTCAGCTTCTACAGCATTGGCTTCGACTGCTTCTGTTCTTACAACGACATGATTAATTCCTAGGTTCACGATAGGTTCAATTGGAATCTGGGGTACTTCCTCAATGTATAGAGTCTGGATACCCTGGGTTAGGTCTTCTATTCCTGTAGGGTCGCTATAGGGTTCATCAAAGACTACGTGGACAGATTCCTCTATTGTCAGCTTCCATTTGTTAAACATCCTTAATGCCTTGCTGACAGAGGAATATCCAACAAAAATACCCTCATCCAACTTTTCATCAAAGGTCTTCATTTGATCCTTCCCATTGTTGAGCACGTAACACCTGCATCAAAAATGTGAAAGTACGCAACCAGTAGAGTTTTATTGTTCCATACCTTGTATGCTGCTTTGTTGTGATGCTTGGTGATGATACAACAGTTTTGTGTATAGCACACTGTATTTGTTGCTTCTCCCCAGAAATGTTGCGGCAACTTGCTTGCGGCTAACATGGTTCTTGTTGCCTCTTTTAGCATTATGTTCTTTCTCTCGGCAACACCATTTTATTGAGGAGTCTGGGTTGCTGAGTATTCGTGCCGTATGCATTGTCTACACAGTAGTTCTCTATAAAGCGATCTGTGAATTCTGTGCTTCTGTCGGAATGAATATATATAATACTCAACTCCTTCTCATTTTGCAGCTTTTTCAGGCGTTCCAGCAACTTTGTGGTAGTTTTTTTCTTCTTATGCTGGAAGATAGTCCAAGTATACCTGGAAAAATCATCAACAATGAAAGACAATATTTCTTACCTCCCGGGATAACATGGTCTACAGGACCATATAGATTCATATGTAGCAAATCCAGGACCACCCTGTTGGTGGAAAGATATGACTTGCTCTTCAGGGAGGTCTTGACATGCTTTCCTTTCTGACATGGTCCACATACACTTTTTTATGAAATGAGACATCAGGCAAGCCTATGACTATTCTCTATCGAGCTAGCTTGTTGATGGTCTTGAAATTAATGTGCGACACCCTCTTGTGCCTAGGCAACTTTTTGATCTGCAGTGCCTTTGGCAACAAAACAAGAGATCACAGTACTAGTGGATTTCCAGTCAGCAATATACATATTACCTGACTGGTTCCTGTAAGGACACTTTGCTTGGTCCTGGTGTCTTTTACCCAACAGTGATCTACATAGATTTTGACCGAGAACTGTTTGTCACAGAACTGGCTAATGCTAAGTAAATTGTACTTTAGTCCTTCAACATAGGCTACGTCGGTGACTTTGAATTATCCTACAAGCAGGGTTCCTTTCCATCTTGTTCTTCCTTTAGATTTGTCACCGAATCGCACATTTGAACCACGACATTCTACATAATCTGACAATTTGCTGATATCTCCTCTCGTGTGGCGAGAACATCCGCTATTGAAATACCAAAAGTCATTCTCCTTGATATCTTGTAATCAAAAAGATCAAGTAGATTTAGGTACCCTTTGATTTTTGGATCCTTGGTTATTAGCGCCTTTAGGTACACATATTTTCCTGACAGCAATGGGTTTGATGTAGGTTGCATTTGGTCCTGTTTTGTGAGATTTAGGTGGTGCAGGCACGTAATCGCTGTACGCATGATTATTATCTTGGAGAAGGAACCATTTTCTTCGGCCTCATTGCTTGCCTTATGTATTTACAGTTAGATTGCTAGATTTGTTGTTGATAGAAGGGTGCGGCCGCATGCTTACGGGATGGATACTTGGATTCCTATACCCAGTATCTAGGGGCACTATACTGTTGATAGTACTGAGGTGCATACCTTTGATACTTAAGTACAACCTTCCTTCTGGCCGGCTGCTGATGCTGTTGGTATGTTTGAGGAGCATACTCTATAAGGCTGGGGTTTCTGCTGCTTATGATATGATCTGGGAGACAGAATGGCAACCTTTGCTATCCGAGAAGGGGCAGTTGTGACCTTTACAAGACGTGGGCCTTCTTCAGGTTTTGGAATGGGTTCCACTCCCGTGACAAACACCGTACCAGTTTTGCCTTTATGGAGAACGAGTCATATCCTAAGCCACGTTTGTCGTGGGCGTACTGCCTAGTGCTTAGAATGTCTTCCATCCACCTCGATGATTTCTCAAAGGATTTAAGGATGGTCTTGAGTTCTCCTTCTCTTTTCTAGAGAAGCTATATTTTAGTTTCTAACAAAGCATAATCATTTGTCTTGCAATTGCTATGAGTTTTTACCTTATTTAGCTATGTTGCAAGTTGATGATTGCTTTCCATGAGTTTTTCATGAATGATCTTGCTATTTTCACAATCCAGACACATGTTTTCATAGTTATTTTCCAACATATCATTTTCTTCCTTCAGCTCTAAATTTGAAAGAGAGAGCTGTAAGTTTTCTTGTTTATGTTGGGATTTGGTGCCTAAAACGAAGGCCCAGCGGAAGCGGTAAAACGAAAATTAATTCGATCCGAATCCCTACGAGGATCGATCAAGCAACGTATATACGAATATAAAAACAAAAAACAAGAGTTATAAGAAACTCACCCTTGAAGTCTGTTGATTAAATGGTAACCTTCTCTTGAGCTATTCCCCAAGCTTTGATTGATCTCTACGAATCCAATCCGCTCCAAGCTCTTGAATGATCCAACGCCGAAAGCACCGCATCTCTACTTGCCACGCGCTGGAGAAACGACCGGAATGACAACACCCGATTAACCTCCAAGGTTACGGTTAGAATCAAGTGATGAAGCTTTTTGATTATAGCACTCTAAGTGTATAATCTATCTCTCAATTTTATCTCTTGATATTTTTCTCTAAGAAAACTCTCAAGAACACATAGAGAAGAAGATGAAGATGAAGAAGTTTTTCTCTCTCTCTTGAAAGCCTTCTCTCACTTTTTTGATCAATCATGTGAGGTGAGAGATAGTCTTCTTTTTATTCTTCTCTCTTTTGGACCAAATCACCTAATATCATATTTAATATGATATTGTCCCCTTGGTGGCCATATGTCTTCCACCTAACAAGGAGAAGACCAAGACCAAGGGTGGGGTTAGGTATGGGGCGGCCATCTAGAAAGAGCCGGGAAGAGTTTGGTTCGTTTCGGACTCTCGTGAGTCCAAACAAATAAACTCTGACTCCGTTCCGATGTATTTATATCAATTAATTAATACAATTAATCAATGATATCAAATACAAAATAACATAATTAATTTCTCCAAGAAATAATTATATTCATGAATTAAATTTATCACCCGGTAATTTATTTAATTCATTAGGCCGTAAATTAATTTATCCAATAAATCAATTTAGACATCCAATGCCCCAACGTCAATTAGACATCCAATGTCCAATAAATTAGATATCCAATATCTAATATTAATAATGAGAGAATAAGCTCGATTCATTCCATCGTCAATCCTATTGCGCGACTCGGTAGGTTCGTCTCAGTCAGCAATGGGAGGAACCAAAGAGTAGTAGCACCACCTAGCCAGCCTGGCGGCCTACACTGTACCCCAACTGAGAACGAATGATTGGGATCATTCAAGAACCATTATGTCGTGAATACCAGTATACGTATAAACCCTTCTTTCAAATGTCCCGATCAAGTTATAGGGTAGTCAAACCCTATCTGTACTTGACGCTATGCATGCGTTAATGAAAATCGAGATCATTGAGCTATCGTGTATCCAATACAACTAGCTCAAATGCTTTGGCCAAAGACTTATGATCTCATCTGTCAATAACCGCATAGGACATATAACCCGCTCACTAACGGGAGAAAGAATTCTATCTTGGTATTCAGTAGGACCTGCTACTTTCCCGTTAAGATGCACGTCGAGGTTGACCCCCCACCTCCCGGTTTATAGGGTCTAACTAGTCTAATGAAAATCTTAAAATCACAAGCACATCCCTACTAAATCCTCAAGTCGAAGGTTCACGAATACCTATCACAACCTTTCAATTCCGTCATTGACTGTCCTGGAGTGAAATCCGTGTGACGAATCAAGGGTGAGTCGGTTCGAGTATACTAATCCAATTAGCATACCTATAACGTGTGCTCCCACTAACCATTAGTGTTCGAAAGGCACTCTCCATGTCAAAGAACACGTCATACAAATCTTCACATGAACTTAACGCCGAGTCAAGTTTATCGACTTGCGAACGATTAAGTATTTGAGCTATAAACCTTTCAAGTGCCGACCCCCTCATCAAATAAGGAGTGGAACATTTTGTTCTCAAATACACGGACTAGTTTCTATATATATATTTACGAGTTAGGAATGCCAGTAACTGCCAGTAAATAAAGAAACATCCATTTGCCTTATGATAATAAATTACATAATTACAAGTACAATGCCCTCACTCAACATCATCTGAGTGGCATTCGAGGGCGTACTCCTAACAATCTCCCACTTGCACTCAATGCCACACACTATGGTATCTAATACCCATGTTCTCCAGATGACGCTCCAAGCTAGTCTGAGAAAGTGGCTTGGTCAGTGGATCAGCGACGTTGTCGGCCGAGTCTACTCATGCGGCCTGATGTATCCATTGCGAAAAATTCTCTTACGAGATGATACTTCCTCTCAATATGTTTGGTCCGTTGTGAAACCTCGGCTCCTTGGCTGCGCTTCTGACTCGTCGTTGTCGCGATGCAGTGACAGGCGACTCAAAGACATGGTATCACTTGAAGTTCTCCCAGAAACTTCTTAATCCAGAACCCTTCCTTGGAAGCCTCCGAGGCTGCTTGATACTCAGCCTGACAGGTGGAATCAGCAGTCGCGCTTTGCTTGGCGCTACGCCAAGATACTGCTCCTCCATTACGAGTAAATATGTAGCCAGAAGTAGACATCGAGTCGTCCTTCAGTCCTTGGAAGTCCGAATCAGTGAATCCCACCACATCCAATTCTCCACCGCCATACATCAGAACCATATCTCTAGTCCTTCTTAAGTACTTGAGAACGTTCTTTACGGCAGTCCAATGTTCCCTACCTGGGTTTGCCTGAAACCGACTCACCACGCTTACAGCATGCGCGATGTCAGGTCTTGACACAACATAGCATACATAAGGCTACCTACGGCCGAAGCATATGGTATATTACTCATTTCCTTTCTTTGTTCCTCACTTTGAGGACATATCTTCAAGGATAGTTTTATTCCATGTCGCATCGGTAGGAACCCTCTTTTAGAATCATCCATCTTATATCGCTTTAAGATCTTATTTATATAGAGGGCTTGGGAAAGACCTATTGTTCTCTTCGCTCTATCCCGGTAGAGCCAAATACCAATAATATAGGTTGCTTCTCCCAAGTCTTTCATGGAGAAATTACTCAAAAACCAAGCTTTCACAGAACTGAGCATTCCCACATCATTTCCTATTAGTAGAATGTCATCTACATATAGTACTAAGAATGCGATCTTGCTCCCACTAACCCTCTTGTATACACAAGGTTCCTCTTTATTTTGCACAAAGTCAAACTCTTTGACCGCCTCGTCAAAACGAAGGTTCCAACTACGCGACGCTTGCTTCTGTCCATAAATGGAATGCTGAAGCTTGCACACTTTCTAAATATCGACTTCGGACACAAAACCTTTAGGCTGCTCCATATTGATTTCCTCCTCAAGGAATCCATTAAGGAAAGCCGTCTTTACGTCCATTTGCCATATCTCATAATCGTGGTAGGCAGCTATAGCAAGCATCATGCGAATAGACTTGATCATGGCTACGAGCGAGAAGGTATCGTGGTAATCGATCCCTTCTTTCTGGGTATAACCCTTTGCCACAAGCCTGGCCTTATAGGCGTCAACCTTGCCATCACCATCAGTCTTTCTCTTGTAGATCCACTTGTTCCCAATAGGCACTATGCCCTTAGGGCGGTCTACTAGAGTCCAGACCTGATTGACATGCATCGAGTCTATTTCAGCTTCCATATCTTCATGCCATTTCGCGGAGTCTATATCCACCATCGCTTGGTCATAGGTCGTTGGTTCAGTCTCTTGGCTATCACTTGGAACCTCATGGAGACCCAGCTCCTCCAAGTGCACAAGCCCATACCTCTCAGATAAATGAGACACCCTACTAGACCTACGAGGTGGTTGTACTTGTGTTTCAGAAGGTTCGGTTCCAGTTTCTTGCACAGGTGTCTCCCGAGGAGTTTCATTTGTATTCTTCTAAAGAAATACTTCTACTTGCTCCGCCTTCCTGAATGAACTCATCTTCCAGGAAGTGTGCTTGTAAAGCAACAATGATCTTTCGATCTTCGGGCATGTAGAATAGATATCCCATCGTCCCAGACGGGAATCCAATGAAACGTCCCTTCGCGGACCTAATTTCCAACTTCTCCACCTTAGTCTTCTTGAAATAGGCGGGACATCCCCAAATCCTAATATGATTAAGACTTGGTTTCCTGCCTTCCCACATCTCATGTGGAGTTTTAGGAACGGATTTGGAAGGACATCTGTTCAAGATGTAGGCGGCAGTCAGGAGTGCATACCCCCACAAGTAAATCGGTAAGTCAGTATAGCCCATCATGGAACGGACCATGTTCAACAAGGTCCGATTCCTTCTTTCTGACACACCATTTAACTGAGGAGTACCTGGAGGTGTTAGTTGTGAAACTATTCCATGTTCCTTAAGGAACTCGTCAAACTCCGTACTCATATACTCGCCACCTCGGTCCGACCGAAGTGCTTTGATATGATTACCAGTTTGTTTCTCGACTAGGGCCTTGAATTCCTGGAATTTCTCAAAGGCCTCGGATTTATGTTTCATTAAGTATACATAACCATACCTAGTATGATCATCCGTAAGCGTAATGAAATATTGATATCCGTCACGTGCTGCTTCCAAAGCACCACATACGTCGGTATGGATTAATCCCAGTTTATCAACGACTCTTTCAAAAGTCCCTGTGAAGGGGACTTAGTCATTTTGCCTTTAAGGCAAGATTCACAAGTAAGAAAGGGATCCTATCCCAATGGACCCATAAGTCCATCTTTTTCCATCTTGTAAACCTTGGTCTGACCAACATGACCAAGTCTAAGATGCCATTTCAAAACATGATTGGTTTCATCCCTACCACGTTTTCTAGTCATAGTATTCACAACTACTTTGTTGCTGAGATTAACATGATACGATCCATTTAACAATGTAGCAGTACCCACTAGTTTATTTCTGAAATAAATTTTGCAGGAACCATCACCAATGAAAAATGAAAAACCTTTTCGGTCCATGA
This sequence comes from Orobanche coerulescens, assembly GCA_033398695.1. Classification (NCBI taxonomy): domain Eukaryota; kingdom Viridiplantae; phylum Streptophyta; class Magnoliopsida; order Lamiales; family Orobanchaceae; genus Orobanche; species Orobanche coerulescens. The sequence continues at coordinate 135,507,085 of CM065816.1, read as the reverse complement.
TCGGAATGGATACAATGTTTTTGTGCCCCTTGGCCAAAACAAGTACATCTTCTAAAGTCAAAACAAAGCCGGATTCTAAACCCAAAAGAAGTGATCCTATGTCGGTCTCCTCGACACTATGCCCGCTTTCGACTGTGATCATCACTTCTCCAGCTCCAAGCTTCCTACTTTGTTCCAGATCCTGATTCACGGTACAAATATGAGAACTAGCACCAGAATCCAGTATCCAGGAAGTAGAAAATACAGTAGCAGAACAATTTGTTTCCAAAACTAAAAGTTCTGTACCTGAAGTGCCATGAAGAATCGGATACTCTCTAGCCCAGTGGCCCAGCTCACCGCACTTGAGACAAGCGCCTTTCTTCTTGCTCTTTGGAACCGTTGGGGCCTTGCCCTTACCCTTGAAGTCCTTAACATGTGGTCCAGTCTGCTTCTTGGTCTTTTTCTTCTTATTCTTAGACTTCCGAAGTCTAGAAGAAATCACAAGGGCAGACTCTTTCATCCGCGGAGTCTTCATCTGAGACTGAGTGGTCACCAGTCTGTTCATTAGCCCAGCTAAGTTACATGCAATCTCGTTGCAGTTGAAGTTCATAACAAACTGTGAGAAGGAATCAGGGAGAGACTGAAGGATAAGGTCGGTCTGTAGAGAAGTATCCATTTTAAAATCAAGAGCCTCCAATCTCTCGATCATGGATATCATTTTGAGGACGTGTTCCCCAACCTTATCACCTTCCTTCATCCTTGCACCGAACAGTTGCTTGGATATCTCATATCTAGCAGTTCTGCTGTGCTCACCATAAAGTTCGGTTAAGTGAGATAAAATCTACCTAGCAGAAGTCATTTTCTCATGAGCTCTCTGAATCTCATTAGACATAGAAGCCATCATGTAAGCACTGACTTTTATGTCATCCTTAACCCACTTTTCATGGTTTTTGATCTCTTCCTGATTGGCTCTGGTCCGCACAGGAGGCGCCAGAATGTCCGTCTCCAAGACGTATCCTAGTGCCTCTATACTGAGGACAACCATCAGATTGCGGATCCAGTCCACAAAGTTAGGTCCAATCAAGGTGTTCTTCTCGAGTAGAATTCCGAGTGGATTCATTGTCATATTGAGAGTTATGTCTGCATTAAGTATAACAGATTAATTAGTGACTTGTTATATTATGTTCTGAGTATAGAATTAAGGTCTTCTCTATTCTTGTTACCCAGCTCCCACTATTTTTATCGAAACAACACACTCCCATGTGAAATCCGGAAGTATCGTCGCACTACTTCATAGTGGTGATCGAGTTCTTTATAAATCCTAATAGAGGGCAACCGAACAGGTTTCTAGTCTATTAATTTTCATAAAGTGGTGTCCAACACCAACCCATCTAATGGATGATTCGATCTTCTTTTTCCCCTTGTTCACTCCCCTCAACCTATACGGTTTCTATGGTTCGTGAACAAGTTAAGTTTATACCATCGACGCAAATCAGTTTCACAATTGAATCTTATCCGGCAACCTACCAGGTTTCTAGGGATAAAATTTGCTCCAACCAAAGGCATCCAATGCGCTCCCGGTAATTTATCCATCCTCCCCGAACGACTACCCCGATAACTCGGAAGCATAGCACATCCGGTTTGGATTTCAATTTCCCGAAAGCTCGATGGAGGGAAGGAAAACCTTGAAACCTTATAAACTTAATAATTTGTTGTGGGAGAATTTTCTCGATTAACGTTACACTTTGCACATTAATCATTTTAGCGCGTTTGTGGCATTCATACAATATGAAAAAACCATTCACAACCTAGTTGCTACCAACATGTGGTTCATGGACCGTTCCTAAAAAATAAAAACTCCGTAATCTAATTACAAGTCTTCGTCTTGAATCTTCGTCTTCTCGAAACGGATCTTCCTCCGGTCTTCGTCATTACATATAAATTTTACATTGAAACTTGCATCCCAGATACAAATATTTCTAGTAAAATAAATAGGCTCAAAACGGCCTTTACAACCCGATCAAATAAAACGAACGATTCAAAAACTAGGTCCATGAACCACATCACCATTCAAAAATAATGCATCCAACACATTAAATAAATGGCATTCATAATGAATCTGAATATTGATCCAATCAATATAAAACAATCCATCCAAAACGAATTAATCCAATTAATTCAAACAACCGTAATTTTTAACTTGTTAGGACGAGAAAATATTTCATTAAATTAATTCCCTAAGAATAAAATTACCATAATTAAATCTTAGTCAAATTAAATCCAATTTAATTTGTGGGAAATTAATTATCGAACGAAATATAAAAACGAGTCGGAACACGCCTGCCAAGCCCAGACACTACCCAAAGCCGCCGAAAGGTGGCACATGTGCCGAGCACGGCCGGGAAGGCCGCCAACCAGAATCGCTCCTGCTGCATCGCGGTCCATACAGCATCGAACCGCGGCGGTGCACAAGCCGCTCAGGGTCCGTTACGTTCGGCTCGTTTTTCGCGATTCCAAAATAATATTTTTCTAATCTTTATATTACTCATTTAAATCAGTTTTTCAAAAGAAAAATAGATTTATATTGTAACATAAAATCATGAAAAATTAATGTTTAGATGAACAATAGAAAATCAACGATTAATACGATTATGATTCCAAATCATACATCATCTAATCAAGCATTCCAAATGCTAATGTCGTATATACGATCGCAAGACCTACACTCCGATACTACTGTTTGGGATTCGGTTCCTAAAACGAAGGCCCAGCGGAAGCGGTAAAACGAAAATTAATTCGATCTGAATCCCTACGAGGATCGATCGAGCAACGTATATACGAATATAAAAACAAAAAACAAGAGTTATAAGAAACTCACCCTTGAAGTCCGTTGATTAAATGGTAACCTTCTCTTGAGCTATTCCCCAAGCTTTGATTGATCTCTACGAATCCAAGCCGCTCCAAGCTCTTGAACGATCCAACGCCGAAAGCACCGTATCTCTACTTGCCACGCGCCGGAGAAACGACCGGAATGACAACACCCGATTAACCTCCAAGGTTACGGCTAGAATAAAGTGATGAAGCTTTTTGATTATAGCACTCTAAGTGTATAATCTATCTCTCAATTTTATTTCTTGATATTTTTCTCTAAGAAAACTCTCAAGAACACATAAACAAGAAGATGAAGATGAATAAGCTTTTCTCTCTCTCTTGAAAGCCTTCTCTCACGTTTTTGATCAATCATGTGACGTGAGAGATAGTCTTCTTTTTATTCTTCTCTCTTTTGGACCAAATCACCTAATATCATATTTAATATGATATTGTCCCCTTGGTGGCCATATGTCTTCCACCTAACAAGGATAAGACCAAGACCAAGGGAGGGGTTAGGTATGGGGCGGCCATCTAGAAAGAGCCGGGAAGAGTTTGGTTCGTTTCGGACTCTCGTGAGTCCAAACAAATAAACTCTGACTCCGTTCCGATGTATTTATATCAATTAATTAATACAATTAATCAATGATATCAAATACAAAATAACATAATTAATTTCTCCAAGAAATAATTATATTCATGAATTAAATTTATCACCCGGTAATTTATTTAATTCATTAGGCCGTAAATTAATTTATCCAATAAATCAATTTAGACATCCAATGCCCCAACGTCAATTAGACATCCAATGTCCAATAAATTAGATATCCAATATCTAATATTAATAATGAGGGAATAAGCTCGATTCATTCCATCGTCAATCCTATTGCGCGACTCGGTAGGTTCGTCTCAGTCAGCAATGGGAGGAACCAAAGAGTAGTAGCACCACCTAGCCAGCCTGAGGCCTACACTGTACCCCAACTGAGAACGAATGATTGGGATCATTCAAGAACCATTATGTCGTGAATACCAGTATACGTATAAACCCTTCTTTCAAATGTCCCGATCAAGTTATAGGGTAGTCAAACCCTATATGTACTTGACGCTATGCATGCGTTAATGAAAATCGAGATCATTGAGCTCTCGTGTATCCAATACAACTAGCTCAAATGCTTTGGCCAAAGACTTATGATCTCATCTGTCAATAACCGCATAGGACATATAACCCGCTCACTAACGGGAGAAAGAATTCTATCTTGGTATTCAGTAGGACCTGCTACTTTCCCGTTAAGATGCACGTCGAGGTTGAACCCCCACCTCCCGGTTTATAGGGTCTAACTAGTCTAATGAAAATCTTAAAATCACAAGCACATCCCTACTAAATCCTCAAGTCGAAGGTTCACGAATACCTATCACAACCTTTCAATTCCGTCATTGACTGTCCCGGAGTGAAATCCGTGTGACGAATCAAGGGTCAGTCGGTTCGAGTATACTAATCCAATTAGCATACCTATAACGTGTGCTCCCACTAACCATTAGTGTTCGAAAGGCACTCTCCATGTCAAAGAACACGTCATACAAATCTTCACATGAACTTAACGCCGAGTCAAGTTTATCGACTTGCGAACGATTAAGTATTTGAGCTATAAACCTTTCAAGTGCCGACCCCCTCATCAAATAAGGAGTGGAACATTTTGTTCTCAAATACACGGACTAGTTTCTATATATATATTTACGAGTTAGGAATGCCAGTAACTGCCAGTAAATAAAGAAACATCCATTTGCCTTATGATAATAAATTACATAATTACAAGTACAATGCCCTCACTCAACATCATCTGAGTGGCATTCGAGGGCGTACTCATAACAATCTCCCACTTGCACTCAATGCCACACACTATGGTATCTAATACACATGTTCTCCAGATGACGCTCCAAGCTAGTCTGAGAAAGTGGCTTGGTCAGTGGATCAGCGACGATGTCGGCCGAGTCTACTCTGTGCAGCACAATGTATCCATTGCGAAAAAAATTCTCTTACGAGATGATACTTCCTCTCAATATTCTTGGTGCTGTTGTGAAACCTCGGCTCCTTGGCCTGCGCTTCTGACTCGTCGTTGTCGCATGATGCTGAACAGGCGGCTCGGACATGGTATCACTTGAAGTTCTCCCAGAAACTTCTTAATCCAGAACCCTTCCTTGGAAGCCTCCGAGGCTGCTTGATACTCAGCCTGACAGGTGGAATCAGCAGTCGCGCTTTGCTTGGCGCTACGCCAAGATACTGCTCCTCCATTACGAGTAAATATGTAGCCAGAAGTAGACATCGAGTCGTCCTTCAGTCCTTGGAAGTCCGAATCAGTGAATCCCACCACATCCAATTCTCCACCGCCATACATCAGAACCATATCTCTAGTCCTTCTTAAGTACTTGAGAACGTTCTTTCTGGCGATCAATGTTCCCTACTGGTTTGCCTGAAACCGACTCACCACGCTTACAGCATGCGCGATGTCAGGTCTTGACACAACATAGCATACATAAGGCTACCTACGGCCGAAGCATATGGTATATTACTCATTTCCTTTCTTTGTTCCTCACTTTGAGGACATATCTTCAAGGATAGTTTTATTCCATGTCGCATCGGTAGGAACCCTCTTTTAGAATCATCCATCTTATATCGCTTTAAGATCTTATTTATATAGAGGGCTTGGGAAAGACCTATTGTTCTCTTCGCTCTATCCCGGTAGAGCTAAATACCAAGAATATAGGTTGCTTCTCCCAAGTCTTTCATGGAGAAATTACTCAAAAACCAAGCTTTCACAGAACTGAGCATTCCCACATCATTTCCTATTAGTAGAATGTCATCTACATATAGTACTAAGAATGCGATCTTGCTCCCACTAACCCTCTTGTATACACAAGGTTCCTCTTTATTTTGCACAAAGTCAAACTCTTTGACCGCCTCGTCAAAACGAAGGTTCCAACTATGCGACGCTTGCTTCTGTCCATAAATGGAATGCTGAAGCTTGCACACTTTCTAAATATCGACTTCGGACACAAAACCTTTAGGCTGCTCCATATTGATTTCCTCCTCAAGGAATCCATTAAGGAAAGCCGTCTTTACGTCCATTTGCCATATCTCATAATCGTGGTAGGCAGCTATAGCAAGCATCATGCGAATAGACTTGATCATGGCTACGGGCGAGAAGGTATCGTGGTAATCGATCCCTTCTTTCTGGGTATAACCCTTTGCCACAAGCCTGGCCTTATAGGCGTCAACCTTGCCATCACCATCAGTCTTTCTCTTGTAGATCCACTTGTTCCCAATAGGCACTATGCCCTTAGGGCGGTCTACTAGAGTCCAGACCTGATTGACATGCATCGAGTCTATTTCAGCTTCCATATCTTCATGCCATTTCGCGGAGTCTACATCCACCATCGCTTGGTCATAGGTCGTTGGTTCAGTCTCTTGGCTATCACTTGGAACCTCATGGTGACCCAGCTCCTCCAAGTGCACAAGCCCATACCTCTCAGATAAATGAGACACCCTACTAGACCTACGAGGTGGTTGTACTTGTGTTTCAGAAGGTTCGGTTCCAGTTTCTTGCACAGGTGTCTCCCGAGGAGTTTCATTTGTATTCTTCTAAAGAAATACTTCTACTTGCTCCGCCTTCCTGAATGAACTCATCTTCCAGGAAGTGTGCTTGTAAAGCAACAATGATCTTCGATCTTCGGGCATGTAGAATAGATATCCCATCGTCCCAGACGGGAATCCAATGAAACGTCCCTTCGCGGACCTAATTTCCAACTTCTCCACCTTAGTCTTCTTGAAATAGGCGGGACATCCCCAAATCCTAATATGATTAAGACTTGGTTTCCTGCCTTCCCACATCTCATGTGGAGTTTTAGGAACGGATTTGGAAAGACATCTGTTCAAGATGTAGGCGGCAGTCAGGAGTGCATACCCCCACAAGTAAATCGGTAAGTCAGTATAGCCCATCATGGAACGGACCATGTTCAACAAGGTCCGATTCCTTCTTTCTGACACACCATTTAACTGAGGAGTACCTGGAGGTGTTAGTTGTGAAACTATTCCATGTTCCTTAAGGAACTCGTCAAACTCCGTACTCATATACTCGCCACCTCGGTCCGACCGAAGTGCTTTGATATGATTACCAGTTTGTTTCTCGACTAGGGCCTTGAATTCCTGGAATTTCTCAAAGGCCTCGGATTTATGTTTCATTAAGTATACATAACCATACCTAGTATGATCATCCGTAAGCGTAATGAAATATTGATATCCGTCACGTGCTGCTTCCAAAGCACCACATACGTCGGTATGGATTAATCCCAGTTTATCAACGACTCTTTCAAAAGTCCCTGTGAAGGGGACTTAGTCATTTTGCCTTTAAGGCAAGATTCACAAGTAAGAAAGGGATCCGATCCCAATGGACCCATAAGTCCATCTTTTTCCATCTTGTAAACCTTGGTCTGACCAACATGACCAAGTCTAAGATGCCATTTCAAAACATGATTGGTTTCATCCCTACCACGTTTTCTAGTCATAGTATTCACAACTACTTTGTTGCTGAGATTTACATGATACGATCCATTTAACAATGTAGCAGTACCCACTAGTTTATTTCTGAAATAAATTTTGCAGGAACCATCACCAATGAAAAATGAAAAACCTTTTCGGTCCATGATCGGAATGGATACAATGTTTTTGTGCCCCTTGGCCAAAACAAGTACATCTTCTAAAGTCAAAACAAAGCCGGATTCTAAACCCAAAAGAAGTGATCCTATGTCGGTCTCCTCGACACTATGCCCGCTTTCGACTGTGATCATAACTTCTCCAGCTCCAAGCTTCCTACTTTGATCAGATCGATTCACGGTACAAATATGAGAACTAGCACGAGAATCCGATTATCAGAAGTAGAAAATACAAGAGTGAACAATTTGTTTCCAAAACTAAAAGTTCTGTACCTGAAGTGCCATGAAGAATCGGATACTCTCTAGCCCAGTGGCCCAGCTCACCGCACTTGAGACAAGCGCCTTTCTTCTTGCTCTTTGGAACCGTTGGGGCCTTGCCCTTACCCTTGAAGTCCTTAACATGTGGTCCACCGCTTCTTGGTCTTTTTCTTCTTATTCTTAGACTTCCGAAGTCTAGAAGAAATCACATGGGCGTACTCTTTCATCCGCGGAGTCTTCATCCGAGACCGAGTGGTCACCATCTGCTCATTAGCCCACTAAGTTACATGCAATCTCGTTGCGGTTGAAGTTCATAACAAGCGTGAGAAGGAATCAGGGAGAGACTGAAGGATAAGGTCGGTCTGTAGAGAAGTATCCATTTTAAAATCAAGAGCCTCCAATCTCTCGATCATGGATATCATTTTGAGGACGTGTTCCCCAACCTTATCACCTTCCTTCATCCTTGCACCGAACAGTTGCTTGGATATCTCATATCTAGCAGTTCTGCTGTGCTCACCATAAAGTTCGGTTAAGTGAGATAAAATCTACCTAGCAGAAGTCATTTTCTCATGAGCTCTCTGAATCTCATTAGACATAGAAGCCATCATGTAAGCACGGACTTTTATGTCATCCTTAACCCACTTTTCATGGTTTTCGATCTCTTCCTGATTGGCTCTGGTCCGCACAGGAGGCGCCAGAATGTCCGTCTCCAAGACGTATCCTAGTGCCTCTATACTGAGGACAATCATCAGATTGCGGATCCAGTCCACAAAGTTAGGTCTAATCAAGGTGTTCTTCTCGAGTAGAATTCCGAGTGGATTCATTGTCATATTGAGAGTTATGTCTGCATTAAGTATAATAGATTAATTAGTGACTTGTTATATTATGTTCTGAGTATAGAATTAAGGTCTTCTCTATTCTTGTTACCCAGCTCCCACTATTTTTATCGAAACAACACACTCCCATGTGAAATCCGGAAGTATCGTCGCACTACTTCATAGTGGTGATCGAGTTCTTTATAAATCCTAATAGAGGGCAACCGAACAGGTTTCTAGTCTATTAATTTTCATAAAGTGGTGTCCAACACCAACCCATCTAATGGATGATTCGATCTTCTTTTTCCCCTTGTTCACTCCCCTCAACCTATACGGTTTCTATGGTTCGTGAACAAGTTAAGTTTATACCATCGACGCAAATCAGTTTCACAATTGAATCTTATCCGGCAACCTACCAGGTTTCTAGGGATAAAATTTGCTCCAACCAAAGGCATCCAATGCGCTCCCGGTAATTTATCCATCCTCCCCGAACGACTACCCCGATAACTCGGAAGCATAGCACATCCGGTTTGGATTTCAATTTCCCGAAAGCTCGATGGAGGGAAGGAAAACCTTGAAACCTTATAAACTTAATAATTTGTTGTGGGAGAATTTTCTCGATTAACGTTACACTTTGCACATTAATCATTTTAGCGCGTTTGTGGCATTCATACAATATGAAAAAACCATTCACAACCTAGTTGCTACCAACATGTGGTTCATGGACCGTTCCTAAAAAATAAAAACTCCGTAATCTAATTACAAGTCTTCGTCTTGAATCTTCGTCTTCTCGAAACGGATCTTCCTCCAGTATTCGTCATTACATATAAATTTTACATTGAAACTTGCATCCCAGATACAAATATTTCTAGTAAAATAAATAGGCTCAAAACGGCCTTTACAACCCGATCAAATAAAACGAACGATTCAAAAACTAGGTCCATGAACCACATCACCATTCAAAAATAATGCATCCAACACATTAAATAAATGGCATTCATAATGAATCTGAATATTGATCCAATCAATATAAAACAATCCATCCAAAACGAATTAATCCAATTAATTCAAACAACCGTCAATTTTAACTTGTTCCGGACGAGAAAATATTTCATTAAATTAATTCCCCTAAGAATAAAATTACCATAATTAAATCTTAGTCAAATTAAATCCAATTTAATTTGTGGGAAATTAATTATCGAACAAAATATAAAAAACGGAGTCGGAAAACACGCCCGGGCCAAGCTCAGACACGCCAATGCAGCGAGGCTCGCACAGCACGAGCACGGCCGGAAGGCTTCCAACCAGACTCGCTCCTGGCTGCCGGATCATGTCCATACAGTGATCGCGAGCAAGGTGCCACTGGCACTCCAAGCTGCGGATCCGTTTACATTTTCGCTCGTTTTTCGCCCCGATTCCAAAAATAATATTTTTCTAATCTTTATATTACTCATTTAAATCAGTTTTTCAAAAGAAAAATAGATTTATATTGTAACATAAAATCATGAAAAATTAATGTTTAGATGAACAATAGAAAATCAACGATTAATACGATTATGATTCCAAATCATACATCATCTAATCAAGCATTCCAAATGCTAATGTCGTATATACGATCGCAAGACCTACACTCCGATACTACTGTTTGGGATTCGGTTCCTAAAACAAAGGCCCAGCGGAAGCGGTAAAACGAAAATTAATTCGATCTGAATCCCTACGAGGATCGATCGAGCAACGTATATACGAATATAAAAACAAAAAACAAGAGTTATAAGAAACTCACCCTTGAAGTCCGTTGATTAAATGGTAACCTTCTCTTGAGCTATTCCCCAAGCTTTGATTGATCTCTACGAATCCAATCCGCTCCAAGCTCTTGAACGATCCAACGCCGAAAGCACCGTATCTCTACTTGCCATGCGCCGGAGAAACGACCGGAATGACAACACCCGATTAACCTCCAAGGTTACGGCTAGAATCAAGTGATGAAGCTTTTTGATTATAGCACTCTAAGTATATAATCTCTCTCTCAATTTTATCTCTTGATATTTTTCTCTAAGAAAACTCTCAAGAACACATAAAGAAGAAGATGAAGATGAATAAGTTTTTCTCTCTCTCTTGAAAGCCTTCTCTCACGTTTTTGATCAATCATGTGAGGTGAGAGATAGTCTTCTTTTTATTCTTCTCTCTTTTGGACCAAATCACCTAATATCATATTTAATATGATATTGTCCCCTTGGTGGCCATATGTCTTCCACCTAACAAGGAGAAGACCAAGACCAAGGGAGGGGTTAGGTATGGGGCGGCCATCTAGAAAGAGCCGGGAAGAGTTTGGTTCGTTTCGGACTCTCGTGAGTCCAAACAAATAAACTCTGATTCCGTTCCGATGTATTTATATCAATTAATTAATCCAATTAATCAATGATATCAAATACAAAATAACATAATTAATTTCTCCAAGAAATAATTATATTCATAAATTAAATTTATCACCCGATAATTTATTTAATTCATTAGGCCGTAAATTAATTTATCCAATAAATCAATTTAGACATCCAATGCCCCAACGTCAATTAGACATCCAATGTCCAATAAATTAGATATCCAATATCTAATATTAATAATGAGAGAATAAGCTCGATTCATTCCGTCGTCAATCCTATTGCGCGACTCGGTAGGTTCGTCTCAGTCAGCAATGGGAGGAACCAAAGAGTAGTAGCACCACCTAGCCAGCCTGGCGGCCTACACTGTACCCCAACTGAGAACGAATGATTGGGATCATTCAAGAACCATTATGTCGTGAATACCAGTATACGTATAAACCCTTCTTTCAAATGTCCCGATCAAGTTATAGGGTCACGGTCAGTCAAACCCTATCTGTACTTGATGCTATGCATGCGTTAATGAAAATCAAGATCATTGAGCTCTCGTGTATCCAATACAACTAGCTCCAATGCTTTGGCCAAAGACTTATGATCTCATCTGTCATTAACCGCATAAGACATATAACCCGCTCATTAACGGGAGAAAGAATTCTATCTTGGTATTCAGTAGGACCTGCTACTTGCCCGTTAAGATGCACGTCGAGGTTGACCCCCCACCTCCCGGTTTATAGGGTCGAACTAGTATAATGAAAATATTAAAATCACAAGCACATCCCTACTAAATCCTCAAGTCGAAGGTTCACGAATACCTATCACAACCTTTTGATTCTGTTATTGACTGTCCCAGAGTGAAATCCGTGTGTCGAATCGAGGGTGAGTCGGTTCGAGTATACTAATCCAATTAGCATACCTATAACGTGTGCTCCCACTAACCATTAGTGTTCGACAGGCACTCTCCATGTCAAAGAACACGTCATACAAGTCTTCACATAAACTTAACGCCCAGTCAATTTTCATCGACTTGCGAACGTTTAAGTATTTGAGCTATAAACCTTTCAAGTGCCGACCCCCTTATCAAATAAGGAGTGGAACGTTTTGCTCTCAAATACACGGACTAGTTTCTATATGTATATTTACGAGTTAGGAATGCCAGTAACTGCCAGTAAATAAAGAAACATCCATTTGCCTTATGATAATAAATTACATAATTACAAGTACAATGCCCCCACTCAACATCCTCTGAGTGGCATTCGAGGGCATACTCCTAACAGTTTTAGCACCTAATGGGCTTTATCAATGGTTCTAAACTCATTCATCATATTTTCAAAAGTATGTGATGCATTAATAGGCGTAGTTGAGGTTGAGCTTACTTATCCTCTCTGTCTTCATCATCACCTTCTTCATTCGCCATAAAGCACATATATGCTTTATCTTCGATTACATCATCGGAGGAGTCACTATCAGTTATTTCATATAGGCACTCCTCGGTTTTGATAGATATGAGCGAGGCTTCTGATTCTCCGATCAGAGCCTTGAGCTTGTTTTGCTAAACCTGCCTTTTCTCGTCATTTCCTTGTTGCTTGGCTTCGGGCAACTTCTGCACTTTGGGATGAGGACATCTATTTGCGTATTGTCCTGGTTTCCTAGCACATGTTAGAATCTGCGGACGAAGGTGATTCAGAACTCAACTTGTTAAATGGTTTAGGCTTGTATGAGGCCTTTCCAGATTTGTTGATGAACTTTCAAAATTTATGCATGAGCAGGGCCATCTCGTCTTGTGACAGGATGTCATCATCACTGTCAGCTGCCTTGGCATTTGGATGTGTTGGGGTAGTGCTGTGTCTCATATCAGATATAGCATCCAGTACTATAGTCTTAGCAGGTGACTCTTCGGCCTTCTCTCTTGTTGGCATAAACATTCATGTTTTGGAAAATTGCCAAACACACAGCAAGAGTCTTAAAGGAGTCGGAATGTTATTAAGTATGAAAGCTGTTAGGACTCTCCATACAGCCCGTCCATATAACAAAGAAATCTTCTACAATCCATCCTACAGACCTACTTCATACATCAAAGAAACTTAATGTGTTGGATACAACATACAGTCTGAAGATGTTTTACTTTGGAAAAGTAAAACACATCCAACATGACTAAACATAAAAAGCCTTAAACCAATGTGACATAAACACTATTTATTGATAAAGTATTCAAGGTTAAAGCAGTATTTATTGCTGATAAGGCAGCATTTAATGCAGCCAGAGAGAGAAGTCTGAATGCTCTAAAGAGCATTTAATGCAAAGTCAGAAATGATGTCTGAAGCACTAAATGCGATTTGATTTAATGCAAACATTCAACAGCCTCCAATCAAGAGACAGACATCAACGTTTCACCAACCAACAACGGCTACATTTATAACTGATATATTTTCAAGGTTATAAATAGCCCCAAGCAAGAGGACTTACAACACACGAAAAGCTATTTATTATCGCGCATATTCTGACAAGATTACTCTGACAATCTAGCTATTTAAGAGCAGTATATTTCGTGATCATACAACAGTATCCATGTGAAGAGATATACTAGGTCCTCAATGCAAACAACACAACATACAACATTTGTTCATCAAAGATAAAGTTGCTGTTTGAGATTTGTTCAACCCTTACCGTTGAGACTATCATTAGCCCTGTGTGGACTAAGGATCCTTGCTTATACCATCCTGTGTGGGAAGAATAACATTGAAGACGAAACTTTAATCTGTGAGAGAAGAAGCGAGTCATAAAGAACTTGAAGCCAATCTGTGTGAATGGCAAAAGCTACAGTCCCTGTATCAATCTGTGTGAACGATACAGAGATAGGTTTAATTAAAGTCACGTAATTGTGTACGTAGTTATTTTAATAAACTCTTTACTCATGTGTGGATGACCAGTAGACGTAGAGGAGTTTACCACGAACCACTTTAAACTGTGTGGTATTTACCTTCTGTCTTTACTGTTTTCATTCTATTGCGATTTATAAGTATACACTGTAAAACTATGTACCCATCAAGCAAACAGGAGAACACACAGTTGCTGTATTTACAGCAACTCACCCAACAGACTTCCGCTATGTAATTAACTTCAAAAATCATACATTTTATTGTACTTTTACTTTTTAAGCTATTTATTGTATACTTAGTGGCAAACATCTCTCCTGTCAATGTTATACTCAAAGGATTTGAGGTCAGAGAAGAGATCAAAAGTAGATATGTCATTTAAATTACAAGACACACGCGTAGATGTGGTCTTAATGCCACATCGAGCAGGAAGTGATCTAAAAATTCTAAGATTTTTCTCCTTTTGGGTATACACACCAAATGCTTCAAGTTCATCGTTAATGCCGGTAAATCTAAGATCAAGTTTCTCAAGTGTTTCGGAAGATTTTTATTTTAAATAATTCGAATTGCTGAGTCAGTTTTGAAATTTTGTTTTCTTTTTAGAGCTCAATTCCCTCACAAATTAACTTATTTCTCTCAGATTTCTTTGGCTGTCTTGCGACTCTTTACCTTGGAGAATGTGCCTTTGTCAAGAGTGACAAATAGCGCATTCTTGGCTATGTTGTTGAGATTCACACGCTTGCGTTCAACCGTTGTCCATTGCTCTCATTCCTTGTCACGCATTTCTGCATGAGGTTGTCCCTCTATTCTTGCGGCTGTGTTGACCTTCATTATCTTGATAGGTCCATCTTGGATGGCAAAGATCATCTCCTCGTGCATCGCAGCAAGATGGGCTTCCATCCTTATTCTCCAATCATCGAATTCATTAATAGAGCACATAGGAACTTTATTGATCATTGATGTATCTATGGAAGAAATAAGATGAACGGTAAAGATACCAAAAACACGATTTTCAAAAGCTAGTGATTTTGTAGATCTAATTCATGTTAAAAATTGACATTTTTTGTAGAATCAACCTCTCCGATACCACTTGTTGGTCACAGTATACAGTATAAATAGCTTAGAAGGAGGGGTTGAATAAGTTGTATCCTTTTTCTAAGTTTGTTTGCACAGCGGAAGTCTAAGGTTAAGTTTCTGTAAATACAGCAACTGAATGGTCTCTTGTTAGCTTGATGCATACTGGGTTTTTACAATATGTATACTCAAAATCACAGGCAAATAGAAAACAGTAAAGACACACTGATTAAAATGGTTCGAGGTAAACCCTCTACGTTCACTGGTCCTCCGCATAGAATTAAATTATTTATTAAAATCACGACCTACACAACTATATGATTTTAACTAAACAAGTCGTTGTATCGTTCATAGATTGATACAGCCGACAACAGCTTTGGCCGTTCACACGTATTGGCTTTAGTTTCTTCGACTCGCTTCTTCTCACACTAATCAAAGCTCGTCGTTAGCGCTATTCGTCCCACATAGGTCAGAGATTGCTAAGCTTAGTCCACACATGACTAAGTAACTCAACAGTGAGATTGGTATGACAAGATCGAAAGGCAGTTTTATGCTAGACGAGCTTTCACTGTAAGTGTGCTGTTCGTGTTGAGGACTTGTATATTTCTTCTCTTCTGATGAAGTTGTATGCTTGAAGAAATAGTGATATTGTAAGTTTGATATTTAGATTGTCAAAGTTCCTCAATGTCCGCTTGCTTGAGGCTATTTATAACCTTGGAAATAAATCCGTTATAAATGTAGCCATTGGCCAGTTGGTGAGATTGGGACTGCTCTGATTGGCGACTTCAGAATATTTCGAATTAAAGGTGATTTTCGTTAATGCTTCAGATATTCTTTTCGACCAGCATTAACTGCTCTTCAGACTGTAGTCTCTGGCCGCATTAATTGTTGTCCTATCAGCATTAAATGCTACTTTAACCGTGAATGCTTTATGAATAAAGATTATTTGCTTTCTCAATGGTTTAAAGTTTCTTCAGTCCTGTTGGATTTGTGTTTTACTTTTCCTGAGTAAAGCACCTACAACATTTATTTGTTGTATCCAATATCTTCGTCTTGCTGTAACTTGAAGACAGCTGTAGGATCTGACTCTTGGCTTGTTGAAGGATCTTGCACTGTATGGATAGGCTTTATGAAGTTTCCTAACAGCATCTATACTTGGCTGATATTCTGACTTTAAAGATTCTCGCTGTATGAGGAAATTATCAAAACATCAGGAGGATTTTTTCCAACACAATCGACATAATACCATAACAAGAAACGATCAAATATATCAGCACATAACTATATACCAACAACGACAATTTACATAATGAAAAATCAACGAGAACGAGAAACTATCTTAAATTCATTATTCAACTTCAATTCGCAAGATGTAAATCATATAGACAAGAATACTTACCACAATGATCAACATCTGAATACTCCGACGAACACAGTCCGACCAGAAATAATCGAAAACCTACAACCTCCAGGATAAAACAACAGCAGCGCCATTACTATGACAATAACAACCAAACATGATGGAAAAATATGCCAACACCCGAAGGGAAAACCATTGAGACATTTAGTCGAACATTAATTGTCCAAGGCTTCTATAGAACATAAAATTATCAACTGGAGGAATAAATCCAAGATATGGATATATAATTCATGGAATACGATTAATAACACCCGATAACACCAGTCAATTCATCAAAATTGGATTAAAATCGAAATCAAGACGAAAACTCCAAAAGTTCCCAAAATAGGGTTCTAGGATGATTACCTCGATTCAAAAGGAAAATGATGATTTGATATTATTAATCCACACCAAAACCTTAATGATTATGTTGGAAGGTGAAAGATTGATGTTCGAAGTCTGGAAATCGCTCCTGAATCGTCCAAGGGTCGCTGCCATCGCAAAGAGAGAAAGGAAGGGTTCTGTTCTGAAAAACTAAGAAAAAACTCGTTGCTTTTTACAGCGGGTGTTACGACCGTAACAAAATGTATTTGCATCCTTAACAGCATGGCCTACATGACCGTAACGACATGGCCCTTACGTCTGTAATCTGCTGTCTGACAGCAGGTTTCGTCCTGCTGTCTGGGCAGCCCCGAACGGCTTCAAAACGCGACAATTCGAAAAATGCGACGAAACGCTAATGAAGGCAGGCTTTCTAACAGGAATAGACTCAATATGTGGTTTCTCAACAACAAACTAAAGTGCTAAACATATATGCAATTCGGACCATCCAAAGGTACAGAAAAACCAATACGAATACAAATGTCCAAAAGTTTGGAAAAATACAAAACGGCCCAAAGGTCCGATACACGATTCAAGATCGAACAATAATACCAAAGTTCACTCTGAAAACAGTAAACGAACTTGTAGAAACACCAAAATGACAGTTTCAAACAAGATTTACACGAATCGAACCCAAATGCAGAAAAGTCACAACATCGCAAGAATTTAATAAAACATCCCAGAAACTCGTTCGAATGGAAAAAAGTGCAGAACAAAATAGTTTTAAAATGTAGAAATGATTACAAGTTGGTTGTCCAAAGTGGAAAAGAATCAAAATGAAAATTAACAAAAGTAGGAAAAGTACGGATATTACAGTATCCCTCTATAAAAAGAAGTTTAGTCCCAAAACTTAGAATAAAAAGCATCTAGAAACAAACAAAAACAAACATGCTAAAAAAATTCAAACATAAAATGTTTCCACGAGTCAATATCGACTCCAGCTGAAGCTTTAGTTTCCAACGATTTAGAGACTACCTCACAAACACAACACCAAAGACTCAAGATAAATACATACATAACAGAATATGACATGCAATGCCACATGCACATGCACAAAATCAAAACAACACATGCGACAACGAGTCGCACTCGACGAATACTGCAACACGATAGCAATAAATAGCACACAACATAAAAAACAATTCCAATTAATCATCTTCAGGAAACACCCATCACAAAACTAAAAATAATTCTAGACGAACGGAAACAAAATTCGTGGGTATTTCAATACAAACAATATAAGGGTTGAGGTTTAGAAACCCCAATTTTCTTACCAAATGAGTAACAAAAATCAACTATTTTTTCAACACGAATACAGACTATGTCGACAAAAGAGTCATATTGTATGCCAAAGCTCAATTCTGATAATCCCACAATCTATTACAACGAAAACCAACCATATTGAAGAATTTGTGGTTTCATCCGCATATCGGAATGATGGATCTTATTTTTCTCATCCCTCACTTGCTTCCGCACATAATTAAGCTACCAGATATAATCAACAATGGCCCCAGACACGGATATATCCTGCAGTTGAGCCGAGAAAAACTCCCGAACTTGCAACTATCTGAACGTCCCTGGATAGACTCGACCTCCATCAACTGTTTGAACTCGTACCAAGTGACGACAGGATCCTTAGGCTTAACATCCTCCCATAAATTAGAAGCATCTTGATCAAGAAGATATTGTATGATATGCACTCTCTATTTCATCGAGGCAGTCAAAAACCTCAAAAATCCTCCCTAACTAAAACAATCAACTGTCCCATCCCAAAGCATCTGCCAAACTGGCGAAATAAGCAAGATTCACATTAATCACCTCCTAAAACCATCTGCCCTTCCTCGTACGCTCGAGCGGAGTTAGGTTACACTGAACTGTCTGAGTCAACATGACCATCTGACTCGCCACTTGCTGAAGGAGTGTAACAACACCAATGTTCATATTAATCCCAATTGAATGCCTCTGACTTAGTGACTGGTCTTCACGACCATCTAAACTATCGGGGTTGGTGTCCGATAATGAATGGTTCGCCTCAACACAACGACGGCCGCAACTATGGCCACGACCTTTGTTTCTCAGCATAATAAAAGACAACAGTTCATCTTTACAAAACATAACAACATACAACAACACATTGAAAATTGTCACTCCATGTAGCATAATGAAGCACATAAATCATGACTGCAAAAGGTAGCGCTTATGGTCGTAATTGATAGATCATACAGTCGTAACTCAAGAACTTTTTCGTTGTAACTACATGTACATTGTGGTTGTAACATTATGCTGAACTATAAAACCAGTTCAATAGCTTTAAAACGACCCCCGAACAATAGTCACTACTTAAAAATAAGACAAACTGCAAAATGCTTATGTACGTACATACGAGTCTAAGTGTTATCATTTCACACAGATGACATCATATGAGCTATGAAACAGCTCCATATGACAATGCCCCATTGTAACACGAACCAAACTGCTTTTACAAGAACAACAACATCACGAATACATGAAAAATGTTGGCACTCCAGCAGCGTGCTGGTCACAAACTAAAGCACTATCGCTTTAAGCGATAACAACACATTATGCATACATTACACCTAAACTCAATTATAGAAACAACAATTTCGAAAATGAGAGTTATCTTGCAATCATAGAAATCTCTACCACTATCATTATCTTATGGAGAAAACCATGAGTTCTACACCGAACTCACCAGGCTAATACATGACTTTTCAAAAATCATTTTAAGACCATTTCATAATTTTTGCCCGAAGGCTGGATAAATCTCTTTACCAAAATACATGGCCATTTTCCCTTTGAAACATATTCTCACAAATACTGTAAGGGAATCAATTAACAAATACAACCTTCACAAAATACATTTTATTAGGCATCAGACGAAATAATTTAAAACACTTAACATAACTTCCCCAATTACTTTGAAAAAGTCGCGGAGTCGATTTTAGATATAAATGCAGCTGTAAATATTTAATTCATTCAAAATAATCATAATTCATTCTTAGAACATAAAAATTCATTGTGTGAAAGATTTTCAACTCGTTAAATTTTCAAACAAGTACGGTTGCCTAGATAGTGCAGCGCACGCAAGGCATTCATAATGCCGCAGGCTGATTTTCGGCGATCCACGGCTCCTGGTCCGCGGTTTCTTAACCGGACCCGAATCCGACCCGGCCCGCCAGAAAACAGATATGTTTCATAACAGTTCTGGACAGAAAAATCACAAAAGTACGACCTTCACAAAATACATTTCATTAGGCAATAGACGAAACAATTTAAAACACTTAACGTAACTTCCCCAATTAACTAAAAAAAATAGCGGAGTCGATTTTAGATATAAATGCATATGTAAATATTTAATTCATTCAAAATCATCACAATTCCTTTTTAGAACATAAAAATCCATTTTGTGAAAGATTTTCAACTCGTATACTTGAGTCGAAGTATGAAGATTAATTTTCCCTTGCTGCACAATATGTTTAAACAAAACCTAGGTTGAAGATGGTTTTATCAATGCTTTCAAACATGCAAAAAGTTTAGTGACGCTAATATATTTCATAATACTCAATGACATTCCAATTTGTTTTCAAATACCGTCATAAGAACCCATTTAGAAATACACAATCAGTTTGCCAAAACTCAGCTCTCAACAGCTTTACCTTCAGTAAGCCCTTTTAAAATGCATCAATATTAAAAAAATTCATCACGCACCACAAGTATCGAGTATAAGTTACATCCCATATAATACACAAATAAATTTATGCAATATAAAATCTAATGCGTAAAAATTTAGACTTACATCCACAAGTCGCACGAAGATGATGGCTGCACCACGATGCTGATCGCAATTGAAAACTCGGGTGCATAACTCGAAACGAACAGAAAAGCAAAGCAGTTAAAATTAATAAGGCTTAAAGTAAGAGAAAGTCAGCTGAAGACTCACCTGATGTCACCTGATGGATAACGTACGCAACAAAAAAAAGATAACGTACGTAATTGGATGAGCTTAATGTACGTAAGCCTTCATGCTTAATGTACGTAATGAGGTTTGAATCTGAATTCAAACATTGGAACCGTTGAACAGGAAAATGACGTCATGGAGTAAAGTTAAAACGGCATGCAGCGGATACATGTGTTAACGTACGCTACGAGGCCAGTTTAACGTATGCAACACAATGAACTTAACGTACGTAAAGGAGAAAGCTAACATATGTAAAGGATGGACAGAAAGCTACTGGACTGTTTTGTATGGAGCTTAACGTACGTAACAAGAAGGTATTAACGTACGTAATACGTCTAACATACGCTACAGAGGAGCTATAACGTAGGTAATGAAGGCAGCATTTGCTACCGACTAGTTGGGGCTTTAAGCCTATAAATACCAAGGCATTTGGTACCATTCATAATAACAATTCCAAGCTTATTGTTGTAATCGAGCTATATTATCAAGTGTTTGAGTGTTCATACACTAAACCATATACACAAGAGGAAACAAAGGATTGTAGATTGATTCAGTGTTATTAGGATCGTTGATCCGGCATTATTATAATCATATCTAAATCCGAGTAAGGTTTGTCTAGTACCAAGATAGGTTGATTCCTTGTCCGATAGAAACGAAAAATGGTTTAACTTGGACCGAAAAAAATACAAGAGCATAATGGTTTATCTTGGACTGATTAAAGACAAGATTGTAACGGTATCCCTCGGACCGATAGAAGACGAGGTGTAGAGGTTGATCTTAAGCCTAACGAAAAAGATACGAAGAGAAGACGTAGGCATTATTGGCCGAACCTCTATAAATCTTGTGTCGTTTATCTTCCGCTATTTAATTACGCTTCCACAAACACAAAAGAGTTTGAAAACTTATCATTGCACTATTAAAGTGGCGGTACCAAAATCAACAATTGGATCCCAGTGCCGCACTCATCAAGTACGCACCCTAGAGATCCTGTCAGATCGCACCTGGTTGGACAACACATGGCCAAACATGTTCGTACTTCTCTAGTACCGAACTCCAGAGGCCTCGTCGAACCCTACTTGGCACCACAAAAACACTGTTCGTACTCCTCGAGTAACAAAGTCTAGAGGCCTCGTCAGACCCTGCCTGGCACCACACAAACACTGTTCATACTCCTCAAATAACAAACTCTAGGAGGGCCGTCAGACCCTATCTGGCAACACATGTTACGAGGTTTTGATTCGTACTCATCAAGTCCCAAATACCAGAGGCTTCATCAAGCCATACCTGGTTAAACCCAGCGCCACACAAGTTCATGGTACACAAATAATATCATAACAATGTCAAGAGACAACACATTATTAACATGACATAAATCATCAATCAAGCAACATAGCACATTATATTGTCAAGTGTAATACAATCCCATTCAAGGGCAATACTTACAAAAATCCACAACAAAAAACATCCCAATCGAGTTCATCTCAACAATTAAAATCTCCAAAATCCTCCATTAAAGGGAAATCAAGAATACATCAGCACAACGAAGTAAATATGCCGTTTATCCATGGCAAATCACATATATCGCATTTAAAGAGAGAAATACAAGTTTATAGTTCGATACACGACATCAATTTACAAGATATAAATTGTATAGACAAGATATTTGCCTCGATAACTGACGCACAAACCCTCTGAAGAACGCAGCTCAATCGAAGATCCCTGAAACCTACAACCTCCATGAGAAAGAACAACACAATTACTACGAGGACTACAACAAAAAATGACGGGAAACATGCCTGAATATTCGAAGGAAAATCCATTT
Organism: Orobanche coerulescens; assembly: GCA_033398695.1. Taxonomy (NCBI): domain Eukaryota; kingdom Viridiplantae; phylum Streptophyta; class Magnoliopsida; order Lamiales; family Orobanchaceae; genus Orobanche; species Orobanche coerulescens. Next base: position 135,484,552 of record CM065816.1, on the reverse strand, counting down.
AAATATTTAATCAAACATTAAATGTTCAAGGTTTCTCAAGAATACCAAAATCACCAATCGGGTTGAACAAATTCGAGATATGAATACACAACCAATGGAATGATCAATAATATCAGATAACACTAACCAATTCATCAAAATTGGATTGAGGCTCGAAATCAAAGATATACCCCGACAAGTCAACTTAGGGATTCAAGAAAATTACCTCAATCCGACGAAAAACGAAGAATTAGATGTTGATATACACGTCAATACCCCTAAAAAACCTCTTTGGATGGAGTAAAATCGGTCCATGGTCTCAAATCCTCGCCAAAGCCGTTTGTCCGCCGCAAGAAGGAATGAAATGAAGAATATGGTGAAACCCCTGTCTGTCCCATTTTATACCACGAAGATGCACGACCGGTCACACACGACCACCTGCTCGTGCGTCTGGTTGTGCTCGAGATCAATAGTCTCAACGAGCAGGAACACATGACCATTTGCTCGTGCGCCAGACCATGCGCGTGGTCATATGCTGCTCTCTGCCCGAGCACTGATTCGTCGCACGAGCAAAGCACGAGTACCCACTCGTGTGTCCTGCTCGTGCGCTTTAAAGAAAGGCTAGAATCAAGCCCAATATGGCTCCAAAAGAACCCTGAAAGCAACGGAATGGAAAGGATAGGATACCACGAGCCAATAACAACTTCTAAGAGGCAAAACAACAAGGGAATACAACAACCATGTCATATACGCATGCACACGATCTGTACGACATATGCAACAACAAGTCGCACTCGACGAATACCACTACACAATCGCAAGTTCGCAACACGTAGTACATGATTAATTCCAATCAATCGTCAACGTAAAGTTATTTGACCCAACGTGAGATAATTCAAGACAGTGGAAACAAAAATCTTGGGTATTACAAAAAATAAGTGTTCCAATGACTTTACAGAACATTAATGTTTCCTTCTGTTACATCAAGCCTTGTTTCATGTACTCACGTGAATATGGAAGAGGCAAGGTGATCCTAAGCCTTATTCCCATATTCAATTTCCACTCAAAGTTGCCTCTAAATTAAAAATAACATCATTAAAATGTGCTCAAATAATCTGAAATGTCATATATTCATCCATTTGCATGGTGTAAAATTGTTTTTTAGGCACAATTGATATTAAAAGCCAATTGCTTGGAATAGATTTTCAAGCTTTATATAAACTTGAAATCCAATGCACATCTGCAAGAACAATTTTGGTCAAACTGATATGTATTATGCTTGCAGCTTGAGATCCAGATCTCCCAATCCTTATCAACTACACCATAATATTTGTTGTATTTTTCGGTTTTACTTTTACCACACGACAATTTGTATTATATCTAGACCCGGCAATTTACCACACGTCACGAAAACGACACGAATATTTAGTGTTTGTTTTTGCATTTTGAATACACGACACGAAAATACACGAACACGAAAATATACGATCGAGATTTAGTGCCGGTTTTGTGTTTACCCTTTGGGTACACGACACGACACGAGGTACACAAAATAAATATATATATATATATATATATAATATTTTATAACATAATTTAAGATTTTATATTTAATTTTATAAAAACATACATTTTATGAAGGAAAAAAATACACTTTAATATCTAAACTATCACCCTAATTACATTTTCGAAAATGGTATATAGATTACTGAAGAAACAAACTGGTAGGAGAAGGGCCTGCTTTACTTTTTTATTGAAAATTTTTGTTTTGGTTGTTTTTGGGTACTCTGGTTTAAAATGTCTTACCATGCGTTCTGTGGGCTCCGCATACTTTTGCTAAGACTTTAATGTCTATTGATAATGGTGTAAATAAATTTCAGTAATCGCGTCGTGGAACTGCCAAAATTTGTACATTAATTTATACTTGTTACTTTTGTAAGTGTGATAGGTCTGCTGGTTGTTTTGGGAGGATCATTCTTGGTGTCATGCTTGAGCCGCCGTGAAATCCGAACTGGTTTCTGTTTAAGATGGCTAACAACAGCAACAGTACGAATGGCCATGCGAAATGCCAATTACATTTGCTTTTCGATTTCGAAACCGAGCTTGGCAATGGTTTTAGGGGGTTCTTGTATTTCCTGGCCCTTGGCTACTGTTTTATCGGATTATCAGCTATAACCGATCGTTTTTTCGGGTCCATGGAAAATGTGGTTAAGCATAGTCGGGCTGTCGAAGAGATGGATCCTAGGACTAATACCAAAGTTGTTAGGCATGAAAAAGTTTGGAATTACACTATAGCTGACATCGCTCTGCTGGCATTCGGGACGAGCTTTCCCCAGATTTCTTTGGCAACAATTGATGCAATAAGGAATCTTGGAAGTCTGTATGCCGGAGGTTTGACTTTTTCTTGTAATTTCACTTCTGGGCTTATATTTCTGAATTTATTTTATTTAAGTTGTGGTACTCTGTAGGAATTTTACTTTCTTTCTTTCAAAAAATTGGTTTACAATTGACTTGATAGAACAGGTTTAGGTCCAGGAACACTTGTTGGGTCTGCTGCTTTTGATCTATTTCCTATCCATGCGGTTTGCCTTGTTGTTCCAAATGCGGGAGAACTCAAAAAGATATCTGATATTGGTGTTTGGCTTGTGGAGCTCTTTTGGTCTTTCTGGGCTTATGTCTGGCTATACATAATATTAGAGGTGATACTTTTTTCGAATGAAATGCAACATAGCGATCCCCAACTATTTGGTCTGTTTGCTCAAGAAAATCTGGTCTGTTTGCTCAAGAAAATCTGGTCTGCATAATTGCGAAAATCTGGTCCGCATAATTGCGAAAATCTGGTCTGCATAATTACGAAAATCTGGTCTGTTTGCTCAAGAAAATCTGGTCTGTTTGCTCAATCTTATTAAGTTTACAAATGCGAAAATCTTGTCCGCATAATTGCGAAAATCTGGACTGCATAATTGCGAAAATCTGGTCTGCATAATTGCGAAAATCTGGTCTGTTTGCTCAATCTTATTAAGTTTACAAATGCTTCAATATTCTGTTGACACTCTTATTTTTGTGAATTTGAAATGTCAGTTCAAGGGAATCGATAACTACAGCATGAAAGATCTTTCGGAACTACGTGATCGATGGGCTACATATGTTGCCAAGATAATTACAGCTTACAATCGTGAGGTAATTTTAATATGAGTCATTTATATACAAAATTCTTCTGAATATCTATGGAACATTAGTTAGATATAGTATGTTAATTAATTCTTTACACTTGTACAGGTGGGAAAAATTTGAAGTTGTTGAGCATGTAGGTGTGGGGGACAGATTGATGTTGCTGATGGTTATCATTGTATTTTGCATTGTATGCTTAAAATCCATTGTTTTTGTGTTGATGGAAATTGTTAGAGCTGGAGGAATTATTGTGAGGTTTGGCGGCACATTTCTTTGCGAAATTTGTTTGATTTAGTGTTTTGTTAGTAGTTAAGTTGAATGCTTGATTAGTATACTTGTTTGAGGTGTTTTGTTGGTAGTTTAGTATTTTGATTGTATTTTGATGGCTCTGGATGCTTGGTTTTGTATTGCTCTTTTTAAGTGCATTGCATTTGGGATGTTTTATAATTGAATTGTCTGTTTGAAAATTTCAATTTATGGTATTTTTTTTTCATGTAATTAAACAAAAAATGTAGTATTCATAAAAATAGAATTGAGATAAAAATATTTTTTTTTCACAAATTTGAGCATATACTGACACTAAAATAGTGTCAGTAATTATTTTTACCAACACTTTATAATAGTGTCAGTAATGCTAAAGCCAGAATATACTGACACTAATGTTTAGTGTCAGTAAAAAATTAATTACTGACACTATTTTAGTGTCAGTATTTATTAACTCTTGTATTACTGACACTAAAAATTAGTGTCAGTATTTTCTGGCTTTAGCATTACTGACACTATTACAAGGTGTCAGTAAAATTAATTACTGACACTATTTTAGTGTCAGTAAAGGGGAAATTTGTACTAGTGTTCCTACCTAAAGTATAAAAAATTATATTTTCCTATCTAAACTATCTAGAAAACTACAAATTAATATCTAAAAGGCTATAACCAGTTGTTTAACCTACAACTGTAGGTTTCCATTCCAACTTTTCATATTCCCGTTGAAAGTCTTTTTGCATTCCCTCTCAAATGATAAACCTAATCGATCTAGTAAAAAAAAAACATAATCGATAAAAATCTTCAGAAGAACAACATTCGATCGACATAGTCGACTATGGGTTGGAAAATACGACATGCAAATGGCGTCGGTCATAACTCACCGAATTATAATTATGGTAAGTACTTATCTCTAATTCTTTGTTCTTTATTTTTTAATTTACTTAGATTTAGCTTGATTAATTAATGTATTGATTTCATAATGATTTGGATGAGTTCTGAATACATGTAGCCCACGTTTAGAATTTTCCATTGTTTGTGTCATGACGTATAATGATCGATCAACAGTGGTGTAGTCATAACGATGAGTTCTGAATACACTGTAGTGATAACGATGCCCCCTGGCAATAGGGGTGGACTCGGTTCCATTCGGTTCTGTTTTTGACCGAAACCGAGAGTCGAACCAAATATTCGGTTTCGGTTTGGTTCGGTTCTTTTTGAAGTTCGGTTCGGTTAAGTTCGGTTTTATAAATATTCAGTTCGGTTTCGATTTGGTTTGATGTTTTTTCGGTTCTTCACAATATAAGTTCAAATATTATATGCAATAGAATAAGTTATACTACCTCTGTTCTCTTATAACTGAAACATCTGGACTTTCACATTTGCCAATGCAAAGTATATTTCGAGATCAATTTAACAAGATCCCACATGACTATATTTTTTTATATGTATAAATCACAAAAGATGGTCAAAAGAGAGTATGTGAACAGTGTAATAGTCAACACGTTGCAATAATAAAAGAACGGAGGAAGTATATAACAACAAGTCAACAAGAGTTATATATATGTTCAAGATAAAAGTTAGAGTTGCATAGCAATTTCCAAATATCTCAAAATATATAACAATCGCAAATCACAGTAGCTCATTCTCTCAACCTAAATTAATTGAATCACAAATTCATGAGCATATTATCGGTCCTTCTTGGACCCATGAGGGTCTTACAAAAGGAAAACGAATTATACTAAAATTCGAAACACACAAAAATCACAAAAACAAAGTCATTTTAGTATGTTGAAATTTGACTTCGGTCCATTTCGGTCCGGTTCGGTTCCGCTCTACCCCGAACCGAGAACCGAACCAAATTAGTTCGGTTCGGTTCTGTTTTTTTGTTTTTCGGTTTGGTCTTCTTCGGTTTCGGTTTTTCGGTTATTTTTTCGGGTTTTTTCGGTTCGGTTTTGGATTTTCGGTTCCGAAATGCCACCCCTACCTGGCAATACATGAGTTTTGAATACATGAGTTTTTTTCCATCTTCTTTAATTTCTTGAAGAAGATGCCCCCTGACAATTTGAACTATATTGTATTTTCTTCAAGTTAAAATATTTAGGTGGCATCTTCTTCAAGAAATATGTATGATGTGTTCTGGTTTTGATAATAATATTTGGTTTAGTTTTTGTTCCTAAACATGGCGATTTCTTGGCCCATAATTTACGACCAGGGAGAAACCAAGATTTTTTTCTATCCCGTGTCTATAAATCGTATAAAGTAACCATATATTGTAGTGTTTTAATGTACTATGTTTATTATAGAGTTGAGTGATGAGTAATTTATTTGGTATCTAATTTATAGGAAACAACGATTTGTTCACGATCAAACTACACCATTCTGGAAAATTTTCCTTCTCAGGAAACCAAAAATCTTATGTGAATGGCAATGTGAACTATATTGATTATTGTGATAAAGATGAGATGTCCATGTTAGAGCTTAATTACATGGCTATTGAACTCGGGCTAAGTGGCAATTTAGAATTCTACTATAGTATTGTTCATGAAGACGAGTGTGGATTCCTAAAGCATGTCAAAGTTGATAATGATTTTCATAGACCTGGCTAGATGTAGTGGGGAAGAGAGATGTGTAGGGGTGTTCATTGACCATGCATCCAAATATTGGAAGTTTATTGCTTATGATTGTTTAGATGATATAAATGATGGACAACATCCAGATAGTGATGATAGTGACTTCTCTGTTGGAGAAGATTCTGAGCACTCAGATTACTTGGTTGACGATGATCGTATATACGAAGACGACGACTGGGATTTTGATAAGAATGTTGATCCAGATGTAGAGTGGGGTAGTGTTGTAATTGACAAGGAACGAAATAAGCCAAAGGTGATAGATGTTAGGCAAATTCCCGTTGATACTTATTATGATGATATTCCCAAGGGTGAAAAGTTTAAGGGGTTAAAGGTGTTCAATCCCGACATTGATATGCACCAAAAAATTACTTGGGAGATAGGGTTGTGCTTTAAGGATGCTAAAACTCTAAGAGACGCTTTGGTAAAGTTTGCTGTGGATTCGGGTAGGTCTTTAGAGTTTCCAATAAACAATCAGAATAAAATTCAAGCAAAGTGTAAGAAGCACCGGGATGGCTTCCCTTGGATATTGTATGCGCCTTCAGGCCGCAATGACGACACATTGAAAATAAAAACGCTGCACAATAGGCATGAATATTTGAGAGATGGTAAAGTGGTTCAAGCCAATGCAAGGTATCCTTGTAATCGGTATTATGATAAACTAAGATTGGATCCTGACTGGTCTGTGGAGTCAATGAAGGCTACGCTTGGTAAAGAGTGTGGACATAACTTTGAAGACTTTCACATGTGGAAAGTTAAGCGCTATGTGGCAAAAAAGGAAAATGGTGATGATGGTGAACAATATGGTCTATTATGGAAATATGCAGAAGAAATCTTTAGAACCAATCCAGGCTCTACCGTGAAGATGTAACACCCCAAACTAGGCGGATATTACAGTGCCGTGGACCCCCGATTGGGACCCACCAGGCGAATGAAAACTGATGAATTAAATAATATAATTGTAGTACCGAACCACATTATATTACCAAATACTCCGATGAGGAGCTTAAGTACATTACACCAGGACAAAACTGTAACACCCCCAATCCGCTCAGGGATATTACACGCCGTAGAACCTTTCCTCAAGGATCTACCAGGCTGGTAACGACATTTAACATCTCGACAATGCCTTCGAGGCTACAATGACTCAGTAGACCGATTTGGTCTTTCCACAAATACATACAACTCAAATACAACTCATGCCCACGCAGGGGACAAAATACAACTACACCCATACAACGGGAACAATACAGCAGCGGAAAATAAAGTACAACTGAACCAACACACGATGTACGGTTCCTCATGTGATTAGTATCGATCATCTTTCATCATCCTTCGTGCCGACCCCGTGTTATGCTCCAAAACCTGAATGCAAAAACAGACATCCACCCCGAATACTGGGGTTAGCAAACTCCACCGCTTTTGCTAGTGCAAATACAAAGTGCAAATACGAGCCATACAATTCACATTCCACGAATAACAATAACCGAGGATCCTCAAAGATCCAAACGAAACGAAAAGTACTTCCCGAGGCAAGGGTTTGAGAAAACATTTCAAAAACGAAATATCATAAATCAATGGGAATAATTTATAAAACGGTTTAGAATGCCATCGAGAGTTTTAATAGAAAACAATTTAGGATTATCAAATCCTACTTTTCGAAAACCAAAAGACAAAATGGGTCACCGCCCCAAAGGGTTACTTTCTGAAAAATGACATTAACCAACCGTTGGGATTTTAGCCCCAAGTCCGTAAAACGACTTTTACAAAACCATTGGGATTTTAGCCCCAAATCTCATCAACTCACAGTACACAAGAACGACCAGGAGGTTCGTATCCCAACATCAAAATCCACAAATAAAGGATTTAAAACAAACAATAAAATACTCCAGTGCCATCCTAGCCAAGTAGGCCAAACGAACAACTTACCTCTTACACACTTAGTCAATGCATGCAAATGAAAACCGTTCAAAAGCACTCATTTCCGGAAATGCCATAATCAAATCACGTTTGCAAAATGCACCACAATTAACCGTCGATCCACGTCTCTGTGGACCCCTACCGAGACCCCGTCGGATCTAACCCGTAGTGGTTAAAAGCAAGCTCGTCGATCCACGTCTCTTGTGGACCCCTACCGAGACCCCGTCGGATCTAACCCGTAGTGAGCATACACACACACACGTTACTTATGCAATACTAACATGTTAAGAATGTAAGTTCATTAAGAATACTCACTAGAGATGGCCATTAACTCGACACCATTATCAAACTCTTCAAAATTACGATAACAAGATTAAATAAGGAAATACACGATTCCATAACTTAAACAATAGGAGTATCATCATAAAATCCTTCAACGTTCAAAATAATCAAATCATAATCAATTCTCAAAACACCGTTCACAAATCACACTCGTTTTGAAAGAAAGCCTTTAACGAGGCCAAACCGAAATCCTTTGAAACTTCATTTCAAATAACCAAACAAACGCATCAAGACGACCACCGATCATCATATCCATAAAACGAGAAAAGTATGGGCAAGGTACTTGCCTCGAATAAGAACAACGCGGAGAATCGACCGAAGTAGGTTGGCCCGAACCGACTACGAACCCGCCGACTCCACCGAACGCCAACTCACGTTCATAAACTACGAAGGACAATTAATAACAATGAAATGAATTCCATAACACGACTCAAAGCCGTTGAATTCAAAGAACGAATGACGAAAGTTCACGGATTTCCCCCAAAATGGCCAAGAACACGATTCGTCGTCAAAACCCGAAAACGGAATTCCAAGTTGAAATATGGATATACAATCCATAGAATATGTTTAACAACATCATTTAACCATAATCGATCCATCGAAACGGATGAAAACGAGATCGGGACAAATCCCCCAAAAAGTCAACTCAAGGAAATCAAGAAATATACTTCGATTCGACGAAGAACAATGGATTAAATGATGTTAAACACAAGAATACTACCAAGATTAATCATACCCATCATGAATTAATCAACAACACGGAACGAATCGGACGAAATTGCAAAAATCCCCAAATTCCCGAAATTAGGGTTCTAAGGAAGATTACCTTGATTCATTGGATCAAAGGATGATAACGGATGATTGATTGATGTTATGGACTCCAGAACTTCATGGTTTTGTTGTTAAACAACATGGCTTCGTCGCCAGGAATCGCCACTCGCGGAAGGAGAAGGAAGGAAATGAAAACGAAGTGAAATGTGACTGCCACCATATTTATACTCCAGGACTAGCGTGCGCTAGCCTTCCCGGACTAGCGTGCGCGCTATCGGCAGTATCGGCCGAGTACCCTCGGCCGTGGCCCACAACACCGGCATCACCGACCAACCCCGCCGACCGAACTCGCCGACCCAACTCCCGCTAGCGTGCGCTACGGCCGGATACTGCGCGCTAGCCGACTGTCGAAGAGCCATCGGATCGAACCGCCCGGCCAGTAACGACGCTAGCCGGCCGACGGCGTGCGCTACGCTGCCGACTAGCGCGCGCTACGCTCGGCGTAGCGTGCGCTACCCGCCGATCCCGACCGAGTCGAACCTCGAAACCCCATCGCTGTGCCCGATAACAGACGCTAGCCACCCGGCGGCGCTACACTGCCGCTGCTAGCGCAGCCTTCCGGCCAGAAGGCGTGCGCTTACGCGGTTCTCGCGCACCGTCCGGCCGGTGCCCGCAATCGTCCGGCCGATCCCCGCCACCGTCCGGCGATCCCCGCCACCGCTGTGGCTCGACGACCCGATTTCCGAAGCAGGTAACGAACACGACGAGAAGTTCGCGACAACATAAACGACTCAAACGAAAGCGTAATACCATAATTAGTCATACGCGACCAAGAAACGGGTCGAGACAACAATTACAGATACACGGATACGTAACTTTCAAGAAATTACAAAACGGCCCAAAACGCCCGGAAATCACGATCGTGATCGAATAACCAAACCGAAGTTCACAACACGTCCAACAAAGTTAAACGGACTTGCGGAAACTCGAAACAACAGCTGGACGAGATTCGCAAGAATCGAACTCATGTGCGGAAAAGTCGCGAAAAAACACGGAACTCAACAAAACGACACCAAACGAACTCGGATGTCAAAAGTGTAGAATTAATCATTCTCGGAATGACGAAACGCCATGAGCGAAGTCGTCAAAACAGACTTCCGAAAAAAGAAATTACCGGAAATCGAAAATTGCGGATATTACATTCTACCCTCCTTAAAAGAAGTTTCGTCCCGAAACTTAAAACAAGTAGGGAGAAGAAATATTCCGCCAGGAAAAACTCAACGAGACACACAAGAATGCGTAACTAACGCCCAACGGCGAAATGTTACAAACAACGCAAAGGAATATACGACGTGTAAACACGCTCCACGGTGACCAACACAACGTCGCCGTTAGGGATATAATAAAACCAACAAGTGACAAGCGTCATCAAACGGATAATATATCCAAGTCAATTATCCTACAATCACAAAACACAACGAACGAAAACCAATATGATTGACCATCCCAACGGTACATCAATCAAAACGCGAGTCAACCGCTGAACAAACACGGAACCCCATCGCCTAAGGGCTGGAAGATCGAAAACGAAACTAATTTCCCGAACTGAAGGGAATTACGAAGGAGCCTGAATGTTCGCCAATCACGGAACGAGGTCAATAAAAACCGAACAATCAAACGATCGAGACAACAAAAATCGAAGAATCATGTTCGAATCACGAAGAACAATAAAGTTCAAACAATAACTCCCAGGATGATCTGGTGAGAACTACAAGACATGCATTCCCATAAGATCCACAGGAAAGGGAATAGCGATTGAAAAGTCACAACGACAAATGAGTTATTCCGAAATGATATCACACTCGTTCGATAAACAAAAACAAGGGCAGGACAAGCTCAGAAATGTCAACGAACATAAATGAGTCGACAAAGTAGAAAATACAGAAGTTCAAAATCCGATCCCTTCGAATAAAAGGACTAGTAGAACCAAATGATGTCACTCCCAAACAAGGTTCACAAGAATCGAACTGAACCCGAAAAAGTAACATCGATAACCAGATCAACTCAAAACAAGATCACAGTTCGTTCGGACGATGAAACTGAAATACCGAACAAGTTCATAAAGTACCAACGAACATGAGCGAATCGATAGACTGGGGGAAGAGAAAATACAGAAGTCAAAATAGTACGGGCATTACCTCCGACCTCGTCCACGAAATTCACAAATACGGGAGCAAGGTAACAAGACATTAAACAGCGGACACATAACGGAACCATCACCGATGCACACGGTCATACCAAATCAAGCTCTAACAGCTCGCACATGCGCGACAACGCAGAAATTGCCATGAGGCGACAACATTCAATACCAACACTCCGCCTCTCACAGGGGCTAGCACAACCAATGTGTGGAAAGCGTCTCAATGCTCACACCGCCAATTCGATCATACTCGGGAGACAGTATCAAAATGACAACGCGAACATCACACATACATACCCAGTCCTCAAACGGGTATGGATAGGTTTTAAAAACGAAAACCTCATTTTGAAAATAGTTTGAAGAATACTGGTTGATCTTGAGTATCACCTTTCAAAAAGTACAAACGTGAAACATCATTATCGAGACTTTGGAGAACCATATCACATTTGATAAAAATGAGGACACTTTCTCTTAGTGAAAACTTTCAAAATATTCGACCATCGGGTCTAAATAAAAGTGTTGAAAATATCTCAAAATATTTTGGTCCTCGAGGTAGGAAATTTTGAAATATATTGTGGCATCTAGGATGTACCACAAGAAAATAACTCATTTGAAAAGTATGTCTCGAAATTTGTTTTTCCAAGATACTCAAGGTTTTCAAAAATCCAATAGGCCAGAATGCCCAAAACTCACACATATCGATGTTCACTAAAACAACTCCTAGCACACGCACCAAAACGTTTAAAATCAAGACAATATATGTCCTTAAACGGAAATAAACGATAAAATACCACATTCAGAACAAAACCACTGATAAAATACTCTCCCGCACTGGCTAGTGAACAAGTCGAACGCGTATAAGCACAAAGCTTCCACAAGAGACTTGTAAAACGTGCAAATCGATTCGAAAATCATCAACAACGAACAAAAACAACAATAAAAGGACATCACAAACGACAATACTCCTCGTATAAATCAAATACGAAAGTCGACTAAATACATATCGTGAAATCAAAATTCACATGAAAATTCCACCACTTAACAAATAATCATAAAAATAGCTCGTGTCACACGAGGCACAACACAAAGAAGGGAGACTTACTTCCACAGGTCGCACGAAGATGATGATCGCCCCACGATACTAATCACGACCAACAAAATCAAACGACGCGTCGCGACACGACTCAGTCAGATAAAATCCGACGAAACAAGACTCAAACAACACGACTTGACCCGACAGCCTAGGTTTCCTCAACCTAAGCTCTGATACCATTTATGTAACACCCCCAATCCGCTCAGGGATATTACACGCCGTAGAACCTTTCCTCAAGGATCTACCAGGCTGGTAACGACATTTAACATCTCGACAATGCCTTCGAGGCTACAATGACTCAGTAGACCGATTTGGTCTTTCCACAAATACATACAACTCAAATACAACTCATGCCCACGCAGGGGACAAAATACAACTACACCCATACAACGGGAACAATACAGCAGCGGAAAATAAAGTACAACTGAACCAACACACGATGTACGGTTCCTCATGTGATTAGTATCGATCATCTTTCATCATCCTTCGTGCCGACCCTGTGTTATGCTCCAAAAACCTGAATGCAAAAACAGACATCCACCCCCCGAATACTCGGGAGTTAGCAAAACTCCACTGTTTTGCTAGTGCAAATACAAAGTGCAAATACGAGCCATACAATTCACATTCCACGAATAACAATAACCGAGGATCCTCAAAGATCCAAACGAAACGAAAAGTACTTCCCGAGGCAAGGGTTTGAGAAAACATTTCAAAAACGAAATATCATAAATCAATGGGAATAATTTATAAAACGGTTTAGAATGCCATCGAGAGTTTTAATAGAAAACAATTTAAGATTATCAAATCCTACTTTTCGAAAACCAAAAGACAAAATGGGTCACCGCCCCAAAGGGTTACTTTCTGAAAAATGACATTAACCAACCGTTGGGATTTTAGCCCCAAGTCCGTAAAACGACTTTTACAAAACCATTGGGATTTTAGCCCCAAATCTCATCAACTCACAGTACACAAGAACGACCAGGAGGTTCGTATCCCAACATCAAAATCCACAAATAAAGGATTTAAAACAAACAATAAAATACTCCAGTGCCATCCTAGCCAAGTAGGCCAAACGAACAACTTACCTCTTACACACTTAGTCAATGCATGCAAATGAAAACCGTTCAAAGGCACTCATTTCCGGAAATGCCATAATCAAATCACGTTTGCAAAATGCACCACAATTAACCGTCAATCCACGTCTCTGTGGACCCCTACCGAGACCCCGTCGGATCTAACCCGTAGTGGTTAAAAGCAAGCTCGTCGATCCACGTCTCTTGTGGACCCCTACCGAGACCCCGTCGGATCTAACCCGTAGTGAGCATACACACACACACGTTACTCATGCAATACTAACATGTTAAGAATGTAAGTTCATTAAGAATACTCACTAGAGATGGCCATTAACTCGACACCATTATCAAACTCTTCAAAATTACGATAACAAGATTAAATAAGGAAATACACGATTCCATAACTTAAACAATAGGAGTATCATCATAAAATCCTTCAACGTTCAAAATAATCAAATCATAATCAATTCTCAAAACACCGTTCACAAATCACACTCGTTTTGAAAGAAAGCCTTTAACGAGGCCAAACCGAAATCCTTTGAAACTTCATTTCAAATAACCAAACAAACGCATCAAGACGACCACCGATCATCATATCCATAAACGAGAAAAGTATGGGCAAGGTACTTGCCTCGAATAAGAACAACGCGGAGAATCGACCGAAGTAGGTTGGCCCGAACCGACTACGAACCCGCCGACTCCACCGAACGCCAACTCACGTTCATAAACTACGAAGGACAATTAATAACAATGAAATGAATTCCATAACACGACTCAAAGCCGTTGAATTCAAAGAACGAATGACGAAAGTTCACGATTTCCCCAAAATGGCCAAGAACACGATTCGCTCCACAAACCCAAAACGGAATTCCAAGTTGAAATATGGATATACAATCCATAGAATATGTTTAACAACATCATTTAACCATAATCGATCCATCAAAACGGATGAAAACGAGATCGGGACAAATCCCCCAAAAAGTCAACTCAAGGAAATCAAGAAATATACTTCGATTCGACGAAGAACAATGGATTAAATGATGTTAAACACAAGAATACTACCAAGATTAATCATACCCATCATGAATTAATCAACAACACGGAACGAATCGGACGAAATTGCAAAAATCCCCAAATTCCGAAATTAGGGTTCTAAGGAAGATTACCTTGATTATTTGGATCAAAGGATGATAACGGATGATTGATTGATGTTATGGACTCCAGAACTTCATGGTTTTGTTGTTAAACAACATGGCTTCGCCGCCAGGAATCGCCACTCGCGGAAGGAGAAGGAAGGAAATGAAAAGCGAAGTGAAATGTGATCTCGACCATATTTATACTCGGCCAGGACTAGCGTCGCTAGCCTTCCCGGACTAGCGTGCGCTATCGGCGGTATCGGCCGAGTACCCTCGGCCAGTGGCCCACAACACCCGGCATCACCGACCAACCTGCCGACCGAACTCGCCGACTAACTCCGCTAGCGTGCGCTACGGCCGGATACTGCGCGGCTTAGCTGCCCAGTAGCCACCGGATCGAATCGCCGGCCAGTAACGACGCTAGCCGGCCGACAGCGGCGCTTACGCTCGCCGACTAGCGCGCTACGCTCGGCGTAGCGTGCGTGCGCTACTCGCCGATCTCCGACCGAGTCCGTAACCTCGAAACCCCACGCCTGTGCCCGATGGCGTCGCTAGGCCACCCGGCGGCGCTACACCTACGGTTAGCGCGCAGCCTTCCGGCCAGAAGGCGTGCGCTACGCCGGTTCTCGCCGCACCGTCCGGCCGGTGCTGCAATCGTCCGGCCACCGCCACCGTCCGGCCAGCCCGCCACCGCTGTGGCTCGGCGACCCGATTTCGAAACAGATTTTAACGAACACGACGAGAAGTTCGCGGACAACATAAACGACTCGAAACGAAAGCGTAATACCATAATTAGTCATACGCGACCAAGAAACGGGTCGAGACAACAATTACAGATACGGATACCCGTAACTTTCAAGAAATTACAAAACGGCCCAAAACGCCCGGAAATCACGATACGTGATCGAATAACCAAACCGAAGTTCACAACACGTCCAACAAAGTTAAACGGACTTGCGGGAAACTCGAAACAACAGTTTCGGACGAGATTCGCAAGAATCGAACTCATGTGCGGAAAAGTCGCGAAAAAA
Organism: Orobanche coerulescens; assembly: GCA_033398695.1. NCBI lineage: Eukaryota > Viridiplantae > Streptophyta > Magnoliopsida > Lamiales > Orobanchaceae > Orobanche > Orobanche coerulescens. The sequence goes on along the minus strand of CM065816.1, from coordinate 135,468,945 downwards.
ACACGGAACTCAACAAAACGACACCGAAACGAACTCGGATGTCAAAAAGTGTAGAATTAATCATTCTCAGAATGACGAAACGGCCATGAGCGAGTCGTCAAAACAGACTTCCGCCGAAAAAAAAAGAAATTACCGGAAATCGAAAATTGCGGATATTACAAAAACAGAATACTAGTGTATTTTATATGAAGATAAAATACACCACCCTGAATAAATAAACATCTCAAACGGAATTTGCAGCGGAAAATACAAATGACGGAAATGACTGAAATGACTGAAACAAACGAAATGACTGGGGCCCCTACTAGTATCACAGGGACTCTTCGCCGTCAACATGCTCTTCCCGTGCCTTTGCCTTGCCGTGACCTGAAAACAAAATTCCCCAACGGGGTCAGTTACACAGAACAACAATCCTCAAGGGTTGAAACTACATAATCATGATTTAACTGAAGTTATGAAATATCCTTAGTTATGAATTACGCTGAAGAGGAGTATCATAGTACGCCCGTAATGTTCTGTGCAAGTGTACAAGACGAATGACCGGACACACCCGTCCTTGTACCTAATTAGTCTCACGGAGTTAAGCTTTACCGTGTGCACGGTCCAATATATCGCTGAACCCAATACATGACCATCGCGTGCCCGACTAAAAATTCCACACAGCCACACCCGGCCACGCAATATGAACCCAGAAGGTCATATGAACGAGAATGACCACAATGAATATCAATGAATAATAATTCGACAAGGCCAAGATGACTCACCGAGATGAAAATAATAGTGAAGTGATTGATAATCCAATGAAATGATTTGGAACCGTCGTTCCTCGTGAATGAAATGATTATTCGACAATTACAAGTCTCAATATGATTAATACCATGATGAATGAGTTATGATTATGAGTAATCAACAACAAAAGGAATGAGTATCCTTTTAACCGAGTAAGAATTAACTTACTCAACACCGATGAAGAATGTTCGTCCACGAACAACGTCCTAAATGAAATGTCGGTTGCTCGAACAACCTTGAATAACACAATTTACCAAATATTCGATCATTACACGAATCAAATACGATCATAGCCGACTCAAACGTCGATACAACAATATCCAAACTCAAATATATCGAAACCAACTCCACGATGAGTATTTCAACCCATCAAAACACTTTCAATGATATCAATAATCTCATAGGAATCCACAATTTCAAGATTACCACAACGTCAAACGGAAATCCCCAAATTATCCAAAGTCAACCCCAAGGGTTCTTGATATAAATCCCCAAAATAGCCATTAAATCCGTAGGAATACATTTATCCAAGGTAGATAATCTATATCTAATACATTCTAACAACAATCCAAGCTTACACGAAGAAATCGGAAGGAAAAACCCAAAAATCCGAAATTCTAGATCCAAGAGATTAATACCTTTGATTTGATGAGATGAAGATGATGAAATGATGATTAATCAAACTCAAAGACTTGAAGATGATGATAGATGATAGCAGCTGGAAGAGAACACTCCAAGTCGCCCGAAATCGCCCGACGTCGCTCAAAAACGAAGAGAAGTGAGAAAATGACGAAACTCAGGCTAACTGTCCAATTTATATTGCTCCAGATTAGCGCAAGCTATGACCTGCTATTTAGCGTGCGCTAACGAGTTGTATGAACATTCCAGTGAACTCTGGCTGACCCGTTAGCGTACGCTACAACCTCGTCGCGTGCGTTAACTCTATCCCAATAGCGTGCGTTAACTCCAAATGTTAGCGGGCGCTAGCTAAATTTCTGCTGTCCAGTACTGAAGTCCAGAGCCTTCTGTCCTCTAATCTGATCTCGGTAGCGTGCGCTACAACCAACAAGTAGCGTGCGCTACTACACCGTTTGCGTGCGCTACAACCAACAAGTAGCGTGCGCTATGAATTAATCCAAAGGCCAAAGAGCCACCTTGGACTCAACCTGATCCGTCCTTAGCGCGCGCTACACCAAATATTAGCGTGCGCTACTACAACCCACTAGCGCGCGCTACTTACCACTCGTAGCGTGCGCTACTTATAACTCACCTGCAGTCCAGTACCTTCTGGACTGCAGCCAGGGTAACATTAGCGTGCGCCAATGCTGAGTGGTAGTATGCGCTACCTGTACTCAATTAGCGCGCGCTAGAAAGAGTACGTAGCGTGCGCTACTCCTCACACACAACCCACAATGAAAATGACAATGATGATAAACACGGCAAGAAACTCCAATTAGATTAGTGATGAACGACGATTGATACACGATACAATTACTCTGAACAATGAATATGATTGAATAAGAGTGACAAATGATCATTAACGAGTGAAAATACTGAATGATAAATACTGAATGATAATTACTGAATTACAACCGGGTATTACATACACCCCCCTTAAAAGAGTTTCGTCCCCGAAACTAAGGGTCAAACAACTCGGGATAATTCCCCCGCATACTATCCTCGGTTTCCCAAGTAGCCTCTTCGACTCCGTGTCTAAACCACTGAATTTTAACCAAAGGGATCGTCTTATTCCTCAACTGTTTGATTCGCCTCTCTAAAACTCGTATAGGACGCTCCTCATATGAATGATCATCGGCAATCTTGATTTCGTCGAACTGAAGTATTTGACTCGGGTCGGCAACATACTTCCGCAACTGAGAGACGTGAAACACATTATGAATTCGGCTCAACGCCGGAGGTAAAGCCAATCGGTAAGCTAACTCGCCTACTCGATCCAGAATCTCAAACGGTCCAATGAATCTCGAACTCAACTTACCCCTTTTTCCAAAACGGAAGATCCCACGACTCGGGGATACCTTGACCAACACGTGGTCACCTGCCTCGAACTCTAATGGTCGACGACGGTTGTCTGCATATGATTTCTGTCGACTCTGAGCGGTCAACAAACGACTTCTGATCAAAGCTACCTTCTCACGGGCGGCTATAAGCATATCGGGCTCGGTGCCAATTGATTCTGATAGGTCATCCCAACACAAATGAGATCGCAATGACGACCGTACAAGGCCTCGTAAGGTGCCATCTTAATCGAAACATGCCAACTATTATTATACGTGAACTCGATCAATGGTAGTTGGGCTTCCCAATCGTCTTTCCAATCGAGGACGCATGCCCTCAACATGTCCTCTAATGTCTGAATAGTCCTCTATGATTGCCCGTCGGACTGAGGATGAAAAGCGGTACTGACATTAAGCTGAGTTCCCATAGCACGATGAACTGATTTCCAAAAATGCGACACAAACCGTCCGTCACGATCGGAAACGATACTTTTAGGAGTACCGTGCAGTCTCACTATCTCTTTGATGAATAACTGGGCAAGTCTCTCGGGACCCCAAGTATCCTTAATCTCAAGAAAATGAGCTGATTTAGTTAAGCGGTCCACAATTACCCAGATCGTATTCATGCCACGACGAATCATTGGCAAACTCGTGATGAAATCCATAGAAATGTCTTCCCACTTCCATTCTGGAATAGGGATAGGTTTCAGCATACCCGCCGGTCGCTAATGTTCAATCTTAACTTGTTGACATGTTAAGCATCTCGAAACAAATTCTGCGACTTCTCGTTTCATATTACTCCACCAGTAATTTTGTTTCAAGTCCTTGTACATCTTACTAGACCCCAGATGAACAGAATAAGGGGTAGCATGAGCTTCTTTCAAAATCGAGTTTTTCAACTTGTCATTCGCCGGTACGCACAACCGATTCTTAAATTTCAAAAGTCCATCCTCGTGGACCACGAATCCAGGGGCTTTCCCCTGAACCACATCCTCACGGATGCGTAACAATGATGGGTCTGAACCCTGATTCTCTCTGATTGCCTCCTCAAGTGACGATGAGATCTCCAACATACAAAGCTGTCCCTGAACTCGCTGAAGCCAGACCTCGATCTCGGGTCTAAGGAATTCCTGCTGAAGCTCCTTCTGAACTGTTAAACGGGCAAGCATTTGCTTCTGAACGGACTTACGACTCAAGGCGTTGGCGACAACGTTTGCCTTGCCCGGGTGGTAACGGATCTCGATATCATAATCTTTGATTAATTTCAACCACCGTCTCTGTCGCATGTTTAACTCCTTCTGAGTAAATATATACTTTAAACTCTTATGATCGGTGAATATCTGATAGGTAACTCCATAAAGATAATGACGCCAAATCTTCAAAGCGAACACCACGGCTGCTAGCTCCAGGTCGTGTGTCGGATAATTAACCTCGTAAGGTCTCAATTGCCGCGAAGCATAGGCAATAACCTTTCCATTCTGCATGAGCACACATCCGAGACCCTGTCCAGACGCATCACTATAAACCACAAATCCTTCCGTCCCCCGCGGCAAGGAAAGTACAGGTGCTGACATTAACCGGCTCTTGAGTTCCTCAAAACTTCGTTGACACACGTCGGACCACGTGTATTTCTTATCCTTCCGTAAAAGGCTCGTCAAGGGTTGAGCGATTCTAGAAAATCCCTCCACAAATCGCCGATAGTAACCCGCTAATCCGAGGAAGCTTCGGATTTCCTTAACATTCTTCGGAGGTAGCCAATCTCGAATAGCCTCCGTTTTCTGAGGATCGACACGAACTCCGTCTGAAGAAATTACGTGTCCGAGAAACGTCACTTCGGACATCCAGAACTCACATTTGGAAAACTTCCCATAAAGTTGTTCTTGTCTCAACACGTCGAGCACTTGATGAAGGTGAAACTCGTGTTCCTCTCGGTCACGAGAATAAATCAGAATGTCATCGATGAATACAACAACAAACTGATCCAAAAAGTCGATGAAACCCCGATTCATTAACTCCATGAATACCGCAGGTGCATTAGTCAATCCAAACGGCATAACCACAAACTCATAATGACCATAGCGTGTTCGAAACGCCGTCCTCGCGATATCCGACTCTCGAATCCGCAACTGATGGTATCCAGATCTTAAGTCGATCTTGGAAAATACTGAAGCTCCCTGAAGTTGATCTAAGAGATCATTAATACGGGGTAAGGGATACTTATTCTTGATTGTCACCCTATTCAACTCCCGATAATCGATACACAAGCGAAAAGAACCATCCTTCTTCTTGACAAATAATACTGGTGCTCCCCACGGGGACGCACTCAGTCGAATATAACCCTTCTCGAACAACTTCTCAAGTTGGTTCTTTAATTCTTGCATTTCGGTCGGGGCCATCCGGTACGGTGCCTTCGATATCGGTGATGTACCAGGCTCCAACTCAATCGTGAATTCCACATCCCTCTGTGGAGGCAAACCAGGTAACTCGTCTGGAAAAACATCGGCATATTCCCTCACTACCGGAATATCCGCCAACATTACTGATGATTTCTCGGTTTTGGTCATATAGCACCAATAACCAACACACCCCTGATTGAGTAATCTCACTGCTTTCATCAATTTAATGACCTTACCAGAACAACCGGGATTACCTCCCTGAAACACACATTCAACCCCATCGTCTGAAATGATAGTGATCATACGCTTACGGACACTAATGATGGCATCATGACAATCCATCCAATCAATACCCAAGATGACGTCGTCTCTTGGCAAGTCTACTACGATTAGGTCCGCTGGCCATACACGACCATGAAACTGAATCGGACAATTCTGAATCTCACGATTACCGATAATTCGTCTACCATCAGGTAGGCCAATGACATAAGGCTCACAACTAGTAGCACTACCCAGACGTAGTCTACTCAAACATGACTCGGAAATGAATGAATGCGATGCACCAGTATCAAAAAGGGTACACACAGGTTGAGATAGAATATCGAGTGTACCTGAGATCATTCGGGCCTCTGGATCATTGGTCTTCTTCATCTCATAAATCCGGGGCTTGCTAGTCCCGGCACCGGACGCTCCCGTCTGCTGGCTATAGGCTCCACCTTTAGTCGCTCCTGTCGTTTTAAACGACGCTGATTGAGTGGCCTGATTCTGAACGGCTGACTGCTTAGGTGCCTGAGATGACATCTGAGTAGGTTTGGAGTCCCTACGGCAAAAACAGGCCTTATGCCCAGCAATCCCACAATTATGACACGTGATAGTCTGTCTCGGACACTTGGTACTGAGATGACCAAGATCCCCACAGTTAAAACAGGTGATGGCCGAACTGGCCGCTCAAGACTGAGATTCTGCGGGTTTAGACGCCACAGGAGGTCGCTCAGAAAAAGCAGAGCCCGAACGAGGTTTCTTGAAGGTTTTCTGACCGCCTTCAGACTGATTACGATTCTTCGATTTCTTGCTAGCAGACGAAGGTTGCTGCTTAGCAATCTCCTTAGCAGTAAGCTCATAAGTGAGAGCTTTCTCAATGAATTCGGCCAACGTGGTGCAATTATGATTAAGCAACTGAAGTCTCATACGGGGTTTCAGCCTCTTGCTGAAATACTTGATTTTATCCGCATCTGAATGGATGATGGATGAGGCGAACAGAAGAAGTTCTTGAAATTTCTCGGCAATAGCGAGAACATCCTCGTCTGTTGAGGGTTCGGGTGTGAGTAATTCTGACAACTTGGCCTCTCTGAGTGGGGCCGGATAATACCTCTCCATCATGAGAGTCTTGAACTGCTCCCAAGTACATGATCCTTCGGTGGGCTTCAACGACAACCACCAAGAATGAGCGCTCTTACCCAGTTAGTAAGCCGCAACTGAAACTTTGTGTCCTTCGGGACACTCTACCATCGCAAATAGCTTCTCGAAATGTTCGAGCCAATGAACAATATCCGCCGGCTCAGACGAGCCCTCAAAAGTAGGTGGCCTTTGGCGAGAAATGTCGCCGATGATACTGCTCACATTCCTCCCTTGCCTCTGAGGTGGCGACGGAGGAGCCTGTTGATTTTGATTAACTGAGTTGTGCATCGTCTCCATAAGTTGTGCCATCTGGGTCATTTGGGCCATCATGCCCTGCATAAAAGCAAGTGGGTCAACCCGAACACCTTCTGACTGAGCCGTGTCCCGGGTACGACTCCCCGATAGTGAATGATCGCGTCCAGGTGAATGAGTGGCAGCGTCGCTGCTCGATGAATTAGCATTATTTCTCGCATTCGCACGTGTATTCACACGAGCTCTTGGGATTCGGCCCACACCACGGCCTCGTCCTCCACGTCCTCTTCTTGCTATCTCCATACTGAAGTAGGAAAGTCACATGATGATTATATTCCCCGCATGAATATCACGTTATGATTATGACATGTGATGTGAAAATGAGCATACACGCTCTAACACAGTGATTACATGAACGATTAACCGAGGTGACATGATTATCTGATGAACTTATTGAAATGATTATCTTGAACGAGTTAACAAGATTAATGATATGATCTTCCAGATCAACAACCGAGTAATGAAATGAATTGAGTGATTAATGAGTTAACCTGACCGTCCTGGTCAAAATGATAATGATGATTGAGGATTGTTAACTAATGAATTAAGAATGAATGATTATTGCCAGAAATTATACCATGGCATTAGAAATCTTACAGTTCTTGGTCTGATTGGCTCGGCATCTGCACAGGTCACACGTGATGCGAAAACCCAATGATACTAGTCCGACGACGATGATTTCAAATGAGACATTACTTGGAGGGTAGTATTCAAAACCACGGTCCGATACCAACTCTGTAACACCCCAAACTAGGCGGATATTACAGTGCCGTGGACCCCCGACTGGGACCCACCAGGCGAATGAAAACTGATGAATTAAATATTATAATTGTAGTACCGAACCACATTATATTTCCAAATACTCCGATGAGGAGCTTAAGTACATTACACCAGGACAAAACAGAATACTAGTGTATTTTATATGAAGATAAAATACACCACCCTGAATAAATAAACATCTCAAACGGAATTTGCAGCGGAAAATACAAATGACGGAAATGATTGAAATGACTGAAACAAACGGAATGACTGGGGCCCCCTACTAGTATCACTGGGACTCCTCGCCGTCAACATGCTCTTCCCGTGCCTTTGCCTTGCCGTGACCTGAAAACAAAATTCCCCAACGGGCCGCCATACGTAACAACAATCCTCAAGGGTTGAAAATACATAATCATGATTTAACTGAAGTTATGAAATATCCTTAGTTATGAATTACGCTGAAGAGGAGTATCATAGTACGCCCGTAATGTTCTGTGCAAGTGTACAAGATGAATGACCGGACACACCCGTCCTTGTACCTAATTAGTCTCACGGAGTTAAGCTTTACCGTGTGCACGGTCCAATATATCGGTGAACCCAATACATGACCATCGCGTGCCCGACTAAAAATTCCACACAGCCACACCCGGCCACGCAATATGAACCCAGAAGGTCATATGAACGAGAATGACCACAATGAATATCAATGAATAATAATTCGACAAGGCCAAGATGACTCACCGAGATGAAAATAATAGTGAAGTGATTGATAATCCAATGAAATGATTTGGAACCGTCGTTCCTCGTGAATGAAATGATTATTCGACAATTACAAGTCTCAATATGATTAATACCATGATGAATGAGTTATGATTATGAGTAATCAACAACAAAAGGAATGAGTATCCTTTTAACCGAGTAAGAATTAACTTACTCAACACCGATGAAGAATGTCCGTCCACGAACAACATCCTAAATGAAATGTCGGTCGCTCGAACAACCTTGAATAACACAATTTACCAAATATTCGATCATTACACGAATCAAATACGATCATAACCGACTCAAACGTCGATACAACAATATCCAAACTCGAATATATCGAAACCAACTCCACGATGAGTATTTCAACCCATCAAAACACTTTCAATGATATCAATAATCTCATAGGAATCCACAATTTCAAGATTACCACAACGTCAAACGGAAATCCCCAAATTATCCAAAGTCAACCCCAAGGGTTCTTGATATAAATCCCCAAAATAGCCATTAAATCCGTAGGAATACATTTATTCAAGGTAGATAATCTATATCTAATACATTCCAACAACAATCCAAGCTTACACGAAGAAATCGGAAGGAAAAACCCAAAAATCCGAAATTCTAGATCCAAGAGATTAATACCTTTGATTTGATGAGATGAAGATGATGAAATGATGATTAATCCAACTCAAAGACTTGAAGATGATGATAGATGATAGCAGCTCGAAGAGAACACTCCAAGTCGCCCGAAATCGCCCGACGTCGCTCAAAAACGAAGAGAAGTGAGAAAATGACGAAACTCAGGCTAACTGTCCAATTTATACTGCTCTAGATTAGCGCACGCTATGACCTGCTATTTAGCATGTGCTAACGAGTTGTATGAACATTCCAGTGAACTCTGGCTGATCCGTTAGCGTACGCTACAACCTCGTAGCGTGCGTTAACTCTATCCCAATAGCGTACGTTAACTCCAAATGTTAGCGGGCGCTAGCTAAATATTTGCTATCCAGTACTGAAGTCCAGAGCCTTCTGTCCTCTAATCTGATCTCGGTAGCGTGCGCTACAACCAACAAGTAGCGTGCGCTACTACACCGTTTGCGTGCGCTACAACCAACAAGTAGCGTGCGCTATGAATTAATCCAGTGCAGTCCAGTAGCCACTGGACTCAACCTGATCCGTCCTTAGCGCGCGTTACACCAAATATTAGCGTGCGCTACTACAACCCACTAGCGCGCGCTACTTACCACTCGTAGCGTGCGCTACTTACAACTCACCTGCAGTCCAGTACCTTCTGGACTGCAGCCAGGGTAACATTAGCGTGCGCCAATGCTGAGTGGTAGCGTGCACTACCTGTACTCAATTAGCGCATGCTAGAAAGAGTACGTAGCGTGCGCTACTCCTCACACACAGCCCACAATGAAAATGACAATGATGATAAACACGGCACGAAACTCCAATTAGATTAGTGATGAACGACGATTGATACACGATATAATTACTCTGAACGATGAATACCATGATTGAATAAGAGTGATAAATGATCATTAACGAGTGAAAATACTGAATGATAAATACTGAATGATAATTACTGAATTACAACCGGGTATTACAGAAGATAAGAGCAAAATTAATTGGAGATGAAGCTGTGTTCAAGAGGATTTATATCTGTTGGGAGGCATTAAAGAAGGGTGTTCTAAGTGGTTGTGGAAGGGTTGTATGCTTGGATGGGTGTCACGTAAAAACTGCATATGGTGGCACAATTCTCACTGTAGTTGGAATTGATGGTAACAATTCCATTTATCCCATTGCATATGCGGTTGTTGAAAAAGAGAAAACCAAGTCGTGGCTTTGGTTTCTAGACTTGTTGGTGGCAGACTTAGAAATAAATAATAGTTATATGTGGACTGTGATATCTGATAAACAAAAGGGCCTTGTTGAGGCAGTGAAAGAGAAATTTCCAGATGCAGACCACCGATTTTGTGTGCAACATTTATATTCAAATTTTAAATTAGCACATAAAGGATTAGCTTTGAAGGACTTCTTATGGAGGGTAGCACGAGCAACCAGACCCTGTGACTTTGACAAGGTAATGAGAGAGTTGAAGGAAAGAGATGAAAATGCTTATAACTGGCTAGCACAAAGGGACCCATGTTACTGGTCGAAGGCATTTTATAGGACTATCAATGATTGTGATATGCAATTAAATAATTTCAGTGAGAGGTTTAATTCTTCATTATGTAAAGAAAGAAAGCAACCAATTTTGCAAATGCTTGATATGATCAGATTGTTGAGCATGAAAAGGATTGCTGAGAGAAGGCAAAAAATATTGAGACATAAGAGAGATATTTGTCCCAGAATTGAGAAAATCTTAGAGGAAAATAAAGAGAGAGTAGGGGGTTGTGCCATAATATGGGATGGCAAACAGAACTTTGAAATTCGCAACTCATCAGGAGACATATATGTTATAGATATTGGAGAAAAGACTTATAATTGCAGGAGATGGAAATTGACGGGCATCCCATGTGCACATGAAATATATTGCATTAACCATATAGGGTATAAGCCAGAGATATTCATTGCTGATTGCTATAAGAAAGAAAGATACTTGATGACTTATGGTTGTTTTATGAATCCGATGCATGGAAGAGAAGAATGGCCTAATCATGAAGGTGAAAAATCTAAGCTAGTGCCCCCTATTATTCAGAAAATGCCTGGAAGGCCAAAAAAGCACAAGAGAAAGTTACAACCAGGTGAAGAAAATGTTGTAATATCCGCAATTTTCAATTTTTGGTAAATTTCTTTTTTCGGCCGGAGTCCGTTTTGACGACTCGCTCATGACCGTTTCGTCATTCTGAGAATGATTAATTCTACACTTTTTGAAATCTGAGTTCGTTTCGGTGTCGTTTTGTTGAGTTCCGTGCTTTTTGGCGACTTTTCCGCACTTGAGTTCGATTCTTGCGACACCGTCCAAATCAAGCTGAAGTTTCCCGTAAGTCCGTTTGACTTTGTTAGACGTGTTGTGAACTTCGTTTTGGTTATTCGATCACGTATCGTGATTTTCGGACGTTTTGGGCCATTTTCGTAATTTCCCAAAGTTTGGGGTAATTACTTCCGTTGTCGAATTTCGAGCCTTCGGGTGGTCGGAATCATGTGTTCTCCTAGTGCTCGAATTCGTCTTTGCGAGTATTTCGTAACCGTATCTTCGATTCGTATTCAGGTTTGGGTTTCGGGGTCGTTCGGGCCGTCGGAGTTGGCCCCGGCCGAGTCATGGCCGGCACCGGGGCCCAGCAAGATCGCCGAGTTACGGCCGGTAGTGCTCGGCAGTTGTACCGTGGGCCGCGGCACATGCCGGCAGGGCCGCGGCACACTGCCGAGTCAGTGCCGCGGCACACCCGTCCGGGCCGCGGCACACTCGTGTGGCATCTTCGGCCAAACCCGACTGTACCGGGTGCCGCGGCACACGCCGGCCGGGCCGCGGCACACTGCCGACCACTGGGAGCCATTTTCGGCCCTGTGCCGCGGCACACTTCGGCTGGGCCGCGGCACACTGTGCAGTCAGCCTATTTAAACCCTGCAGTCGGGTTTTTGGCCATTTTTCTCCTTCTTCTCCTTCTCTTCCGCGGCTGAGGGTGTGCTTATCATGGAGAGATGTTGTTGTACAATCAATCCATGAAGTCTTGGAGTTCATATCATCAATCATCCATCCTATAACATCCTCCGATCTACCGAATCAAGGTTAGATTTCTTGAAAATCGAGTTTTGGGGAATTTGGGTATTTTGGTTGTTTTCGTTCGATTAATCCGATTTAACTTAGGATTATGATGGATTGATGATTATTTAGATGTATTATATTATTTCCCTTGTTATTCCATGGTTGGATCGTATCGATTCGTTGTTTTGGTCGAGTTCTTGATCGACGCCTTGAAGGTGTCCGGTAGAATGTCATAGAGGGATTTTCGGGCGTTCTACAATTATTCTTCATTGTATGATCGTTGATTTATTAATTGTATGATGTTAGGGTCGTGTTTCTTGCGAAGAAATCTTGTTGAACCCTTCCATTCGTCGTCGTCTTCCTTTTCGATAGCATCGGGCGTTTCGACGCTTCCCGGTTGAGTCGTGTTCGTCGGAATACTTGCGTGCCAATTTCGAGGCAAGTACCTTGACCCTACTTTTCTTATTTTATGGATATGATGATGGGTGATCGTCTTGGTGTGTTTGTTTGGTTGTTTGAAATGAAGTTTCAAAAGATTTCGGTTTGGCCTCGTTAAAGGCTCTCTTTCAAAACGCGTGTGTGTTTTGTGAACGGTGTGTTTTGGGAATTGTTTATGATTTGATTATTTTGAACGTTGAAGGCCTTGATGATATCCCTGTTGTTTAAAGTTATGGAATCGTGTATTCCGTGTTTAATCTTGTTATTGTGTTTTGAAGAGTTTGATAACGGTGTCGAGTAAGTGGCCATCTCTAGTGAGTATTCTTGATGAACTTACATTCTTTGAATATTAGTATTGCATGAGTAACGTGTGTGTGTGTATGCTCACTACCGGTTAGATCCGACGGGGTCTCGGTAGGGCTCCACGAAGCTGTGGAACCGCGAGCTTGCTTTTAACCACTGTGGGTTAGATCCGACGGGGTCTCGGCAGGGGTCCACGAAGCTGTGGGTCCGCGGTTAATTGTGGTGTATTTTGCAATGCGATTTGGATTATTGGCATTTCCGGAAATGAGTGCTTTCGAATGGTTTTCATGATTGCATGCATCGACTAAGTGTGTAAGAGGTAAGTTGTTCGTTTGGCTTACTTGGCTAGGATGGCACTAGAGTATTTTGTTGTTTGTTTTAAATCCTTTATTTGTGGATTTTGATGTTGGGAGACGAACCTTGTGGTCGTTCTTGTTTACTGTGAGTTGATGAGATTTGGGGCTAAAATCCCAATGGTTTCGTAAAAGTCATTTTACGAATTTGGGGCTAAAATCCCAATGGTTTGATAAATGTCATTTTACGGAAAGTAAATCTTTGGGGCGGTGACCCCTTTTGTCTTTTGGATTTTGAAAAGTAGGATTTGATAATCCTAAATTGTTTTCTATTAAAACTCTCGATGGCATTCTAAACTGTTTTATAAATTTTTCCATTGATTTGTGATCTTTCGATTTTGGAACGTTTTCTCAAATTCTTGCCTCGGGAAGTGCTTTTCGTTTCGTTTAGATCTTTGAGGATTCCTGGTTATTGTTATTCGTGGAATGTGAATTGTATGGATCGTATTTGCACTTTGTTCTTGCACTAGCAAAACAGTGGAGTTTTGCTAACCCCCGAGTATTCGGGGGGTGGATGTCTATTTTTGCATTCATGTTTTGGAGCATAACACAGGGTCGGCACGAAGGATGATGAAAGATGATCGATACTAATCACACGAGGACCCGTATGAGGTCATTGGTTTAGTTATAGATGATTTTCCGCTGTAGTATTCTTTCCCGTTGTATGGGAGTGTGTTGTATTCGACCCCTGCGTGGGCATGTAATGAGTTTGAGTTGTATGTATTTATTGAAAGACCAAATCGGTCCACTGAGTCATTTTAGCCTTAAAGGCATTGTTGAGATGTTCTATGTTGTTACCAGCCTGGTAGATCCTTGAGGAAAGGTTCTACGGCGTGTAATATCCCTGAGCGGATTGGGGGTGTTACATAAATGGTATCAGAGCTTAGGTTATGGAAACCTAGGCTGTCGGGTTAAGTCGTGTTGTTTGAGTCTTGTTTCGTCGGATTTTATCAGACTGAGTCGTGTCGCGACGCGTCGTCTGAGTTTGTTGGTCGTGATTAGTATCGTGGGGCGATCATCATCTTCGTGCGACCTGTGGATGTAAGTCTCCCTTCTTTGTGTTGTACCTCGTGTGACACGAGCTATTTTTATGATTATTTGTTAAGTGATGGAATCCTCTTATGGATTTTGATTTCTTGATATGTGGTTATTTGACCCTCATATTTCGTTCATATGAGGAGTAGTGTTGCTGGATTGTGCATGTTTGACTTTATTTCTTTTATCCGCTGCGTGAGTTCTTTTGTAATGACTTTCGGTATTTTACCGACGGAGTTTTATTTCGAAAACCGATTCCCTTAACCGAGTTTTTGGCATTTTGGCCTTGATCGTTTTGGCGAAATTTTTATGACGGTATTTAGTATTTTGTAAATGGCTTTTGTGAGTTTTTGAAATATTACCGTCATCGGCCTTTTTGACGTTGTAAATGGTTTTTAGCCTGGTGAGTTCCGGCGCGGGACCCACGGCGCTATAAAGTTTTGTGTAATTACCTGAAATTTTTGGGCATTCTAGCCCATTGAATTATCTTTGAAAACCTTGAGTATCTTAGAAAATAAATTTCGAGACGTACTTTTAAAATGAATTATTTTCTCGTGATACATCCAAGGTGCCACAATATGTTTCCAAATTATTCTACCTCGAGGACCAAAATGTTTTGAGATATTTTCAATGTTTTAAAAACACTTTTATTTAGACCCGAGGGTCGAATATTCTGGAAGTTTTTACTAAAAGAAAAGTGTCCTCATTTTTATCAAATGCGAAATGGTTGCTCCCGAGTATGATCGAATTGGCGGTGTGAGCGTTGAGTCGTTTTCCACACATTTCTTGTGTTAGCCCTCTGTGAGAGGTGGGATGTTGGTGTTGGATGTTGCCGCCTCGTAGTGATTTCTGCGTTGTCGCACATGTGCGAGCTGTTAGAGCTTGGTTTGGTATGACCGTGTGCATTGGTGATTGTCCCGTTATGTGTCGGTTGTTTAATGTCTTGTTACCTTGCTCCCGTTTTTGTGAATTTCGTGGACGAGGTCGGAGGTAATGCCCGTACTATTTTGACTTCTGTATTTTTTATTTCTCCAGTCTATCGATTCGCTCATGTTCGTTGATACTTTATGAACTTGTTCTGTATTTCGGTTTCATCGTCCGAACGAGCTGTGATCTTGTTGTGGGTCGATTTGGTTATCGATGGGACTTTTTTTTCGGGTTCAGTTCGATTTTTGTGAACTTTGTTAGGGAGTGACATCATCTGGTTCTATTAGTTCTTTTATTCGAAGTGGATCGGATTTGGAACTTCTGTGTTTTCGACTCTGTCGACTCGTTTATGCTCGTTAACATTTTCTGAACTTTCGCTATCCCTTGCTGTGGATCTAATGGGAATGCATGTCTTGTTGTTCTCACCAGATCATCCTCGGAATTGTTGTTTGAATTTTATTGTCCTTCGTGTTTCGGACATGATTGTTCGATTTTTGTTGTCGCGATCGTTTGTTTGTTCGGTTTTTGTTCTCGTTTCGTGATCGTTGAGCATTCAGGCTCCTTCGTAATTCCATTAAGTTCGGGAAATTAGTCTCATTTTCGATCTTCCAACCCTTGGGCGGTGGAATTCCGTATTTGTTCAGCGATTGGCTCGCGTTTTGATTGATGTACCGTTGGGTCAGTCAATCATATTGATTTTCGTTCGTTGTGTTTTGTGATTGTTCGGATAATTGACTTGACTATATTATCCGTTTGATGACACTTGTCATTTGTTGGTTTTATTATATTCCTAACGGCGACGTTGTGTTGGTCGTCGTGGAGCGTGTTTTCACACCGTATATTCCGTTGCGTTGTTTGTAACGTTTCGCCGTTGGGCGTTAGTTACACGTTTCTTGCGTATCTCGTTGAGTTTTCCTGGCGGGATATTGCTTCTCCCTACTTGTTTTAAGTTTCGGGACGAAACTTCTTTTAAGGAGGGTATAATGTAATATCCGCAATTTTCAATTTTCGGTAAATTTCTTCTTTCGTCCGGAGTCCGTTTTGACGACTCGCTTATGACCGTTTCGTCATTCTGAGAATGATTAATTCTACACTTTTTGACATCCGAGTTCGTTTCGGTGTCGTTTTGTTGAGTTCCGTGCTTTTTGGCGACTTTTCCGCACTTGAGTTCGATTCTTGCGAATATCGTCCGAAACTGCTGTTTCGAGTTTCCTGTAAGTCCGTTTGACTTTGTTAGACGTGTTGTGAACTTCGGTTTGGTTATTCGATCACGTATCGTGATTTTCGGACGTTTTGGGCCATTTTCGTAATTTCCCAAAGTTTGGGGTAATTACTTCCGTTGTCGAATTTCGAGCCTTCGGGTGGTCGGAATCGTGTGTTCTCCTAGTGCTCGAATTCGTCTTTGCGAGTATTTCGTAACCGTACCTTCGATTCGTATTCAGGTTTGGGTTTTGGGGTCGTTAGGGCCGTCGGAGTTGGCCCCGGCCGAGTCATGGCCGGGCAATCTGGGCCCAGGCCGGCACTGGCCGAGTTACGGCCGGTAGTGCTCGGCAGTTGTACCGTGGGCCGCGGCACATGCCGGCAGGGCCGCGGCACACTGCCGAGTCAGTGCCGCGGCATACCCGTCCGGGCCGCGGCACACTCGTGTGGCATCTTCGGCCAAACCCGATCAGACGGTGCCGCGGCACACGCCGGCCGGCCAGCACACCGCCGACCACCGGGAGCCATTTTCGCCCCGTGCGCGCACACTTCGGGCCAGTGGCACACTGTGCGATCGGCAATTTATTTAAACCCTGCAGTCGGGTTTTTTGCCATTTTTCTCCTTCTTCTCCTTCTCTTCCGCGGCTGAGGGTGTGCTTATCATGGAGAGATGTTGTTGGACAATCAATCCATGAAGTCTTGGAGTTCATATCATCAATCATCCATCCTATAACATCCTCCGATCTACCGAATCAAGGTTAGATTTCTTGAAAATCTATTTTTGGGGAATTTGGGTATTTTGGTTGTTTTCGTCCGATTAATCCGATTTAACTTAGGATTATGATGGATTGATGATTATTTAGATGTATTATATTATTTCCCTTGTTATTCCATGGTTGGATCGTATCGATTCGTTGTTTTGGTCGAGTTCTTGATCGACGCCTTGAAGGTGTCCGGTAGAATGTCATAGAGGGGTTTTCGGGCGTTCTACAATTATTCTTCATTGTATGATCGTTGATTTATTAATTGTATGATGTTAGGGTCGTGTTTCTTGCGAAGAAACCGTGTTGAACCCTTCCGTTCGTCGTCGTCTTCCTTTTCGATAGCATCGGGCGTTTCGAAGCTTCCCGGTTGAGTCGTGTTCGTCGGAATACTTGCGTGCCAATTTCGAGGCAAGTACCTTGCCCCTACTTTTCTTATTTTATGGATGATGATGGGTGATCGTCTTGGTGTGTTTGTTTGGTTGTTTGAAATGAAGTTTCAAAAGATTTCGGTTTGGCCTCGTTAAAGGCTCTCTTTCAAAACGCGTGTGTGTTTTGTGAACGGTGTGTTTTGGGAATTGTTTATGATTTGATTATTTTGAACGTTGAAGGCTTTGATGATATCCCTGTTGTTTAAAGTTATGGAATCGTGTATTCCGTTTAATCTTGTTATTGTGTTTTGAAGAGTTTGATAACGGTGTCGAGTAAGTGGCCATCTCTAGTGAGTATTCTTGATGAACTTACATTCTTAGCATATTAGTATTGCATGAGTAACGTGTGTGTGTGTATGCTCACTACGGGTTAGATCCGACGGGGTCTCGGTAGGGCTCCACGAAGCTGTGGAACCGCGAGCTTGCTTTTAACCACTGTGGGTTAGATCCGATGGGGTCTCGGCAGGGGTCCACGAAGCTGTGGGTCCGCGGTTAATTGTGGTGTATTTTGTAATGCGATTTGGATTATTGGCATTTCCGTAAATGAGTGCTTTCGAATGGTTTTCAGGATTGCATGCATCGACTAAGTGTGTAAGAGGTAAGTTGTTCGTTTGGCTTACTTGGCTAGGATGGCACTAAAGTATTTTGTTGTTTGTTTTAAATACTTTATTTGTGGATTTTGATGTTGGGAGACGAACCTTGTGGTCGTTCTTGTGTACTGTGAGTTGATGAGATTTGGGGCTAAAATCCCAATGGTTTCGTAAAAGTCATTTTACGGATTTGGGGCTAAAATCCCAATGGTTTGGTAAATGTCATTTTACGGAAAGTAAACCTTTGGGGCGGTGACCCCTTTTGTCTTTTGGATTTTGAAAAGTAGGATTTGATAATCCTAAATTTTTTTCTATTAAAACTCTCGATGGCATTCTAAACTGTTTTATAAATTTTTCCATTGATTTGTGATCTTTCGATTTTGGAATGTTTTCTCAAATTCTTGCCTCGGGAAGTGCTTTTCGTTTCGTTTGGATCTTTGAGGATTCCTGGTTATTGTTATTCGTGGAATGTGAATTGTATGGCTCGTATTTGCACTTTGTTCTTGCACTACCAAAACAGTGGAGTTTTGCTAACCCCCGAGTATTCGGGGGGTGGATGTCTGTTTTTGCATTCAGGTTTTGGAGCATAACACAGGGTCGGCACGAAGGATGATGAAAGATGATCGATACTAATCACACGAGGACCCGTATGAGGTCATTGGTTTAGTTATAGATTATTTTCCGCTGTAGTATTCTTTCCCGTTGTACGGGAGTGTGTTGTATTCGACCCCTGCGTGGGCATGTAATGAGTTTGAGTTGTATGTATTTATTGAAGGACCAAATCAGTCTACTGAGTCATTTTAGCCTTAAAGGCATTGTTGAGATGTTCTATGTTGTTACCAGCCTGGTAGATCCTTGAGGAAAGGTTCTACGGCGTGTAATATCCCTGAGCGGATTGGGGGTGTTACAAATGCATCTAGTAGCCAGTTTGGGAAACTGAGCAAGAGTGGAGGGAGTTGCAAGTGTAGTCTATGTAGAAGTTCTGATCATAATAAGAGAAGATGCCCATATAATCCAAACAAGACTATGCCAAAAGAGACCTTGAACGTACCAGCACCAAATGGAGGGAGTAAGACTAAGAGTGCAGGGAGTAACACTAAGGTAATGATATATTTTAATTTGTACTAATTTATCTTTTATTTATATTCACACATGAATCTTCCAATACATTCACACAAGTATGTATCCTTAACCCTTTCGTGTTAATCTTGTTACTGGTATAATATTTTTTTTCATGGGTAAGTGAGCTAGTGACTGGTGACTTGTTGGTGGGTTTTAGTAAATGTTGCATATTATATTGGTGCACGAGCACTTTTGGCGATAATAAATTTGGCCGAGTTGCAAATATTTGATCTCTATGTTGTTGTGTTGGCTCTTGAAAATGATGATGCAGTGTGTAATTGCTAATGAACAAATGGCACCGGCCCATGGTAAAGGTGTAAAACTCAATGTGAAGAGAAAATTGGGCATTGATTACAATGGAAAAGTTAAAAGGAAGGCAACAACATCAAGTCGTGGAAATGTGTGGTTGGCAAAAATGTGAAGTGAACCTAGCATCACTTGCATCGTTTATCGTCTTACGTTTACATCCAGAAAATTACCAACCGTGGAATATTCACTTCTTTGTGAATGTTTTGTCTATGGTCATCTCGAACCTTGTGGTAGTTGGATTATTTTGAATCTTTTGTCTATGACCAGACGGTTATTGTGAACATTGTGGTAATTGAATCACTATGGAATTTATTTTGCAATGTTATTTTGAAAGCTTGGTTGCTTTCTTGGAACAGGTTATATTTTCTCATTTTCTGCATTGGTGCTTGCTTTGCTTGTTTAGTATGTTGGAGCAGTGGTAGTTTCAGTTTTGAATGGTTTACGCTGCGAGCTCTCTCTCTCTCTCTCTCTCTCTCTCTCTCTCTCTCTCTCTCTCTCTCTCTCTCTCTGTTTTGGATGGTTTACGCCGCCGTCATTCGGTCATGGTTTTAAGACTCCGATTAAGTGAGATGGAATTTTCGAAAGTGAAAACACCATGCAGGCAGACGATAGATGCATTCTGCTTAAACTAAATATTGTGATCATAAAAAAAAAAAAAGAATCCTGTTGATATTTAAAAGTGGGATCAAACCAAAGAAATAAACTTGGTTGGTGCAGTGTATTGTTCATGTCAGTGAATCTTCTTATTTCATGGACTAATGTTTAAATCTATGTATTAATTTATAGTTATTTAGATAATTTAGGTAGGGAAGTGTAAGTTTTTATAATTTACCTGTGTTTACCGGTAAAAATCCCATCTGTGTATTAACTTGTAGTTATTTAGATGGTTTAGATAGGAAAATGTAAGTTTTTATACTTTAGGTAGTAAAGTGTAAGTAAGACGATAGTTTGGATATTAAAGTGTATTTTTTCCTTTTATGAATTTTGTTTGTACTCAACTTTAAAATACGGAAATATAATGTGAACTTTAATAAATTTCGTATAAACATTCGTGTTTTCGTTGCCATTCATTTTGTTTCGTTTCGTCTACTAGAATATATAAAAATAATATTAAAATATTAAAATTATTATTTTTTATAATATTTTAATATTTATTTTATATTATGTGTCTGACAGGAGAACACGACACGAAACGACACGAATTCGCGAGGTACACGACACGACACGAATTCATTTCGTGTCGTGTATGAGTTTGGACTTTTGGTACACGAAATACGAAAGTACACGACACGAACGATTTGTCCGGTGTAATTATATGAGCACATCCTTATCTTGGACTTGTCAAAAGCCAAAGGTGATCATTTTCCATCAAAAATCTCCACGTCAAACGTCATTGAATTTAAAATCCTTGACATGCCAATATATCCACCCCTAACTTAAATGAATACCCAAATCTTTCGATAGTTACACCGGTTGGAAAATTAGGTCCCCATTCATTCTATGGGAAAAAAGATACAAAGGAGAAATAAAACGAAAAGAAAACAATCAACACACAAGAATTTATGTAGAACTCCAAAACTCGAGAAAAATCATATCTCAAGAAAGAAAAATTTCCATGAAAATTTTTATAATCATACCAAAATTCTCTTTTCCCTCCCAATACCCAAATAATAGTACAAATATTTGAATGACGCTCACCCATCTCATAACTCTCTTCGATGAGAAAAAATAAGGAAGAAATTTTAATTAGAATCAAACACTAGACTAAAATGTATTGTTTTTTGCACTTGTACAATGAGATGTAGGCTTCTTGTTATGAACCCCCTCACCTTTGTTTATAAACCAGTTTGGAACAGATTCTTTTGTTTTTCAACACAAACCCAACAAATTCATCAATCATAATTGTTTAAGGCTTGAAGGCCATCCTAGATAAGATTGTCTAGTTGAAACATTAAAAGAAATAGAGGATTAGGGGGCGTATATATGAATTTGGTTGACTTGAACTTAATATTGTTCGAACTTTTTTTGAATTTTAGTCAAATTTAAATATTTATATTTGGATTCGGTTGCACTAGAAGTCCAAATAGACTCGTACGTTGAGTTGAAGACAAATCAGGCTCGAGCTGAATGGTATTCGTACACATAGTTATTCCTTACTAATAGAGTTGAGATCGAGCCAATTCTTGTATCTAACTCATCAAAAAGATTGGGTACATGAACAAACTAAACCGATGCACTATCCTTTTGGTTTTCCCTTAAAAATAAAAAGGAAAAAAAGAAAAACTATGGGCTTTTTAGGGTAGCAAATGAACTGAATCGCCGAATGCTGACTTTAGAACTTGAGTTCGAGCTTCTACTTATCGGAACGAGCCCGACCTCAATAAGCTTATTAGGAAAAACAATTTGTTCGAACTCGAGCTCATTTCCTTACCGGACCGAGTCAAGTTGAGTTTATCGACCAAGTTCGAAGTTTATTAAGCAACTCGATTATTTTATAAATTAGAGATGAACCGATTCTAGCTCGATAAGTTCATTGAATAAATTTTTTCAGTCAAACTCGGACTTATTTTCTTATCAAACCGAGTCGAGTCGAACTTATCAAATTCGAATTTGACCAAGCAATTCACTTCATTTACAGTTACGTTTTTTTTTTTTTAAAGAAAATGAGCATTAGAGATTGCTAAATGGACTTCGACACAATTAAACTAGAAGATGGCTAAAAAATCTCGACTTGCTAGAGTGATTTTGTGGGGTTTTCCATAAATAATAGAATGTGCTATACTAACAAGTTGTGTAAGTGGTGACTGTGAGTATGTCGTAGAAATTAAAAGATAAAAAATATGTGCTGGAGATTATGTGATCTGATTATAATTATTTGATATGAGTGTATGTAAATTATAAATATAAATCTTCTAAAACCTCAAAGAAAAATATACACTTCTGAATAGACCTGCTGTCAGCAACAAAGTTACGGTCGTAAGCCACTACCTGTTACGGCAGTATGTCCAGTAATTTCATGGCTGTTGATCCTTTCTATTACAACCATAATGCCAGTCTTGCTATGTCTATGAGTTCCCTTGGTGCGGCCGTAATCGAGGATGTTTAGAAAATGCATAGTCTAGTTCTTACGCCCGTATAGTCCAACTATTACAACCGTAATTACCGTTTGTTATGGTTGTAAGGTAGACCTATTAGCCGTAACATACACCAGTATAAGAAGTGGGTATCAGCCGAAAATCTTTACTTCTCACTTTCTCTTCTCTTCTTCCGCGTCAGAGTGACTTATTAGGAGGTTTCGATGGGGTTTTGTTCCAACATCAATGGGAGACAATTTTGAGCATCATAACACCAATCTATCATCAAATCATCCATTTTTAATCTTCAAATCATGTTAACTTCCTCAAAACCCTGGTTTTGGAGATTTGGGAAATTCTGGGTAGTTTCTTCCTCTAGTTTCGATCAAACTGTATTATGTGGTGGAGTTGTGATTATATCATTGTAGTAGATTGTATTCCTTCTGAAAAATCGTTTAAACAACAAACTGTATGGAATCTAAATCTGAGTGCGTAGCGGAAGTCTTGGATACAGTTAATTGCCGTGGATACAGCAACGACGTATTAGGTGTATACTTAATATATCACAGTTATTTCAAACAAGAAAAGGTAAGGTAAATAACACAGTAATTTAAGTGGTTCGAGGTAAACCCCTCTATGTCCACTGGTCCTCCACACAGGAGTAAAAAGTTTATTATATAATTACTGCGTACACAACTACGTAATTATAAACAAACCTATCCTTGTATCGTTCACACAGATTGATACAAAGAATGTCACTTTCAACCGTTCACACAGATTGGTTAAAGCTTCCTTCTTGACTAGCTTCTTCACACACGCCTAAAGCTTCGTCCTTATTCGTCCCACACAGTCGAATAACTTGTTGAGTTCACACAGAGCTCGGTTTTACACGAGAGGTAAAAGGTGGGTAACTGGTAAGAACAAAGAACTTTGAATATCACGTTCTTGAGTGATGATAGTCGTTCTTGATGTTGAGCACTGTATATCTCTTTCGTTCTAACTTGCAGTATGCTCTAGAGATATGTTTGCTCAGATGATAACTTTGATAGCTTTGAGAGTTATGTTACTTGAGGTCGTTCAGTTCGTGTGTTTTTGGTAACTGATCATAAATGTCTTCAAGGATATATATATAGTCTCTGAAGAAAGTATCCGTTGGGATGTCCGTTTGAATAAGATTTCCTTCAACGGGAATATGACATGATCCGGATTTCGCGGGATTCTGAAGATTCGAAGATCGATGTATTTAAATACTTTATCCTAGAGTATTTAAATACTTCTTTGTTCAACGGATTTGACTTGTGTTATATCTTTTCATTTTGTGAACTGTATGTAATATGACTGTATTTATAGAATCGAGACAGCTTTCCATACTTGATCTTTTACAAGTCTTCTAGTCATCTTGACGAGCTTCACTGATGCTGATTCGAGGCAGGTTTTCGATATAGGATAAAGCCTTGAATCCTCGATACAGTTTCCTTACTGTATATTTGGCATATGTCAAAACCTTCTCAATAACAAATAACAATCGATATAGGGATCGGGTATCCCGGCTGATTCGATACAGGGTGTTTGTTTTTCCCAACACACAACTTCATCAGTCATCAGTCTAGGGTATCCCGGCAAGATCTTGCTGTACTGACGAGCTTCACTGATGCTGATTTGAGGCAGGTTTTCGATATAGGATAAAGCCTTGAATCCTCGATACAGTTTCCTTACTGTATATTTGGCATATGTCAAAACCTTCTCAATAACAAATAACAATCGATACAGGGATCGGGTATCCCGGCTGATTCGATACAGGGTGTTTGTTTTTCC
This sequence comes from Orobanche coerulescens, assembly GCA_033398695.1. NCBI lineage: Eukaryota > Viridiplantae > Streptophyta > Magnoliopsida > Lamiales > Orobanchaceae > Orobanche > Orobanche coerulescens. The sequence goes on along the minus strand of CM065816.1, from coordinate 135,444,444 downwards.
CAACAATTTCCCCCTTTTTGACAATTTGCCAAGACTAACTTACTTTAACTCTTCGAGTCTTCTTGATGATGCCAAAACCTTCTTCATGAAGCATTCTTCTTCGATGACTTCTGGCAGATTTCTTGGTCTTTTGTCAATAGGTCTGACTTAGTGATTTAGTCTACAATAATGAATCGCCGCAGCATGTTCGATACGCTTGAGATTTATTACAACTTAAGCTTATGATTGGCGCAGCACAATCTTACAATGTATTCTAAGTTTACAATCGAAACTATGAACTGTTCGTAGACTAGTTCGTACAGCTTATTTTTCAATCAAGTTTGTCTAACTTGAGATTCCTATCAAACAATTTTAAGTAATCATACATAAACACAGTAGATTACGAGTTGTAATCTTTCAAGACAAACAAACTATTTTATTGATATTCAAAATGATTGAGTACAAAGTTTGCTGTGTTGATAGAAATTACAAAGACAAAAATAATATACATAAATTTCATCTCCTCATCTATAATCCGCATGCCTCCAAGGTCTCTTTCCTGGTTCATTCTCGGTGCCGCGCCACCAGTTTTGAAGTGAATCATTGCCTCGTTCCTGGTAAATCGCTCTTCCTACATATGAACGATCAAAGGCAAGTATCCAATCTTCTGGATGGGTGACCCGATCTCCTCTTCTATGTTTTGATTTCATCTCGACTTGGAGAGGGAGCTTACCTTCTTCTAGCATCTTTGAAAACTTGTCTGCTGCCTCCGCTAACGTCTTATAATTTTTGAAGATGGCGGATTCCCTGATGAGTCTGACAAAATATCTCATCAGTTCATTCTTCCTCCAGTGCTTCACTTCTTCGGCGGTTGGGTTGCGGTTGGTCGGCAGACGTATTTCCGAAGGTCTTTGGATAAGATTTTGCCAAGGGACATTTGGGTCATGGAATTCAGTCCTGAGCCCGAAATTCTAAAGCTTTGGGATTGAGGTGCTAGCTTGTTCAATTCGGCAATGATATCGCTTCCGAGCAGCCTCAAATTCCCTTTCCTGTTGCAGTCTTATTCTCCTTGCAGCTTCTCGTGCCTCTTCCCACTTTTTGGCTTCATCAAGACTTTGCAGGATTTCAAGAGCGGCGTCCTGTTTGGTCTCGATGCTGTTTATTCTTTCAACAAGGGAGGAAAGAGTCTGCGACATTTCTTGAATGCTTTTGTCGTGCGCACGCAGTTGAGAGCTGTTCTCAATCATTGCACAGGCGGTCTTGGCTTGAGCAATTCTTGTCTTTGAAGCTTCCTCCTTCAGCAGTTTCTCTTGTTTATCTTCCATAATCTTCAAGGCTTGCTTGAAAACTTCTGGCAGAAGGATGAATGCGTCGACAACTCGAGATACTTCGTGTTGAAGAGTGGTCATTTCTTCTACTGCAGAGGTGTGCATCCAATTCAGTGCCTTTTCAACAGAAGATAGAGCGTTTACTGCGTCTTGGATAAATACAGTCTGAAGGCCAAGAGCTCGCAGGCGCTCTTTACGTGCAGCAGAGATAGGAGAGTCAGGCTGGGCGAAGTCTTCAGTGCAGTTCAACCTCCTTACGTTCACGGATGGACGTGAAGTAAGTTGGACATCCTCGTGTTCGTACCGCCCCTGATTCCAAGGTTGCAGGGGCGGGAGTAGCTTCTTGTGGTACGGCGACAGTTGGTTCAGAAGCATCCTGTGGCGAAGGTTCTTCGGCAGATATGGATGCAGGAGGGACTGAATCCTCCTGTTGGCTGGCAGGAATGGCTTCTTGTGTCGCAGCAGGCTCGGGTGCCTGTTCCAAAATTTCTTGATCTTCCTCGACTGGATGGACTGATTCCTCCTGGTCGGGAATGTTCTCCGGCTGTGGCGAAGGTGGATTGGCTAGGGTAGATGGCCCTTCGTCTTTTCTGGGTGGAGAGGCGTCTCTGGCTTCAGCCTCTTCACGGCTCATTCTCAGACCTGCTTGAAGAGCATCGTCGTCATCGTCTAAGTCATGATCGTTGTCATCTTTTGGATTTATGGGAGAGTCCTCTGACTTCTTCTTTCCTTTTCTTCTGGCGTCAGATTTGTGCAGCAGGTGGCTTTCTATTAGATCTTTGCAAGAGGCGTTGTCCCATCGAAGCAGAGCCTCAATTGCAGTTGAGTCTGTTACTTCGGAGACGAACCGCTCTTCGTGGCTCCATTCGCTCCAATTGTACAGTGTGTCGTACGGAGCTAGCCTATAGCCTTTCCATTGCAGGAATCTTTCGTACGCTTGTTCAATTTGAACCGAAAGAAGTGTTTGGTTTATGATTGAGTCAGGGGAGGGACTTCGAATCACGTCTGGAGATCTTTGTTTGAGGGATTCCTGCAGTATGGGTTCCTGCACGGATGATGGACTCCTTGCAGGATGGTGCCCAGAAGGAAATTGGATCTGCGGGTGTGGAATCCCGTAGAGGAGAAGTAGCTTTTGGCTCCAAATGGGCGGCACGTGCTAACGTCTTGAATGTTGGCAGATGTCTCTATATCCGTCGTAGCCGCCAAGGGCTCGGGATCTACTGTCGATGCAGTAGGAGACACCTCTTCCGCAGGGGTTGGGCCCTGGGGTTCTTCAGTGGGTTGCGCCACGGGCGAGACATCCTCGGAGTGCTTGGTTTTGATTTTTGAGAGCCTCCGGAGTCTCTTCTTGGACTTCTCACCATCAGAGTGCTTCTTGCTGTGAGAACGCTTGCGCTTCTTCTTTGAAGATTCCATTTCTGGGACCTTCACGGTTACATCTCTGGGGTTGTCAGAAATAGGCATGTGCCTGGTTTGCGGATGGTTGGCATGCATGGTGCTCTGGTTATAAGCAGTGGGCTTTACACCTCCTAAATATATCCGTGAGCTATTTTTCTTGGCATCGGCGGATTGCATCACTCCGCACTTCGTCAGGATGTAGTTCAGCATTAAACCAAATGATTTCTTTTGGGTGGCAGGCTTGCACACCTCTTCTTGAAGTCGTTTCAAAATGATTTGGCACCAATTGACCTTTTCACAGGTCAAAATAGCTACCATCATTCTGAACCTTAGATTCGTGCACATCTCGAACGCACCGGTTCGATTTTCAATGATTCTGGAACAGAAGTCATGCAGATAAACGAAATAAAGAAGAAAATTTTTCTTGTGACAGGTGGTTGTCACCATGTCAACCACTTTGGACCCTGTAAAAAGTCCATAAAACTTGGTAATCAGCTCTTGAGACCCGAACGTCTCAAGCTGGTCCATGGTCAGGCCGTCGGCGGGCAGCCTGTAGATTTTCTGGAGTAGGTCGCTATTTATGCAGATTTGCACTCCTTGGACTGTTGTAGTGATGTCAGCAACATGTCCTCCCTGGGCTAGTGACAGAAAACGAACGGCGGCGTTGAGGTAGAATTCCTCAACCAGATGGGCGTCGTATTTGTCGGCGGTTTTGCTCCCGAAGCGATAAAGACCTTGTTGCTCAAGACGAGTAATAATATATTCCATTTGTTCGGTGTCGTTGATTTCAGAGATGATACGCTCGATGATGACAGGTTTCGAGAAGATCCGGCCATCAATGATGTTGGCGGTTTTCTTCAGAACAGGGGAAGAAGATTGACTAGCCATGGATGTTTTCTTAAAATGAAGGTGGAAGAAAACAGTAGAAATTTGCAGTGATTATGCAGAAAATATGTAGGCTGTTTGCTTGAGATCTCTTGTAATTGCAGAAAGCGTAAAGAGTCTCTAATGGCGAATCTGATCCTTTTTTACTTGGGCGGCGAAATAGGGTTTTGCAGAGTACGAATGGTCAGATTTTAAGGGATGGGAACCGGTTTTGAAATCGACGGTTAGGATGGATTTAGTGTAACTGGTACGCTAATCCATTAAAAGGTTTTAAAATACAGCGGGTCCCACTTCTGACATAGGTTGATTACCCTAAATGCCTAAAACGGCGGTTTAAAAATAATAAACAATTTAAAAATATCGCGGCTTTTGAGATTCAGTTGTCCAGATGTCGTGTAAGGCATTTAATGAACATGACGTTTGACATAAAAACAGGGCACGTGGACAAAAATTATTTTTAAAAAGGAAATAATATTATATTACATACTGAATCGAAATCCTATAGTATGTGCTGTTCTCCGCGTCGATACAGCGTTCCAACTTAAAAAGGTACTAATAGGTTTTGGATTCCATACAACAATATTTGGATTAATGCTGTATTCATGGGTCCTACAGTATTCCCCCTTAATTATTGCACACATCAGCTGTAGGATTCATATGCCTTCGTTCGCTACAGTACTGTATTGATGTTTCTGAGTGTACAGATAATTAATGTTGGATACTGTATTCACGGGTCTTACAGCATTCCCCCTCAATTGTTGAGTAAAAACAGTAAATTTACTTACAGGGAGTCTGGCTGTAGTATCCCCAATTCTGTTCTTAGCATGTTGAATCTTGCTGTGTCGAGAGGCTTGGTGAAAATGTCGGCCAGGTGGATGTCTGTATGAACCTTTTCGTGCGAACATCCTTGTTCTCGACATGATTTCGATAAAATGATGCTTCATGTTGATATGCTTAGTGCGCGAGTGCAAAACAGGATTGTGCGTGATTGCAATTGCACTCGTGCTATCACACATGATCGAGTCTCTCTAGCATCAATTCCATAATCAGCGATTGTTCTTGCATCCAAAGGATTTGCATACGGCGACTACCAAGACATAGTACTGATTCGGTAGTGGAAAGAGAATTTGCCAATTGCTTCTTCGAACCAAGATACGAGTCTAGGTCCGAGAAAGTGACAACTTCCGCTTGTACTCTTCCTATCTAGCTTGCGCCTCCGAGATCCGAGTCATTGTATCCAACTAAATCGAATCCGCCTTCCTTAGGATACCACAGTCTGCATCGATTGTTCCTTTAACGTATTTCAGATTCGTTTAGTCAGTATTGAAGTGTGATTCCTTAGGTGCAACTTGGTATCTCGCACACACTCCAACAAAGCTGGATATCGGGCCTGCTAGCCGTTACGTCTGGAGCGAACCGATGAGCTTCTGTAGAGTGATTGGTCAAACGGCTTTCCGGCTTCATCAAGACTAATTTGCACGGAAGTGCTCATGGGGGTTAGCGAAGATTTGGAATTGTTCATTCCAAATTTGTTGAGAAGCTCCTTCTTTGTATTTCTCCTGGTTGATGAATATACCTGTAGGCAACTGCTTTACCTGCAAACCTAGGAAATAACTAAGTTCCCCCATCATACTCATTTCAAATTTGCTTTGCATGAGATGTGAGAACCTCTGACATAGAGCAAGGTTAGTTGAACCAAAAATAATATCATCGACGTAGATTTGTACCATTAGAAGGTCATCACCTTCCTGTATCTTGAACAAGGTTTTGTCGACAGCACCTTTCTCAAATCCGTTGTTGATTAGATACTGGGACAGTGTTTCATACCAGGCTCTAGGGGCTTGTTTAAGTCCGTACAGGGCTTTCCTTAGCCTGTAAACTAGATCGATACCGTCTGTGTTGGCAAACCCTGGTGGTTGTTCAACATAAACTTCTTCTGTAAGCTCTCCATTCAGGAAAGCACTCTTGACGTCCATTTGGTATACGATAAAACTTTTATGGGCGGCAAAGGCTAAAAATATCCTAATGGCTTCTAGTCTCGCTACATGGGCGAAGGTTTCATCATAGTCGATTCCTTCTTCCTGACAATAGCCTTGTGCTACTAGTCTGGATTTGTTCCTTATGATAAGTCCATTTCCATCCTTTTTGTTTCGAAATACCCATTTGGTTCCTATAACCGATTGGTGTGTCGGTCTGGGTACAAGATACCATACATTGTTTCTTTCGAAACCGTTAAGCTCTTCTTCCATAGATGTTATCCAATGAGAGTTGTTAAGAGCGTCTATGGTCTAAACAGGTTCGGACTGGGCTAAGAATACAGCTATAGTGCACATATTGAGTCTCCTAAGTTCGGATTGAGATTTCCATTCAGGAAACTGTGAGACTTCAGCATTAGATTCTTCTTGTGCACAAAGTACATTTCCTTGTGTACTCTGTATTCTCCTACGAGTAGAAACACCGGCGTTAATGTTTCCAATGATCAGCTCTTGCGGGTGATCTCTCAACCATCTTCGGTCGGGTTCTAGTTCAGGATCCCGTACTGTATCGAAAGTTTCTGTGGGTACAGCTTCAGCTTGAATAGCGTCAGCTTCATCCACATCGATTCTTACAGCTGCGGGGTTGATTTCTAAATCAACTACAGGTTCTATGGGTGTAGGTGGATCCAAGATAGATAGATGGTGAATGTCCTGAGTGATATCATCTACTCCTGTAGGGTCATGGTGTGGTTCGTCGAACACTACATGAACTGATTCCTCGATCGTCAGCCTCCTTTTATTAAAGATTCTGAAAGCTTTGCTGACGGAGGAGTATCCTACGAATATTCCTTCATCTGATTTTTCATCAAAGGTTCTAAGTTGGTCCTTCCCATTGTTCAAAACATAACACCTGCATCCAAAAATGTGAAAATACGAAACTAATGGAGTTTTGTTATTCCATACCTCGTAAGCTGTTTTGTTGTGGTGCTTGTTGACGATACAGCGGTTTTGAGTGTAGCACGCTGTATTGGTTGCTTCACCCCAGAAACGCTGTGGCAATTTGCTTGCGGCAATCATTGTCCTTGTTGCTTCTTTCAATGTCCTATTCTTTCGCTCGGCAACACCATTTTGTTGAGGTGTACGGGCAGCTGAGTACTCGTGCTGTATGCCATTTTCCGAACAGTATTGCTCTATAAAGCGGTTAGTAAATTCAAGACTGTCGGAACGAATGCACACGATACTCGATGCTTTTTCATTCGCAACTTTCTCGGGAGCTCGGGCACCTAGATGTTGTTACCTTCTTCTTGCTAAGAAAGATCGTCCAAGCATACCTGGAATAATCATCAACAACAACCATGCAGTATTTCTTACCTCCCAAACTTACTGGGTCTACAGGACCGTAGAGATCCATGTGTAGCATTTCCAACACTCTTTGGGTTGAAAGGTAGGATTTGCTTTTCGTGGTTGACTTGATTTGCTTGCCTTCTCGGCATGGACCGCAGACGCCGTCCTTCTTGAATGACACATCCGGCAAACCTCTAACCATACCCCGTCTTGAAAGCTTGTTGATCGTCTTGAAGTTGACGTGAGACATCCTCTTGTGCCATAGCCGCCTAAGATCTGCAGGTGCCTTTGGCAACAAAACATGGAATTGAGGAGCTCATAGGCTTCCAACAAGAATGTACATATTACTCGATCCGCTTCTGTAAGCACAACTTCCTTGGTTTGGGTGTTCTTGACTCTACAACGATCTATATAGAACTTCACCGAGAAGCTGTTTATCACGAATCGGCTAATACTAAGTAGATTATACTGTAAGCCTTCAACATATGCAACATCGGTGACCTTGAATTTCCCGACAAGTAGGTTTCCTTTCCTCTTGTTCTTCCTTTAGACTTATCACCAAGCGAACTTTCGACCGCGACCTTCTACAAAATCGATAGCTTGCTCCTGTCTCTACCATGTGACGAGAGCATCCACTATCGAAGTACTGTATCCTCCTCTAGAATGTCTGTAACATAGAAATTAGGTAGATTTAGGTCCCCTTTGATTTTGGGTCCATATATGTTAGTTCCTTTAGGTACCTGATTTTCTGACAGCAATTGGTTTCTTGTAGGATGTACTCTGCAAAAGATTGCGGTATCTACGAGGGGCATATCCGTAGTTGTTATAATCATGATAAGTACTATGCATGTAAAATTCAGGATTATTGTTATTGTTCCAGTACGAGTGCCGTCTAGGAGGTGGAGCCATTTTCTTAGGCCTAACAGCTTGTCTTCTGGGTCTCCAGTTGGATTCCCAATGCTGTTGTTGATACTGAACTGGCATCTGCTTGCCTTGAGGGATAACGGGGCTCTCGTATCCAATACCTAGGCGCATCTTGAGTGTACTGTTGTGCGGGCCTTTGGTGGTTGGATACCGTCTTCTTTCTGAATGACTGCCGGCTTTGATGATATGCTTGTGGAGCATGCTTTAGATTACGCCTTCTGAGTGGTTGTTGGTTCCACTGTCTCGAATAGTAGAGTTGTGGAGGCGGAATGGCAGCCTTCGGTTTTCTCGCATACAGGAGTTCCTTTATGGGACTAGGAGTATCTTCTCGATTCAGAATGTGTTCCACACTCTTGACGAACACAAGACTAGTTTTACCTTTATTCGAACATGAGCCGTATCCTAAGCCACTTTTATCATGAGCATGTTGCCCGGTGCTCAAATTTCTTCCATTCTTTTGGACGATTTTTCAAAAGACTTGTAATGGTCTCAAGTTCGGTTTCTCGCTTCTCGAGAGTTGTAATTTTGGTTTGTAGTAGAGCCAAATCATTTGTCTTGCTCTCATTATGAGTTTTAATCGCATTTAGTTCATGAGCAAGTTGATGATTGCTCTCCATGAGTTTTTCAAAATCGACCTTGCTGGTTTCATACCAAGAGACATATTTTCATAGTTTATTTTCAAAGAAGTCATTTTCATCTTTCAGCTCTAGATTTGTTAATTGAAGCAGTATATTCTCGCTTTTAGAGTCTCATGGGCCTTTTGAATGTTTTTGAATTCATTCATCATATTTTCGAAAGTATGAGATGCATTAGGTGGAATAACCGAGGTTGAGCTTACCTCATCGTCGCTGTCTTCACCTTCCGGAACATCTTTGGCCATAAAGCACATGTATGCTTTATCATCGAACTCATCGTCGATGAATCACTTTCTGACCACCGAAGACATTCTCGCTGATTTGATGGTGTGGGGAGGCTTCGATTCTCCAATCGTGGCCTTGAGCTTGTCTTTCCAAGCACGTCTTCTTTCATCTCTCTCTTGCTGCTCGCCTCGTGCAATCTTTGGACTTTGGGATGAGGACATTTGTTTGCATAATGGCACGGTTTCCTGCATTATAGCACGAGTTAGCATCACCGATGATGTTTCTGATTTACCTTGTTGATGTGTTTGGGCTCGTAGGGAGTCTTTCCAGTGTTTAATGAACTTTTGAATTTATGCATTAGAAGCGCCATTTCATCTTGTGACAGGATGTCGTCGCCACTGTCAGCGCTCTTGTGACCGGGCTTCGACGAGCTAGGCATGCTGTGTCGACGGTTCGATACAACGGCGAGAGCTGTGACTTTTGAAGGAGATTCTTGACTTTCTCTCTTCACAATGTCATACTCAAATGCTTTAAGGTCGAGAAGAGATCAAAAGTGGATATTTCATTAAGATTACAGGATACACGCATAGCCGTGGTCTTAATGTCCCATCGGGTGGGAGAGATCCGAAAATTTTTAAGTTCTTCTCCTTTTGGGTGTAAATCTTGCCTAACGCTTCAAGTTCACCAACAATACCAAGAACTGAGGTCAAGTTCCTCAAGTGTTTCCGTTGGTTTCATTTCAAAAGATTCAAATTCTTGAGTAAGTTTTGAAATCTTGTTTTCTTTTGAGAGCTCGGTTCCTCACAAATTAACTTGAGTTTATCCTGATTTCTTTGGGTCGCTTTGCGCCTTCTTTACCTTTGAGAACGTGCCTTTGTCAAGAGTGACAAATAACGCGTTCTTAGCCACGTTGTCGAGATTGGCTCGCTTCCTTTCATCGGTTGTCCATTGCTCGCGTTTTTCGAGCATTTCAAGATGGGCTTGGCCCTCAATCCTTGCGGCCGATTGACCTTCATGATCTTGATCGGACCATCTCGTATAACAAAATCATCTCTTCGCATTCTCCGCAAGATGAGCTTCCATTCTAATTCTCCAGTCAAATTCGTTAATAGAGAACATAGGGACTTTGTTAATCATAGAAGTATCCATACTGATAATATAGGAATGAAAGAAACTGTTTTGAAAATAAGTGATTTGAATCTGATTCGGTTAAAAAGAAATACGACTGATTCTTTTTAGAATCAACCTCTCCGATACCACTTGTTGGCCACTTAAGTATACTGGATACAGTTTGGAAAATCGTTTAAACAACAAACTGTATGGAATCTAAATCTGAGTGCGTAGCGGAAGTCTTGGATACAGTTAATTGCCGTGGATACAGCAACGACGTATTAGGTGTATACTTAATATATCACAGTTATTTCAAACAGTAAAAGCAGAAGGTAAATAACACAGTAATTTAAGTGGTTCGAGGTAAACCCCTCTATGTCCACTGGTCCTCCACACAGGAGTAAAAAGTTTATTATATAATTACTGCGTACACAACTACGTAATTATAAACAAACCTATCCTTGTATCGTTCACACAGATTGATACAAAGAATGTCACTTTCAACCGTTCACACAGATTGGTTAAAGCTTCCTTCTTGACTAGCTTCTTCACACACAGTTCCAAAGCTTCGTCCTTATTCGTCCCACACAGGTCAGAATAACTTGTTGAGTTCACACAGAGCTCGGTTTTTACACAGAGGTAAAAGGTGGGTAACCAGGTAAGAACAGCAACTTTGAATATCACGTTCTTGAGCTGATGATAGCTGTTCTTGATGTTGAGCACTGTATATCTCTTTCGTTCTAACTTGCAGTATGCTCTAGAGATATGTTTGCTCAGATGATAACTTTGATAGCTTTGAGAGTTATGTTACTTGAGGTCGTTCAGTTCGTGTGTTTTTGGTAACTGATCATAAATGTCTTCAAGGATATATATATAGTCTCTGAAGAAAGTATCCGTTGAGATGTCCGTTTGAATAAGATTTCCTTCAACGGGAATATGACATGATCCGGATTTCGCGGGATTCTGAAGATCTGAAGACTGACAGTATTTAAATACTTTATCCTAGAGTATTTAAATACTTCTTTGTTCAACGGGATTTGACTTGTGTTCTTTCTTGTCCTTTTGTGAACTGTATGGAAGATGACTGTATTTAGAGCATCGAGACAGTTTCCATACTTGATCTTTTTACAAGTCTTCTTGCTGTACTGACGAGCTTCACTGATGCTGATTCGAGGCAGGTTTTCGATATAGGATAAAGCCTTGAATCCTCGATACAGTTTCCTTACTGTATATTTGGCATATGTCAAAACCTTCTCAATAACAAATAACAATCGATATAGGGATCGGGTATCCCGGCTGATTCGATACAGGGTGTTTGTTTTTCCCAACACACAACTTCATCAGTCATCAGTCTAGGATTCTTGTAATAAACTAACACAAGTCATAACCTCTTTCTCGGTATTTTCTCAATCTTCCTTACACAATACATGCTGATTTGCAGCAAACCACAAAACCTTCGGATCGTCGCTCCAGACCCGATCCCATCGGGAAAAAAAATCAATACCATATTCTGCCTCAACTCTGGATGCTCCACCGCTTTCAGATCTGTCCGACGAGGTATCTTATCTTCCTTATTTACTTATATGCATTTTTGATTTTGATTGTGTTTTTACATCTGGCATCTGTAATAAAACCGTGCTTAAATTTTTATTAGTTTTATAATCGCGTGTGTAATTAACCCGACTTTTTACTAGGAAGGAATGACGAGCTTCATTTTTAATTGTGTTTTTACATCTGGGCTATCGTCTGAATTTTTTTTGTAGTTTCTTTTTCAGATTTTGCTTTATAAAAAAATTTCAGATCGGATGTATTATAATCTACTGAATTTCATATTTTTGTAATCATTGTTGATAATTTTAATTCGTGTGTATTATCTGGTCAACCCTATATTTGTATTTGTTGTTATCTCGGATGTGCTATTGATAATTTTGCCCAATCATGATTTTTTTTTCAGAAATTGAGTCTAATGTGTTGCACATTTCATCTGAAACAACAAACACTGTCGATACTCAAACAATGGAATCTAGCCAATCTACGGCTCGAAAAAGAGTAAGAACTTCTAAAACTAAACCTCCTAAGCCCCCAAAAGAACCTAGGAGTATGTATTGGCAACATTGCATAAGAGGGACTAGGGAGTTGGATGATGGAAGTATAGAACAAATAGGGACATGTAATTATTGTCAAATTCAGATTCCTGTTAATGCTGGAAGTACTAGTGGGTTAAAAAACCACTTAGAAAAGAGATGTAAGCCGAGTCCACTTTATGAAGGGAATGTGTTTGATAAAACTCAATCAGTATTGACGAATGAGACAATGGGGAAAGGCTGTCTTAGTTTCTCGTATTGTTTTGCTGTTTCCCTATTTTCTTTTTTTCTAATACTTTGTACATCCTTTTTTGTGTGTTCTACCTTTTATTTGATTTGTTTTCTTGTTCTGATTTTTATAAGATATTGCATCTAATTGCAATACATTAATAATTTTTAATATTTTTTTACAGCGGCAAACAACACTCAAGATCGTTCGCAATCTTCTCTATCCTCCCGTTTGATTTAACTTGAATAGTAAGTGAATATATAATCTATAGCAACTCTAAAACAATAAGATTTTATTTTCAGTGGAAGTTTGTAACTAAATTTACTTTTTTTAACTCTTGCAGATAAATATCAGTTATTTTGTGAAGGCAGCTGTTTGAAGTTTAAGAGCAATGAGCAGTGATGTTGTTGGTGTTTGGCATCTATTTGTAATATTTTGTGTTATCGATTTGAATTAATCTCTTGTATAAACTTTAGAAATGTGATGGATTAATGGTTGTTTTATAATTTGGTGACTATCTGGTGTGATTACATTACGGGTTCGCTGAAAAATGAGAAAAAAAGATATTTTTAGTGACGTTTGTTTGGTATACATTATATTTTACGGTATACCAAAGCCAAAAATTATAGGTATACCTAACACATTTTGGTATACCAAAATTCACGGTATACCGACTTGATTTCGGTATACTGTTATTTCAGTATGATAACGGTATGCAAATATATCGTACCGAAATTTTCGGTATACCGAAAATTTTGGTACGGTACCGGTATGATTTTTGTCATACCGAAAATTTCAGTACGGTATACGGTATGGATGATAATTTTCGGTATACCGTACCGAACCACCCCTACGTACAAATGGGACAAACATCGATTCCGACGGATATGTCATGGCTAAAATCGATTTGTGACGGATTTGTCACGTTGAATTGAGTGACCACCATGTTGGTCTTGACCCAATCCCATACTTGGAAAACTCCATCTTTCATCCTATTAAAATAAAATATTGCATGTGGGTATCGACATGCACCGTCTCCTTGCAATATGATATATGAAAGAATGTACGAGTAATTTTCATTTTTTTTCAATATGTAAAGCAATGGCATATTGCGTTAAGTACATGAATTCGTTGACCTCGATTATAGTTCGTGTGACTACAGGTCCGAATACTTTTCCAAGTATTTGTAAAGGTATGTGCCTTATACATTTAACTATATTTAGTCGATCTTATTGGATGGTCAAGACGAGTTGGGTATGGTATATTCATTATGTCTCATGGTTCAAAATGCTTAATATTGATGCACCGCGTTGCATCCATATAACATGGTTATTATAACGTATACTCGCAAATTGAGAATTAAAATTCTTGGTTAATTTGATGCACTTTGGTGGATTTTGTCTACACTTTTGATCATGACTAGGCGCATCCTCCTTGGTATTTGTTTATGCTTTGAAAGTTCAAACGGAATCAGTGGTTTTTAAACAGCCTTAGCTGTACCGACATTCATACTTTCTCTGCAAGTCTACCAAGTTGGAGTTACCGAAAGGATCATTAGTCGAGATAAGTAATCGAACACACTGCTGCGTTTAAACGCACCTATGACTGTCATTGCCATATTTTTGCATCAACACTTATGCCATTGGATATGGTCTCAACCTTGTTTTCTCACTAAACTTGGGAAATACTAAAGCAGCCAATTAGAACATGTACTGTGATCTGAGTTTAATGATCCATGTGGTGCACAACATATAGATAGAAATATACGGAAGTGTAGTTTCCAGAACATCTGACCGTTCATCCATAGCCTTCCTAACAAGTAAGTTATTGCTGTTTTAGTGAACAAAGGTCAAGCTGCGCGGAATTTTATTTCCAGCGATTGTGCTAACTTTTATCCCAATCAACTTGGTTCCCATCTTAAATTTGCATGTGGTCTTATGACACATGTTTTTCAACATCTTTTTGGCCGAATTTTCCATAGATGATGCAATTTTTTGTATGCATTGTACGCTAAAATATCATCTTTCAAATGTTGAAAAACAGTTTTCTTGGGAAAGCCCAAAATACGCACTCTTATAAGAAGGTCGAGCGTGTGCACGTAGTTTTACACCATGCTTGTGTTGTAACTTTGCCCCTTAGGCATATAACCTTGCTATGTTATGCACCCAATATGATAGATCATTTTGATCGTATCTGGTATAAAATCTCTATGTTGTTTGAGTGTTCGCTATGCTCATGTTTGTAAAATTTTGCAAGCGAAATTGAGTGGTATTAAGCTATTTCCAACGAACATAATATTTTTGGATTTCGTGTTATTAATACATTGTGGCTGTGATGAGTAGGTCATCACAATCAATGAGCGGTATAATGCTCAAGTTGTTGAATGTCGAATGGCGTTTTCTAGTCATATATGTTCCGTAACAATTGATCCATGTTATGACTCGATGATATATATGCTAAAGTGTATCAGTCATAGCATCTCATTGTGATTTGTGAGAATAAAATCTTATGCATCACTTGTATTGTATATGTGAAAAGGAAAAATATTCATGAGTCAATATGGTTTGGCTTGCATCGGTTTTTGTAACCAGAAGATATATTGGGACATTGACACATTTAGGCTTTAATAGTCCGGAGTTTGGACAGTTTGATGATTCATATACCACGGTATTGCCATAGACATTATTTTTTCTTTGAACAAAGAAACTAGCTGGATCAAAGATACCAAAGTACGTTGGTGGAGTCGTGAGGAGGGCTCATGACCGATGATGATATTTACCCGCGTCTTGCTTTCATAAGCATGTGTGACGCCAAAGATCCCCCAATGATCCTTCGTAGCCATGTTCATTGATTAAAGCCTACTATTTGGCACGATTAGGAGATGACACCCTCCTATGCTAAAGAGAATAATGTAGCGACTCGCATAAGCATGGTGCTGAGTCCTCCCTTTTCACCGAGTCCTTATACATGCATGATCATAAGTATTAGCTTGGGTGGCTTATGATGCTATGATGGTGTTCACAAATGGTCTTACTCAAGTAATAACATTTATATGTTATGTGGTTCCTTTGACAATGATTGATAAGTTGATGAAACCTGAGTTTATGGCTGTCTAATTTGCGGACCAGTCATTGTAAAGGTCGGTTCACCCAATTTTAGACCAAGTCTTAAAGTCAAATTTTAACGAGTACTTCCTAACATCCAAGGCTACCTTCTCACAAATTCTGGTGCCATTTGGAGACTTCGAAGGAGGTGAACCACTTAAATGAAGTTTTCACATACCACCAGTCGTCCTATCAACCAGTTCGATGTCATTTCGACCGGTTTCTGACCACAAGGTTGATGGTTTTGGAATCCCAACACCCATTTATTCATGCTCACGAAATTTTGAGGTGTTCGGGGCTGGTGAAGGGAGTGAACTCTTCAAGAAAGCACTAGAGGTTCGATAAAACCAACGGCCTATCACCGGTTCAATCGTTTCTTTATGTTCGATCCCGGTGGTGCATGGTGGTGGTTTTGTTGGATTCTCAAGACCAGTAGCTACGGTTATGTAGCATCGGTCAACATGTCATATTCACCTATACCTATCATCATTCAAATGCTTAGTTACAAGTGTAACCGTATGCATTTTGTTAACTGGATTGTGTTAACACTGAAAACTTTTATCGTCCACATGTTCATGTGCCAAAGTGCGTCACCACAACGTATTATGACGGGTTATAAATGATAAATATGACATGCGCTTTCACTCATAGTCCGCTTAAAATATACCTTGGCAGACGATCTCGTAAGTCACTTTGATGAGCCAGTCTTCCCGTCGTTAGGGGGAGATGCGAACGATCATGTTCGAGTAGAACGATTTGGAATTGTCGTATTTTGTCCCTACTATGTCTCACCAAGTTCCATAAAGTGACGAGATTAAATACATGCTGCAAACATGTCTGCAAGGATTGTGTCCGGTCATAGACGTTCGTCACCTATAAATGGTGATATGGTAACACCACAAATTGTGTTAGACGGTGTTACTAGGCCGTGGATCTCATAGAGTATTGGAATGCCACTTGGTTCGATAAATACTCTCGCTAAGAATGTATGCGAGTTTGGTACATGAAACTTGATCATCTGATCAAATGAACTCATCCGTCTCATGTGATTCTAGATTACAGTCATCATTGGGGGACGCCTCAATGAATGCCAATCCATAAAGAGCACTCTATGATTAAATCTGGTACATGAGGACATGGAATGTGAGTCTAATCGAACCATACTTCTTTGAAAATCTACAACATTGTAGCCTTGGCCTAAAATGGAAACATATGCAACTCCAGTATAAACAAAGTGATAGCCCTTTGTTGAAGTGGTGTCGACACTCCAAAGATAAGATCTATCCATATACTTTGTTAAAGCGACTGAGAGAAGGAGTTAAACTCACCTCATGGCGCTAGGTTTCTCATGAACGCACTGGAATCGACTACGATGACACGAAACTTAGTTGTGCTATCGTAATGGATGTTATAGCATCCACTATCTTTTCAGGTAGATAATTTCCCAAAAACTGACGTGCAGCTTGTGATTACATCTTATCTTAGTGGGGAACTAATTCTAGACCAGAATCACGATTTTATGACAGCCAAAAACAGTCACAAGTGGCAAAAACAGTCACAAATAAATGTCACAGAATCAACTGTCACAAAATTCTTTGTGACTGTCACGAACAGTGACAAAAAATCATAAGAACTCAATTTTATGACTTTCCAAGGCCACTTTATAAGGCAGTCACAAACACAATTTGTGACTGTTATAAACAGTCACAAATTACTCTATTTGTGACAGTTTAAAGAAGTCATAAAATTTAATATTGTGACTGTCCATGACAGTCACATATATGAAACCGTCAAAAAGTAGAATTTTCACAATATTAAAGTTTTTTACTGTTTAAGGCAGTCACAAATTTTAAAAAAAAAATAAAAAAAAATAATAGGTGCTAACCAAGAAAAGATCACCTAATATTTTTCCCAATATTCCACAAAAACCAAAACACTGCAAATCCTTACAAACCCAAGGTATTACCGAGTCCACAAATTACTACGAGTTCATAAATAAATTCAAAGTACTACTAAGTCCACAAATTACAAGTTCATAAACCTAAAATACTTCCAAGTTCGCAAAATATTACAAGTCCAAAAATTTAAGTTAAATTGTATTTCTTCGAGGAAACATTTAGGCCATACCACGGACCCACCAACAACTTCCCCAATCGTGGTGGCATAACCTTGGCTACCTAAATGTAATTGAGTGTCATTCTCATCATTCTCCACACTTGTAACACTAATTTTGCTTTCATGGTCTTGAATGTTGCACCCGTGTACTTTTTTGCCTTTCAGAGTTGGAACTACATCTCCTTGAGCAATGACCTTGGTTGAAATGACACCTTTAATAAGAACATGGGTTGAAATGACACCTTTAATAAAGATATACCACACCTTCTCTAAGCAAATAAGACATATACTACCGGAATACAATCTACAAGACAAAGCAGTTACAATCCAAGAGTTCAATTTTGTAACATATAAATCAGCTAAGAATACCAGATTGTCAACTAATATATTTAAGAAATGTTGATAGCAATGATCATCATAAAAACATCAATTCAATCATCACTCACAACCTTGATAAGAACTAACGAGTGCAAAATCAAAACCTCACAAAAATTCAAAGTTATGTAAAGCTAAGTGAATTCACGAATTCACTAAAATTCATAGATGGTCATAGATAATCTGAATACGCTAAGTGATATTATCTGAATACCTTGAAATCACGAGTTCACTAAAATTCATAGATAATCTCAAACCTTAATACATTCTAAGCTAAGTGGGTTATATGACATCCTATAAAGATCGTCAGCTAATCGTGTATTATAAACTTTTCAACATAGCAACTCAATGATTACGGAATATGATTGTGTCGGGCCAGCTTCATACCTGGGTCCGATAATTCCAAATGCACACGGTCCCTGAATATAGACTTGCCAATATCCTGTGAAAGTAAAATACAATATCGAATATTCATATTTTCGTCATAATCAACCCAGGAAAACAGAACATTAACCCGTAGCAGTCGTCCCATATAAGAGCACTCAGGCTTAACCGCCCATCTAAGAAGCACAAAGACAGCAGAATTAAACTTTAAGGCAGGAAGATAGTCGGTTCTTTATGTACTCATGTTCAACTTTAAGTAAGTCCTACAGAAAGGTTTGACAACATTGCCATAGTTCCCTGAGAAAGCTCCGTAATCACTTGTTCCAGAGAAGACGTTTCCCCCTGGCTGCTGCCACCATCTTTAAAGGAGCACCTAATTTTCAAAAAGGGGAAAATGATGTAAATTCCACTAATCATAGCACCGCAAAACAGAGTAATTTTAAGTATGACCAGAAAGAAAAAAAAAAATTTTAATTCATTAAAGAAAGTAATATATCTCTTATGTAAAAGTAACAAAAACAACCATAAATCCAACCTATTTTGCAGCTTCGGCACGCGAAATATATATTTACTGCTATGCTTTTTTTCTAAATTGATATTAAATATAAGGAAAAATAACCTGTCAGTAAAGTTAGCAAATAAGGCAAGCTAGAACTGAGCTCGGGCATCATTGTTGACAATGGTACTAGAGCCTGTAGTTGCGACCCCGACTTCATGAAAAATGTTGCTGCCAAGAAGAGATGAAATGAATGAAGCCTTGGTGTTTGAGTTTCCATGAACATAATGATTTTTTTTTTTTGTCTTTTAGCAAATGAAATAAGATTTATTACCTGGATTAGCCAAGATTAGTACGAGATCAATATCTGGGTTACGAGCAGCAACAGCAAGCACAAGGCATCCTCCAAATGATTCACCAACAAGATATATGGGTCTATTTGGGTTACGCGTGTAGGTCACAAGTCGTCCAGGAATAAGTCTAGAGGGGGGGTGAATAGACTTATTGAAACTCTTAAACTCTTTTGCTCAAAGAGTAAGTTTCTTCAGCTGATAGATAAACAAATGACTTGGAGTCGTTTGTTCTTAATACGTGCGGAAGTCAGCTGATGACGAATATAAAACAACTAATGAAACACTTAACAATCAATGCAGCAGTTAGAGTATGATGCTATAAAACAGTAAAGTACGCAGACAATTATAGTGGTCTCAGAGGTGGGGTAATCCTCTACTAATACACTTTTCTCCAAACCAGTTGGAGATGAATTCACTATAATTTTCAACCAGTGATAAATATTACAGTGATTCAACAAAACTACAACAGCTTCCAACCAGTGGAAATCCATGCCGTTGTAACACACTTGACTGCCTTGCACCTCTTGATCCTCGATCCTTGGATGCCTTTACAGTCTCTAACTTCAACCAGTGAAGTACCCCGAACTCAGGATTTAAGACACGAGTTTTTGTCTTCTCCAACTAAGAGCTTCTTCAAGTATGAACTTTTTAGAACCGCTCTTTTCACGATGCTGTATTTCACTTTTAGATTGCTTGAATGCTTTGATAGCTTGAAAGTATGTTCGCACCGGTAGTTGCTCAACTTCAAATCTTCGGATATATATAGGTGTTGATCCTTGAGCATTTCTTCATAGCCGTTGCAAATCTGTAACAAATCAGTCCGTTGGAGGGAGACTTCTTTGTTTATTCTTTTCTGAACGTTGCAAGGCTGGATTCCCATATTTTAATCTATCTTCCGACCGTTGTGAAAACTTTGCATGTGAAGCGCCGAATCTTTTGAATATAATACGATTAAAGTCTTCAAGGTGGGTCTAGATGAATTATTTAATTCATATCCTTTGGGGGAATCTCTCCAATTTGTCTCTTCACGTTGCATGTGACTTTCCGTAATACTTGACTTTTCAATGCATGCTGACGTGGACTTGGAGTACTTGGCTGATCTCAAGTAGGCTGATGTAAGGTTAACTTCTCTGCAGTTCTGGACCTCTCTGATGTTCACTGTTTGGAACTCGCCTGATCAGATGACTTGTCCGAGGTAACTTGACTGCAGTCTGGTCAAACATCCCTGATGATTTTTGTTGACCAGAACTTCTCTGACTCGACGCGGCTGTACCTCTCTGATGAACTCCGCTGATCTCCAGTACTTAGCCGATTTTTAGCCTAACTTATTTTGGCCTATAGAAGATACTCATTTGTTTTTTCTTTACATTTTGCCAAGTTTTACACTTTACATAAATTGGCCTATGGAAGATACTCATTTGGTTCTTCCTTACATTTTTGCCAAGTAATAAACATTTGAATTTATATTAATGACATCATCAAAATCTAACAAGTATTCCTAACAAATTCCCCCTATTTTGATGATGGCAAAACTTTAAGGAAATATTCAAATGAACAAGTCTGCACTTGAGTGCTAGACACAAACTAAAATCAGTCTAATTTTTGAGACAACTGGAAATTGTCATTCAAAAGACTGTTATAAAATTTTCTGACTTGATTATGTTTGAAGTTTACAAGAAAAATTTTACAAGTACAGAAATAAAATCATTACAAGTACAAAATAAGTGAAAGTCATCTGCCTCTTCCTATGCCTCTTCGAATAGGCTGTTTGGCAGGCCTGAAAGGTTTATCTCCGATTGGTCTTGACTTGACAGGTGCAAGACCATACTTCCTCTTTACAACAAGAGCTGCAAAGTCTTGCTCTTCTTGAGATGAAAATTTATTCTCAAGGCACAACTTCTTGATTTTTCTTTGAAGTGTGAGTTCATCCAAAGCATTACCTTTCTCCAAGGTAGGAGGTTCTTTGGCACTGAACGGAGGGATCATGGGATATGCATTGTGAGTCTCAGCATGTTTTACAAGAATAGCCCAGAGTTGTGGGTGAGCTTCTTTCATGAAGTTGATGAAGATCTGCTGTGGGGAGCAATTTTCATCCTGGAGTATCTCCCAGATGTAGTAGTCTCTGATGAATTTCTTCCTTGCAGATCCCCACATGGGTAAAGCTTCATAAGGTACAAAATCTTCAACAAACCACAACTCCTTACCTTCCCACTCTAGAGTAGGCTCAAATCCTCCTCTAGTCCTCCTCTTCTTGCCTGCAGGCTGAACAGCCTGTTCTTCTGGTTCTGCTCCTCCTTTCCTTTTGGCTGAGGATGTCCCAGCAGTGATCAACTGGACATCCTGTCTCTTCTTCGTCCTAAGCTCCTCCCTTATCTCTCCTTGAATACTGCCTTCCCCCTGAATTCTATCTTCCCCCTTTTTGCCAGCATCAACTAACGTGGTCAGCTATTGCTCTATCCTGTGCATCCAGTCAGACATGCCAAATGGCATTCTGTTGTTTGTAGGGGGAAGAGGTTGAGGGATTTCCCTCTGCAGCAAAGTATCAATCTTATCATTGATGGTTTGAAGGTCAGGAGTGACCTGGGATGCAAGCAACTCTCCAATGGTGTCCTTCACTACTTGCCTTATCAGCTCAGTCATCGCAGGTGAGATCTGCGATGGTGGAGAGTGCTCGTCTGAGCCTTCTGCTACTGATCCACTAGACTGCAGGCTCCTATCTGCAGCCGGTACTCCAGATGGGGTATTTTCAGGTGTCCCTGATCTGGAGTCCTTAGCCAACTCTGCGTCCAGGCTGGTATACCGGGCAGGCACCCCAGCCTTGTCTGCAGCCTCTACTTCCGGCTCTTTCTCCTGCTCCTTTTCCTTCTCCTCTTCTTCTTTTTCTTCTTCCTTTTCTTCTTCAGCAGCATTCTCTTTTTCTTTTTCAGCTCCTTGATCTCCTCATTCATCATCATCATCATCATCATCATCCTTTTTCTCATCCTTTTTATTTTCTCCATCATTCTCATCATCATTCTCATCATCTTACTGTTCTACCTCTTCACCTTCTTCTTCTTCTTAATCAATTAACTCCTCTGTTTTTTCAACTACTTCCTCTGTTTGTTTTTCAACTAAAATATTTTCTCCTTCTTTTCTCTCTTCCTGCTCCTTTTCTTAGTCATCTATAACAATGACTTCCTCATCTTCTTCTCCATTTACTTCTTCAATTCTTATTTCTCTCTCTTCTTCCTCCTCATCTTCTTTTCCAAATGAACCATCAAAAATACTATACATTATGGAATGGATGAATTGGTCCATGTTGGTTTTAAAATGAGACATGAACCAATTCTCCTGGAGGATCAAAACTATGTCTGATACTTTACAAAAGTGTATCAGGACATCCTCCGTGGCTTGGGGATATTCCCAACCACTGGTTTCAATGTAGGCTTGAAGATCAGTAAATGACAGGGTTTTGAAAAATTTCCACTCCTTAAAAATATTAACAAATGAGTGTTTTAAGGCTTGTGGTTTAACAAGCTATAATTGTTCTATGGACAGGTTGAAAACATTGTTGTCCAGCAGGTTAAAGGTGTAATTTGCTTCAGGATTGAGATGATTAAAGATGCTTCTTCCTCCTCTGGGATGTATGCTGGAGTGAGAACAGGTACGATCTGAGTTTCCAGGCTGCCCGGAGCAGGCTGGTCCTCCAGGTGAGTAGGCGACCTGGCTGCAGGACTGGCATAATGATCTGGCTGCTCCTCCTGGCTAAACTGCAGTCGCCTGGGCCTCTTGGGAGAGGGTTCTGGAGATGACTGCATGATGAATGGCTCTCCAGGGGCTGGTCCACTCCTTTTGAATCGGACAGCTATTGGTGTGTTGTCTGACTCGGAGTCTGACTCGGCTGCAGTTGGGTTGACGTCTGCAGGTCGGTCCGACTCGCCTGATGAATAATATCTGGGGTAGGTCCTTGAGTCAGACAGCTCTTTCAACATCTGGGCTGCTCTCCTTGTGCCTCCCAACTTTCTCAACGTCTCTTGGTCCAGGTGACCAAGCCTCTTATTGATGTGAAAGGGATCAGTAGTACCTTTTACCACATTCATCTTTTCCAAAATCCAACTCAGCTGCGTTCCAAACGCCAGCTTGGATTTAAATTTCTTTTCATCAGTGAGCCATTCGGCTTTGTTAACTTCTCGAACAAGCTTCCTAAAGATATAGTCATCCCAATCAATCGCCTCGTCTTGAATCAGTGCTCCCAGCACTGTGAATTTTGCCGATGATAGTTGGTCGTAACTGCCGGCCATACCCATAATGATTTTGTTGGTAATATCCAACATATACCGATACTACTTCTTAATCTCGCTCCTTTTAGCAGTGAGCTTCAGCTTCTCCGGCTGATCGACCACCTTTATCTTCTTCTAGGTTTCGGTTGCTGACTGTTTGAGTGCTTCGACAGCTATGTCACGTTGCCTCATACCAAAGGCTGTACGAATCGACTCTGGCGATATATCGACTTGGATTCCGCCAACAGTGCTCCTAATACCTACTCGAATCACATATGCTTCGCGATAGAAGGTGATGACGTCTTCCTTGTAAAGGTGCTTGGGACTGATATCCAGAAATGGATAGATCCCATTCTTCATCATCGAATGGATAAGGAAGAGTACGTCGTTGTTTTCCAGATTTTCTTCCAAAAGGCCTTCGAAATCAACGACCAGAGAGAAGATAATCTAGTCCTTGACCGCCTTCATGTTAACGCCTTCAAAATACGATTCCATTTCTGCAAACAAAGGATTTTTAGTGTATTTGGAGTTCAAAGAGTTTTGCTCTGTAAATCTAGGGTTTGAGAGACTGGTAAGCGTAAAGGTAAAGTGAAGGGTTTCCGTCCTTATAAGGAAGATGAAAAGACGTATGGATTAAATTATTATTTATTTTGAATCGGTGGTACGCCTTTTGAGATTCTTTTTGAATTTCAAATTCTAATCGATGGTCCAGGTTTTGATTTTAAAATTGGACGGTTAGATTTAACTGGTCACCGTGGAGGTCGATTTATCAAGTGATTGCCACGTGTATTTAAATGCCACTTGTGGAACAAAAATTAATATAATATTATTATACATATGGCAGATAATAATAAAATATTCAGAGGTCGGTTAAGTTTAGAAAACTTAGTTGGTTGACTGTTGACTGTTGACTGCTCTGCATCAGGTGAGTTGACTCCTTGGACTTCTCGCCTGAGACTTTGATCAGCTAGGTTCCTTTGTCCGTCATTCGTCCTCTTGTCTGCATCAGCTAGGATCTGATTTCTTTAATCAGCTGGTTCCATCCTTCCTCTGATATGCTACAGCTTGCTTCTGTACTAGATTCCCAATCTAGTAGACCAAGATCTCTGCTCAGCTCCAAAGACCTTTCTTCGGGCAGAGGTTTGGTAAAGATGTCAGCTATTTGGTAGTCTGTGCTGACTCTTTCAACTCTAACTCTCTTGTTAAGCACGTGGTCTCTGATGAAGTGGTGCTTAACATCTATGTGTTTGGTCCTCGAATGCAAAACCGGATTGTTGGTTATTGCAATAGCACTATTGTTGTCACACCAGATAGGGACTTCATTGGCAATGATATTATAATCCCTTAGCTGTTGTCTGATCCATAAGATCTGGGCACAACAGCTACCTGCAGCTAGGTATTCTGACTCTGTGGTGGAGATAGAGTTACAAACCTGCTTCTTGCTAAACCAGGATATCAGTCTGGTTCCTAGGAATTGGCACGTTCCACTAGTGATTTTCCTATTAATTTTGCATCCTGCGAAATCTGCATCTGAATATCCTGACAACTCGAAGTTGTCGTCCTTGGGATACCATAATCCAACATTGACTGTAGACTTAAGGTATTTAATTATTCTCTTGGCTGCATCTTGGTGCGACTGCTTAGGCTTGGATTGGAATCGTGCACATACTCCTACGGCATAAGATATGTCTGTCCTGCTTGCAGTGAGGTATAGCAATGATCCAATGAGTCCTCTGTAGTGGGTTGAATCCACTGATATGCCTCCCTCATCTGCATCTAGGTGAGTACTTGTGCTCATACGAATTCTTGCTGGCTTGGCTGATTCCATTCCAAATCTCTTGATTAGGTCTCTGGTATACTTAGTTTGGTTGATGAAAATTCCATTTTCCATCTGCTTAACTTGTAATCCGAGAAAGAAGTTAAGCTTTCCCATCATACTCATCTCAAATTCTCCTTGCATGAGGTTTGAGAATTTCTCACATAGCTCTGGGTTGGTTGAGCCAAATATGATGTCATCCACATATATCTGGACTATCAATATGTGGCCTTCGTGCTCCACTCTGAATAGGGTCTTGTCCACCTTTCCTTTGCAAAATCCATTCTTCTCAAGAAACACAGACAGTGTTTCATACCACGCTCTCGGTGCTTGCTTAAGTCCATAGAGAGCCTTCAACAGCTTGTAGACTTTGTCTCCTTTGACAAAACCTGGGGGTTGCTCTACATAGACTTCTTCTTCTAGGATGCCATTTAGAAATGCACTCTTTACATCCATCTGATAGACTTCAAAATCTTTGAATGCAGCATATGCGAGGAATAGTGTGATGGCTTCTAATCTTGCAACAGGTGCATAGGTTTCATCAAAATCTATTCCTTTACACTGTGCATGACCTTTTGCAACAAGTCTGGCTTTATTCCTAACAACAGCTCCGTATTCATCACTCTTGTTTTTGTACACCCATTTGGTGCCAATAACCTTCTTGTGATCTGGTCTGTCTGTTAGTTCCCAAACTTTGTTCCTTTCCATCTGCTCCAGTTCCTCTTGCATGGCATTTATCCAAGAATAATCTTCTAAAGCTTGTTCTGTTGTCTTGGGTTCTATCTGTGACATGAAGCATGAGAACATAGCTATTCCTGCAGGTAGATTTGATTGTCTTGTCTTAACTCCATCAGTCAGCTTCCCGATGATTTGCTGGATTGGATGGTCTTTGAGCCACTTGGGGATATCGTCTTCTTCTGGGTCTGTTCCCCCTGTTGATTTGCTTTGGTGGATTTCTGCATCAGCTGGGTTCTGGTCTCCTTGGGCTGCAACTGGATCAGCTACCGTCTTGTCACCTGCAGGTTGGGTATGATCTGCAGATGAGTCTTTATCAGCTACAGCTGGGTCTTCATCAGCGGAAACTGGATCAGATAGGTTTGGTGATCCTGTCTGATCTGCAGTTGGGTCTTCAGCAGCTACAGTTGGATCTTCAGGCTAGTCTGCAGGTGAGTCCACCATTCCAGTGTCATGTACAATGACTTCTTCAAGGGTTGCTGATTTGAGCTTGTTCTCAATTAACTCAACTTGCTTCCTGTACTCAACAGTAGATTCATCAAAGACAACATGGGGTGTTTCCTCCACAACTAAGATTCTTTTGTTAAATACTCTATATGCCTTGCTTCTTTGTGAGTATCCCATAAAGAGACCATCATCAGTTTTAGCATCAAAGGCATTTAGTTGTGTTTTACCGTTGTTGTGGATGAAACACTTACAACCAAAAACATGAAAGTAAGCAACAGTAGGAGTTCTATTATTCCAAACCTCATAGGGAGTTTTGCCATGTCTCCCTACTATCATACTCCTGTTCTGAGTATGGCAAGCTGTGTTGACAGCTTCAGCCCAGAACCTCTTGGGCAGGTCCGCTTCTGCAATCATGGACCTTGCTGCTTCCTTCGTGGGTTCTGCTTTCTTCTTTCAAGAACGCCATTCTGCTGGGAGTCCCGCCGCAGAGAGCTCATGCTGGATCCCATTCTGATCGCTGTAATCAGTGATCGCCTTGTTGAGAAATTCTCCTCCTCTATCTGATCTGATCTTGATGATGGATAGGGATTTCTCATTCTGGATCCTTCTCAGCAGCTCAGGTAGCTTGGTCAAGGTTTCACTCTTCTTATACAGGAAGATAATCCAAGTGTACCTTGAGTAATCATCTACTACAACAACTGCATGCTTTCGGCCGCTTAGAGTCCTTGGCTTGATAGGACCAAATAGATCCATGTGGAGTAAATCTAAGATCCTTGTTGTGAGTGTTGTAGGCTGGACTGGCTTGAATGATGCTCTGGTCTGCTTTCCTTTCTGATAGGCATCACAAAGAGCTTCCTTTTTGAATGCTTCATCTGGAAGTCCTCTGACCAGCTTCTGAGAACTAATATTGTTGATGGCTTTGAAGTTCAGGTGACATAATCTTTTGTGCCACAACCATCCGTTCTCAGCTACTGTCTTAGATAGAAAACAGGAGTTAGGTGTTCCTGTGTTCCAATCTATCATGTAGACATCTCTCCTTCTGAATCCTTGTAGCTTCACTTCTCCAGATAAGATATCTATCACCATACATTTCCAAATGGTGAAGACTACTAGATTCTTCTCATCGCAAAACTGGCTTATGCTCAGGAGATTATATTTGAGCCCTTTGACATAGTGAACTTTGGATATTACAATATTTCCTCGGTGCAGCTCTCCAAAGCCCTTTGTTTGTCCTCTAGAGCTATCTCCAAAGGTTACACCAGGACCTCTTTCTTTGGTGTATTTGGACAGCATCTTCTTGTTCCCGGTCATGTGCCTTGAGCATCCAGAATCTACAAACCATTCTTCACCTCCAAAGTTTGAATTTGTGGAGATGTGGTTGTAGTCCTTCCACCTTTTCTGCAATCAAACAAGCAGAGATTTAGGTACCAAAATCTGTATGGGTTCTCTCGGGTTAGATGGTTTCCTGGAGAATTGATTTCTCCTTGGATTATGAAAGTTGTTATTATTATAACCCTTATAAGGTGTATAAGGTCTAGGTCTGTATCTTCTGTTGGAATTGTATACTGGATATTCCTCAAAGTATTGATAGTGTGGGCCATTTCTAAACCTTGGCTGAGACCATTTGTTAAATCTTTGAGGTCTCCACACTTGTTCATTTTGGAAATTAGGATAACCTTGAGGTTTCCATCTTCCCCTCCCATTTTGAAATCTGTTTTTAGGGAGTTGTTGATAATAGTGGGCATGTTGTCCTGGTCAGTCGTTTTCAGCCATTGCCTAGTCACTTGTCTAGGTGGCTGCCTTGTGTACCCTGGCTGCAGCCTAGACTTGTGACTTGGATGTTGCCTGTTTTTAAATATCGGTTTATATGTAGGCTTAGCAGTCGAGACAATTGTTTCTCCCTTGATAAATTTGGTTTTAGAACTAGAGGGAGTGTGAGAATCATATCCAAGGCCTGATTTGGAATATAGTGGCCTTTTATTGGTACACAATTCTTCCAGAGTTGAAGACGCCTTCAGGGAGGTTATTTTCTGCGCCTGAGTCTTATTTACCTGAGTCAGCTTAGTAAATTCGGCTTTGACATGAGAAAGTGCAGCTGATTTTTCTTTAAGTAAAACAGTTAGTCGATTTATCTCAGCTGTATTAACATCAGCCTGGTTTTTCAAGTCAGCTGCAGTTATCTCAACCTTATTCATTTCTAGGCTGAGTTTTTCAAAATTATTTTTCAGCTGCCTATTCTCATCTTGCAATGAGTCTTCTACCGACATGACTAGGTGTGCAGATTTAAGTGTCTCAAAATCTTTAAATAGCTGATTTACAGATTCGTGCAGATCCATATCTTATGACATGGCTGAACTATTATTTGAACCAGAGGGTTTTGATGTTACCTCTTCATCAGCTAGGTGTTGCGATATTTCCTACACGCAAGTGCACGTCATCGTATACAAGTAATAAAGTGATAAGTAGAGTATCGTTCCCACGAGGATTGAATTTCTAACTACCGACGTTTTCGTACTCCAATTTTATTTGAACAATCGAAATTGGATTTTTGGATTAATATCTAAACGAATTAATAAAAGACTACCAGAAAACAATAGCTTGAATAAAAGGAATCAAATGATAAATAAGTCTAGAGTTCTGAATCCACCTTAATTTATCCGAATTTAATCTTAATTATCCGTAATAATTAATTTTCCCAATTTATTGAAGGCGGAGATTGCTAATATATTCTACCGCCTCTCCCGAGGTCAATAGATTTATCCAACGGCGACTAACGCACTCTATCCCTAGGTGAATTATCTCGTCGCTAGGCAAAAGCATGAAATCTCCTAAAGGCCACGTAGTTCCTATGAGTATATTCCTATCTCACAGAATAAAACGGTCCTCACCAATAGGTCCTCACCAAATCTCCTCTCCCGATTCAAGTGAATGATTAAATCAATACAACTATTGGCGGATAATTGCAAGCATTAAACGTAATTGGGAAAACTCAATAAAAAGGTAATAAAGTGGATAATCTCAATCAATTCGTCAAAATAAAGGTTTCATCAAAACCCTAGATTAGGCCTTTAGCCCGACATACTAAAAACTAAAAATACGAAATAATAAACAAAAACATAAAATTCAAACGCAGATGAAGTTCGGATTCCTCCGTTCTTGACTCCCGCCGCCGCCCTTGAATTCTTCTCGCTTTCCTCCTCTTCTCTATCTCCAAGCTTAAGCTCCTAGGTTTTGCTTCAATGATTCCCAGATAATTAAATTAGGGTCTTAAGCCCCATTTATAGCTCAGCAATCTTCACAAATCGCGTCCGTGTTAATCGGTTGAAAATCGGCTTCAAACGGCCCAAAATCCGCGCAGACGTACCAAACCCGCTAAGTGTGCCGCGGCTCATCAACTCGTGCCGCAGACAACGCCAAAATCGTAAAACACGGGCGTAATTAAATCCTTCTGTGCCGCGGCTCACCTGGGCTGTGCCGCGGCACAGAGTACAGCCTACTCTGCCCTTCGGCTGGTGTCATCCTTTGCCGCGGCTCAGCTTCCTTGTGCCGCGGCTCATAGTCCAGTTTTGCCGTTTTCGCCCGTTTTGCCTCGTGTAAGATTCCGGACTTCAATTTCTGTCAATCAAACAAAATTTAGGCATTAAAAGCTAATTTAGATGATTTCACACTCCAAAATACCACCAAATACTAATAAATAAGCGTATAAAAATACGCCTAACAAATACCCCCAAACTTAAGCCTTTGCTTGTCCTCAAGCAAAAAGAATTAAAGTCAATAAAAGAATGTCGTGAACAATCGTGCAACTCATAGTGTTCAACCTAATCAATACCATCCCGCCATTCTCTCTAAATAATACGAGTGTCGTAACAAGCTTAGCCGCACTCGAATAATGATTCCGCAAAGAAATCAAGTTCACTCCTAATCATTCGCTCATGAAGAAAATTTCACTCAAAGATTAACAAAAACATGAGTCAAATCGTCCGTCAATATGAAAGGCTAACACAACTAAACTAGTTTATCCTGCTCCACGCCTAAAGGCACAAATTTTCACGAGTCTCATAACAAATAAACCTGACAAGATCCCCTTATTTAAATATGCTCAAGAATTTGATTCGAGTCGACCACTAGGTTAGGATCTCGGATTTTTCATCGGGATAATCCTAGGGTGGAACTTCCATTCTCATGTATTCGAACCCGCTTGACGTAAAAGACACTCATGGGGCACATGGATGCTTCTAGTTACTAAGTTCCCGTCTACAATGGAGAAACAACTCGAATACATAATTTCGCATGACCGACTCAAGGTTGCCGTTTTACGCGAGAGTAAACAATGGGTCACGCGAATACCCCGGTTACTAGGCTCCTATCGTTGGCACATGTGAAATATCTAAATCACTAGTCTAATCGGGTCGCTGTTTTACGCGAGTAAACAACGGGTCACGCGAATACCCCGGTTACTAGACTTCCCTTCATAGAACACATTATCTCGACTTATAGGGAAAAACTGACCGACTCAAAACTCAAACTAAGTGCCAACACGACTGAAGAAACAGTACGACTCACTATCCGGAAAATGTAGCCAATCGTATTGAAGGGGATTCAAAAACAAGTATGTATCTTCTCTTATCCGCCAAGACCTCTACAATTACGAAAAATTTCGGACCTAATTGAATACTAAGCGAACGGAAATAATCGACTACAACTCGACTAAAACTCGCCCGCTTATTCAGAGAAAAGACAAGATCGTAACATCGTATCACACAAAATAGAAGCACGAAAATACACGAATAAAGAAAAACTACCGCAAGCAAGGCTATCTAAAAAAAATTTCGCAAAGAAAAGAAAAGTGCAACAAAATATAATGTATAGCAAGAAAATAGAGTACAAAGAATGAATGTAGATCAATGTAAATCCCTCCCCAAACTTAGGACGTACATTGACCTCAATGGACAAAAATGAAATGCAAGAAAAGTAAAGGTCAAGTACTCCCCTCAGTCGGCTCGGGAGGGTGCCAGCATCGTCCGGTGAGGAAGGTGGTGTGGTGGCCGGCGGGCGCAGAAAATGGCCCGTCGGGATGCATGATGTGGGCCGTCCCATGCGGCGAGGTGCTCCCGATGATAAGCCTCCTCGCAGCAAGACGCCTCGCCTCTCGTCGGTGATCCGTCGGGCTGCTCTCTCATCTCGGCTCGGCGGCAAGAACAACACTCTCCGCGCGCCGCCGCTGCTCCTCCCGCATGGCGGCCATCCAGGCTCTCTCTCTCTCTCTTCATCTCGCCTCTCTCTCCTCAACTCCTCTCTCGGCTCCTCTCTCTCTCTCGCCTCCTCCCTATGCTCTTCTCTCTGTCTCCTCAAATCCTCCCGCACCGTCACAAACAGCTCCTCCTCCAACCTCGCTCTGTCAGCCGCGGGCCGGCCTCTCCGTGCGCCAACAAAAGCGGCTCGGGGATCCTCATGAGCCTCCTCGAGCAAAATCCTCGCCCCGAGCGTGTGCCGGCGCTCCGCCCCACCGCTCAAAGTGCGATATGATGCGGTGGTCGATCGGGGCTCGTGGGCAAGCATCGGCTCGTCGATCGACCACGCCACCCGATCACGGCATAAGGCGCAGATGAGGGAGGGGTGCTTCAACCCCGCCTCGCCCCTCGGATACTGGAAGATGGATCGGACTGTAATGGGGGCCACATCAAGCGCCGGAGGTGATAGCAAAAGTATCCGGCGCGGGAGAGAAAACTGCATTTAACTGGGAGGTGGGATCAATGCGGGCACAAATAAAGTAAAGCTGTGCTCGCCCGAGAGCCGGCCGAGGCGCGAGCTCTGAAGTGAAAAGTAGATGAGCTCACGAGCTCGCCGCTCCCGGCCGCGCAATTGTCTCAAGCGGGCCTCCTTAGTGAGGCCGGTCATCACGCGGTCATAGCCGTCTCATCAACCGAAACCCAAAAAGCCTCCGAATGGCAATGGGGAGAAATCAATCGTGACCCCTGACGTCGACCCGAGTCCGAGACTCTAAAGATGGCAACGTATGCCCCGCCCGGATGTGCTTGACAAAGCGCTGGCATAGAACTCTGGACAATCGAAATGATCGCCGGCTCGGGAGGTGCAGTAAATCTAGCCCATCCCATCTCGTCTATCATCATGAGCAACTCCCATCCCGAGGAGCCGGAGTAAAACCTCTCTCGGGAATAAGAGGACGCTGACGGATCTTCTCGTTGAATATTTTGTGGATCTCGGGGTCCAAAATTGGTGCCCTCTCGCCTCGCCCCGACCCCGAGAGGTCTCCTCGCGTAGGGGATGACTCGGTCCTAGCACGCTTGGTCAACTTCTTCGTGCGTGCCATAATCACTGAACATTGAAAACACGAGATTTTATTTACGCAAAAATATAGCGAAATTCGAATTTAAGACACTAGCGCATACGAGAGAGAAGCATGAATTTGGACTCAAACATCTCAACTGGATTGTAAGGGTTGGGCTTGTCAGAAATTGAAAACGTATACGTTGCACGAAACTACAAAACAATTGCTTTTTCAAAGAAAATTTTCATTTGGGCAATTTATCGACACCTTGAGGGCGCATGTTTACTCGAAGAATAAACATAGTTCTAGCTCGATTCAGGCCCCAAAAAATAAATACAATTCAATTAGCAACAACTTAACACATTCAACTCATTTATGTTCCAATTTAATCAAGAAAAATCGATGAAACTCCCCTGTTATTCTTGATCAATCGCAAAACTATATGAAGAAAAATAAACATGTTCCAATCATTTAAAACATAGACACTTCCATATATCAACCATACGCACATAAGAATTCAAGATTCAAGCGTACCTTTTTGAAGATTACAAGAAAAATCGCAGGAAACAAATTGAAGAATCGCCGGCCGGTTCGCACTGGGAGGGAAGGCAATGAAATAGGAAAACTTACGGAAATGCCGGCCGAGTGCTCGTTATAAGCTACCTACCCTTTCGGATTCCGCATAGTGTGCCGCGGCACAACTAAAGTGAGCCGCGGCACAAGGTACACTCCCGTGACCTGTGTTCTCGTTTTTTTCGTGTGCCGCGGCTCAAATTCCGTGTGCCGCGGCTCATTGCTCGAGTGTGCCGCGGCTCATTTATGCCGTGCCGCGGCGCAAAGTACAGTCGGTTTTGCCTTCCCTGGCGATTGATGTGTGCCGCGGCTCACAATAATCAGATCGCGGCTCATACTGCAGCTTTCTCCAGGACTTTCCCCGCATGAATTTTGAAAAGAAGACATTAAAAACGAGAGGAGGAAGCAGATAGAAGCACAAAAAAAGATGAACAATAAGAAACACGAAAACAAGAAAAATAAAGAAATGCAAAATTCTACAACTACGAGCTCGGGTTGCCTCCCGAGAAGCGCTAAGTTTATAGTCTTCAGCCGGACCTATTGAACGACGTTAGTTCGCTTTTCGCAAACTCCATTTGGCTTCCGCCCCGTTCATCGAACCGTTTGTATTTTGGTTAAAATTATGACCTTTGGTCATCAGCGGTTCGATTCTCGGTTCGGTCATCAATTGGTGTTTGCGAAAAGGTTTCGACTTGAAAAACTTTCCGAAACAACCTGATTCTCCCTGACTAATTTTTCTCTTGGCTTTCGGCTCACTCTCCTCCTTCACACGCGAACTCACAACTGCAGCAGATTTTTCTTCATGGTCGAGAAACGCCACTAGTTCTACATCCTTCTTCACACTTGAGCCATTTAACACAAAATCGGAATCTTCCCAACGACGATTTTTCCGATGCTTTCCTCTTTCACAAACATCCACACCCTCAATTTGTGATCCTTTATCAGCACTTCCGGGACATGGGAGCGATTTGAACACTTGAAACGTAACTTGCTCGTCTTGGACCCTCAGAGTTAGCTCTCCCTTTTCCACGTCTATAAGGGTTCGGCCCGTCGCTAGAAATGGTCGTCCCAAGATGATCGGAATATTGTCATCTTCCTCCATGTCTAGTACGATGAAGTCGGCTGGAAAGATGAACTTGTCAATCTTAACTAATACATCCTCGATCACTCCCCTCGGATACTTTATCGATCGGTCCGCCAATTGTAATGAGACTGTGGTTGGCTTAGCTTCCCCAATATTCAGCTTTTGGAAAATCGATAGAGGCATGAGGTTGATGCTTGCACCAAGATCGCATAGAGCCTTATCAAACGAAAGATTCCCCATAGTGCACGGTATGTTGAAGCTTCCCGGATCTTTCAATTTAGGTGGGAGCTTCTTTTGAAGAATTGCACTGCACTCCTCTGTCAAGGCAACCGTTTCAAATTCTTCAAGTTTTCTCTTCTTAGATAATATATCTTTCATAAACTTGACATAACTCGGCATCTGCTCCAATGCTTCGGCGAACGGGATATTTATGTGAAGCTTTTTGAATACCTCAAGGAACTTAGAAAATTGTTTATCCGCCCTTTTGTGTTGTAGTCTCTGCGGAAACGGAACGGGGGGAACACATGTATTTGAGTTATCCGGCTGAACTTCCTTCGACTCCTTCAGCTTTAATTCCATTTCTTCCTCCATCACCTTCTTCTCTTTACCCCGATCGGGCTGATCTAGCAACTCTCTCCCGCTTCTCAAGCTAATTGCGTTTAGGCTCTCTCTAGGATTCGTCTCTGTGGTACTGCAATGCTCCTCCGACGAGCCGTCAATACATTAGCGATTTGGCCCACTGAACCTCTAAATTCGAATGGAAGCGGAATGATTTTGTAACGTAGCTTCCGTCCGAGTCATAAATTGACTCGTATTTGCCGCCAATTTTGCAAGCGCTTCCTCGAGAGACACTTTTGGAGCGGAAGGGGCTGCCGTTGATTCCGGGCAAAAGGGGGCTGGTGTGCGTTCAGACGCTTTCTCCATGAAAAGTTGGGATGATTGCGCCACCCCGGATTGTAAGTATTGAGTACGGGTTATTCGATCGATTCCCATTACCTACGAATTGAGCTGCTCCATCCGATTTTGCTCGAACGGATTTCCAAATTGACACTCCGCTTTCGGGTGTGATCCGTTACACCAATTACACGTCTCAATGGTAACGGGGCTGGTGCGTGCGAAAAATTCAGAGTTGTTGTGTCAAAGCGCGACTTGAGTCGACAAGGTGGAAATCGGATCATTGCTCGAAACTTCCATTACCCTCTTCGGTGTCAATCTTTCACCGCCATTGGTAAGCGTTTTCAGCCATATCTTCTAAAAGTACGTGAGCCTCGGCCATAGATTTTCCCATGAATGTTCCTCCGAGGTCGCATCCACTAAAGTGCGTGTAGAAGCACTCAAACCACCATAAAACGTATGCACCAAGCCAATCAGAATGCCGTGATGAGGGCATCTTGAAGTAATTCTTTATATCGCTCCCACGCCTCGTGGAGCGATTCCATATCGAATCGAGCAAAAGTAGTTATCTCGTTTCTCAAACGCGCTGCCTTAGCCGGTGGGAAAAATTTTGCAAGGAAGGCTTGCACTAACCTCTCCCAAGTTGTAATCGACCCGCGGTAAAGAATTCAACCAAAACTTTGCTTTGTCCCTCAAAGAAAAAGGGAAAAGCCTCAATCGGATGGCATCGTCGGTGACGCCATTTGTTTTAAAGGTGTCGCATATCTCAAGAAACGAAGCAATGTGGGCATTCGGTCGTCTTTCGGCAATCCACGTAATGGGCTCGCCCGCACCATCCGAATAATGGCGGGCTTGATCTCAAAGTTATTTGCTTGGATGGTGGGACGCCGAATTCGAAAAATTTGCATTAACTTGCGGCATGGCATAGTCTCGAAGAGCGAGTTCGGTTGAACTTGCCGCACTTGGTTGTCTCCTCCTTGGATTTCAATATTTTCGGCCATGTTGACCGTCGTCTTGACTCTCTTTTCTCCTTTTTATTCTTTCGTAGAGTGCGCTCGAGCTCGGTGTCCAAAGGTAGTAAGCCTTCGTACACGAGTCTTCTCATGCACTACACAAAGGTCTGAAAAGGAAAACAAATAGACAAAATTAAATACGCAAAAATAAAAATAAAAATAAAACGTTCAAATTAAGACTGGAAATACTTAAGTCGATATTAGAAAAAATTCAATCCCCGGCAACGGCGCCAAAAACTTGTTGCGATATTTCCTACACGCAAGTGCACGTCATCGTATACAAGTAATAAAGTGATAAGTAGAGTATCGTTCCCACGAGGATTGAATTTCTAACTACCGACGTTTTCGTACTCCAATTTTATTTGAACAATCGAAATTGATATTAGGATTAATATCTAAACGAATTAATAAAAGACTACCAGAAAACAATAGCTTGAATAAAAGGAATCAAATGATAAATAAGTCTAGAGTTCTGAATCCACCTTAATTTATCCGAATTTAATCTTAATTATCCGTAATAATTAATTTTCCCAATTTATTGAAGGCGGAGATTGCTAATATATTCTACCGCCTCTCCCGAGGTCAATAGATTTATCCAACGGCGACTAACGCACTCTATCCCTAGGTGAATTATCTCGTCGCTAGGCAAAAAGCATGAAATCTCCTAAAGGCCACGTAGTTCCTATGAGTATATTCCTATCTCACAGAATAAAACGGTCCTCACCAATAGGTCCTCACCAAATCTCCTCTCCCGATTCGAAGTGAATGATTAAATCAATACAACTATTGGCCAGATAATTGCAAGCATTAAACGTAATTGGGAAAACTCAATAAAAAGGTAATAAAGTGGATAATCTCAATCAATTCGTCAAAATAAAGGTTTCATCAAAACCCTAGATTAGGCCTTTAGCCTGACATACTAAAAACTAAAAATACAGAAATAATAAACAAAAACATAAAATTCAAACGCAGATGAAGTTCGGATTCCTCCGTTCTTCAGCTCCCGCCTGCTGCCCTTGAATTCTTCTGCTTTCCTCCTCTTCTCTATCTCCAAGCTTAAGCTCCTAGGTTTTGCTTCAATGATTCCCCAGATAATTAAATTAGGGTCTTAAGCCCCATTTATAGCTCAGCAATCTTCACAAATCGCGTCCGTGTTAATCGGTTGAAAACTGGCTTCGAAACGGCCCAAAATCCGCGCAGACGTACCAAACCCGCTAAGTGTGCCGCGGCTCACTGAACCTGTGCCGCGGCACAACGCCAAAATCAGAAAACCTGGGCGTAATTAAATCCTTCTGTGCCGCGGCTCACCTGGGCTGTGCCGCGGCACAGAGTACAGCCTACTCTGCCCTTCGGGTGGTGTCTTCCTTTGCCGCGGCTCAGCTTCCTTGTGCCGCGGCTCATAGTCCAGTTTAGCCGTTTTCGCCCGTTTTGCCTCGTTTAAGCTTCCGGACTTCAATTTCCTGTCAATCAAACAAAATTAAGGCATTAAAAGCTCATTTAGATGATTTCACACTCCAAAATACCACCAAATAATAATAAATAAGCGTATAAAAATACGCCTAACACTAGGTTGGCCATCAGGCAGTCATAATCTTCATCATCATCAGAAAAGAATCTGCTGCTTGATTCTACATGCTCCTGATCTTCTCCGATGAGGGCCTTCCTTCTGTCTTCTTTTCTGCCCACCTCCTTCTTGCTCTCGTCCTTCTTAAGCTCAGGACAGTCGATTTGGATGTGTCCTGTCTTGTGACAATTGTAGCACTCCACCTTCTAGCTTCCGGCTTTCTGGTTCCTTCTGGGATTCTCCTTATAATTGTTCTTGTATTTGGAGTAATTCTTTCTGAAGTTGCTGAACCTTTGCATAATGAACGCCATTTCTTCCTCAAAATCTAATGGATTTGGAGACTTTACATCAGATAAGCTCTTGGCGGGGGACTCGGCTGCAAAGGCTATTCCCTTCTCTGCAGGCTCAGTTGAGGATGAACTTGGAAGCTCGAACTCATAAGCCTTCAGATCAGAGAACAGCTCTTGGATCTTTATTTTATTAAAATCCTTGGACTCTCTCATGGCCACTGCCTTCATACTCCATTTAGGATTGAGAGATCTTAGTACCTTCAACGCCATTTCCCTGTTGCCATAAGATTTGCCGAGGGAATTGATCTCGTTGATGATTTCAGTGAACATTGTGTCCACTTGGTCTATAGATTCGCCATTCTTCGTTTTGAAGTTGTCAAACTTTTGAGTAGCGATTGACAACTTATTCTCTTTGATTAACTCCGTTCCCTCACACATTAAGGCTAATGTGTCCCAGATTTCTTTGGCATTCTTGCAGTTCTTGATTTTGACCATGGTGGATTTGTCAAGAGTTTGATATAGCACATCTCTGGCCCGGTTATCAAGATTGGCCAGCTTTCTTTCTTCGGGAGTCAGATCTATCCTCTTCTTTGGGATCTTCTCTGGCTTCCCTGTTGCGATTTCTTCTGCAGTGTTGTCCTTCTCGAAGATGAATGGACCGTCCTCTATGATGCACCACATGTAATCATGGATTGAAGATAAGTGTGCCTGCATCCTTATCTTCCAAAGATCATACTCGTCAACTGAAAACACAGGTAGTCTAGAATGCATGTGTTCCATTATAGAATGAGAGTAAAAGATATATCTCAGATATAGATCTGGTTCGTGAAATAAATGAACCAACCGCTCCGATACCACTTGTAGGTCACAAGTCGTCCAGGAATAAGTCTAGAGGGGGGGGGGGGGTGAATAGACTTATTGAAACTCTTAAACTCTTTTTCTCAAAGAGTAAGTTTCTCCAGCTGATAGATAAAAAAATGACTTGGAGTCGTTTGTTCTTAATACGTGCGGAAGTCAGCTGATGACGAATATAAAACAACTAATGAAACACTTAACAATGAATGCAGCAGTTAGAGTATGATGCTATAAAACAGTAAAGTATGCAGACAATTATAGTGGTCTCAGAGGTGGGGTAATCCTCTACTACTCCACTTTTCTCCAAACCAGTTGGAGATGAATTCACTATAATGTTCAACCAGTGATAAATATTACAGTGATTCAACCAAACTACAACAGCTTCCAACCAGTGGAAATCCGTGCCGTTGTAACACACTTGACTGCCTTGAACCTCTTGATCCTCGATCCTTGGATGCCTTTACAGTCTCTAACTTCAACCAGTGAAGTACCCCAAACTCAGGATTTAAGACACGAGTTTTTGTCTTCTCCAACTAAGAGCTTCTTCAAGTATGAACTATTTAGAACCGCTCTTTTCACGATGCTGTATTTCGCTTTTAGATTGCTTGAATGCTTTAATAGCTTGAAAGTATGTTCGCACCGGTAGTTGCTCAACTTCAAATCTTCGGATATATATAGGTGTTTATCCTTGAGCATTTCTTCATAGCCGTTCCAAATATGTAACAAATCAGTCCATTGGAGGGAGACTTCTTTGTTTATTCTTTTCTGAACGTTGCAAGGCTGGATTCCCATATTTTAATCTATCTTCCGACCGTTGTGAAGACTTTGCATGTGAAGCGCCGAATCTTTTGAATATAATACGATTAAAGTCTTCAAGGTGGGTCTGGATGAATTATTTAATTCATATCCTTTGCGGGAATCTCTCCA
Organism: Orobanche coerulescens; assembly: GCA_033398695.1. Classification (NCBI taxonomy): domain Eukaryota; kingdom Viridiplantae; phylum Streptophyta; class Magnoliopsida; order Lamiales; family Orobanchaceae; genus Orobanche; species Orobanche coerulescens. Next base: position 135,404,754 of record CM065816.1, on the reverse strand, counting down.
ATTTGTCTTTTCACGTTGCATGTGACTTTCCGTAATACTTGACTTTTCAACGCATGCTGACGTGGACTTGGACTACTTGGCTGATCTCAAGTAGGCTGATGTAAGGTTAACTTCTCTGCAATTCTGGACCTCTCTGATGTTCACTGTTTAGAACTCGCCTGATCAGATGACTTGTCTGAGGTAACTTGACTGCAGTCTGGTCAAACATCCCTGATGATTTTTGTTGACCAGAACTTCTCTGACTCGACTCGGCTGTACCTCTCTGATGAACTCCGCTGATCTCTAGTACTTAGCCGATTTGTAGCCTAACTTATTTTGGCCTACAGAAGATACTCATTTGGTTCTTCTTTACATTTTGCCAAGTTTTACACTTAACATAAATTGGCCTATGGAAGATACTCATTTGGTTCTTCCTTACATTTTTGCCAAGTAATAAACATTTGAATTTATATTAATGACATCATCAAAATCTAACAAGTATTCCTAACAACGCGAATACTCCGACCTAACCATGCTTTCGACGAGCTTCACTAAATTTGATAGATTAAAAAAAATTATTAGTAGATTTTCCTCGATGTTGTAATGCCCGAATAAATGGTGTATTTACCTTGTACTCAACCTTGTATTATTTCGACTTCGTGATGTTATAAATCGTAGATTGGTTTCCCGTATTTGTGCCCTTATGTTTTTATATCTTTAAGCATTGCATGCATGATTTTGCACGTACTAACGTACGTTAACAGACGTTCATAACGTACGCTAAGGATTCAGTGTTACGTACGTTATCTAATGTCCTTAACGTACGTAAGCTAAGTCAACTTGGGTTCGGATAAGGGTCGGCTTGTGGGGGCCGAAGTGAGGGCCGGGGAAGATTCGTGTGATTCCCGCATGAACCTGGACATAGGCGTTACGTACGCTATGGTACATGTGTTACGTACGCTATAGACATGAGTATTACGTACGTAAAACCCGCGTGACTACGTACGTAAAGGAATGGCGAAATCAGTCCAGGGAACTCTGGTCAGGCGATTACGTACGTTAAGGCTAGGGTATAACGTACGTTAAGCTTGTTACGTACGTAAGGGGTTATTGCATAACGTACGTAATACTTAGAAATCTATTTATAGAACATGACCCTCACTTCATTTCCCACTTTTGCCTTGGCCGATTTTTGCGTTCTTGAGACTATCCTTCACCTCATATCCCTCATATCATCAATTGCCTCCGAATTTGGGAAGCTTAGGCCGGGTGAGTTGGTGATCAAGCTTCCGGTGAAGAGTTTATTGAAGATTTTCTTATTCTTTCATCTCTTAAGGTATGTTACGATTCACCAAGCTAGAGTTTACATTCTTAAACTATACTTTGAGCTTGTTTTGGAAATATTTGGACTAGATAATGATCTTTTGAGTCCAAAGACCATGCTTTGTAGTTTAGAACCCGATTATACCTTATCTTTCTTTCATTACGTAGAGTCTTGATTTAGCCTCGGTGGATGAAACCTTAACTTGTAGCATCCTTAATTCATGGGAGTAATAAGCATGATTTCGCTTATACTCTCCGATTCCTTTTATGTTTCCATTGGAGAAATTCATATATGTTAGAAGAAATTGTTATGACAATGTCCTCCATGTTCTTGAGGTAATACATATATGTATCGACTAGGTCCTTGAACTTAAACCGAATCACCGTAGTGTCGTTTTCCTTGCGAAATATTTAAGCATGCTTGTCGTCTTGAGTAATATTTGGGGTCGAATCAACTTGGCCCATCATATGGGGATTTGACATTCATTTCCTTATTTAACACAAAACCCTCAACACCTTGTGAAACAATGAACTTTTAAACAACGGTACTTCATTTTCGAAACGATCGTTCAGCCCTTATAGAGTACCTTATCGTTCTCGGTTTAGTTCTTACTTAGTGTTCTAACCGTAAACCAACCTAGTGTCACTACTTTACGATCTTAATATTAGTATTCGGTGAGCGTATGTTAGTGCCGAGTGGTATGTTAAGTTCCTTGTATCTCTTTTTGAACAAGGTGCGAGCCTTGCATAGGGGTCGATCGTGGGGCGGTGACATACGGACGCGTGACGTTTGTCGGAGTATTACATTCTTGCCATTTCCGAGGCAAGTATCATATGTCGAGTTCGATTTATATTGAAACGTGGATCATGCTTGTGGTTTTATTCATATTGTTGAATATGAGATGTATTTCTGAAATTCTCGTGATATTCGTTGTTAATCGTTCGTATTGATGAACGTATTGAAGTGCATATGTGTATGCACAGTTGATTGATTTATGGTTTAAATGATCCGAGGGGATCATGAGGATCTATGCCGAGGGCGCTCGGATCGAATGTCCACCATGCGTTGGTCCGACGGATCATCATGGGGATCTATGCGCCGAGGGCGCCGGATCGTTGGACGGGTTTTCCACCATGTGTTGGTCCGACGGGATCATCATGGGGATCTATACCAAGGGCGCGGATCGCCGGATTACCTCGTATTATGTTGATGGAATCGTGAGGATTCGCATCGTTGATTCCGGCGACGGAAGTCCGCTTTTGCTTGTTTATGATGTATTGACGATTATGAATTATGATACTTGTACTAGCATTGTTTTGCTAACCCCTTCGGGGTGGACATTGTTTTGATGTTCGTAGCCGAGAGCGGGAAGGCAACCACGATGCATCGGTGACGATGACATGGCTCAGTGATGTGGTTGATGTGATTGTTATTATGATGTGTTTCCTTGGTCTACTTAGTACTCGAGTACGTCTGATTTAATAAGTGTCATCTTCGATATGGTTGTAAAAGTTTAACTCTTTGGATCAGTTGAATAAGTTCTATGTTTGAAATTCATTTGTACAGTTGGATTATATTCATTTTTCTTTTAATCACCGTAAATCCTTACTTAAAGGGTTTACGGCTACGTAATTATTCGAACATCTCGGGGTGTTACGTAATATGGTATCGGAGCTAAGATTCATGGATGTCTTGGCAATGGGTTAGTTGGGTCTCATTTACGTTATTTGATTTTTGGTCGCTCGTAACATCACCGCCGAGCCAAGATCGTGTGGACCGTGGTTGTAAGCTTCCTAATCTCAAATACTACCGTTTTATTTAATTCATGTTTTGTGAGCATTGATGGATGTATTTTTAGAAAGTTTGCCCTGGATATTGAATATTTATGTTTACAGTATGTTGAGAGGAGGTCGTGGACGCGGACGCGGTCGTGGACGCGGACGTGGAAATGCGAGACAAGAAGAGTCGGTATCTACCCCAGAGATAACCGCTAGTCGAACGGATTCCCATTCCGGGGGACAGCAGGGATCGGCAAATAATAATGCAGATCCTAACGTGCCGGGAGTGCTTCAGCAGGTGGTTGCCCAGATAAACCAGTTTGCTCAAGTTGTGGATCGCATGCAGACGGCGATGGGACAACAGCATAACGTGGATAATCGAGGAGATAGATGGCTTACCGAGGTGATCAAATTTCATCCTCCGAAATTTGATGGTTCGGCTGAGACGCTTTCTTGGGATCACTAGCTGAAGGAGTTGGAGAAGATTTTTGCAGGGATTAACTGTCCCAACGACAGAAAGGTTCCGGTCGCCCAGTATCTTCTGACAGGGGATGCTTTCGACTGGTGGGAGGCCATTCGACCGGAGGAGCACAATGTTGACTGGACGGAATTCAAGTTGATGATGGAGGCGCAGTATTGTCCTCGCCCAGTTAGAGAAGCCCGAGTTCGGGAGTTTTTCTCACCACAAGATTCGGGAACATCTGTGACGGACGTGATTAAGACTTTTAATCACCAGCTAACTTATGTGCGCCACTTGGTCAGGACCGAGGCGGAGAAGATTTTTCATTTTGACATGCGAATGAAGCCGGAAATTCAGCAAAGATATGTCCGGATTTGAATGTACCACCTTGCGACAAGATCGGGACAAGGCGTTAGCCTATGATATGAAAGAGGCAGCAGAGAGAAATCGACGGAAGCAAAGAAACAGAAGGTGTCCGGCAACTTCACGGAGGATAAGAGCAGAGGGCCTCGCAGGGGTCGATCCTCTTTTCATTCATACAGAGACCTCCGCATCCTTCTCGAGGTGGAAAGAAGTTCCGGGCAGCACCAAGCTGTTTGCATAGGGAAGAAGTGCTATAACTGTGGCAAGGCGGGACATGTTCGACGTGATTGTTTCGCGCCTGCTGTGACTCCGTTTCGAGTGTGGACAGGAAGGACATCGTGCAACATTTTGTGGGAATGCGACCTATCTTTTGGTACTCGTGATCTACCTCCATCCCGAGGGAGACGAGTGTGAACCAGACACAGCAGAGTGGATTTCAGCAGCAGAATGCTGGGAAGAGAGAGGCATCCAGTGCTGGGTCCGTTCCTCCGCGCCTGTACGAAATGAGGAAATCTGAGGATCAGAACACAACTGTTGCATCAGGTACGATTCAGATCCTTTTGCAACCAGTTAGTGTCTTGTTCGATTCAGGAGCCACGCATTCTTTTATATCTTTGAACTGTGTTAATCGTTTGAAAATCTCGTGCTTGTATAATCGTGAACCTTATGTTGTGGGATTACCGAATGAGAGAAAATTGTGGGAACCCTAGAAGCTAGGGATTTCCAAAGATCTATAGAAGGAAGAGATTGGCCATCGAATCTTATTGTAGTTGACATCTACGGTGATGATTTAATTCTCGGGATGATTGGCTCAACTGTTATGTAGTCATTGAATTACCGAGAGAGTCATTTCCATCATTGCTAATGACGGATCTCGAACACTTATTCCGAGGATGGAGACCGAAGCTCGGGAAAATTGATCAAGGCAATGAAAGCCGTGGAAATTATCAAGCGGGATGTCAAGGACTTTGGTGCTATGCCATGAGGAAAGAGGAAGGAGTAGAGCTCTCGTCTATTTCAGCTTGTGAATGAGTTCTCGATGTATTTCTGACGAACTACTCGGGTTACCTCCGCAAAGGGGAGTGGAATTCACTATCGAATTAGAGCCTCGGAGCAGCCTCCTATTTCCAGAGCACCATACCGCATGGCGCCAACCGAGATGTATGAACTCAAGAAACAATCGGAGGAATTGTTACGTAAGAGCTATATCCAACCTAGCGTTTCTCCTTGGGGAGCGCCTGTTCTCTTTGTCCTAAGAAAGACGGATCCTCCGATCGTGTATTGATTACAGTGGAGCTCAACAAGATGACGATCAAGAATAAGTATCCTATACCTCGGATCGACGACTTGTTTGATCAACCGCAAGGGGCAAGGGTATTCTCGAAGATTGACTTGCGATCGATACCACCTTGAGGATTAAGGAATCGGATATACCGAAATCGCTTTCGATCCCTGACGGGCATTATGAATTCATAGTGATGCCGCTTGACTTACCAATGCTCCCGCAGATTCATGCAATTGATGAATCGGGTATTCTTGGAATACTTGGATAAATTTGTGGTCGTCTTCATTGATGACATCCCGATATATTCAAGAACGCAGAGGAGCATGCCGAGCATTTGCGTGTGGTTTTGAGCACCTTGAGGAAGGAACAACCGTATGCAAAATTTTCAAAATGCGAGTTCGCTTAAGGAAGTAACCTTCCTTGGGCATGTGATATCACCGACGGAGTTCGTGGACCCAAGAAAGTCGAAGCAATCTTGGATTGGGAAGCTCCTAAAACGTGAAGGAAGTACGAAGCTTCTTAGGTCTTGGCGGATATTATCGCCGCTTTGTAGAAGGATTTTCCAAAATTGCTCGTCCCACTCACTCGGTTATTACGTAAAACTCAAAAATTCATGTGGAATGAGAAGTGCCAGTGGTTTTGACGAACTTAAGAGGAGGCCGACGACAAAGACCTATATTAGCACCGCCCGAGGGACCGATGGATTCATGGTATACACGACGCTTGAATCGTGGTCCTGGGTTGTGTATTGATGCGAAGGATAGAGTGATTGCTTATGCTTCTCGGCAATTGAAGCCGTATGAGGTTAATTACCCGACTCATGATCCGGAGTTAGCATGTAGTCTTTGCACCGAAAATTTGGAGACATTATTTGTACGGCACTCATTGTCGATCTTTACCGATCATAAGAGCCTCAAGTACATTTTCACTAAAGAATTAAACATGAGGCGAGAGAAGGTGGTTGGAATTGATCAAGGATTACGACTTGGAGATTCTCTATCATCCGGGAAAGCAAACGTAGTAGCCGATGCCTTGAGCCGAAACTGCTTTCTCTTCGAGTGTTGGAAGCACTTACGTCCCAAACCAAAGATTCAACGAGAACCGATCCGCGAAGGGATCAAGTATGGGCACCAGGAATCCAAGGGCAACTTTATGTGATGGAACCGACTTCATCACTAGTCGAGGAGATCAAGTCTAAACAATTGAACGATTCTCCGATCCTTCGATTATGTGATGAAGTAAAGAAGGGAAAAGCCCCAGGATTCGTGGTACAAGACGATGGAGTTCTCGAGATTTCGAGTCGACTTTGCGTTCCCGAGGATGATGATTTGAGACGGACAATTTTGAAGGAAGCTCATGGCGCGCCTATTCTATTCACCCAGCGGTAGTAAGATGTATAAGGATTTAAAGCAAAACTTCGGTGGGGAATATGAAGAAGGACGAGCGAGCACGTTTCAAGTGTTTAACTTGTCGCCAAGTTAAGATTGAACATCAACGACTGCCGAATGTTAAAACCGCTCCGATCCCTGAATGGAAGTGGGAGGATATCTCGATGGACTTCATCACTAGTATGCCAAGGACTAGGACGGGAATGAACATGATTTGGGTTGTAGTTGATCGACTAACCAAGTCGGCTCATTTCCTGGGAATTAAAGATACATGGGGACCCGAGAGGTTGGCGCGAGTATTTATTGCGGAGATAGTCAGGTTGCATGGAACGCCGAAGACCATTATTTCGGATCGAGATGGTCGCTTCGTGTCGCACTTCTGGAAGGCAGTTCACAGGGCTTTGGGGACCGAGCTAAACTTTAGCACGGCTTATCATCCTCAGACGGACGGTCAGTCCGAAAGGACTATACAAATCGTAGAAGACATGCTTAGAGCTTGTGCTTTGGATTGGTCAACTGATTGGGAAGTCCATTTGCCATTGATTGAATTCACCTACAATAACAGTTGGCATGCTTCTATTAAGATGGCACCGTTTGAAGCTTTGTACGGGAGGAGATGTCGATCACCCCTGTGCTGGGATGATTCTTCGGATTTGATCGGGACGGAACCGGAATTGATAGTTCAGACTCAAGAGAAAATAGCTTTGATTAGAGAAAGACTGTTGACTGCCCAGAGTCGACAGAAGTCTTATGCGGACGTACGTCGTCGCCCTCTGGAGTTCGACATTGGGGATCACATACTATTGAAGGTGTCTCCTACACGGGGAATTTTCCATTTTGGGAGGAAAGGCAAGCTAAGTCCGAGATATATCGGACCGTTTGAGATCCTCGAGAGAGTTGGGGATTTAGCATACAGGTTGGCCTTACCGCCATCGCTGAGTCACGTTCACAACGTGTTTCACGTATCCCAATTGCGGAAGTATGTACCAGATCCCAGTCATATTATTGATTTCGACGAGATCGAGATAGCTAATGACGGCACCTTCGAAGAGAGACCAATAAAGATACTCGAGAGTCGAGTCAAGCAGTTGAGGAATAAACCGATCGCCTTGGTAAAAGTTCAGTGGTCTCGACATTGAGTCGAAGAAGCAACTTGGGAGACGGAGGAGAGTATGAAGTCGAGATACCCGGAATTATTTTCGTCTTAAGTTTCGGGCCGAAACTTATTTTTAGAGGGGTAGTATGTAATGCCCGAATAAATGGTGTATTTACCTTGTACTCAACCTTGTATTATTTCGACTTCGTGATGTTATAAATCGTAGATTGGTTTCCAGTATTTGTGCCCTTATCTTTTTATATCTCTAAGCATTGCATGCATGATTTTGCACGTACTAACGACGTTAATGCACGCTCATAACGACGCTAAGGATTCAAGTGTTACGACGTTATCTAATGTCCTTAACGTACGTAAGCTAAGTCAACTTGGGTTCGGATAAGGGTCGGCTTGTGGGGGCCGAAGTGAGGGCCGGGGAAGATTCGTGTGATTCCCGCATGAACCTGGACATAGGCGTTACGTACGCTATGGTACATGTGTTACGACGCTATAGACATGAGTATTACGCACGTAAAACCCGCGTGACTACGCACGTAAAGGAATGGCGAAATCACCAGGAACTCGTCAGGCGATTACGTACGTTAAGGCTAGGGTATAACGTACGTTAAGCTTGTTACGTACGTAAGGGGTTATTGCATAACGCACGTAATACTTAGAAATCTATTTATAGAACATGACCCTCACTTCATTTCCCACTTTTGCCTTGGCCGATTTTTGCGTTCTTGAGACTATCCTTCACCTCATATCCCTCATATCATCAATTGCCTCCGAATTTGGGAAGCTTAGGCCGGGTGAGTTGGTGATCAAGCTTCCGGTGAAGAGTTTATTGAAGATTTTCTTATTCTTTCATCTCTTAAGGTATGTGACGATTCACCAAGCTAGAGTTTACATTCTTAAACTATACTTTGAGCTTGTTTTGGAAATATTTGGACTAGATAATGATCTTTTGAGTCCAAAGACCATGCTTTGTAGTTTAGAACCCGATTATACCTTATCTTTCTTTCATTACGTAGAGTCTTGATTTAGCCTCGGTGGATGAAACCTTAACTTGTAGCATCCTTAATTCATGGGAGTAATAAGCATGATTTCGTTATACTCTCCGATTCCTTTTATGTTTCCATTGGAGAAATTCATATATGTTAGAAGAAATTGTTATGACAATGTCCTCCATGTTCTTGAGGTAATACATATATGTATCGACTAGGTCCTTGAACTTAAACCGAATCACCGTAGTGTCGCTTTTCCTTGCGAAATATTTAAGCATGCTTGTCGCCTTGAGTAATATTGGGGTCGAATCATCTTGGCCGATCATATGGGGATTTGACATTCATTTCCTTATTTAACACAAAACCCTCAACACCTTGTGAAACAATGAACTTTTAAACAACGGTACTTCATTTTCAAACGATCGTTCAGCCCTTATAGAGTACCTTATCGCTTCTCGGTTTAGTTCTTACTTAGTGTTCTAACCGTAAACCAACCTAGTGTCACTACTTTACGATCTTAATATTAGTATTCGGTGAGCGTATGTTAGTGCCGAGTGGTATGTTAAGTTCCTTGTATCTCTTTTGAACAAGGTGCGAGCCTTGCATAGGGGTCGATCGTGGGGCGGTGACATACGGACGCGTGACGTTTGTCGGAGTATTACATTCTTGCCATTTCCGAGGCAAGTATCATATGTCGAGTTCGATTTATATTGAAACGTGGATCATGCTTGTGGTTTTATTCATATTGTTGAATATGAGATGTATTTCTGAAATTCTCGTGATATTCGTTGTTAATCGTTCGTATTGATGAACGTATTGAAGTGCATATGTGTATGCACAGTTGATTGATTTATGGTTTAAATGATCCGAGGGGATCATGAGGATCTATGCTGAGGGCGCTGGATCGAATGTCCACCATGCGTTGGTCCGACGGGATCATCATGGGGATCTATGCTGAGGGCGCTGGATCGTTGGACGGGTTTTCCACCATGTGTTGGTCCGACGGATCATCATGGGGATCTATACCAAGGGCGCCGGATCGCTGGATTACCTCAGTATTATGTTGATGGAATCGTGAGGATTCGCATCGTTGATTCCGGCGACGGAAGTCCGCTTTTGCTTGTTTATGATGTATTGACGATTATGAATTATGATACTTGTACTAGCATTGTTTTGCTAACCCCTTCGGGGTGGACATTGTTTTGATGTTCGTAGCCGAGGAGCGGAAGGCAACCACGATGCGAACGGTGACGATGAAATGGCTCAGTGATGTGGTTGATGTTATTGTTATTATGATGTGTTTCCTTGGTCTACTTAGTACTCGAGTACGTCTGATTTAATAAGTGTCATATTCGATATGGTTGTAAAAGTTTAACTCTTTGGATCAGTTGAATAAGTTCTATGTTTGAAATTCAGTTGTACAGTTGGATTATATTCATTTTTCTTTTAATCAGCCTGGTAAATCCTTACTTAAAGGGTTTACGGCGCTGTAATTATTCCGAACATCTCGGGGTGTTACAGATGTAGTATATCTTTCCATATTTAGATCAAATGTTTTGAGATTGTGAGTAACCAAATTTGAAACACAATTTTTTTACTAAATTGAAAAGAAATCCAGCAAATTATGTGTGACAGCCTTAAGTGAATTCGAACGAAAACCTGTAAATGATGTTCTGTCTGCCAACGGAATGTGCAAGCACCGTATATCAAAAATCCTTCACCGAATAACTAATTAGAGACTAATATTTCAGCAAAGAAATAAATTAGATAACCATCATACAGAACATACAGTTGCAGGATAATTAAAACTTTGTAAAAGTAAGTAAACTTTTGAAAAATATTACGTATAAAAAAGAGCCGGAGGAACTAAAAGGTTTTTTACCAGGCGTCATTTCCACATTTTGCTTATAAATACCAGATGCAGCTATTAGACATATCAACTGATAGGTTAAGAAACATACCATGGCTCTGTTGGATGTAGATCCACCGATTTTACTCTTTCTGATCGCAGCGAGTTTCCTCCGATACAAGAAACCCGTAGGATGACAATATCAGCAAAATTACACCAAATATTACAAAGAAAGAAAAGGCCGTAAAATTCTTCAAATTAAGGCCGACACGTAAATGATAACGATCCAAGACATTTATCGATAATTGTGCAAGCCTAAAAGTGCTTGCTCAAAAGAAAACATGTATGAAAACGGGAGTGGAATCGAAATTGAAGAACTACAAACCCATCACCGAGAGCGATTCGAAACCATTAACAAGAGTAAACAAAAATCCCACTAGATAATTGAAATCGATACCAAAATAAAACCCAGCAATAGAGCAAAGAACCTCTATCTCTGACCATGAACAGCAAACCTAGGCTGCTACTTTAACCATGGTAGAAGCCGTGAGGCCAGAATTACCCGGCGAAGAGCACTACGCAAGAAGAAGACTCCTGAGCCGATTGAGAAGGCCCGAATCTGCCTTGAGAAGCATGGCCCAAGGCTTGAACCAGTAGCCAGACTCGGAACACGACTCAGCGAGAAGGATAAGGGCGCACTGGAAATCGGCCATGGAAGAAGGAGTGCCTAGTCTGGTCGCCGCAGTAAGTACAGTCGCGACAAACCCCATCAATCTGCAACTCGTCCATGGCGGAAAGGTTGGCTAGTTCTGGATCTATGGCGTAGAAACGAGAAGAACAAAATTTCCTCCTAATAATATCAAAATAAGAACCAGGATCTGGACGAAATTAGTTAAAACATAGGAAAACTAAAAAGGATAAGGTGTGGCAGGATCGCTGGCAACAAATGTACGGCCGAGGAGGGATCCCCTTTTTTTTGGCTGAGTGTGTGTAAATAGCACCTTTGGTGTGTGTATAGAAAGATGCTATAACTTATGACTTATTTCAGGGAATGAGAGATAGAGAGAGGATAGGTTATAGGGGAGAAAAAGGGGTACGGTGAGAATAGAAAGAGTGAGAGAGAGAGAGAACTGAGTCACCGAGAGAGAATAAAGAAAAAAAAAGAGAAAGAAACAGTGGCTATTATTTTAACTTGAAAGTTTATGACTGTCTAAGACTGTCACGACACTTGTGACAGTCATTAACAGTCACAAATATTAGATTTATCACTGTTTGGTCATTGTGACTGTTATTGACAGTCATAAAGTTGTGACTGTCAATGACAGTCACAAATTGAAGGAGTTTCAATGTCATAAAATCCTGTTTTTGGTGTAGTGTAAGTTAAGTGATGAAAGGATCTCGTGGTGGATCAGACTCAAATCAAGTGGCTCCTGACCACGGAGCGCGTCGACAAGTGATTGTCGGGAACGCATACTAAGTATATACTTGATTTGGAAGAGATATGAAGCTTTTGCGTGTAAAACTAAGGGTTTATAGTAATGTACTCTTGTGAGACTAAGATATTCCGCTAAATCCAAAGTTAAGAATGGAAGGATCTTGGGGATGTAATACCCCGATTTTTCGGATATATTTTTCGTTTATATGTTGGATATCGTTGATGGATATTTATGCTTGAGAACATTGTGAACGTTTGATAATGTTATTGAATGCGTATATGTATTCATTGTGTCGTATGTTCGATTGGTATGTTGAGATATTGGTTGAGGATAGCTGAATATGGCTAGGCACAGCAACGATAGCGCACGCTATAAGTGTTTTCATTAGCGCATGCTACTGGGAACAGGTAGCGCACGCTACAAAGTATTGATAGCGTACGCTAAGAGGTTCGGTTACGTACGCTAAGGAGGACCCCTAACGTACGTAACGACTTGCTGGGTTAGTTCCGGAAGGTGGCCGACAGGTAGGCCCAGGTTGATTTTTATAATCAGTTAGCGCACGCTAACTCATGTTGGTTAGCGCACGCTAACATCAGATCGCCAATAATGGAATCTTAGCTTTCGGCGGGTGGACCCGGCCATGTTCAACGCGTGTCCAGATAAGGTCAGCGAGTGTTTGTCGTGTAGAGCTAGCGCACGCTAAAACCGTATGATTAGCGCACGCTAATTCCAGATCGGTCAAAGGAATCCCGGTAATCGTGGATGCTTTCGGCATGTGGGGGCACGATACTGTAGCAAGTCAACTTCGGATAGCGCACGCTAAGGTAAATGACTTGCGTACGCTAGGCAGGATGTTTTACGTACGTTAATGCATGGGCATTACGTGCGTAAGCTAGTTTACGAAGCGAGGCAGTAGCCTCTGGGCTTCGATAGCGCACGCTAACAAAGTCAGTTAGCGCACGCTAAACATGAGATGTTAGCGCACGCTAATAATGAACATTATAAAAGGAGGACAGACGGGTATTGTGAGGCATTTCGTCCATTCTTCTTCCTTCAGTCGGGAGAGAGAGAGAGTTGGGAGTTATTTGGGATTCCCAAACACTGTATAATGATAATCTTTAACAACATTAGATTGAGAGCTTGGATTCAAGCCTTGTCCTTCAAGTTGTTCATGATTCTTTGGATGGAGTTCTAGTGTTCTTCTTTTTGGTTCGTCTAAACCAGGTTGATTAACCAATAGGTATAATCGTTTTGCCGCGGTGAAAAGTCGTAGATTCCGTCCAGTCAGGGCTGAAGAGCTCGTAGACGAGGGCGATGAGTTCAGTGTTGGTTTTGTCGTGTTGGTATCCAGGCAAGTGTTTACTTGTTCGGTTGTAATGTTTTGATGAGTAATTCCATTTACATTTCATAAGTATTTTATGTTGTATTGCATATTGACGAATGTTCAGTGATGTTCTATAAGGATCAGAATGCACAGTTGATGATTGTTGAGATACTTGGACAATCTTGGGAAGATTGTAGTATTCGGATATTGTTGATGTCATTTTGGATATTCTTGGTCTGTGGTATGCATTTCGGAAGGATGTCCGAATAGAGGTATGTTTTATGGTAATCGTACATAGAGGATTATGTACGAGAAAGTATTCGGTATTGAGGTATTATACGGTATTGTTGTGATACTGGGATTTTTATGGTATTATCGTGATATTGGGATTTTGACGAGAATCGTTGGATTACCGGAAGTGGTAAGGTTATCGTTGAGGTTATTATTCTCATGATGCATGGCATGTGAATATTTATGTTTATGTACTTGCGGTTATTTGTCGGGCATTATTGCTGACCCCGTTGTGGGACTTGTTTTTCAGGTATTGAGGACTTTGATGGTAGCGGTCGTGAAGCGAGGATTCCGGACGATACTGGCTATGGCATATTGTTGGGGAATCATGTATTCTGTTTGTGTATATCATTGTCGATGTAGATGTATCTTGGACTATATTTTTATTCGCTGCGTGAGTTCTTTCAAATGGCTTTCGGTTTTATGCCAACTGAGTTTGATTTTGAAAACCGATTCCCTTAATCGAGTTTTTGGCCTTGATTATCTTGACGGTAGTTGGTGTTTTCAAATGATTTTGTGAGTTTTGGAAAATACTACCATCATCGGCCTTTTTGTCGTTTTTGTAAATGGTTTTTAGCCTGGTGGGTTCCGGCGCGGGGCCCACGGCGTGTAATATTCCCGGTTGATTTTGGGGGTGTTACAAATATGGTATCGGAGCCCATGGTTTTGTGATAACCGGGCATGTGTGTTATGTGGCTCTACCAGTGTGGTAGTTGCGTGATTTTTGTGTAGCTGGGTTTCTGGCTATTTTGAACTGTATTATTTTGGTTCTGTGTGATTTTTGAGTACTTTCGTGGTGATGTGTGGGTTTGGGGATTGTTGGTGTTCCCGAGACCGACGAGGCAGGGAGTGAACGCCGGTGCCGTGGTCATGTGCAATGTGCGGCTCCAATCGGGAAGTGAACGCCGGTGCAAGGCACGTGCAATGTGCGGCTTTCGATGTGGAGTGGAACGCCGGTGATACGTGCATGTGACAAGGAGCGGCTCATGCGCTTTAGGTGAGGTGACACACGGCTGCATCCCACAAAACTCGACAGTGCTCTAAACTTGTTGTGGTCTTGGCGGAGACCAATCGTTTTCAAATTGTGATTATTCCTGTTTTGGCATTCTTGTTGTGTCGAGATTTTTGAAATGGTGCCATATGCTAGTATCACGGGAGATCTTAGACTTCACTGACCTGTAAGTATGTTGTTCGGATTATTCGATAATTCTTAGTTATCTTGGTGATTTTGGATTTTCCGTTGAAATGTTTTTTGTGCGAGTGATTGCAAGTTTCGAGGACGAAACTTATTTTTAAGGGGGGTAGAGTGTAATACCCCGATTTTTCGGATATATTTTTCGTTTATATGTTGGATATCGTTGATGGATATTTATGCTTGAGAACGTTCTGAACGTTTGATAATGTTATTGAATGCGTATATGTATTCATTGTGCCGTATGTTCGATTGGTATGTCGAGATATTGGTTGAGGATAGCTGAATATGGCTAGGCACAGCAACGATAGCGCACGCTATAAGTGTTTTCATTAGCGCACGCTACTGGGAACAGGTAGCGCACGCTACGAAGTATTGATAGCGTATGCTAAGAGGTTCGGTTACGTACGCTAAGGAGGACCCCTAACGTACGTAACGACTTGCTGGGTTAGTTCCGGAAGGTGGCCGACAGGTAGGCCCAGGTTGATTTTTATAATCAGTTAGCGCACGCTAACGCATGTTGGTTAG
Source organism: Orobanche coerulescens (assembly GCA_033398695.1). Taxonomy (NCBI): domain Eukaryota; kingdom Viridiplantae; phylum Streptophyta; class Magnoliopsida; order Lamiales; family Orobanchaceae; genus Orobanche; species Orobanche coerulescens. The sequence continues at coordinate 135,389,457 of CM065816.1, read as the reverse complement.
CGCACGCTAACATCAGATCGCCAATAATGGAATCTTAGCTTTCGGCGGGTGGACCCGGCCATGTTCAACGCGTGTCCAGATAAGGTCAACGAGTGTTTGTCGTGTAGAGCTAGCGCACGCTAAAACCGTATGATTAGCGCACGCTAATTCCAGATCGGTCAAAGGAATCCCGGTAATCACGGATGCTTTCGGCATGTGGGGGCACGATACTGTAGCAAGTCAACTTCGGATAGCGCACGCTAAGGTAAATGACTTGCGTACGCTAGGCAGGATGTTTTACGTACGTTAATGCATGGGCATTACGTGCGTAAGCTAGTTTACGAAGCAAGGCAGTAGCCTCTGGGCTTCGATAGCGCACGCTAACAAAGTCAGTTAGCGCACGCTAAGGCAGTAGCGCACGCTAAACATGAGATGTTAGCGCACGCTAATAATGAATATTATAAAAGGAGGACAGACGGGTATTATGAGGCATTTCGTCCATTCTTCTTCCTTCAGTCGGGAGAGAGAGAGAGTTGGGAGTTATTTGGGATTCCCAAACACTGTATAATGATAATCTTTAACAACATTAGATTGAGAGCTTGGATTCAAGCCTTGTCCTTCAAGTTGTTCATGATTCTTTGGATGGAGTTCTAGTGTTCTTCTTTTTGGTTCGTCTAAACCAGGTTGATTAACCAATAGGTATAACCGTTTTGCCGCGGTGAAAAGTCGTAGATTCCGTCCAGTCAGGGCTGAAGAGCTCGTAGACGAGGGCGATGAGTTCAGTGTTGGTTTTGTCATGTTGGTATCCAGGCAAGTGTTTACTTGTTCGGTTGTAATGTTTTGATGAGTAATTCCATTTACATTTCATAAGTATTTTATGTTGTATTGCATATTGACGAATGTTCAGTGATGTTCTATAAGGATTAGAATGCACAGTTGATGATTGTTGGGATACTTGGACAATCTTGGGAAGATTGTAGTATTCAGATATTGTTGATGTCATTTTGGATATTCTTGGTCTGTGGTATGCATTTCAGAAGGATGTCCGAATAGAGGTATGTTTTATGGTAATCGTACATAGAGGATTATGTACGAGAAAGTATTCGGTATTGAGGTATTATACGGTATTGTTGTGATACTGGGATTTTTATGGTATTATCGTGATATTGGGATTTTGACGAGAATCGTTGGATTACCGGAAGTGGTAAGGTTATCGTTGAGGTTATTATTCTCATGATGCATGGCATGTGAATATTTATGTTTATGTACTTGCGGTTATTTGTCGGGCATTATTACTGACCCCGTTGTGGGACTTGTTTTTCAGGTATTGAGGACTTTGATGGTAGAGGTCGTGAAGCGAGGATTCCGGACGATACTGGCTATGGCATATTGTTGGGGAATCGTGTATTCTGTTTGTGTATATCATTGTCGATGTATATGTATCTTGGACTGTATTTTTATTCGCTGCGTGAGTTCTTTCAAATGGCTTTCGGTTTTATGCCAACTGAGTTTGATTTCGAAAACCGATTCCCTTAACCGAGTTTTTGGCCTTGGTTATCTTGACGGTAGTTGGTGTTTTCAAATGATTTTGTGAGGTTTGGAAAATACTACCGTCATCGGCCTTTTTGTCGTTTTTGTAAATGGTTTTTAGCCTGGTGGGTTCCGGCGCGGGGCCCACGGCGTGTAATATTTCCGGTTGATTTTGGGGGTGTTACAGGGGACACTTGATGATGCGTATTCATCAATCGGTTTAAGGCAATCTGAGGGACAGTTTCCCTAAGAGACGATAAAGTAATGCCTATATGATTCTCAATGACTAGTCGAAGTCATAATAAGACTTGACTCACTTAAGTGATGATGCAGTCTTAAGAGAAATGTACGGTAATATGTACTCATGTTTGACTCGATGTACTCATTCGTAATAATACAGTAAAGCCATTATGATGATGGTCTAGGATGCGCTCACGCAGTATCTGTGAATGACAAGAAGCTTGAAGCTTGCTCTATCTCGATAAAAGGACACTTGAAAAATGATACCCGAATCTGCCCAGAATGTGTTGGTCTATCTCCCATATGACCTACAGGGCAGCTCACTTGTTGGAAAATGGTGAAATTGGTACCATTGGAAAGGTTTGTGTCTACTTTCCAAGGAAACCAACCATTTGATCACATCCATCATGTTGAGTGACATATGACTATTGTTGCAAAGTAGGATAGGATATGTCCGGTAATTTGCTGAGTCAACTTCGATAGAGCTTTGTGATCTGCTCAAGTCGATCTAGGTTACGTACTGTATGTAAATGAAAAGCTATGGGTCTCTAGTTTTCATATGTTCTTACAATTTCGTTGATACCTATTGAATCGAAGAAGTTATGAGTGATTTAGTGCATGGAGGTCAAGACTTTAGAAAACTTGATAAGTCTTTAGTGACTCTGCACTATGGATGTGTCACGCTCTTTTTGTCCTTAGACCAAGGTTTGTTTTTCCCATTGGGTTTTCACTTGGTAAGGTTTTTAATGAGGCGACCTATGAGAACATCCATAGAATGATGCGTTGTACTTCTGTTCAACTTAGACCAAGAGGTATTTTTCCCACTGGGTTTTCCCTTGGCATAGTTGTGAGGGCAACTTGGCATCTGACTCCTATGATTTGAGGTACTCATCAGGGGGAGTCGTTGTGTATACATCAGGGGGAGCATACATGACATGTTATGTTGGTGCTTGGAATAGATTTTTACGAAGGCAAAATCTTCTGCACCATTGTTGTATTAGTGCTCGACACAGGGGGAGTATTCTGGGAATTATTATTCCCATGATGTGTCTTACCTAATACTGGTTGTAGATATATAGATGGAAGGTTCTAGATCCTTCTAGATGTAGTAGGGTCCTATTAGATGTCTTACCTTATCTAGGAATCCTATGTATGGAAGGACTCATTGTAATGCCTATATAAAGGCCCCTCTACCAGTATTATGAATATAATTGATTGACTCGTATTTACAGTTTTTTACTTTCTCCTGAAACAAATCATATATTTTTTTAAGATTTTTTTTAAAAAAAAAGTAAATCGTGAACCACCGATTCCAGTCCGGTGCGGAACCGGCAGTTCACAGTTCAAAACCGAACCGCAAATAGCTATAAGGTGGTTCGATTTCGAGTCTAGATTTTGGTCACCTGAAAAATTGATGGTTTGAATCGTTGAACGCCTCTAAATCAAGTGTATTTTCATTTTTAATCATACGCCACAACAAAAATCCATACTTCCTTCCCCTCGTGGGAAATTTAATATTTGAGCAAAAAAAATATTCTTTTAGATACCATATTATTAAACTTTACATAATTAAATAAATATTTTACCTTGAAGTATTCACCACAAATTCACTATTAATACCTTTTATATTTTAATGGCCACACATATTAATCATCAATTATTATACAATTTACTCATCTAAGATTTAAATTCCAAATACTTAATCAACAACATTTTGCATATAGTATGCTTTATGTCACATCATCTACATCTCTTCTCTCTTTATATTTAAACATTTACAACTACTTTCATCTCTCTTCTTTTTGTATTTCAAAAAAATAACCACTTTCATTCTTCCTCTTTTTATATTTAAATAATACAACTAAAGACTATCACTACCAATATTCAGACTTTAGCCGACAGCAAAAAATCGTCGGTTAAAGTCAAAAATCGTCGGCTAAAGTCGCCAGTTGTTGGCTAAAAGTCGGTCGGCTGAGGTCGGTCGGCTAAACTTTAGCCGACGACAAAGATAAAAGGTCGTCAGCTAAAGTTACACTTTAACCGACGGCGTCAATATTGTCGGCTTAAGTCCTTATCTTTTAGCCGATAATAGATTTGTTGTCGGCAAAAGTTTCTCTCTTATAGCCGACGACACCGATGTTGTTGGCTTAATGCTACATATTTTAGGCGACGACCCAACTATTGTCGGCTAAAGTGTTTTTATTTTTTTTAAATAAAAACTTTAGCCGACGGTTTGTGCAAATGCCGTCGGCTAAAGTCCCTTAAAAAATATATATTCAGATTTTGGGATCCCCAAACCTGTTCAGATAACCTGTTATTCCAAATGTACAGTACATCACCATATATCACAATCAACATACATCAATGCACGAAAAGCATAATTTATACACCAATAGTATAAAAATCACAACATGTCATGTAGCAACATCAACAAATCTAATATAAACACCAACGTTAACGAACACGAGTCTAAATAAAAAGTATTTAGCATTAATAATATGTTTATGTAGCAAATACTACAATGACAACTAAAATCCACCTCTAAAACCGTAAAATCTTAAAGATAGAAGATGGATTACTACCGTCTTGCATGTTGTCGTCCCGAGGCTGTGAAGAAGAGAGGGGTGTTTGTGAATTGAAGAATGGAGGTGGTGGTGGTGTTGGGATTCCCGATTGAGCCACGTTCTGACTCAATGACATCATATACTGCATTATGGCCTGCTGCTGAGCTAACATCTCTTGTTGGACCTTCCTTTATTCCTCTTGGAATTTTTGGGACTAATCTTGAGACTTCCTTTGCTTCTCAGCTCGAAGCTCCCTCTCGATCCTCAATTGCTCCTCCAGATAGGCCTTTTGAGTGTCACCCCTTTGATTGCGCTGATACCCTACAATATTCTTCAATAATTTGTTGGCTTCATCTCCCACCATCGCCGTCCGGTAATGACTCCCTTTATGAGGGTAAATGTTAGCACACACCCTTGCCTTAATGTAGGGATCGGCCTGATTGATCTCTCGACGTGCTAACTCGAGACCAGTCTCGTCGAAATTCGGATGCTTCTCCCTTACCATCTCTGTCAACATCCTTTCAGACTCCTCCGTCACTCTCTCCTAATTAAGTGGGAACAAAAAAAGTAATCGAATAATAATAAAGTTCAGAGGTAAAGACTGATAGCACAATTTAAATGGTTATGATATATTTACAACTTAAAACTCTATCTGGATAGTTCGAATATGCTTTCTGGGTCAGGTAGATAAAGGCATTCGCCACATTTTCCTCAGAAGTGGCCTCGTGCGAAACTCTCGCCAACGACCGCGAATCTAAGCTGTGGTGCTCCGTCAAACCCTTACGGTTAGCAGTGTCGGTTGAATTGCTCGCCTACACATAGAAACATGTATCAAGGAATAAAATTACCACAAGTAATTTTCATATACGTTACATATATTTAAACAACAACATTACGACAATATTTAGAGCTCGATTACATACAATATAGTCCGGGTCGCTGAATTGTGCGCATAGCCACCTCCAGTCGTACTCCCGATACTTAAATTCCTCGGGAGTAGCCTCGCAGGAATTATCCCAAGCTTCTTCCAAGATTTGTACCGATAACAAATATTTATAAATAATAATCAAACATTAGTCAAACATAAAACTCATAATTAAATTGTACCTCAAACAAATATTATCACCACTTCAATATGTTTAAATACATTAATATTTATATTTTAATATGTATTGTGTTATTTGTAAAGTATTTTTTTAAATTTTATGTATTTATTTATTGTGATTTTGTGTTATTGTTTTATTCTTATTAATAATGTTATTTGTTTATTATGTTATTCATAAATAATCTGTTGTGTGTGTACAGTTATTATGCAGTTGAATGCTAAGATTTAGGTTTAGTGATGATGTTAAAAGTCATTTTATATTTGTGTTTGTGTATAATTATATAATGTTAATGTTAATGTGTTAGTTTTATTATTTTTATGTAAAATTAATATTATAATCTTTTATGTAATTCTAAAAGTGTATGTTATAATACTCACAATTACAAGTAAGTTAGAATGTTTACCGTGTTTAAAATTATCAATCAAATTACCTTATATGTTTACAAGTTGTGAATTTTATATTACAAATTATTTTATATTAATAAATAAATTATTAAAACATTTGACAAATACATATTTTTAATAATAACTAAAATGATGCAAAAATTTCTCGAGTAATTACTCAACTACGTATTGTGAAAATTACTTACTTGATTGTTTGCACCTCATCAAACCAAGTATGTAGTAGGAAAGAAAGAACATCAAACCAAACCTACAATTAGCATATAATATATATTACTAAATTTTCTTCCTAATTTAAATACAAAAATCAGCTTTCGGAGTTGAGATATAAACTTACCGACATAGAATTGTTCAATGCATCCTTCACACATTGTGGCACATCCTTCCAATCAGCCCACAGTACCAGAACCCTATCGCGTATGACAAACCCAATATTATGACAATATGCCGTACAAGCATCAGAAGCCAAAATGGGTCGTCGATACTTTTCATCTACTGCTATCTTGTGACGACCATTTTTTTTAACATAAGCATCAAGTGCTAGGCACTCTGATGGGCCACGAGTCTTCTTCTTGTTTTTCGATTGGGCATCGGTACGACCCTCCTCATTCTCTTCTGCAAGTTCCACGCACAACTTCGTCTTAGATATTCTACATGTCCGCCAAATTATTTTCCATTGGGTTAACCAAGCTATATGGCCGGCGGACTCCTTTCTCATCGATCCCTGGAATCGACTGTACTATAGGGGGCATAAATAGAGTCGATGGCGGATCGGAAGGCACCTCGGATGACGTGCTCGGTGTAGCTCGGCCGCTCCCAGCTGTAGGAGGAGGGGAGGGAATGCGGTGTATAGGAGGCATACGAGGTTGGGTCGTCTCGACAGTAGTGGAGGTCATCCTCGTTCTCGGAGTCTGATACGATAAGCACCTCACAATAGTGTGTGCGTCATTCGCCGGATACAAGTTTCCATCCTTAAAGGTCAGTCCACTACTCTCTACTAGCCCATGTATGCTAGGTTTAGTCTCATCCAAATACTTACCCACAAGATCCGTACGCTTGGAAGCTGCGGAACTCTCCCTCGACTGCGGAGTCTTCGACTTTTTCTTAATACCCGCTAGTCTCTTAATTTTATCCATTTAACCTGTACAAATCAAAAACTATCACATTAACTAAACAAATCAAATTCAAAGCAGTACACAAATTCAAAGCAGTATACGAGTTTAAAGTAGTACACATTAACATCCAGATGAATATTTTTTAACTATACAAATCAAACCCTAAACCAACTCCAAAATCAAATTTAAAATACTTCCAATTCCAATTCAAAGCAGTACACGAATTCAAATTGAAAATTATTCTGATCTTTTTAATGAATACGACTGCATCAAGAAACTTATTAACAAATAGTTCATACGGGTCATCACAACAGTTTTCTGAATTAACATACACTATCATCAGGTGCTGCTCTAAACCGAATTAAAACAGTAAAATCACTTGGCGGAAGGACGGTGACAATTCAATTTCTAAAACCGAATTTAAACAGTAAAATATAAACCGAATTAGAACCTCTCAAAATCAAGTTCAATTTCAATTCCTAAACCAACCCTAAACCAGTAAAATATCATAAAATCGAAATAAGAAAAATAGTAGCGGATGACGCGAGTCGTCTTCGGCGGCGGACGGTGACGGAAGCGGCAGACTAACGACGGAAGCAGTGGACGAGGGTGGTGTAATATCCGGATAATTGTTGAGTACTTTCATCTACATTTGAACCTTATAATATTCGACTTTGTGATGTCAATAATCGAAGTGTGATCTTTCCCGTATTTGTATCAACATTCATGATCGTATCAACCTTGTAAATTCATGCATGCAACTACGTCATAACATACGCTAGATAGTAAGCTTAACGTACGTTATGAGCTGCGGATAGTGTACGCTATGGACGAAGCGTGGCGTACGTAAGGCAGTCAATGATGGATAAGTCTGGCGAGCACATGGGCCAGTTGGTAGTGGGATCGGATAAGATTCCCGCGGCGTGAACCTGGACAGCCTTTTTATAAAGCGGTCAACGAGGTTTAACGTACGCTAGATGCTGGAGATAGCGTACGCTACACAGAGCTTATTACCTACGTAAAATGTAATGGTTAACGTACGTTAAAGAGGTCAGAAAATGAGGTAGTAGCTACTGTCGGACGTTAATGTATGCTAAGGATTTCAGATAGCATACATTAAGACGATAACGTACGTAAGGCTTAGACATTAACATACTTAAAGATCAGGATTTTATAAATAAGAGTTCACCCCATTTCATTTCCCACTTTCACCTCCGGCCATTAATCGATTCTCACGACTTGGAGAAGCCATCCCACAATATTTCTACCCCCATATCGGCCCTGAAGGTGATTCTTGAAGACAAGGGACATTGAAGATTGGTATTCAAGCATCCAACGTTGAGCTTCACCTAAAGATTTTATCATTTCTTTCCGTAGTACGGTATGTGATACTCCAACCATCTGGAATTCATGTTCGTATGAATGCTCATGAGTATATTACTGAGGTTATTGAGCTTGTTATGAACTTTATGAATCAAACAACATGTTTAGGAGAATTGAATTGTATAAACTTGTGGCTTTCGTTGGTAATAGTTGAGCCTTGATGATGCATATCGTAGGGACGTGATTTGTTGCAGATTATGACCTGTTTTGTGATGTTTTTGTGATGATTGTTATGATGGACGAAATGAATATGTTATCACCTAGATTAGGTGAATCCGAGATGTTGAACATAGGGATTATTCCTTAAGTATAATCCGGGGTTTGTAAGGATTATTCGGGTTGATAAACTTCAATATGAATGGTTATAACGTTATGATCTTGTTGTAACAATTGTGGTGAACATAGAACTTGGATAAGATGAATCTAGTTGCGCAAAGAACGAGAATCATAAGTGGGGTTAACTTAAAATTTGGTTGAACGTACTCACCTTGTTAGGAATTCGCTTAGATAACCGTTGCTTGCATTTAGAATCATTGGGCAGAATTGAATTATGGTTTGGGACGTTTTGAAGACACTGAAAATACGTATACATCATCATGTTATCCCCGTTATGATCTTTCGTTTCGTATGTAGCATGGTATTCATTCTGAACGTAGTGTTCTTTATGAAGTTAACCCAGAATCGACCATGCAATGATAATTTGTTCAGTCACCATTTGGAACGTTTAGCATGTCCGTGTGATAGCCTCGTTACGTAAAGTTGAGTTGCCACTATTTCCTTTTGTGTAAGGTTCGAGCTTTACGAACAGTTGATCGAAGGGGCGGCCTTCGAGTTTGTTGGAGTAGTTGAAGTATTTATCTCTTGCCACCTTTATAAGGCAAGTACCTTAATTATATTTATTCGTATTAATGTTGGTTATATTGTTGAGTGTAGTGCATATGTGTTGTGATCGTTTTGTCCACCATGCGTTGGTCCGACAGGATCATCATGGGAATCTATAGCTGTGTGCGTTGGATCGTTGGACAGGTATTTCCATTATGTGTTGGTCCGACGGGATCATCATGGGAATCTATAGTTGTGTGCGCTGGATCGTTGGAATACCACGAGTATTTTGGGATTGACATGTTGTGTTGTACATTGTTACTGTTTCTCGTTGGAGAGACTTGTTGTGATTATTGTTGATATCAGTGACGTTATTATTTAGGGATTGTTGAATAAATCATTGTTGTATAATTATCGTACTTGTACTAGCATCGTTGTGCTAACCCATTCGGGGGTGAACATTTATTTTCCGTTCAGGATCCAGGAGAGTGGGAAAGCAACCACTAGAGCTGCATGGCGACGAGGGTGTAAAGTGATGTGACGGCCGGAATAATTTGTCAGATGTTTATGTTGTTTTAATAAAGTACATGTTTATGTTGTTTTAATAAAGTACTCGAGTACGTTGTTGTTTTGTCGTCTTTAAAGTTTGTATTCGGATATGGATTGATTTATATGTTTTAGACTGGTGATGTAATAAATATTTCTAAGATTGGTATTTAATAAATATTGTTTTTAAATTTTAGCCTAGTAAATCCTTACATCAAGGATTTACGGCGCTGTAATAATCCTGAATATCTCGGGATGTTACAGAATATGGTATCGGAGCTAAGATTATGGATATCTTGGCCATTGGGTTAAATTAGGGTTCAGATGTGTTATCTTGAGTTAACCATCCGCGAATAACATCAGTATACTGCCTACGTCTTTGTGCGAGCGGTGGTTGTAAGTTTCCTAAACTATATCTTATCCATTTCGTGTAATACCTTTTTATAGTTGAAACATTAGGATGATATTATTCCCTATATATTGAGTATTTATACTTACAGTATGTTGAGAGGAGGACGTGGACGTGGTTGCGGTCGTGGACGCGGGCACATAAATGTTGAGAGAGAAGCTTCACCTTCTGTCCCTGATTCACTGTCAAATCAGGCTAGCTACAACTCAGGCGAGCAACAAGAATTTGTTAACAACGAACGAGAGCAGACAGTGGAGACCAATGCTGAACCTGCTGTACCTGACATCATTCGTCAGGTGGTCAACCAGATGACTCAATTTTCTCAAGTTGTGGACAGGATGCAAGTGGCGGTAGGATTGCAGCCAGGGGAAAGATAGCAAGGTATCCCAGACTTGGGAAATCGAGGAGACAGATGGCTACAGGAGGTGGCAAAGATACACCTGCCAATATTCGATGGATTTTCTAAGACACCGACATGGGATCACTGGTTGAGAGAACTGGAGAAAGTATTTGCCACGATTAACTGCCCAGATGACCAGAGAGGCCCTATTGCCCAGTATTTTCTAACAGGAGAAGCGTCTGGGTGGTGGGAAGCCATCCGACCTGTTGATCATGATGCCGGTTGGGAAGAGTTCAAACTTATGATGGAAGCTCGGTACTACCCTCGTCTGGTGAGAGAAGCTAAGGTTCGAGAATTTTTCTCCGCGCAGACTTCGGATGTGCCGATGGCTCAGGAGATTAAGACATTTAATCAACAACTAGCGTTTGTTCGACACTTGGTCAGAACCGACGCAGAAATGATGATTCGATTTGATAACAGAATGAAGCCGGAAATACAGGTACATGTCAGGTTTTGAAGGCACCACTCTCCGCCAGTACCAAGACAAAGCTCTGGTGTATGAAATGAAAGAAGTAGCTATGGAAAAGTTCTCGGATTCTAAGAAGCAAAAAGTCTCTGGTAGTTTCACAGAGAACAAGAGTAGTGGGCCCCGCAAAGACCAGTCATCCTTCCATTCATTTAAGAGGCCCCTGCATCCATCCAAAGGCGGAAAGAACTTCAGATTAGTATCAATACCGACAGATGTGGTCAAGAACTGCTTTAATTGTGGTCGCCCATGACACCTTTGGCGTGACTGTTTCCGTTCTCCAGTGACATGTTATGAATGCGGACAGGAAGAGCATCATGCGATGTTGTGCAAGGATGCCACAAAGTTAATTGGAGCTCGTACTTCGCAGCCGGCTCAGAAGGAGGCAAGTGTTCAGCCGACGCAGCAGAGTGTCCACCTACCCCAGAGTTTTGGTCTAGGATGAGGCAGGGGGCAGTTTGACCGAAAGGGAGCATTGAGTGTTGGATCCGTTCCTCTACGCCTTTATGATATGAGGAGGGCAGACGATCAGGATGCCACTATTGCATCAGGTACCATTCAGATCCTTTAACAACCAGTTAGTGTTTTATTCGATACAGGGGCTACACGTTCGTTTATATCATTGTCTTGTGTTAATCATTTGAACATTTCTTCTTTTCATAAATGTGAGCCTTATGTTGTGGGTTTACCGAGTGGGGATAGAATTGTGGGGAACTTAGAGACTAGAAATTTTCCTGTATCAATTGGAGGCAAAGAGTGGCCCTCAATTGTGATTGTAATAGAGATACAAGGAGACGATCTGATTCTTCTAGACGATTGGCTTAACCAATATGGAGATATTGTAAACTACCGGAAGAGGAATATCTCGATGATAGCCGAAGATGGTTCCGAATTATTATTCGAGGGTTGGAGACCAGGAAGCTCTCGAAGAGTGATCAAAGCTATGAAGGCTGTCAAATTACTAAAGTGGGGCTGTACTAGATACTGGTGTTACGTGATGAAGGAAGAAGAAGGAAAAATAGAGATTTCATCCATTCTGGTTGTGAATGAATTTTCGGACGTGTTCCCCGATGAATTACCTGGATTACCTCTGCAATGAGATGTAGAATTTACCATCGAGCTAGAACCAGGAGCTACACCAATTTCTAAGGTGCCGTATCGTATGACACCTACCGAGATGTATGAATTGAAGAAGCAACTGGAAGAGTTACTGGACAAAGGTTATATTCAACCAAGTGTTTCACCCTGGGGTGCACCAGTTCTTTTTGTCCAAAAGAAGGATGGATCGCTTCGATTGTGCATTGACTATCGGGATCTAAACAAGAAGACGATCAAGAACAAGTACTCGTTTCCACGGATTGATGATTTGTTTGACTAGTTGCAAGGAGCGACGGTATTTTCCAAGATCGATTTGAGATCGGGATATCATCTGTTGAGGATTAAGGAATTCGATGTTCCGAAGTCAGCATTCAAAACTCACTACGGACATTATGAGTTTGTGGTGATGCCGTTTGGTCTCACTAATGTGACTGCTATGTTTATGCAATTAATGAATAGAGTGTTCATAGAGTATTTGGACAAATTCGTAGTTGTGTTTATTGATGATATTCTGGTTTATTCCAAGAGCCCATAAGAGCATGCGCAGCACTTACGGATCGTTTTGGACCTCTTGAGAAGCAAGTAATTGTATGCCAAACTTTCTAAGTGTGAATTCTGACTAAAGAAAGTGATGTTCCTCTGTCACGTGGTATCAGCGGAAGGAGTCCGAGTAGATCCCCAGAAAGTCGAGGCAATTTTGGATTGGAAGTCTCATAAGAACGTGAAGGAAGTCAGGAGTTTCTTAGGACATGCTGGGTATTATCGTCGATTCGTGGAAGGGTTTTCCAAAATTACCCATCCATTTACTCGATTACAGCAGAAAACTCAAAAGTTTGAATGGAACGATATGTGCCAGGCCAGTTTTGATGAATTGAAGAAGAGATTGACGACGGCACCAATATTAGCACTACCCCAAGGAACTGAAGGATTCGTAGTTTACAGTGACGCTTCGAATCAAGGTCTGGAGTGTGTACTGATGAAGAATGAGAAGGTAATCGCCTACGATTCACGACAATTGAATACATATGAAGTAAATTATCCAACGCACGATTTGGAACTAGCAGCGGTGGTTTTTGACTTGAAGATATGAAGACATTATTTGTACGGGACTCACTGTCAGATCTTCACAGATCATAAAAGTCTCAAATACATCTTCAGTCAAAAAGAGTTAAACATGCAGCAGAGGAGATGGCTGGAAATTGGAATTGATTAAAGACTATGACTTGAAAATTATTTATCACCCAGGCAAAGTGAACGTAGTGGCCGATGCACTAAGCCGCAACCTGTTACTATTCCAATGCTGGAAACCATCACCTCCCAGTCCAGCATTCACGAGAGTTGATTCGTGAAGGAATTGAAGTATGGTTGCAAGGAGTCTAAGGGAAATTATGTGTGATGGAATTAATCTCATCATTAACCGAAGAAATCAAATTTAAAAAAATAGATGACCCTCTGATGATTCCGTTACATGATTAAGTGAGCAAGGGTAATGCCCCAGGATTTGTGATTCATGATGATGGAGTTTTGAGATTCCAGAGTCGATTTTGTGTTCCCGATTTTGATGTTTTGAAGTAGACAATCATGAAGGAAGCTCATAGTACGCCCTATTCTATTCACCCGGGCACTAGTAAGATGTATAAGGATCTGAAGCAAATTTTTTGGTGGGGCAACATGAAGAAAGATGTGGCGGAATATGTCTCAAAGTGTTTAACTTGTCATCAGGTTAAGATCGAACATCATCGACCCATCGAAATGTGGAAGCCACTTCCGATTCCTGAATGGAAGTGGGAAGATATATCGATGGACTTTATCACCAATATGACGAAGACTAGAACAAGGATGCGCATGATTTGGGTGATAGTTGATCGTCTAACCAAATCGGCTCATTTTCTAGGCATTAAGGATACTTGGGAACTAGAAAGGTTGGCATGAGTGTTTATTACGGAGATAGTTCGATTGCATGGTACACCGAAGACCATTATTTCTGACCGAGATGGTCGCTTCATGTCACATTTTTGGAAAGCGGTTCATAGAGCCTTGGGAACCGAGCTGAACTTTAGCACATCTTATCATCCTCAGACAGATGGACAGTTCAAGGGGACTATTCAAACAGTAGAAGACATGCTGAGAGCTTGTGCCCTAGATTGGTCGACTAAGTGGGAAGTTCATCTACCATTGATTGAATTCAATTACAACAATAGTTGGCATGCTTCCATTAAGACGTTGAAGCGTTATACGGGAGAAGATGCAGATCACCCCTGTGTTGGGATGATTCGTCAGACTTGATCGGGACGGAACCGGAGTTGATAGAACAGACTCAAGAGACGGTAGTTTTGATTCGTGAAAGGCTGTTGACTGCCCAGAGTTGGCAGAAATCTTATGAAGACGTGCGCCGTCGCCCGTTGGAATTTGGAATTGGGGACCACGTGCTTTTAAAGGTTTCTCCTACTCGGGGGATTTTTCGTTTTGGGAGAAAAGGAAAGCTGAGTCCGAGATATATCGGACCATTCGAGATTCTTGAAAGAGTTGGAGAATTGGCGTACAGGTTGGCCTTGCCGCCATCATTGAGTCATGTTCATAATGGGTTTCATGTGTCATAATTGCGAAAATACATAACAGATCCCAGTCATGTCATTGATTTCGGCGAGATCAAAGTCGCTAAGGACGGCACGTTCGAAGAGAAACCAATCAAGATACTCGAGAGTCGAGTCAAACAATTGAGAAACAAACCAATCACCTTGGTTAAAGTTCAATGGTCGTGACACGGAGTTTAAGAAGCCAATTGGGAGACGGAGGATAGTATGAAGTCAAGATACCCAGAATTATTTTCGTCTTAAGTTTCGGGATGAAACTCCTTTTTAGAGGGAGAGTATGTAATATCCGGATAATTGTTGAGTACTTTCATCTGTATTTGAACCTTGTAATATTCGACTTTGTGATGTCAATAATCGAAGTGTGATCTTTCTCGTATTTGTATCAACATTCATGATCGTATCAACCTTGTAAATTCATGCATGCAACTACGTCATAACGTACGCTAGCTATTAAACTTAACGTACGTTATGAGCTGTGGATAGCGTATGCAATGGACGAAACGTAGCGTACGTAAGGCAGTCAATGATGGCTAAGTCTGGCGAGCACATGGGCCAGTTGGTGGTGGGATCGGATAAGATTCCCGCGACGTGAAACTGGACATCCTTTTTATAAAGCGGGTCAACGAGGTTTAAGGTACGCTAGATGCTGGAGATAGCATACGCTACACAGAGCTTATTACGTACATAAAATATAATGGTTAACATACGTTAAGGAGGTCAGAAAATGAGGCAGTAGCTACTGTCGGACGTTAACGTATGCCAAGGATTTTATAGCATACGTTAAAACGATAACGTACGTAAGGCTTTGACATTAACGTACGTAAAGATCAGGATTTTATAAATAGGACTTCACCCCATTTCATTTCCCACTTTCACCTCCGACCATTAATCGATTCTAACGACTTGGAGAAGCTATCCCACGATATTTCCACCCCCATATAGGCCATAAAGCTGATTGTTGAAGACAAGGGACATTGAAGATTGGTATTCAAGCATCCAACGTTGAGCTTTACCTAAAGATTTCATCATTTCTTTCCGTAGTACGGTATGTGATACTCCAACCATCTGGAATTCATGTTCGTAGGAATGCTCATGATTAGATTACTGAGGTTATTGAGCTTGTTATGAACTTTATAAATCAAGCAACATGTTTAGGAGAATTAAATTGTATGAACTTGGGGCTTTCGTTGGTAATAGTCGAGCCTTGATGATGCATATCATAGGGAAGTGATTTGTTACAGATTATGACCTGCTTTGTGATGGTTTTGTGATGATTGATGGACGAAATGAATATGTTATCACCTAGATTAGGTGAATCCGAGATGTTGAACATAGGGGTTATTCCTCAAGTATAACCCAGGGTTTGTAAGGATTATTCGGATTGATAAACTTCAATATGAATGGTTAGAATGTTATGATCTTGTTGTAACAATCGTGGTGAACGTAGAACTTGGATAATATGAATCTACTTATGGAAAGAACGAGAATCATAAGTGGGTTTAACTTATAATTCGGTTGAACGTACTCACCTTGTTAGGAATTCGCTTAGATAACCGTTGCTTGCATTTAGAATCATTGGGCATAATTGAATTATGGTTTGAGACCTTTTGAAGACACTAAAAGTCCGTATACATCATCATGTTATCCCCGTTATGATCTTTCATTTCATATGTAGCATGGTATTCGTTCGACGTAGTGTTCTTTATGAAGTTAACACAGAATCGACCATGTAATGATAATTAGTTCAGTCACCATTTGGAACGTTTAGCATGTTCGTGTGATAGCCTCGTTACGTAAAGTTGAGTTACAGCTATTTTCTTTTGTTTAAGGTTCGAGCTTTACGAACAGTTGATCGAAGGGGCGGCCTTCGAGTTTGTTGGAGTGGTTGAAGTATTTATCTCTTGCCACTTTTCTAAGGCTAGTACCTTAACTATATTTATTCGTATTAATGTTGGTTATGTTGTTGAGTGTAGTGCATATGTGTTGTGATTGTTTTGTCCACCATGCGTTGGTCCGACGGGATCATCATGGGAATCTATAGCTGTGTGCGTTGGATCGTTGGACAGGTATTTCCACCATGCGTTGGTCCGACAGGATCATCATGGGAATATATAGTTGTGTGCGCTGGATCGTTGGAATACCACGAGTATGTTGGGATTGACATGTTGTGTTGTACATTGTTACTGTTGCTCGTTGGAGAGACTTGTTGTGATTATTGTTGATATCATTGACGTTGTTGAATAAATCATTGTTGTTTAATTATCGTACTTGTACTAGCATTGTTGTGCTAACCCCTTCGGGGGTGAACATTTGTTTTATGTTCAGGATCCAGGAGAGTGGGAAAACAACCACTAGAGGTGCATGGCGACGAAGGTGCAGAGTGATGTTATGTCCGGAATAATTTGTCAGATGTTTATGTTGTTTTAATAAAGTACTCGAGTACGTTGTTGTTTTGTTGTCTTTAAAGTTTGTATTCGGATATGGATTGATTTGTATGTTTTAGACTGGTGATGTAATAATTATTTCTAAGATTGGTATTTAATAAATGTTGTTTTTAAATTTTAGCCTAGTAAATCCTTACATCAAGGATTTACGGCGCTGTAATAATCCTGAATATCTCGGGGTGTTACAGGTGGCGGATGGTGAAACCACTTGGCTTGGCAGGAACCAGGCGGATGACGGAGGGACGGCGGCGGGCGGCGGAATGCGGACTGACGATGGTCATTCATACATTTGAACACATTTTTTATATTTATACATGTTTTTATATATTAATATTTTATATATGTGAATTTAATTATAAATATATATATTTATAATATGATTATATATCTGTATATGAATACAGTTTTTATATATAATATTTTATATATTTATACATGTTTTTTATATAATAATATTATACATATTTGAATTTAATTAGAAATATATATATATATATATATATAATATTTTATATTTGAAAAAATCATCAATGGAATAATGAATATAATAAAACTAAAACTGTAAATATATATATAATATGATTATATATCTGTACATTAATTTATACAGTTTTTATATAATAATGTTTTATATATTTATACATGTTTTTATATAATAATATTTAATATATTTGAATTTAATTAGAAATATATATATATATATATATATATATAATATTTTATATTTGAAAAATCATCAATGGAACAATGAATATAATAAAATTAAAACAATGAAATAAAAGCCACATGATTTACGATCTTCCATGCTCCTTTTTTTACGAAGTCATCCAAGTAGTAAACTGGTTTAGCAGATGCTGCAAAAATAAAAGGATCACCTTCATACCAACTTGTAGAAGTATCAACATATAAAAGTCCATAATTATCCTCCCTTTCGATTTGAAGATTTATATCAAACCACCTACACCTGAACAAGTACACTGTCAAGCCTTCTCCATAAATTAGTTCCACTACTTCGAGAAGAATACCGTAATATCCACCATCAATCATAACCCCAGAATTTTGACACCTCTTTCTTTGATCTCTGTCGATACATACAAATGTCACACCATTTACCTTCGCCATTGAATAAACTCTATATATAACAGGTTTCATCGAAAGAAGCAGCAACTCACGTGACCATATCGGTGGCCATCACTATGTATGTGCGTCATCTGGATATTAATTAAGGTGAATGTCATTGGATGTTCTACCACTGTACTGTCCGTGATCATTGGGAATAATTGAATTTGATCTTTCACCGTGGTAAATCCAACATGTGTATTTATCCCAAAATCTATTCTTTTTCAAGTGCTCCCATACGACATCAAGTGTAAAACGGTACATATCGCTGCGACATTTACATTTATTGCATGGACATTAATGAATTATAATATCACTGTTATGCTCCTTCACAAATCGAATAAACTCTCTCATTCCATCTATGACTCTTGGATCCCATTTTTGTAGACCAATCCAACTTCATATAACAAAAATAACAACAATATTACACAATCATAATTCGTATTTATCAAGAACATACAAAAATTATGACTATAATCACTATAAGAATAAACGTCAAAGACTTCGGATAATATCTGAAGTAAAAACGTTATAATCACCGAAGTCTATGTTCGTGTAGTAAAAGGTATACTTTAGACTTCACTTTTTATGCGAAGTCTAATATCCTAATAACTGAAGTCTATCTCGGTTTTTTCTAATTATGATCCAAATGTGGGGGGTAAGTGAAGCAAAAGAATGCCTTTAACTTCGGTTATTTTATAATTGGCGTAGTAAATAAAGAACTTCTGAAATTAACTTCACATTATAATAAATCATCAGCTTCACCTTATAACAAAATATAAATCGTATTCACAATAGCCCAACAATATAAGAGCCAAAAATAATAAACACTTTCATAAATAATGGCCAATTGCCAATATTATTGTACAAGTATCCATACCCAACAGTAAATATACATCCACTATCTACAATTCATATCCAATTGCATACAACGAAATATATATTCTTTTTTATGGCTGATTCTCTCACTGTCAAAAGCTATATAAAGGAGTTTGTTGGTGACAGCTCGACATATCGGTAAGGTATTGTTTGGCGGGTAGAAATTCGTAGCAGTCGCGACAATGGAGCCAGGCAAACACCATGAACCGTCGTTCACACACTTAATCTCATAGCACGAAACGCAGTTCAACCCATTATTGAACAGGGCCATGCTCAGCGCCGCCGTGGTAGTGCCGTACCCCTGGCTGTACAGATTCTCATACCCAGAAGCATGTTCAAGGACAATTAAGGTATAATTACTGAATCTAACCCCTGAAGTTTAGTCAAATTCCAAAGAAACGATAAATCGGTCAATTTTGTAATTAAGATAGAATCCGAGGGTGGTTTTACAATTACTATAAAATAAACAAAGCAAACAGAGAGATCTGATATATGAAGGCACATGTTACTCATTTTTTTTAGTGAAAACTGAAAACTAGTTAAAAACTGAATAAAAATGTATAATTATTAAAGCTACCCCTAAAGTTTAGTATAATTACAGACAATTTATGCACACTCACTTAATTTGACAATTTAAAATGCATACCTTTCCAAATGATTTGTTTATGCTTGCATGAAAAGCAAGAGCAGGGTACTCCTTCGACAGAATTCTAAGCCATCCTTTGATTGCCCAAGCTGGAACCAGATCACACTATTGGGAGGGTGGAGCAGAAGGATATTAAATAAAAAACAGGAAGTTCCTTGCTAAACATTAAAGAACAAAATGCTCCCAAACATATGAAAGTGCTATAGACCTTATTCAATAGAAGAATCATGTGTTTATGCTTGCAATGCTCCTTCAAATGCCTCTCCAAATGGTAGCATCTTGTACCTTGTGGATCCCTGGCATCTAAAACCTGCCATTAAAAATTAATGAAGGCTAAATACCATCACGAAAGACTTGGAAAACGTTGCAAAAACTGAAGTTGAAAAGTTGATCAAAAATTCGTCATTTCTTTTCTTCTGCACATCACAGCAAGTCGGAAATCAAGTTTCTTGTGAAACTTGAAAAAAGAAAAAGAAACTATAATCCATATTATGTCAGATAGTAATCAAAGTCAAACTAACCAAACTAGATAGCGACATGTATAATAATATCGTATCGCAGCAAGTAGGAGATCAAGTTTCTTCTAAAACTTTGAAAAAGAAAAGGGAACTCCTATCCAATTTATGCCAGACAGTAGGAGAAGTCAAACTAATGAATCATATAGCAACATGAGTAATAATATATAGTTCACTCATCTGAATGATCAGTTCAAATTTCAATATGTTTCTTCCAAGACAAATGTTTCAAACCCTTAAAAAGCATAATCTCCCTATATAACATCTTGAACTGTTTATATCCAGCATCACCGCTGCATGTCATAGTGCAAGTACCCCAGGATAAAAGACATTTCATTTAATATAACGAAGAAAGATAAATCAATTAGAAGGTGAGATTCAAAGGGAGGTAAAACTACAGGAATTGCATTCTCGTTTCCAAAATCAACCTGGACAACAACATCCGAAGAGTCGTTTCCAATATTCCTTATAGCAACCTAAAAAAATGAGCATTATGCACAATAACAAAAAAAGAGGAGATATTATGTTGAAGGTGATCATAGAAAAAAATATTACAAGCATATGAATTTCATACACATGAATTATATTGTATGGGGGTGAAGAGAGGAATACCAATAGCTCAATAAGAACAGGAACCCCAACTTAAAAGCTGATGGCAGCCAACTAATACAAGAACAAAAAAATTATCTAAATTGCATAGTGTTACCATTTATAAAGTGTTTCGCCGTATTTTACAAATATTTCACAAGCAATAACTAGTTTTCAATTAAAAATTCAAAACAGATAGCTAAATATAAAGATTACCTAAAGGGAGTGGGTAATAATGGTCTCATATAGTGATAATGTAGAGTACTTGACGATTGACGAAACCTGCAACAACTTTTTTCCAAATAAACAAAAATCATGAAAGTAAGAAACTAGACCCCAATTTGTACTTAACATGAGGCCATTACAGTTAATCATAAATACAGGATCAGACAAACAAATATAGTCAATAGGAAGTCACCCTCTTTGACAAATATATAGACCTCAATTGTACTAAGGCTGCAAGTTTTATATGTATCATACACCTCTTTTCATTTAACAAGCATAAGAGAACACACGATTTAAATTACAAATTTCTGCAATAAGAACATAAAACTAAACTAAATCCATAAATTATTGTCCTCCCTGTGAAATTACACTGCTCTCTATCTAAAATTACACTGATCTCTCTCCCCGTCCCCGACATATATATCTCAGTAAATAAAAACACTATTTCTGAGCAAAAAAACAATGTCTTTGATTAATCCCATATCATATGACACATGAATAATAATAATAGTAATAACAATAATAATAGTAATAATAATCCAAACAATTCACAATTAACACATTCCCTGTAATCCCAAACCGATTGTAAAAGAAAATTAAAAATATGGACAAAAAATAGAGCTTCCGACGGGCGACTGGAAATTTGGAATACTCACTTAAAATGGCGCTGGACGGCGGCGAGTCGATGAGGCATGCGACGGAGACGAGTTGATGACGATGAGGCGTGCGACGGCGACGAGTCGATATTGAGGCGTGCGACGACGATGAGTCGATGATGATGAGGCGTGCGACGGCGACAAGTCGATAGAGAGGAAGTGAGGAGAGGAAGTGAGAAGAGAATAGAGAGAAGATATAGAATGGAGCGGCGAGAAGAGAAGAGAAGTGTTAGAGAGTAGGGTTACTGACTTGCTGGGTTAGTAATAAATACTTCCTCCGTTACTTTATTATTGCAACGTGTTGACTATTACACTGTTCACATACTCTCTTTTGACCATCTTTTGTGATTTATACATATGAAAAAATATAGTCATGTGAGATCTTGTTAGATTCATCTCGAAATATACTTTCAAAATATCAACGTCTTATAATTTTTAAAAATAAAGAATTGAAAATATTAATAATAAAAGTTGTGCATTGGCAATCGTAAAAATCCAGATGTTGCAGTTATAAAGGAACAGAGGTAGTATTGGCTAAAATCCCGGTTCTCTTATACACTTCGCTATCGTTCATATTTTTTATTTTGAAATTTTATTTTAGATTTTTTACTTCGGTAAATATAAATCTGCCGAAGTGTATTTAACTTAAAAAATCCTACCCATAGTCTTATGTACTATTTTACTACATATATCAACGAACCGAAGTTGTTTAAAGTATATTACTTCGTTTACTTAAACTACCGAAGTGTTTCGTACCAAAGTCTTTGATGTTTATTCTACTAGTGAATCATCATAGCACGAATTCAAGATGTCAAACCCATATATATATATATATATATATACTTGGTCATATAATCATCACTATATATATATATATATTAACTGGATAATATAATTATAATTGATATTAAAGTTCAATAAACATACCTTCAATATGATTTCTTGATTGTTAAAACCACAGAAAATTGTTGTTTTTCGTATTTTTATTTTGTAATTTCTGAGTGTGTGGTAAATGGTGAGTTGAAGTGTCAGATGGTGATATATTCTGCACAAAAAAACACGTAAGACTTTAGCTGACGACAACCCATCGCCTAAAGTCTAATAGTTGTCGGCTAAACATAACAAGGTCGTCGGCTAAAGTCTCATCGTTGTCGGCTAAACTACAAAACTTTAGCCGACGACTAACATGACTTTAGCCCACGACGAAAAGCAAAGTCGTCGGCTAAACATCTTTAGCCGACAACTCAACAGCTGTCGGCTAAACCTTCGGCCTTTAACCGGCGACATCCGCCAGCCGTCAGCCGTTCTCCGGCTAGTCGTCGGATAAAGTTTTATTTTTTGTAGTGTATATTGTTAGGAATATTTATTAGATTTTGATGATGTCATTAATGTAATTCAAATATTTATTACTTGGCAAAAATGTAAGGAAGAACCAAATGAGTGTCTTCCATAGGCCAAATTATGTTAAGTTTAATACTTGGCAAAATGTAAAGAAGAACCAAATGAGTATCTTCTATAGGCCAGATAAATTAGGCTCAAAATCGGCTAAGTACAGAGGTACAACTAAGTTCATCAGAGAAGTACAGCCGAGTCAAGTCAGAGAAGTTCTGGTCAACAAAGATTCATCAGAGATGTTTGACTGCATCGCGGTCAAGTGACCTCGCAAGCCATCCGATCAAAGTAGTCTCGCATACCACCATCAGAGAAGTCCAAACTGCAGAGAAGATGACTGTACATCAGTCAACTTGAGATCAGCCAAGTACTCCAAGTCCACGTCAGCATGCGTTGAATAGTCAAATATTACAAAAAGTCACATGCAAGCGTGAAGAGACATATTGGAGAGATTCCCGCAAGGATATGAATTAAATAATTCATCCAGGCCTACCACTGAAGACTTTAATCCTTTTATATTCAAAAGATGCGGCGCCTCACATGCAAAGTCTTCACAACGGTCGAACGCTGGATTAAAATATGGGAATCCAGCCTTGCAACGTTCTGAAAAAAATAAACAAAGAAGTCCATTTCTCCAACGGACGGATTTGTTACAAGATTTGCAACGGCTATGAAGAATTCTCAAGGATCAACACCTATATATATCCGAAGATTTGAAGTTGAGAAAACACCGGTGCGAACAAAATCTCAAGCAATCAAAGCATTCAAAGCAATCAAAAAGCGAACTATAGCATCGTGAAAAGAGCAGTTCTCAAAAGTCTATATTTGAAGAAGCTCTTAGTTGGAGAAGACAAAAACTCGTGTCTTTAATCCTGAGTTCGGAGTATGTAACACCCCAAACTAGGCGGATATTACAGTGCCGTAGATCCCCAACTGGGACCCACTAGGCAAATGAAAATGAATGAATTACACAAGATAAATGTAGTACCGAACTACATTACAGCAATAATTACTCCGATGAGGAGTTTAGTTACAACACACCAGGACAATACCGAATACTAGTGTATTTTATATGAAGATAAAATACACAACACTAAATGAAACGGAGTATTCAAATGAAAGTCTGCAGCGGAAAATAAAGAGCAATAACATGAATAACTGAAAGATCGGGGCCCCCTTCTAGTATCACTAGGACTCCTCGACATCAACATGCTATTCCCGTGCGTTTGCCTTGCCATGACCTAAAAAACAAAATCCCCAAACGGGGTCAGTTACAAAGAACAACAATCCTCAAGGGTTGAAAATACACAATCATGATATATCTGAAATTATGAATTATCCTGTCGAAACATACGCAATCAAACATGCTATATGAATCGACTATCAGTACGGCTCAAAGGAATGGCGCCACACTACGTCCGGGATGGAAATGTGTCCGTGCACAAGCCACCAACGAGTATCGATCGAATACACGTGTGGTCTTGTACCTAATCGCCTCACGAAGCCATCAACTCGTGCACACCCAATGTGAGGCCACCAACCAACACACGACTATAATGTGCCCGACATGAAAATCCTACACATACCAACCGGCACGCCAAGATGACCGGAATGCCACGATATAACAAAAGTGACATCGAAAATGAAAATGACTCACCGAGGTGGAATGGTAACGAAATAAATGACACTCAATGAAAAGATTGGAACCGCTGCTTCCTTATGACTGAAACGATTAATTGATAACAACAAGTATTGATATGATTAATATAATGATGAATGAGTTGTGATTATGAATGAACAACAACAAAAGGTATGAATATCCTTTTAACCGAGTAAGAATTAACTTACTAAATACCGATGAAGAAAGTCCTTCCACGAACAAATGTCCTAAATGAAGTGTCGGTCGCACGAACAACCTTAATTCAATACAATTACCGACAATCCGATCAATATACGAATCAAACACGAATATAACGAACTCAAAACGTCGATACGATAAAACTAAGTCCATTGAGTCATTAAAACAAACACGTTGCGTCCAAACTCCGATTGTTTACAATCAAACTTCAATATACCAATATCAAATCCCCCAAGAAGTGTTTCAGACCAATAAAACATCTCCAATACGATCAATAATCAGATATGAATATCCAAAAAAGTGATTATAACAACAATTAGTCGAAAATCCCCAATTCCAACTCGATATTCAAGGTGTTCTTGAATAATCCCTCAATAATCCAATGAATCCTTATACAAACTCATAATCATATACATATCCCTTCATATAACATGATTATAACGTCCAAAACATCATATCTCAACACAAAATCGAAGTCCAAAGTGTTGAAAGAATTACCTCTTGAAGATACAAGTACTTTAATCCGAAGAACACGCGTTAGATTGATTATTCGGGCTTCACGATCGAAAGGAGATGAAGAAAATCAAACACCCAAATGATTTGTGAAGGAAAAACCCTCCCTCAAGCCTTCTCTCTCGGTTTAAGGTGAAGAAAAGGAAGAAAAATGGGCTGAAATGCTGAAAAAATGAATTTATAGGGGTTGACTACCTGCCGGACACGGCCCGTGCCGATCGGCAGTCGTGTCGCACGATTGGCCGGCACTGGCCGACAGGACTCGACCGTGTCCCGCTTGACACGGCCGCGGCGCGAGGGCCTCCCGACAGCTGACCCGTCCGAGCCGACTCGGCAAGATGACTCGGCCGTGCGGACGACACGGCCGGCGTGTCAGCCCGCTCGGCTTATCCGGCGGTTCGACTCGGCCGTGCCAGACGACACGGTCGGGTCCTGAGGCAGACACTTCGGCACTTTCCGGGCGAGTACGGCACGGGCCGTGTCGGACGACATGGCCGAGTTCGTTCGGCAGTGATCGGCCAAAACTGAAAAATGAGCGGTTGAGCTAAAACGACCATAACTCTCTCGTCCGGACTCCGATTGACTCACCGTTTGAACCATTGGAAAGCTAACTCGATGATATATAATAATGCAAAGATTTAGAATTTTTGGAGTTACCAAAAATTAATGGTGATCTAACAAAGTCGAACTCGTATGAGAAAAGTTGAAACAATGAACAATAACGATACACCACTCGAAGTTTTTCCGAACGGTGAACACGGTGAATGAATATGATTGGTGAATGATTATAATCGAGTGAATATACACTGGGTGACAATCATCGAATGAAATTACTGAATGATAATGACTGAATTACAACCGGGTATTACATACACCCCCCCTTAAAAGAGTTTCGTCCCCGAAACTAAGGGTCAAACAACTCGGGATAACTCTCCCGCATATTCTCCTCGGTTTCCCCAGTGGCCTCTTCGACTCCGTGTCTAGACCACTGAATCTTGATCAAAGGGATCGTCTTGTTCCTCAACTGTTTGATTCGCCGCTCTAACACTCGTGACAAAGACGCTCCTCGCACGAATGATCATCTGCGATCTCGATTTCGTCGGCCGAATCAAGTATGTGACTCGGGTCGGCAACATACTTCCGCAATCTAGAGACGTGAAACACATTATGAATCCTGCTCAAAGCCGGAGGTAAAGCCAATCGATAAGCTAACTCGCCTACTCGATCCAAAATTTCAAACGGTCCAATGAATCTCGGACTCAACTTCCCCCGTTTTCCGAAACGGAAAATACCTCGACTGGGATACCTTGACCAAAACATGGTCACCCGTCTCGAACTCTAGTGGTCGACGACGATTTCTGCATATGATTTCGCCGACTACGAAATGTCAACATACGACTCTTGATCAAAGCTACCTTCTCCCGGGCGGCTATAAGCATGTCGGGTTCGGTGCCGATTGATTCTGACAAGTCATCTCAACACAAAGGAGAGCGACAACGACGACCGTACAAGGCTTCGAAAGGTGCCATCTTAATGGAAGCATGCCAACTATTATTATACGTGAACTCGATCAACGGTAGTTGGGCTTCCCAATCGTCCTTCCAATCGAGGACGCATGCCCTCAACATGTCCTCTAATGTCTGAATAGTTCTCTCTGATTGTCCGTCGGACTGAGGATGAAAGGCGATCGAGATTAAGCCGAGTTCCCATAGCACGATGAACTGATTTCCAAAAATGAGACACAAATCGTCCGTCACGATCGGAAACGATACTCTTAGGAGTACCGTGCAGTCTTACTATCTCCTTGATGAATAACTGATCCAGTCTCTCGGGACCCCACGAATCCTTGATCTCAAGGAAATGAGCTGATTTAGTTGAGCGGTCCACAATCACCCAGATCGCATTCATGCCACGGCGACTCGTCGGCAAACTCGTGATGAAATCCATAGAAATGTCTTCCCACTTCCATTCGGAATAGGAGAGGTTTTCAAGATAACCGCGGTCGCCGATGTTCAATCTTGACTTGTTGGCAAGTTAAGCATCTCGAAACAAATTCCGCGACTTCGCTTCATATTACTCCACCAAGAATTTTGTTTCAAGTCCTTGTACATCTTCTGGACCGGATGAACGAGAATAAGGGGTAGCATGAGCTTCTCTCAAAATAAAGTTTTTCAACTCCTCATTCGCGGTACACAACCGGTTCTTAAACCTCAAAAGTCCATCCTCGTGGACCACGAATCCAGGGGCTTTCCCCGAGCCATATCTTCACGGATGCGCAACAATGAAGGGTCCGAACTCGATTCTCTCCGATTACCTCCTCAAGTGACGATGAAATCTCTAACATACAAAGATGTCCCCGAACTCGCCAAGCCGCACTCGATCTCGGGTCTAAGGAATTCATCTCAAGCTCCTTCGAACTATTAAACGAGCAAGCATCTGCTCCCGAACGGACTTACGACTCAAGGCGTCGGCGACAACGTCGCCTTGCCTGTGTGGTAAAGGATCTCGATATCAAAATCTTTGATTAGTTCTAACCACCGCCTCTCGCATATTTAACTCCTTGTGAGTAAATATAACCTTTAACTCTTGTGATTGGTGAATAAGCGAAAGGTGACGCCATAAAGGTAACGACGCCAAATCCCCAACGCGAAAACCACTACCGCTAGCTCCGTGTCGTGGGTTGGATAATTGACCAACTATTCCGAGGAAACATCGGATTTACTTAATATCTTACGGAGATTGCCAATCTCGGATAGTCTCCGTCTTCCGAGGGTCGACACAGTGCATCGGATGAAATTACATGTCCGAGAAAGTCACCACGGACCTCCGTAACTCACATTTGGAAAACTTTCCATAAGGTTGTTCTCGTCTCAACACGTCGAGAACTCGATGAAGACGTACCTCGTGTTCCTCTTGGCTACGAAAAAATCAAAATGTCATCGATGAAGACAACAACAAACTGATCTAAAAAGTCGATGAAAACCCGATTCATTAACTCTATGAATACCGCAGGTGCAATAGTTAGCTCGAACGGCCTAACTACGAACTCATAATGACCATAGCGTGTACGAAACGCTGTCCTCGATATCCGACTCTCGAATCCGCAACTGGTGATATCCAGATCTTAAGTCGATCTTGGAAAATACTGAAGCTCCCTGAAGTTGATCTAAAAGATCATCAATACGAGGTAAAGGATACTACTCTTGATCATCACCCTGTTCAACTCCTGGTAATCGATACACAAGCGAAAAGAACTATCATTCTTCTTGACAAACAGCACTGGTGCTCCCCACGGGGACGTACTCGGTTGGATATAAACTTTCTCGAACTATTCCTCAAGTTGAATCTTCAACTCCTGCATTCTGGTCGGGGCCATCCGATACGGTGCCTTCGATAAAGGGGACGTACCGGCTCCAACTCACTCCTAAATTCCCTTACTCTATGTGAAGGCAACCAGATAACTCGTCTGGAAATACATCGTCAATCGATGACAATGATACCACGAATGATTGAACATTTCGATTGCCCTAGAATGGTCAATCGATAAAAAGAGATACCAATAATGATTGAACAACTCGATTGCCTTAGAAAGGCCAATCGATGAAGATGATACAAGGAATGTTTGAATAGCTCGATTGCCTTTGAAAGGCCAATCGATGAAAATGATACAATGAATGATTGAATGACTCGATTTTCTTAGAAAAGCCAATCGATGGAAATGATACAAGAAATGATTGAATAACTCGCTTGCCTTAGAAAGGTCAATCGATGAAAATGATACAATGAATGATTGGATAGTTCGATTGCGGAATTTCTCTGCTTTCGCCATAATAAAATTTCTACTGGAACAACGGGGATTACTTCCCTGAAGCACACATTCGACAACCAACGACGGAAAGATAGCGACCAAACGCTAACAAGCACTGAGGATAGTATCAAGACGGTTAAGCCAACTAATACCGAAAATTAAGTCGTCCTAAGATAAATTCACCACGATTAGATCCATCAATCAATCGCGGTCGTTAAGCTTAATTAGGTATGATTCCGAAAATTCTTCCATCGTCAGGTAGACCGATGGTATGAGATCCACAAGCAATAGGACTATCCCGAAATACGTCTATTCAAGTATGAATCGAAAATGAATGAATGCGGTGTACCAGCATCAAAAGGTACACACAAGTTGAAATAAAATTACGACTATACCTGAAATCATTCGGGCCACCGGATCGTCGATCCTCCTCATCATATAAATCTGGGACTTGCCGGCCCCCGAACCGGACGCTCCCGTCTGATAAATACGAGCTCCAACTCTATTTGCTTCCAGTGTCTTAAACGACGTTGACAAAGCAGTCTGATTCTGAAAGGCTGATTGCTTCGGGGCCTGAGATGCCGCCGGAGCCGACTTGGAGTCCTTTCGACAAAAACGGGCCTTATGCCCAAAATTCCCACAATTATAGCACGTGATAGACGGTTTCAGACACTCAGTGCTGAAATGACCCGGCGTTCCACAATTGAAACAGGTGATGGCCGAACTGGCCACTCGGGAATGAGATCCCGCACGATTATGCGCCGTAGGAGGTCGCTCAGAAACGATAGGACTCACACGAGGCTTCTTGCAGGTTGACTGACCGCCTTCGGATAGATTACGCTTGATTTCTGTTGACATATGCAAAGTTTGCCGCCAAAGAATTTCCTTAGCGGTGGCTCAGACGGGAGAGTTCTCTCGATTAATCCGGTCAGAGTGGCGCAATGATGATTGAGCAACCGCACAAGAGTCATCATGGCACGCATAAAAGTGAGTGGATCAACCCGAACATCTTCCGATCGAGCCGAGTCCCGGGCACGATTTCCCGGCCAGTGATTATTTCTCGGGTTTCGCACCGCTGTCTCTCCCCGTGCATCTCACAGCCTCTCTCCATACCGAAGTAGGAAGGTCGCATAATGATTATATTTCCGCATGATTAGCATGTTATGATTATGTCATGAGATGATGAAAATGAGTATACATGCTCTAACTTAGTGATTATATGAATGATTTATGAAGTTACATGATTATCGATGAAATTCTTGAAATGATTATCTTGAATAACTTAACAAGATTGATAATATGATCATCCAGATTGACAACTGAGCAATGAAATGAATTGAGTAATTAACGAGTTAACATGATCGTCCTGATTATTAACTGAGTAATGAAATGAATTGAGTGATTGATGAGTTAATATGATCATCCTGATTATTAACTGAGTAATGAAATGAATTGAGTGATTGATGAGTTAATATGATCGTGCCGATCATAATGAATGATGATGTTTGAGGATTGTTAAATGATGAATGATGAATGAATGACTATTGCCAGAAATTATACCATGGCGTTAGAAGTCTTACAGTTCTTTCTTGTCGATTGGCTCGGCATCACTGAGTCACACGTGACGCGAAAGTCCAATGATACTAGTCCGATGACGATGATTTCAAATGAGACATGACTTGGAGGGTAGTATTCAAAACCACGCTCCGATACCAACTCTGTAACACCCCAAACTAGGCGGATATTACAGTGCCGTAGATCCCCAACTGGGACCCACTAGGCAAATGAAAATGAATGAATTACACAAGATAAATGTAGTACCGAACTACATTACAGCAATAATTACTCCGATGAGGAGTTTAGTTACAACACACCAGGACAATACCGAATACTAGTGTATTTTATATGAAGATAAAATACACAACACCGAATGAAACGGAGTATTCAAATGAAAGTCTCATGGAAAATAAAGAACAATAACATGAATAATCGAAAGATCGGGCCCCTTCTAGTATCACTAGGACTCCTCGACATCAACATGCTATTCCCATGCGTTTGCCTTGCCATGACTGAAAAACAAAATCCCCAAACGGTCGGCCATACAAAGAACAACAATCCTCAAGGGTTGAAAATACACAATCATGATATATCCAAATTATGAATTATCCTGTCGAAACATACGCAATCAAACATGCTATATGAATCGACTATCAAGACTCAAAGGAATGGCGCCACACTACGTCCGGATGGAAATGTGTCCGTGCACAAGCCACCAACGAGTATCGATCGAATACACGTGTGGTCTTGTACCTAATCGATCCTCACGAAGCCATCAACTCGTGCACACCCAATGTGAGGCCACCAACCAACACACGACTATAATGTGCCCGACATGAAAATCCTACACATACCAACCGCACGCCAAGATGACCGGAATGCCACGATATAACAAAAGTGACATCGAAAATGAATAATGACTCACCGAGGTGGAATGGTAACGAAATAAATGACACTCAATGAAAAGATTGGAACCGCTGCTCTTATGACTGAAACGATTAATTGATAACAACAAGTTTTGATATGATTAATATAATGATGAATGAGTTATGATTATGAATGAACAACAACAAAAGGTATGAATATCCTTTTAACCGAGTAAGAATTAACTTACTAAATACCGATGAAGAAAGTCCTTCCACGAACAAATGTCCTAAATGAAGTGTCGGTCGCACGAACAACCTTAATTCAATACAATTACCGACAATACGATCAATATACGAATCAAACACGAATATAACGAACTCAAAACGTCGATACGATAAAACTAAGTCCATTGAGTCATTAAAACAAACACGTTGCGTCCAAACTCCGATTGTTTACAATCAAACTTCAATATACCAATATCAAATCCCCCAAGAAGTGTTTCAGACCAATAAAACATCTCCAATACGATCAATAATCCGATATGAATATCCAAAAACGTGATTATAACAACAATTGGTCGAAAATCCCCAATTCCAACTCGATATTCAAGGTGTTCTTGAATAATCCCTCAATAATCCAATGAATCCTTATACAAACTCATAATCATATACATATCCCTTCATATAACATGATTATAACATCCAAAACATCATATCTCAACACAAAATCGAAGTCCAAAGTGTTGAAAGAATTACCTCTTGAAGATACAAGTACTTTAATCCGAAGAACACGCGTTAGATTGATTATCCGGGCTTCACGATCGAAAGGAGATGAAGAAAATCAAACACCCAAATGATTTGTGAAGGAAAACCCTCCTCAAGCCTTCTCTCTCGGTTTAAGGTGAAGAAAAGGAAGAAAAATGGGCTGAAATCTTGAAAAAATGAATTTAAAGGGTTGACTACCTGCCGGACACGGCACGGCCGTGCCGTCGCACGCTTGGCCGATACCGCCGACAGGACTCGACCGTGTCCTCGCTTGACACGGTCGCGCGCGAGGGCCTCCCGACAGTGACCCGTCCGACAATGACTCGACATGACTCGACCGCGCTGCACGACACGGCCGGGCGTGTCGGCGGCTCGCCGCTTATCCGGAAGGGTTCGACTCGGCCGCGCTGCACGACACGGTCGGGTCCTGAGGCAGACACTTCGGCACTTTCCGGACGAGTACGGCACGGGCCGTGTCGGACGACACGGCCGAGTTCGTTCGGCAGTGATCGGCCAAAACTGAAAAATGAGCGGTTGAGCTAAAATGACCATAACTCTCTCGTCCGGACTCCGATTGACTCACCGTTTGAACCATTGGAAAGCTAACTCGATGCTCTATAATATTGCAAAGATTTAGAATTTTTGGAGTTACCAAAAATTAATGGTGATCTAACAAAGTCGAACTCATATGAGGAAAGTTGAAACAATGAACAATAACGATACACCACTCGAAGTTTTTCCGAACGGTGAACACGGTGAATGAATATGATTGGTGAATGATTATAATCGAGTGAATATACACTGGGTGACAATCATCGAATGAAATTACTGAATGATAATGACTGAATTACAACCAGGTATTACAGGGTACTTCACTGGTTGAAGTTCAAGACTGTAAAGGCATCCAAGGATCCCGGATCAAGAGGTGCAAGGCAGTCAAGGGAGTTGCAACGGCAAGGATTTCCACTGGTTGGAAGCTGTTGTAATTTGGTTGAATCACTGTAATCTTTATCACTGGTTGACAATTATAGTGAATTCATCTCCAACTGGTTTGGAGAAATGTGGATTAGTAGAGGATTACCCCACCTCTGAGACCACTATAACTGCCTGCGTATTTT
Organism: Orobanche coerulescens; assembly: GCA_033398695.1. Classification (NCBI taxonomy): domain Eukaryota; kingdom Viridiplantae; phylum Streptophyta; class Magnoliopsida; order Lamiales; family Orobanchaceae; genus Orobanche; species Orobanche coerulescens. Next base: position 135,355,855 of record CM065816.1, on the reverse strand, counting down.
ACTGTCTTATAGCATCATACTTTAACTGCTGCATTCATCGTTAAGTGTTTCATTAGTTGTTTTGTACTCGTCATCAGCTGACTTCCGCGCGTATTGAGTACAAACGACTCTAAGTCATTTGCATATCTATCAGCTGAAGAAACTTACTCTTCGTGAAAAAGAGTTTAAGAGTTTTAATAAGTCTATTCACCCCCCCATCTAGACTTATTCCTGGACGACTAGTGACCTACATATATAACAATATAGCCTAATCCATTTTTGACATTTACTGTAAGAAGTAAAGTTATCAATCTTACCACAAAACATTATTCATATTATTCATATAACTTTCAATATCCAAGATTCTGAATACGAGGATTCTAAATCTCAACAAATTTTATGACAGACATACCCAAAAAGAGTCCATTTTGGATGTAGATTTTTTTAATTTTAGTTATTTTAAACAAAAATACAACTCCTTCAAATCATCTGTATTCGCTTATTTTTTTCACATTTTGTCCAATCCACTAATAGTATAATGTTATAAAACATTGATTAAAAAATATTATTGTAAATTTCAAACTAGAAATTGATGTAGATTTTTGAAACAGAACTATTTTTCTAGTACTACCTTTATTTTTGAAGGTAGATTCTCTCTATTCTTTTGGATTGAATAAAATATTTGCTGAACTCAATTGAACTGAACTGAATTTTGCTGAACCGGATTGTAGCAAAATAAACTGAAAAATACTGAATTTATAGTAATAATATTAATAAAACATTATTATTATGTACAGATAATTTTTAATTAAAATATTTAAAATAATAATGATTGAAACACTATTCATATATACTAATGATGTATAATTATTTTTAATTAAAATCATTTTATATAATACTAATATAATAGTAATAATTATTGTTATGTATAATAATACCTAAATAAAAATCCTTTAAAAATAATATTAATATATAATGTACATGCATAAGTATTTTATTCATTGCTACATTGCAAATATATAAATGGTTGATGCCCTTCCCATCATACTATTAATAATACTATATAATAATATACATATAAAATAATAATAATAATGCTAATAATAAATATTAATAATAAAAACTAAAATATAATATTATAATTACTAATACTACTTTAATAATACTACTAATAATTAATAATTTTAATAACATATTTAAATTACAACAACAAAAATAATACTTATACTAATAATAATGCTACTATAAATATTAAAATAATAAATTTAATGATAAACAATATAATATTAATGATAATATTAGTGTCAATAAGACTAGTAATAATTAATATTAAATAACAACATAGAACTGAAAAGTGCTGCAATTAAGCCAGAAAGAATATAGCCCAAGTACATTTACTTTTAGCCACTAAAATCAATAAAGAGACATGGCGTATGATATCCTTTCGAGTATATGAGAAATTTATTGGTTCGGTGAATCCAAAAATTACAATAAAATAGGAAAAGAAATCTACTAAACAACTCTACTATTCTTACAAGTCGATTATAAAATATAACTGAAAAAAAAAAGTAAAATTACACGCAAAGTTTTTGGAAGCCGAGGCGATTGAAATCTTTCTGCAAGATAATTACGTCTCGTCTATTAGTGACGGTTTTCAGATGTGTTATCCCAAAATATACAATGACTAACGTCTTCGTTTATGTAGCACACCAGAAAAGAGCTCCAATGAACTGGAAATACGCCGAGAACTGAGCAAACTGTATGTATGTGTGTTATGAGTTTCGAAGTTAGATGAGTATGATGTTGTGTGTAAAATGCAGCCTACTATGAACTCGTATATATAAGCATTTCCTTCATGTAGAGAATTAACTCTGGTCATCTTATGCGGTTTAATGACCACTAGACTGCCACATTAAGACACATCAATGACAAACATAATATGGTTTAATGAACACGAACTGCCACATTAAGACACACAATCAATGTCTTGTAACCACTCACAGTTTCAAAACCAGAAAAGGAGTTCAAACATTCAAATATCAAGTCTACTTGGTACAAAAAATTAATACTTGGGGCCAAGTTCACCAAAGACCATCTCAAAGACCAATTGCCAAGGTCCAAGGCCACAACCCATGCACGATGCCGAGCCAAGCCAGCCCGTCGGGCTGGCGGGCGTGCGTGCGTGTGCACGCGAGTGGTCTAGTCAACTCCAAGTCTAAGGACATAATCTTGGTGTTCGCTCTATTTTTAACTATCCGCAAGTGTACGGCGTAAATGTAGAAGTGGCTAGCAAGGCCGTATTCTACAGATACTAATTATTCCTATTGTATTAATTATTAGATTATAGTGATTCCAATTTTATTTAGGCGATCGTTAAGTGAATGAATGGTTAACCAAATGAAATAAAAATAATAAAACTAATTCAAACAATTATAATATCCGAATCAAAGAATATTGTAAGAGTTTTGAAAGATAGATGCCAAGGCTACGTTTCCGTTGATTACTAAGTTTAGTCGGGATTGATTTTAAATAGTTCTATGTGCGTTTCCAAAATGATAATCACAACAATATCTTAAAGTGCCTCTCGAGATGCATTAAAACGTAGATTAAACAACCTATAATAACGTCTCCGTCTATTATAAATTATCTACTGCTCGAAAACCTATTAATGCCCTCTTCTCTCGAATTATGAGCAATTAAGTTAAACATGTGAAAATATTGATCAAGTGTTCTAGCATGAATCAAAATCAAGTATTTCAAAAACAAATCACAATAGATATATATAATCATCAATCCTTAAAAAACATAGTGAATCAACGTACTCCCATGCCCGGAATCTAACAGATTTAGCAGCACATGGTAATAAAAGAAAGATCAATAATCATCATGTTCATCATATTCAAGCTAAATAAAACAACAAAATGAGTAAAAGATGGGAAGAAGATAAAACTCAGATGATGTCTTGAGTGGTCTCGATTCAAGCCTTGAAGTGTTCTTGATATGTTCTTCCTTATGCTTTGCCCAAATCTCCTTCTCTTGGTGAGTTTTTCTCTCAATCTTGTGTTTTTCCACTCTCACCAACTCTCCCCATCTGAATTCTCCTTCTAAGTTCAATCAAGGACAATTTTATCAAGCCAAAATCAGCATTTTTCTTGGTCAAACCGTGTTCAAACGTCAATCAAGGATATTACTCAGAAAACTGACACTGCCCGTGTCAAATGACACGACCCGTGTCAAAGTTCTCTAGAAATGAAAAATTGTCTGGTCGTGTAACTCGATCGAGTTGTTGGCCACGTCATTTTACACGGTCGAGTCAGTCGATACGGTCGAGTTGTTTTGACACGGCCAAGGTCGTGTTGTTCTGTTCTAACTCTGTTTTTCAATCTTTTTCGGCTTGATCTTTCGTCTATGGATTGCTTAATATCGGGGTTGAGACTTTATTCTTGCTTGATAATGTCCTTAAAAACACCTATAAAAGCAACAATACATACCCAAGCGTGATCGAATCCAACAAACACAATGTAAGCACAAATAACACAATTCTACACAAATTAGGATCTTAAAATTCGGAAAAACCTTATAAGAATGTGTAAAAATGAGTGTTACCAAAATCCCCCAAACTTAAACGTTGATCGTCCCGAGCAATACACTTTAAAATAACCACTCTTAACAGAACTCATCCCTCAACACACCTCAAAGGATCATTTTGAAAATTCATCAATATGCCTCTTGTAATAAATAAGTCGAGTTCTTTAAAGTATTCAAATCTCTGGGGTGCTTCCTTAACATCATAGCCAATACTTGGAAAACATAAACCTCACCGGTCAAGTGTATTCACTCACTCTCAAAGTGTATAAAGTGACATGTATACGCTCATAACTCATTCAAAGAAATAAGAATCCCCATAAGCTTGCTAATTGTCTACATGTCTATCACTATTTTGTGCATGCAAATTTGTGAATCAAAAACGACTTCACTGGTTGTAATGTAGATTTTTTTGGTTGGGGTAGGATAGATATGGCTAAAATGATTTGACTTAAGCTAGTTAGAACTAAATCACAATAATCACTTCACTCCACTAAGTATTTAGAAGCTCAAAAATTTTGGAATTTGCTTCTTTCAACCCCTTAACTTTATAATAATCACAATAAGCACTTTTGAAAGTGAAAATCACAACCTTATTCCTCCTTATTGCTCTATTTATTTTTTATTGTCCATTTATCTGGGTAAATTTATTCGGGTAAACCCAGTGTGACTCTCCACATGATAATCACAATATTTTATCTTCAAACTTATTTTGATATATCATTTTGAACCAACTCAATCTTGAACTCAAACAATCTTCCTCATTCGCCTCCACACATGTTATTTCATTCTTTTACCAATTGATTCTAAGAAGCTCAAGTATAGGAAAAAAGAATTTAAAGGAACAGAATGCTCATTTTGTGGCTAACAAAGAAATAGGTTTTAGGCTCAATTGGTCTAATTAGGGAATTAACAATTATCGGGTTGGCCAAAAAGATTGAAGAGATAAATCAAAAAGCGCCTAAAATAACTTTCACTAATTTGCACACACTTGTGGTTTCGAATAAGATACCAAGTCAAGTTCTAGGCTTAAAATATTAATGATACACTCAACAATAAAACTTGCATATTTAATGATGCGCAAAGGCTCAAAATTTCACAAGTTAACATTCGTTCATACCTCCAAGATATTAAACCATTTATTTAATTCCATGCCCTTTTGATTATCTTCAATTTTCCTCGTCAAATTATACTCGACTTGCATATCCAAATAACAACATAAATCCCGAGGCATCCAAGACAAGAGTTCATTCTTCTGAGTTTTTATCAAAAGTAAAATACTCTAACAAAATAAAAATAAAAATGCAAAACTACCAACTAACAGACTCAAAACAATAAATATGCTAAATGCAACTAAATTCAATAAAAAATTAAAAGAAAATGCAAGTATTTTCTTGACCCGAAATCTCTCCCCCAAACTTAAATTAAATGATATGATTACCTAGGGAAGCATAAGATTTTAATAGTCGAGATCAAGAAATACTTACAAGCGTTGGGTTGCCTCCCAACCAGCGCTAAGTTTAACGTCTTCAGTCAGACGCCTGTTTCCTTCATCCCGGATCATTCGACGAGCTCTTACAAGCCGGCGTACTTGCAATTTTATCAAGAGGTTCTCCATTTGTTAATCCATCAAATTAAGGGGTCATAAAAAATACGACATTTTCACCATGCGTCCTAATCGTTGATTCTCCTCGATCCACATCAATTAATGCTCATACAGTGGCTAATAACGGATGTCCCAGTATTACTAGACCATCTTGCTTTCCATCATCATCAAGCACTATAAAATCAACGGGAAAAGTGAACTTATCAATCTTTAAAAGTACATCCTCTACAATTCCCCTTGGGTAAGCCAAAGATCGATCTACGAATTGTAAATTCAATGGAGATGGCATCAATTCTCCTAATCCAAGCGTCATGAAAATAGATAAAGAAAATATATTGACACTGAATCCTTAAGCTTTTGGGGTAGGCGCTCTAATTCTTTTTTCTTTGACGCCATGGCTTGCAAGAAAACCTCAAAAATTTTCTTCTCCTCAGCATGCTCATTATCGGATTCTTTCTTAACCTCATTAATGGAAACTATAAAATCAGCTTTATTAGACAACACGGCCGCATCTTCGTCTTCATCCTCCTATTCTGGTAGCTCTTCATTCACACTACATGAGAAAATAGCATTGCATTGTGCTTTGGGGTTCTCATCGGTGTTGCTTGGAAATTGGACCTTTTGATGTTGGCTCCCTCCGATCTTAGCCAATTGACCGATTTTTGTTTCAAGATTTTTCATTTGAGCTACAACAGTGGTTGCTAATTGAGTCACATGATTTTCAATTTGATCAAGCTTTTCTTCATCTCGTGTAAACCGACTCTTTGTTTCCATCATAAAAGTAGCCAAAATATTCTCTAGATTAGAATTTTGCTTGGACTCTCCTATCAACTCACCATTCGACACTTTAAATCCCGTTAGCGGTTGCAACACATTTCTCAAATTCCCATAGCTAAGATTCTCGTGATTCCTATTGGAAGGATGATAAAACCCCGGATAAGGATTATTCCGATAATTATTGAAATTATGATTATTGATGTAATGAGCCTCCTCCTGTAACACCCCCAAGACGTTCAGGGCACATTACAGCGTCGTGAACCCCACTCCTTGGAGTCCACCAGACTAACACACAAACTCGACATGACAATAGTGATATACATTATTAACAAACAGACGATTTCTCAATCCAAGACATTCAAAACAAAACTGGACTCAACAATACCATTCAATATCAAATCCTCCCAAAACGGGTACATAAAGATAATAAATCCAAAGAAGGAAGTACTCGAGTACTTAAGCAAATGACATAATAAATAATTTAAAAGACATGACACCAAGCGCACGACCACTGAACATAATCACTCTTGCCCATCATCCTCGTACTGCCCGCATGCTCGTTCGCCTCCAAGACCTGTACCTGAAATACAAAAGTATTTCCCCCATTTAAGGGGTTAGTGACAACTGCTAGTGCAAGTACAATCCATTTGAACTACCATTCTAATCAGATGAAATATGCGCCAAAATCATTTTAGAAAACATTTATATTCCGGAATATTACGGTGCCCAAGCACAAAACACAGTTCTCCAACAAAACATTCCAAAGGTTAACCATTGGTACGAGACTCACGGCCACCGTACCCCGCAGAGGCCCCGTCGGACCGTCCCTGGGTGGTTAACCCCAGTTCATGATACGCACACACACGGCAATACGTATCCCCAGAGGCCCCGTCGGACCATCCCTGGGTGAACATACACATTCACATCCATAATATACACGGGAAGCCATTATTCAAATACTAGAATATGCAAACAAATGTAAAGTACTTGCCTTTGAGACATCTTCAACGAAATGGGAACGAACAACGACTGCGATTGACCCTGAGGGAACACGACCGTTCCTAAACGAAGGATTAACACAACTCAGTCCTATACGGTAACAATAATCGAATGGAATACTCCCACAACCCCGATTACAAGCTATAACAACATACGTACGATCGATACGGGCGAGGGTTTCACAAAACCTCCCCGAATCAATAACTCACTGATTAAACACGACGGAAACGGATTGGGAATCACCCAATAACAATAACCGATAAGGAGTATTACAACATAACCGAACAATTTGAGTTTAAACAAGCAAAACCCGAAAACCCCCCAAAATTGACAAAGTTAGGGTTCTAAGCCATTTACCTCGGATTCGGACGGAGTAAGGTGATTTCGTTGATGATAAAATGTTGCCACAACACTACGGTGATGGGAAATGAAGAACACACGGATTGAAAGTGGTGGAAATCGCCCCTGGAGGTTGGTTGGTGTCGCCCGACGAAAGAAAAAACGAAGAGAGGAAAGAAATGAGGTTCTGACCTCTGCCCGCTGTTTTAAAACAGCGGGCTGTTACGGCCGTAACTAGGGGATCTTACGGCTGTAACAAATGGGGTGTTACGGCCGTAACACCCTACTGGACAGCAATTTGGAAAAACTGCTGTCCGAACCATCCCGAACGACCCGGAAACCCGAACCTGCTAACGAATCGAAAATATGGTTACGAACTATTCTCGATAATGAATCTAAGCGCTAAAAGGAAACACAATTCCGACTACCCGAAGGTTCGTAGTTCGACGATGCAAGTAAATTTCCCTTAAGTTTAAGGAAATTACAAAACGGCCCAAATGTTCGAAAATCACGATACGACATCGGATTAACAAACCGAAACTCACAACACGAACAACTTAACCATACGGACTTGTGGGAACAAAGAAACAATACAAACTAACGAGTTTTACGAGAATCGAACGTACATACGACAAAATATAACATGAAATGGAATTACGTAAAAACATTTCCGAAACTCGTCCAAATGGAGAAACTCCAAGAACAAAGTAGATTCAAAACGTCGAAACGGTTACAAGCGAGTTCATAAAAATAGACATACACCAAAAATGGAAATTGCTAAAAATGGAAAGGTACGGGTATTATATTCTCCCCCTCCAAAAAGAAGTTTCGTCCTGAAACATAAGAATCAAAAAGCTCGGGGTGTCTCGCACGCATATCCTCCAATTCCCACGTTGCTTCCTCCACTCCATGCCTCGACCATTGCAGTTTAACCAAGGGGATGGTTTTGTGCCTTAACTATTTGTCCCAACGTTCCAAAATTCTCACTGGCCTCTCCTCAAACGTAGCGTTATTCTCGATCTCCACGTCCCCGAAGTCAATAACATGAGTCGGGTCGGAACATACTTTCTCAACTGGGAAACGTGAAATACACTATGAACAAGACTCAACGATGGGGGTAATGCCAAACGGTAAGGTAACTCGCCGACTCTCTCCAATATCTCGAAAGGTCCAATATACCTTGGACTAAGCTTCCCCTTTTTCCCAAAACGAAAAACTACCTTCGACGGAGACACTCTCAACATCCGCATAAGAATTTTGTCGACTCTGAGCTGCCAACATCCTCTCTCGAATCAACTCAATTTTCTTCCTCGTCTCCAATACAAGATCCGTCTCGGTGCCAACTAAATCGGACGGCTCGTCCCAACATATCGGTGATCGACACCGTCCGCCATTAAGCGCCTCATACGGTGCCATCTTAATCGACGTGTGCCAGCTATTATTATAAGTAAACTCGATCAGGGCCAAATGCTCCTCCCAATCGCTACTCCAGTCTAGCGCACACGCGCGCAGCATATCCTCGAATGTCTGAACGGTACGCTCGGATTGCCCGTCGGTCTGAGGAGGGAAAGATGTACTCAAATGCAAACGTGTCCCCAACGCCTTATGTACCACCTGCCAAAAATGCGATACAAACCGGCCATCTCTGTCCGAAATAATAGTCTTCGGCGTACCATGAAGTCTCACGATCCGTGCGATAAAAATACGAGCCAATCTTTCTGGACCCCAAGTGTCCTTGATGCCCAGAAAATGTGCTGACTTAGTCAGTCGGTCCACAACCACCAACACCATATTCATTCCGGTCTTCGTCCTTGGCAAATTCGTGACAAAATCCATAAAGTTATCTTCCCACTTCCATTCCGGGACGGGAAGTGGTTTCAACAATCCGGCTAGCCGCTGATGCTCGATTTTAACTTGCTGACAAGTCAAACACTTAGCCACAAACTGAACTACCTCATTCTTCATGTCATTCCACCAGAAACTCTTCCTCATATCCTTATACATTTTACTCGAGCCCGTATGGACTGAGGAAGGTGATGCATGAGCCTCTTGCATAATACTCTGTCTCAATTCCAAGTCGTTCGGAACACACAACCGACCTTGGAATCTCAACACACCATCCTCATGTATCATGAATCCCGGGGCTTTCCACTTCACCACATTCTCGCGGAGCTGAATAAACATTGGATCTTCCAACTGTTTCGATTTAATGTCGTCGACCAGAGACGAAGAGATCTCAAGAGTGCGCAACTGCCCGACACTCCCAGGTAGCACAACCTCCACACCCAACCTTATTAACTCTCGCTGGAGCCCTGATTGGGTCGTGAGTAACTCAAGTGCCCGAAGCGATACCGATTTCCGACTCAAGGCATCTGCCACCACATTTGCCTTGCCCGGATGATAAAGTATCTCAAGGTCGTAATCTTTAATTAACTCCAACCACCTTCTCTGTCTCATATTCAGTTCTTTCTGCGTGAAAATATACTTCAGGCTCTTGTGATCGGTGAAAATATGACACGACGAGCCATAAAAGTAATGACGCCAAATCTTTAATGCAAACACAACTGCAGCCAACTCAAGATCGTGGGTAGGGTAATTCAACTCGTACGGTTTCAACTGACGGGAAGCATAGGCAATCATCTTCCCATGCTGCATGAGTACACATACAAGCCCTTAGCCTGAAGCGTCGCTATAAACTGAGAAACCCTCATTACCACTCGATAAAGCCAAGACGGGAGCGATCGTCAACCGCTTCTTCAACTCATCGAAACTCTTCTGCCTCTCGTCGGTCCACACAAACTTATCTGACTTTTGCAACAACTGAGTAAGTGGTCGAGCGAGCTTAGAGAACCCCTCGACAAAACTACGATAATACCCGACCAAAACCAGAAAACTACGGAACTCCTTCACGTTCTTGGGCGGTGCCCAATCCAACACTGCCTCTATCTTATGTGGGTCCACACGAACACCCTCAGCCGAGATCACGTGGCCGAGAAACATAACCTCCCGCAACCAAAACTCACACTTTGAGAACTTCGCAAAAAGATGCTGAGTTCTCAAGATTCCCAACACGATATGCAAAAGACGTGCATGCTCCTCCTCGCTCCTCGAGTAAATCACGATATCGTCGATAAAGACCTTTTTCATTAACTGCATGAACACGGCTGGGGCGGTGGTTAGCCCAAAAGGCATAACCACAAACTCATAGTGGTCGTATCTCGTCCGAAAGGCCGTCTTCGGAATATCAGAATCCTTCACTCGGAGTTGGTAATAACTCTATCTCAAATCAATCTTCGAAAACACAGTTGCTCCTTGCAATTGGTCAAACAAGTCATCAATCCTCGGGAGCGGATACTTGTTTTTGATAGTCACTTTGTTCAACTCTCCACAGTCGATACACAGACGAAGTGACCCATCATTCTTCTTTACAAACAAGACTAGTGCGCCCCAAGGTGAAGCACTCGGTCGAATATAACCCATGTCTAGCAACTCTCCCAACTGTTTCTTCAACTCAAGCATCTCGACAAGTTCCATGCAGTATAGCGTCTTAGAAATCGGTGCCGCGCCCGGCTCCAAATCAACAGTGAACTCAACCTCACGGTCTGACGGCAAACCCGGCAACTCATCTGTAAAGACGTCAGGATACTCACTCACTACCGGAATAGACGAGAGCTCGACTCCCCATTCTTCCGATATCAAAGCATAACACCAGTAACCAGTGCAACTTGCCCAAAGATGTCTCACCGCTTTCATAGCGCTGATCAGAAATCTCTGACTACTCCGCTTACGTCCCACAAAGGAATGCTCGGTACCGTCAGAGGCTACCATAGAAATGGTTCTCGTTCTATGATTCATGATCGCTCCATGTCGATCTAGCCAATCCTCACCAAGAATCAGATCCTCATCCTTAATATCTACCGCAATTAGATTAGAAGGCCAATCCCTCCCCGCGATACTCACCGGAAAATCTCTAATCTCACGATCCCCCACGATACTATCTTCACTAGGCAGTTTAACAACAAATGGTTCACAAGCAACTAGACAATCAACATGCAGACGACGCACACAATCCATAGATATGAAAGAATGCGTAGCACCAGAATCGAATAATACGGAAACAGGATGGTCAATGATGTGAACGATACCTGTAGCCACCGTCGCGTCGGGATCTCCCACTCGTCTCATCTCATATACATGGGGCGGAACAGACCCCGCACTAGAAGCTCCCCCTCTAGAAGGCTGCCCACGTCCTCGAACTCTGCCAAAACTCTGCTGAAGTTGATTAGTTGTCGGTGCCTGATTTACACTCGGTTCTCTCATAGCTGGAGTTGACACCTGAGTAGCTGGTACCCGACTCGCATCTCCACAAAACTTAGCACGATGCCCGATTCGACAGCAAGTAAGACACTATAGCGGCGGCCTGTCACACTCACTGATCATGTGTCCGGAACAACTATAGTTAAAACAGGTAGGACCACGAACGGAAACAGCCGGAGCAGACTTAGAACCATTTCCTCTCCCAAATGATGGGGACTGATTCCTGAAGACTCGCGAACCAGGCCGAGCCTTCTGATAACCGCCAGACTTACTTCCCGAAAACTGATCGGAGGTCTTCTGCTTCTTTGCCTCGGTTGCTGCCTCTGTTGCAGAAAACGAAATCTCATAAGTCATCGCTTTGTTCTGGTAGTCCTTCAAATTTGTACACCCGAGACCAGACATGTAGTGATGAACCCTCGGCTTCATCCGCATGTCAAAGTGGCGGATCTTATCTAGCTCATCTTGGACCTGATTTCTCACATAATGAAGTTGCTGATTGTAGTCCTTGATCGCCTGTGAAATAAGAACATCCTGGGGTTTTTCCCCAAAGAAGGCTCGAATCCTCCCCTCTTTTACCGGCCACGGACAATATTCTTCCTCCATCAACTCTCGGAACTCTTCCCACGTGGGTGTCCGGTCACATGGTTTCACTGCTTGCCACCATGTTGCCGCCTCCTTGGCGAGGAAGTACTGAGCGATGGGTACCTTCCTCTCCTCGGAGTACTTAGCCACCTCGAATACCTTCTCCATCTCGAATAACCAACTCTCCCAACAAGAAGGGTCGGAAGAACCATCGAACTGCGGGGGACATATACGGATCACGTCCTGAAGTAACTTATCGGCGCCGGAACTAGTAGGCGGAACCGGGTTAGCATTATCTTGGTTGACCAGAACGTCCTGGGTCAGTAACGTCATCTGGTTCGCTACTTGCTAGAGAATGTTTGCGACTCCAACGTTATCATGAGCATTACCGAAACTAGTAGACTGATCCTGCTGGACATCGGCGCTAAGCGGGACACTGTTCGACAAGGAAGGTGTTGCCGAACCAGCCCCTGAGCTTTCAGACATGGCCGTCCCACCAGCTGCGCCATGTCCCCTACCGCGTCCGCTGTAATATCCGCAATTTTCGATTTTCAGTAAATTTCTTTTTTTGGCAGGAATCCGTTTGAATGGCTCGCCTGTGACCGTTTCGTCATTCTGAGAATGATTCATTCTACCATTTTTGACATCCGAGTTCGTTTCGGTGTAGTTTTGCTAAGTTTCGTGCTTTTTGGTGACTTTTCCGCATTTGATTTCGATTCTTGCAAATCTCGTTCGAAACTGTTGTTTCATGTTCCTCGTAAGTCCGTTTAACTTTGTTAGACGTGTTGTGAACTTTGGTTTGGTTATTCGATAACGTATCGTGATCTTCGGGCATTTTGGGCCATTTTATAATTTCCCAAAGTTGTCGGAATCCGCATTCGTATTTGTTGTCTTGACCCTTTTTATGGTCACGTGTGATTAATTATTGCATGATATTTCATTTTGGATCGATGATGTTGTCGCGAGCATTTCGTCGTGTTCGTTCCGTGCGTTTTCGGAAATCGAATCATCGGGTCCTCGATTACTGGCATCGCCGACAGTACGCATGCACCGCTTGGAAGTCTTGGCATCGCCCGACAGTGCGTAATCGTCGGAAGTGTTGGGCAATGGCCGGGCAGGCGCGGCAAGAACCGGCGTAGCGCACGCTACTGCCGGAAGGCTGCACACGCTAGCTCGGCAGGAATAGCGTACGCTATTCGACCGACCAGCGCACGCTATCGGGCTGCGCAGAGAGGTTTCTGGAGTTCTGGACTCGGGGAGGATCAGCAGGTAGCGCACGCTACTGTCGGTCGTGACGCGCGCTAGTCGGCATGTGTAGCGCACGCTGTCGGTCGACTAGCGCACGTTACCTGGCCGAGCAGTTTAGTCCAGCGAGTTCTGGACAGGTCGGCTAGCGCGCGCTAGCGTCCGCGCAGCGCATGCTATCGCGGTCGGGCAGGCAGGTTCCGGTCGGCAGGTTGGGTCAGCAGTGCCGGATCGTGCGGGCCCGGACCGAGGGTTCTGGGCCGATACTGGCTGATAGCGGACGCTAGTCCGGAAGTCTAGCGCACGCTAGGCCGCGCAAGTATAAATATGATTGGGCAGTCATATTTTCACCCGTTTTTCATTTCTATCTTTTCCTTTCCGCGGCTGTAGGCTTGGTGATCAAGAAGACATGTTGTCAAGCAATTAATCCACGAAGTTTGGGAGTTCATATCATCGATTTATCCCTCCATAACCTCCTTTGATCCAGCGAATCAAGGTAAGATTTCCTAGAACCCTATTTTGGGGAAAGTTTGGGGTTTTGGGGTTTTTGTCCGATTCGTTCCGTATTATTGATTAATCTATGATGGGTATGATTAATCTTAGTAGTATTCATGTGTTTAACATCATTAAATCCTTTTTTCTCCGCCAGATCAAGGTATTTTTCTTTATTTTCCTTCAAGTTGACTTTTTCGGGGTTTTGTTCTTGATTTCGTTTTCCATCCGATTCTGATAAACTGATTGTTGTTAAATGATGTTGTTAAACACATCCTATGGATTTTATATCCGTATTCCAGTTTGGAGTTCCGTTTTCATGTTTTGTCGAGTCGATACGTGTTCTTGGCTGGTTTGGGGGAAATCCTTGAACTTTTGTTGTTCATTTCTTCAATTCAACGGCTTCGGGTCGTGCTATGGAATTCATTTTCATTGTTGTTATTGTCCTTCGTAGTTTATTGTCACGAATTGGCGTTTGGAGGAGTCGGCGGGTTCGTAGTCGGTTCGTGCCATCCTACCTCGGTCGATTCTCCGCGTTTGTTTGAGGCAAGTATTTTCTTATACGACTTGTGACCTCCAAATAGAGTTTACATGTTGGAACTACGATGGTTGTTTTACCCTCGTGAATATGATTTGTGTGAGTTGATTACGATTTGATCATTTTGAACGTTGAAGGTTTTTATGATACCCTCGCTTGTTTAATGTTGTGGAATCGTGTATTCCGTGTTTGATCGTGTTGTTGTATTGTGATGAGTATGATAACGGTGTCGGGTAGTGGCCATCTCTAGTAAGTATTCTTAATGAACTTACATTCTTAGCATATTAGTATTGCATGAGTAACGTGTGTGTGTGTGTGTATGCTCACTATGGGTTAGATCCGACGGGGTCTCGGTAGGGGTCATCGGAGAGGTGGATCCGCGAGCTTGCTTTTAACTACTATGGGTTAGATTCGACGGGGTTTCGGTAGGGGTCCACGGAGGGGTGGATCCGCGGATAATTGTGGTGCATTTTATAAATGTGTTTCGATATTGGTATTTTCGGAAACGAGTGGTTTTGAACGGTTTTCATGATTGCATGCATTGACTAAGTGTGTAAGAGGTAAGTTGTTCGTTTGGCTTACTTGGCTAGGATGGCACTAGAGTATTTGTCGTTTGTGTTTAAACCTTTGGTTGTGGGTTTTGATGTTGGAAAAATGGACCTTGATATTGTTCTCGAGTACTGTGATTTGATGAGATTTGGCATGATATACCAACGGTTTTGTAAAGGTCGTTTTACGGAAAGTGTTTTTGGGCCGAGACTCATTCATCTTGAAATGGTTATTTTTCAACTAAGTACTTGAGGTCCAACAAGGTTTCTACTTTTAAAATCCCCGAGATGAGGAATATATTTTTCAAATACTTCGTCGATTGTTTTTCTAATTAATAAAGCCTCTCGAGAAGGCTTTGGTGGTTAATTGTCGTACCCGATTCGTGATTTCTAATTGTTTGTTACATTTTGTATGGTTATGTACTTGTACTAGCAAAATAGTGGGATTTTGCTAACCCCCGAGAAATCGGAGGGGTGGATGTTTGTATTGCATTCAGGTTTTGGAGAGCATAACACAGGGTCGGCATGAAAGATAATGAAATATGAACGATACTAATCACATGAGTGTTAGGAATACTTGTTAGATTTTGATGATGTCATTAATATAAAATCAAATGTTTATTACTTGGCAAAAATGTAAGGAAGAACCAAATGAGTATCTTCTATAGGCCAAATATGTTAAGTATAAAAACTTGGCAAAATGTAAAGAAGAACCAAATGAGTATCTTCTGTAGGCCAAAAATAAGTTAGGCTAAAAATCGGCTAAGTACTAAAAGTACAGCTTAGTCCATCAGAGAGGATCAGCCGAGTCAAGTCAGAGTAGTTCTGGTCAACAAAAATTATCAGGGATGTTTGACCAGACTGCAGCCAAGGTACCTCAGACAAGTCACCTGACTAGACAAGTCACAAACAGTGAACATCAGAGAGGTCCAGACTGCAGAGAAGTTAACTGCTCATCAGCCTAGTCTAGATCAGCCAAGTACTCCAAGTCCACGTCAGCATGCGTTGAAAAGTCAAGTATTACGGAAAGTCACATGCAACGTGAAGAAACAAATTGGAGAGATTCCCGCAAGAGATATGATTTAAAATAAATCATCCAGACCCACCTTGAAGACTTTAATCGTTTTATATTCAAAATATTCGGCGCATCACATGCAGAGTCTTCACAATGGTCGGAAGATAGATTAAAATAATGGGAATCCAGCCTTGCAACGTTCAGAAAGAAAACAATGAAGTCCCCCTCTCCAACGGACGGATTTGTTCAAAAGATTTGCAACGGCTACAAGGAAAAAGCTCAGAGATCATGACCTATAAATATCAGAGGATTTGAAACTGGGCAACCACCGGTGCTAACATACATTCAATCGATCAAAGCAATCAATCAATCTAAAGCAATCAATAGCATCGTGAAGAGCAGTTCTAAAAGTTCATACTTAAAGAAGCTCTTAGTTGGAGAAGACAAAAACTCTTGTCTATAATCCTGAGTACGGGGTACTTCACTGGTTGAAGTAAGAGACTGTAAAGGCATCCAAGGATCGAGGATCAAGAGGTGCAAGACAGTCAAGTGTGTACAACGGCACGGATTTCCACTGGTTGGAAGCTGTTGTATTTTGGTTTGGATCACTGTAATATTTATCACTGGTTGAGAATTATAGTGAATTCATCTCCAACTGGTTTGGAGAAAAGTGGATTAGTAGAGGATTACCCCACCTCTGAGACCACTATAATCGCCTGCGTTATTTACTGTTTTACTGCATCATACTTTA
Source organism: Orobanche coerulescens (assembly GCA_033398695.1). Lineage (NCBI taxonomy): Eukaryota > Viridiplantae > Streptophyta > Magnoliopsida > Lamiales > Orobanchaceae > Orobanche > Orobanche coerulescens. The sequence goes on along the minus strand of CM065816.1, from coordinate 135,339,082 downwards.
ACTGCTGCATTCATTGTTAAGTGTTTCATTAGTTGCTTTATATTCGTCATCAGCTGACTTCCGCACATATATTAAAGAACAAACGACTCCAAGTCATTTGTCTACCTATCAGCTGAAGAAACTCACTCTTCGTGAAAAAGAGTTTAAGAGTTTCTACAAGTCTATTCACCCCCCCCCCCCCTCTAGACTTGTACCTGGACGACTTGTGACCTACAAGTGGTATCAGAGAGGTTGGTTCATTTATTTCACGAACCAGATCTATATCAAGGATATATCTTTACTCTCATTTTATAATGGAACACATGCACTCTAGACTTCCTGTGTTTTCAGTTGACGAGTATGATCTTTGGAAGATAAGGATGCAGGCACACTTATCTTCGATTCATGACTACATGTGGTGCATCATAGAGGATGGTCCATTCATCTTCGAGAAGGACAACACAGCAGAGGAGATCGCAACAGGGAAGCCAGAGAAGATTCCCAAGAAGAGGACACAGCTGAATCCCGAAGAAAGAAAGCTGGCCAATCTTGATAACCGGGCCAGAGATGTGTTATATCAAACTCTTGACAAATCCACCATGGTCAAGCTCAAAAACTGCAAGAATGCCAAAGAAATCTGGGACACATTAGCTCTAATGTGTGAATGAATGGAGATGATCAAGGAAAACAAGTTGTCAATTGCTATCCAAAAGTTTGACAATTTCAAAATGAAGAATGGTGAATCCATAGACCAAGTGGACACAAGGTTCACTGAGATTATCAATGAGATCAACTCCCTCGGCAAAACCTATGGCAACAGGGAAATGGCACTGAAGGTTCTCAGATCTCTCAACCCTGAATGGAACATGAAGGCCGTAGCCATGAGAGAGTCCAAGGACCTGAATAAAATAAAAATTAAGGAGCTGTTCTCTGATCTGAAGGCTTATGAATTCGAGCTTCCAAGTTCATCCTCAACCGAGCCTGCAGAGAAGGGAATAGCATTTGCAGCCGAGTCCCCCGCCAAGAGCCTATCTGATGTAAAGCCTCCAAATCCATTAGATTTTGAGGAAGAAATGGCGTTTATAATGCAAAGGTTCAGCAACTTTAGAAAGAACTACTCCAAATACAAGAAAAATTATAAGGAGAATCCAAGAAGAAATCAGAAAGCTGGAAGCTGGAAAGTAGAATGCTACAATTGTCACAAAACAGGACACATCAAAATGGACTGTCCTGAGCTCAAGAAGGACGAAAGCAAGAAGGAGGTGGGCAGAAAAGAAGATAGAAGAAAGGCCCTCATCGGAGAAGAACAGGAGCATGTCGAATCAAGCAGCAGATTCTTTTCTGATGAAGATGAAGAGTATGACTGCCTGATGGCAAACCTAGCTGATGAAGAGGTAACCTCTAAACCCACCGGTTCAAATAATAGCTCAGCCATGTCACAAGATATGGATCTACTCGAATCGGTAAATCAGTTATTTAAAGATTTTGAAACACTCAAATCTGCACACCAAACTGTATCAGCAGAGAAGACTCAGCTGCAAGATGAGAATAGGCAGCTGAAAAATGATTTCGAAAAACTCAGCCTAGATTTGAATAAGGTTGAGATAACTGCAGCTGACTTTAAAAACCAGGCTGATGTTAATACAGCTGAGATAAACAGACTAACCTTAAAGAAAAATTAGCTGCACTTGCTCATGCCAAAACCGAGTTTACTAAGCTGACACAGGTGAATAAGACTCAGGCGCAGGAAATAACCTCCCTGAAGGCGTCTTCAACCCTGGAAGAATTGTGTACAAATAAAAGGACACTATATTCCAAATCAGGCCTTGGATATGATCCTCACACTCCCTCTAATTCCAAAAGAAAATTTATCAAGGGAGAAACAATTGTCTCGACTGTTGAGCCTACGTATAAACCGATATTTAAAAACAGGCAACATCCAAGTCACATGTCTAGGCTGCAGTCAGGTTACACAAGGCAGCCACCTAGACAGGCAACTAGGCAATGGCCCAGGCAAAAGCAGCAGCCCAGACAACATGCCCACTATTATCAACAACTCCCTAAAAACAGATTTCAAAATGGGAGGGGCAGATGGAAACCTCAAGGTTATCCCAATTTCCAAAACGAACAAGTGTGGATACCCCAAAGATTTAATAAATGGTCTCAGCCAAGATTTAGAAATAGCCCACACTATCAAAATTTTGAGGAATATCCAGTGTACAATCCCAACAGGAGATTTAGACCTCGACCTTACACACCTTATGAGGGTTATAATAATAATAAAAACTTTCACAATCCAAGGAGAAATCAATTCTCCAGGAAACCAGCTAACCCCAGAGGACCCACACAGATTTGGGTACCTAAATCTCTGCTTGTCTGATTGCAGAAAAGGTGGAAGGACTACAACCACATCTCCTCAAGCTCAAATTTTGGAGGTGAAGAATGGTTTGTAGATTCTGGATGCTCGAGGCACATGACCGGGAACAAGAAGATGCTGACCAAATATACCAAAGAAAGAGGTCCCGATGTAACTTTTGTAGATAGCTCGAGAGGAAAAACAAAAGGATTTGGAGAGCTGCACCGAGGAAATATTGTGATATCCAAAGTTCATTATGTCAAAGGGCTCAAATACAACCTCCTGAGCATAAGCCAGTTCTGCGATGAGAAGAATCTAGTATTCTTCACCATCTGGAAATGTATGGTGATAGATATCTTATCTGGAGAAGTGAAGCTCCAAGGTTTCAGAAGAAGAGATGTCTACATGATTGATTGGAACACAGGAACACCTAACTCCTGTTTTCTATCCAAGAAAGTAGCTGAGAATGGATGGCTGTGGCACAAAAGATTATGTCACCTGAACTTCAAAGCTATCAACAAGATCAGTTCTCAGAATCTGGTCAGAGGACTTCCAAATGAAGCATTCAAAAAGGAAGCACTTTGCGATGCATGTCAGAAAGGAAAGCAGACCAGAGCATCGTTCAATCCAGTCCAGCCTACAACTCTCACAACAAGGATCTTAGATCTACTCCACATGGATCTATTTGGTCCTATCAAGCCAAGGACTTTGAGCGGCCGAAAGCATGCACTTGTTATAGTAGATGATTATTCAAGGTACACTTGGATTATCTTCCTATATAAGAAAAGTGAAACCTTGACCAAGCTACCTGAGCTGCTGAGAAGGATCCAGAATGAGAAATCCCTATCCATAATCAAGATCAGATCAGATAGAGGAGAAGAGTTTCTCAACAAGGCGATCACTGATTACAGCGATCAGAATGGGATCCAAAGATGAGCTCTCTGCGGCTGTGACTCCCACAGAATGGTGTTGCTGAAAGAAGAAATGTAACTCGAAGGAAGCAAAGAAGGTCCATGATTGCGTAAGGCACTGCCAAGAGGTTCGGGTCAAGTCACAACACAACTGTCACACCTGCAGCAGAGTATGATAGTAGGGAGACATGGCAAAACTCCCTATGAGGTTTGGAATAATAGAACTCCTACTGTTGCTTATTTTCTTGTTTTTGGTTGTAAGTGTTTCATCCACAACAATGGTAAAATCCAACTAAATCCCTTTGATGCTAAAACTGATGACGGTCTCTTTATGGGATACTCACAAAGAAGCAAGGCATATAGAGTTTTTAATAAAAGAACCTTAGTTGTGGAGGAAACACCCCATGTTGTTTTTGATGAATCTACCGTTGAGTACAGGAAGCAAGTTGAGTTAATTGAGAACAAGCTCAAGTCAGAAACCCTTGAAGAAGTCATTGTACATGACACTGGAATGGTAGACTCACCTGCAGACCAGCCTGAAGACCCAACTGCAGCTGCTGAAGACCCAACTGCAGATCAGACAGGAACACCAAACCTATCTGATCCAGTTTCCGCTGATGAAGACCCAGTTGTAGCTGACAAAGACTCATCTCCAGATCAGATCCAACCTGCAGATGACAAGACGGTAGCTGATCCAGTTGCAGACCAGAACCCAGCTGATGCAGAAATCCACCAGAGCAATCCAACAGGGGGAACAGATCCAGTAGAAGAGGATATCCCCAAATGGCTCAAAGATCACCCAATCCAGCAAATTATTGGAAAGCTGACTGATGGAGTTAAGACGAGACAGTCAACCCTACCAGCAGGAATGGCTATGTTCTCATGCTTTATGTCACAGATAGAACCTAAAACTACAGAACAAGCCTTGGAAGATTATTCATGGATTAATGCCATGCAAGAGGAATTGGAGCAGATGGAAAGAAACAAAGTTTGGGAACTAACAGACAAACCTGATCACAAGAAAGTTATTGGCACCAAATGGGTGTACAAAAATAAGAGTGATGAAGACGGAGCTGTTGTTAGGAATAAGGCCAGACTTGTAGCAAAAGGTTATGCACAGTGTGAAGGAATAGATTTTGATGAAACCTATGCACCTGTTGCAAGATTAGAGGCCATCAGACTATTCCTTGCATATGCTGCATTCAAGGATTTTGAAGTATATCAGATGGATGTAAAGAGCGCTTTTCTAAATGGAATCCTAGAAGAAGAAGTCTATGTAGAGCAACCCCCAGGTTTTGTCAAAGGAGACAAAGTCTATAAGCTGTTAAAGGCTCTCTACGGACTTAAGCAAGCACCAAGAGCGTGGTATGAAACATTGTCTGTGTTTCTTGAGAAGAATGGATTTTGCAAAGGAAAGGTGGACAAGACCCTATTCAGAGTAGAGCACGAAGGCCACATATTAATAGTCCAGATATATGTGGATGACATCATTTTAGGTTCAACCAATCCAGAGCTATGCGAGAAATTCTCCAACCTCATGCAAGGAGAATTTGAGATGAGTATGATGGGGAAGCTTAACTTCTTTCTCGGACTACAAGTTAAGCAGATGGAAAAAGGAATTTTCATCAACCAAGCAAAGTATACCAGAGATCTTATCAAGATATATGGAATGGAATCAGCCAAGCCAGCAAGAATTCCTATGAGCACAAGTACTCACCTGGATGCAGACGAGGCAGGCATATCAGTGGACTCAAACCACTACAGAGGACTCATTGGATCTCTTCTGTACCTCACTGCAAGCAGGCCAGACATATCCTATGCTGTTGGAGTTTGTGCACGATTCCAGTCCAAGCCGAAGCAATCACACCTAGATGCAGCCAAGAGGATAATAAAGTACCTTAAGTCTACAATCAATGTTGGACTATGGTATCCCAAGGATGATAATTTCGAGCTGTCAGGATACTCAGATGCAGATTTTGCAGGATGCAAAATCAACAGGAAGACCACTAGTGGAACGTGTCAATTCCTAGGAACAAGACTGATATCCTGGTTTAGCAAGAAGCAAGTTTCTAACTCTATCTCCACCACAGAGTCAGAATACCTAGCTGCAGGTAGCTATTGTGCACAGATTTTATGGATCAGACAACAGCTAAGGGATTATAATATCATTGCAAACGAAGTTCCGATCTGGTGTGACAACAATAGTGCAATTGCAATAACCAACAATCCGGTTTTGCATTCAAGGACGAAGCACATTGATGTTAAGCACCACTTCATCAGAGACCATGTGCTTAACAAAAGGGTCAGAGTTGAAAGAGTCAGCACAGACTATCAGATAGCTGACATCTTTACCAAACCCTTGCCAGAAGAAAGGTTTTTGGAGCTGAGCAGAGATCTCGGATTACTAGATTGGGAATCTAGTACTGAAGCAAGCTGAAGCTTTTCAGAGGAAGGACGGACCCGGCTGAAAAATCAGATCCTAGCTGATGTAGACAAGAGGACGAAGGAACCTAGCTGATCAGAATCCCAGGCGAGAAGTCCATAAAGTCAACTCACCTGATGCAGAGCGGTCAACAGTCAACAAATCAGACCAGCTAAGTTTTCTAAAACCGACCTCTGAATATTTAATTATTATCTGCCATATTTATAATATTATTATATTAATTTTGATTCACAAATGGCATTTAAATATATTAATGTTCGATTCACCAGTGGCAATTTAAATACACGTGTCAATCGCTTATTAAATCGACCTCCACGGTGGCCAATCAAATCCAACCGTCAATCTTTTAAATGGACCACCGATTCAAATTTGAAATTCAAAAGAATCTCAAAAGGCGTAACACCGTTTCAAATATATATTAATTTAATCCAAAACGTCTTTTCATCTTCTTTATAAAGACGAAGAACTCCTCACTTTACCCTTTACGCTTTCAAACCCTAGATTTCTCAGAGCAAAAATTCCTGGAACACAAAATACACTAAAATCTTTTGATTACAGAAATGGCAACCTACTTCGAAGGCGTCAACCTGAAGGCGGTCAAGGACCAGATTATTTTCTCACTGGTCGTCGATTTTGAAGGTTTATTAGAAGCGAATCTAGAGGATTACGACATGTTTAACCTGATTCGCGCGATGAAGCTCAATGGGATCTACCCATTTCTAGACATCAACCCTCAACATCTATACAAGGAGGATGTTATCGCGTTCTACCGCGAAGCTTACTTGATTCAGGATAGTATTCAAAGCACAGTTGGCGGAATACCCATCGACATATCTCGAGAGTCGATCCGTACAACTTTTGGTATGAAGCACCGTGGTTTAGCTGTCGAAGCTCTCAAGCAATCCCCCTCCGAAACCTGGAAGAAGATCAAGGTGGAGAATATACCCGAAAAGCTGAAATTCACTGCCAAGAGGAGTGAACTTAAAAAGATTTACCGTTTTGCGTTGGACATAACCAACAAAATAATCATGGGGATGGCCGGCAGTTATGATCAACTGTCGTCGACAAAGTTTATGGTGCTGGGAGTACTGATTCAGGAAGAAGAAATTGACTGGGTAGATTACATATTCAGGCAACTCGTTCGAGAGGTCAACAAAGCCGAATGGCTTGTTGATGAGAAGAGATTTAAAACCAAGCTGGCGTTTGGAACGCAGCTAAGTTGGTTTTTGGAAAAGACTGGTGTGGCGAAGGGAAGCACTGACCCCTTCCACCCCAACGAAAGACTTGGTCATTTGGACCAAGAGACGCTGAGAAAATTGGGAGGCACTGGGAGAGCAGCTCAAATGTTGAAGGAGCTGCCGGACACAAGGACCTACCCGAGATACTATTCGTCAGGAGAGTCGGACCATCCTGCAGCCGACATCCCAACTGCAGTCGAGTCAGAATCTGAGTCCGACAACACTCCCATAGCAGTCCGTTTTAAGATAAGGGGACCAGCCCCTGAAGGACCCTCAATCATGCAGTCATCACCAGAACCCTCTCCTAAGAGGCCCAAGAGACTGCAGTTTAGTGAGGAAGAGCGGTCCGATCATCTTGCCAGCCCCTCAGCCAGGTCACCAATTCACCTGGAAGACCAGCCTGCCCCAGGCACCCACGAGACTCAGATTGTGGTTGTACTCACCCCAGCCTACATCCCTGAGGAAGAAGAAGCAGGTCTAATAATCTCAATTCCTGAAGCTAATTATACCTTTAACCTGCTAGAAAACAATACTTTCAACCTATCCATTGCACAACTACAGCTTGTTAAGCCACAAGCATTAAAACACTCTTTTGTGAATATTTTTGAAGAGTGGAAGTTTTTCAAATCCCTGACATTTACAAATCTTCAAACTTACATTGAAAACAGTGGTTGGGAATATCCCCAAGCCACAGAGGAGGTAATGATTCACTTTTGCAAAGAATCAGACTTAGTGTTGATCCTCCAGGATAATTGGTTCATGTCTCATTTTAAAACCAACATGGACCAATTCATCCATTCCATTATGCTGAGCATTTTTGATGGTTCTTTTGGAGAAGAGGAGGAGGAGGAAGTTGAAAAGGAAATTAGAATTGAGGAGGTAGATGGAGAAGAAAATAAAGAAGTTGTTGATTTGGATGATGATGAAGAAGAAGAAGAGCAGGAAGAGAGAAGAATAGAAGAAAACATTCTAGTTGAAAAACAGTCAGAAGAAATTGAGAAAACAGAAGAGTTGGCTGATGAAGAAGAAGAAGAAGGAGAAGAGGTAGAACAGGAAAAAGATGAAGGAGAGAAGGATGATGATGATGATGATGAAAAGGAGAATGATGATGAAAGAGAAAAAGATGGGAAGGATGATGACAATAATGATGATGATGATAATAATGATGATAATGATGATGGAGGAGATGAAGGAGCTGAAAAAGAAAATGAAAAAGAAAATATTGAAGAAGAAAAGGAGAAAGAGGAAGAGAAGGCAGAAGAAGAAAAGAAGGAGGAACAGGAGAAGGAGGAAGAGAAGGAAGAATAAGAAAAGGAGCCGGAGCCAGAGCAGACACAAGAGGCTGCAGATAGGACTGTGGTACCTGCCCGGTACACCAGCCTAGACGTGGAGTTAGCTGAGGACTCCAGATCAGGGACCCCAGAGAAGACCCCATCTGGAGTACCAGCTGCAAACATAAGCTTGCAGTCCAGTGCTTCAATTGCAGAAGGCTCAGGAGAGCACTCTCCACCGGCTCAAATCTCACCTGCCTTGACTGAGCTGATCAGACAGATTGTGAAGGACACCATTGGAGAGTTGCTGTCATCTCAGGTCACTCCTGACCTTCAAACCATCAATGCAAAGATCGACACTTTGCTGCAGAGAGAGATTCCTCAGCCCCCTCCCCCTACCAACAACAGAATGCCATTTGGCATGTCTGATTGGGTGAGCAAAATGGAGCAGCAATTGACTACCCTAGTTGATGCTGGCAAAAAGGGGGAAGAGAGAGTTCAGGGGGAAGGAAGTAATCAAGGAGAGATAAGGGCAGAACTAAGAACAAAGAAGAGGGCAGATATCCTTCAAATTGAAGGACCATCAAGCCTGAAAAGGAAGGGAGGAACAGATCCATACCAGGCTGACCAGCCTGAAGGCAAGAAAAGAAGGACTAGAGAAGGTCTTGAGCCTACTCTAGAGTGGGAAGGAAAGGAGCTTTGGTTTGTGGAGGACTTTGTTCCAATTGAAGCTCTTGAGATGTGTGGATCTGCAAGAAAGAGGTTTATCAGAGACTACTACATCTGGGAAATACTCTAGGATGATAATCTCTCCCCACAGCAAATCTTTATAAATTTCATGGAGGAAGCCCATCCAAAGCTCTGGGCCATTCTGAAGAAACATGCTGGGAGACAAAATGCCTATCCCAGGATTCCCATATTCAATGCTAAAGACCCTCCTACTATGGAAAGAGGAGGTGCGTTGGATGAACTTGCGCTTCAGAGAAAAATCAAGAAGTTATGTCTTGAGAATAGATTTTCATCCCAACAAGAACAAGACTTCGCAGCTCTTGTTGTGAAAGGGAAGTATGGTCTTGCACCAGTCAAGATAAGACCAATTGGAGCTAAACCCTTCAGACCTGCCAAACAGCCTATTCGAAGAGGCAGGAAGAGGCAGATGACTTTATTTCTTTGTACTTGTAATTTTTACTTCTGTACCTGTAAAAACTTTCTTGTAAATTTCAATCATAATCAAGTCAGAAAGTTTTATAACAGTCTGTTGAATGACAATTTCCAGTTGTCTCAATATTAGACTGATTTCAGTTTGTGTCTTGCACTTAAGTGCAGACTTGATCATTTGATTACTTGTTTAAAGTTTTGCCATCATCAAAATAGGGGGAATTTGTTAGGAATACTTGTTAGATTTTGATGATGTCATTAATATAAAATCAAATGTTTATTACTTGGCAAAAATGTAAGGAAGAACCAAATGAGTATCTTCCATAGGCCAAATATGTTAAGTATAAAAACTTGGCAAAATGTAAAGAAGAACCAAATGAGTATCTTCTGTAGGCCAAAAATAAGTTAGGCTAAAAATCGGCTAAGTACTAAAAGTACAGCTTAGTCCATCAGAGAGGATCAGCCGAGTCAAGTCAGAGTAGTTCTGGTCAACAAAAATTATCAGGGATGTTTGACCAGACTGCAGCCAAGGTACCTCAGACAAGTCACCTGACCAGACAAGTCACAAACAGTGAACATCAGAGAGGTCCAGACTGCAGAGAAGTTAACTGCTCATCAGCCTAGTCGAGATCAGCCAAGTACTCCAAGTCCACGTCAGCATGCGTTGAAAAGTCAAGTATTATGGAAAGTCACATGCAACGTGAAGAGACAAATTGGAGAGATTCCTGCAAGAGATATGATTTAAAATAAATCATCCAGACCCACCTTGAAGACTTTAATCGTTTTATATTCAAAAGATTCGGCGCATTACATGCAGAGTCTTCACAACGGTCGGAAGATAGATTAAAATAATGGGAATCCAGCCTTGCAACGTTCAGAAAGAAAACAATGAAGTCTCCCTCTCCAACGGACAGATTTGTTCAAAAGATTTGCAACGGCTACAAGGAAAAAGCTCAGAGATCGTGACCTATAAATATCCGAAGATTTGAAACTGGACAACCACCAGTGCTAACATACATTCAAGCGATCAAAGCAATCAAGCAATCTAAAGCAATCAATAGCATCGTGAAGAGCAGTTCTAAAAGTTCATACTTAAAGAAGCTCTTAGTTGGAGAAGACAAAAACTCTTGTCTATAATCCTGAGTACGGGGTACTTCACTGGTTGAAGTAAGAGACTGTAAAGGCATCCAAGGATCGAGGATCAAGAGGTGCAAGACAGTCAAGTGTGTACAACGGCACGGATTTCCACTGGTTGGAAGCTGTTGTATTTTGGTTTGGATCACTGTAATATTTATCACTGGTTGAGAATTATAGTGAATTCATCTCCAACTGGTTTGGAGAAAAGTGGATTAGTAGAGGATTACCCCACCTCTGAGACCACTATAATCGCCTCCGTTATTTACTGTTTTACTGCATCATACTTTAACTGTTGCATTCATTGTTAAGTGTTTCATTAGTTGCTTTATATTCGTCATCAGCTGACTTCCGCACATATATTAAAGAACAAACGACTCCAAGTCATTTGTCTACCTATCAGCTGAAGAAACTCACTCTTCATGAAAAAGAGTTTAAGAGTTTCTACAAGTCTATTCACCCCCCCTCTAAACTTGTACCTGGACGACTTGTGACCTACAATGAGGACCCGTATGTTGTCGTAATGGTTCAGTTGTATTTTATTTCCGCTGTAGTATTATTTCCCCGTTGTACGGGAGTGTGTTGTATTCGACCCCTGCGTGGGCATGTATTGAGATTGAGAGGTATGTATTTATTGGAAGACCAAATCGGTCTACTGAGTCATTTTAGCCTTAAAGGCATTATTGAGATGTTCGATTTCGTTACCAGCCTGGTGGATCCTCGAGGAAAGGTTCTACGGCATGTAATATCCCTGAGCGGATTGGGGGTGTTATATAAATGGAATTGGAGCTTAGGTTGTGGAAACCTAGGCTGTCGGGTTTAGTGGTGTCTGTTGAGTTTTTGTCTCGTCGGATTTTGTCTGACTGAGTCGTGTCGCGACGCGTTGTCTAAGTTTGTTGGTCGTGATTAGTATCGTGGGGCGATCATCATCTTCGTGTGACCTGTGGATGTAAGTCTCCATTCTTTGTGTTGTGCCTAGTGTGACACGAGCTATTTGTGTGATTATTTGTAAAGTGATGGAATCCTTCTGTGGATTTTGATTTCGTGATATGTGTTTATTTGACTCTCATATTTAGTTTATACGAGGAGTGTTGTCGCTGCTTATGTCTTTTCGATTGTTGTTTTTGTCCGCTGCTAATGATTTTCAAATTGATTTGCCCGTTTTGCAAGTATTCTTGTGAAACCTTTGTGCTTATACGTGTTCGATTTGCTCACTCCGGGAGGGTCCGACGAGGCCTCGGGGGAATCCGTGACTTCACTCCGGATTCACGATCCTATTAGCTAGCCAGTTCGGGAGGGTCCTTAGAGGCCTCGAATGGGGCAGTGGTTTCGCCCCAATCCTAGGCGATTTTCGACTGTGATATTTTACTGTTTGTTTTCCAGTAAAAGACATGTATTGTCTTGATTTTGAACGATTTGATGCGTGTGCTATGATGTGTTTAAGCGAATGGCGATACGTGTGAATTTTGGGCATTCTGGCCTATTAGATACTTAGAAAATAAATCTCGAGACGTACTTTTAAAATGGATTATTTTCTCGCAGTACCTTCAAGGTGCCTACTAGTGCCAGACTATGTTTCAAAATTATTCCACTTTGAGGACCGAAATATTTTGAGATATTTCCAATGATTTAGAAACGCATTTGCTTAGACCTGAAGGTCGAATATTTCTGAAAAGTTTTAATTTAAAGAAAGGTGTCCTCATTTTTTTTATTAAACGCAAGATGGTTTTTCAAAGTCTCGATGACGATGGTTGTACTACTTTTTTTTTCTCGATATATGATACTCAAGATCAACTGGTGTTTCTAAATTATTTTCAAAATGTGGCTTTCATTTTTAAAACCTATCATTTCCTGTTTCGGTCGGGGAATGTGTGTGTGACGTTAGCATTGTCGTTAGGGTGTTGGCCCTCTGAGTTGTGATTGAGTTGGTGGTGTGAGCGCTGAGTCGTTCGCCACACATTTGATGTGTTAGCCCTCTGTGAGAGGTGTGATATTGGTATTGAAGGTTGTCGCCTCGTGGTGATATGTGCGTTATCGCACATGTGCGAGCTGTTAGAGCTTGGTTTTGTATGATTGTGTGCATGTGTGATTGTTCCGTGATGTGTCGGTTGCTTGTTGTATTGTTACCTTGCTTCCGTTGTTGTGAGTTTCGGGGACGATACTTCTTTTAGAAGAGGTTGAATGTAATACCCGTATTATTTTGACTTCTGCACTTTCTCTTCGTCAATTATATCGACTCACTCGTGTTCATTGATACTTTCTGAACTTGTTCTGTATTTCGGTTTTTATCATTCTAACGAGCCATGATCTTGTTTTGGATCGATCTGGTTTTCGCTGTGACTTTTCCGAGTTCGGATCGATTCTTGTGAACCTTGTTCGAAAGTAATATCTTTTAGTTTCTACCAGATCTTTTAATATCTTGAGTTGAAGTGTGAACTTCGGAGTCGTTGTTCAACCATTGTCATTTGATCATTGTTGTTCGATCGCTGCTTTTCGATTGTTGTTATTGGATTGTTGTTGTTCGATCATTACTTTTCGATCGTTGTTGTTCGATCCTTGTTTTTTCGATCGTTGTGTTCGATTACTGATGTTCGATCGTGGTTGTCTGACTGTTGTTGGCTGATCTCGTACCGCGGGGAATTATCGTTCACTGTTAGTCAGCTGTTTCATTTGTGGTCAATTAGGACACCGAGCCGTGCATTGCGAGACGGTAGCTGCTAGGTTCGGGGATCGAGGTTGCGTCTCTGCTCTAAAGGGAAACGGAGATGCCTAGTGTGGTTTTTGAGAATTTCGGCGTGGTCGGAGTTCTCCGTGGTTACCATGCGGATAGTTGTACGTTTCATTTCTATTTTTTTCAATTATGCGTGTTTTCCTGTAATAGGTGTCTTTCGTCTCTTGATGGTTTGGATAATTGACTTGATTGCGTTATCCGGTTGGTGGTGCTTGGAACTTGTTGATCGTGTTATGTCCTTGCTTGTGACATGGTGATGATTGTCGTTGAGCATACTTTCGCGATGTATGCCTCTTTACATTCTTGTAACGTTTCGTTGGTGGGCGTAAGTTGCACGGTTCTTGTGTATCTCGTTGAGATGTTCCTGGTGGGATATTGCTTCTCCAAACTTGTTTTAAGTTTCGGGACGAAACTTCTTTTAAGGAGGGTAGTATGTAATATCCGCAATTTTCTATTTTCGGTAAATTTCTTTTTTGGCAGGAATCCATTTTAACGGCTCGCCTGTGACCGTTTCGTCATTCTGAGAATGATTCATTCTACAATTTTTGACATCCGAGTTCGTTCGGAGGACTTCATTCAGTGACCCCGCGATCGCTGGTGTCGTTTGATAAGTGTCATTTTTGTACACTTATCCATGGTTTGTATCGATAAAATTCACCCATAATTGAGCTAGTCTACTCGTTTTTTGCTTTTAATTTATTAGTTTTAATAATTTTATTTTTATCGGATGATGATCGGATTAAATAACTGAATTACTCAAGAAACAACATGTTTAATAAATATTCTATTTATTGAATTTTGATATATTCATGTTGTAGGGCTTTCCGAGACGAATTCGGCAGTCTTTCCGGATTCAAAATCAGAGTTATATATCAAAAGTTATCATCTGAAGAAGATCTGGGGCAAAAACGCAAAGTCCGAGGAATTCTGGGCTAAAAACGTAACTATCAAAGCTTCAAATGAGCAAATTTACGGTTAATGCTACGGCCGTAACATTCAGGGGTTACAACAGTAAGTCACCTAGTTACGGCCGTAACTCCTGAATGTTACGGCCGTAACTCTTGACAGATTGCTATGATTTGTCTAATTTTTATACTTTTTGTGTATTATTGAGGGGATGGCTGGCATTGATCCGATATAATGTAATAATGCTGTAGTTTTGGAGCTATTAGATGACTTTAGGTGTATAAATAGACCCCTTAGATCCTTCATCATTCACCATTCATCTTATAATTTTCCATTTTCTTGTAAACTTTTCTTTTTGTGTGAAGAACACACTTGTGTTCTTGAGTGATCTTTGTTAGTGTGGTACAACATATGTTGTTCAGAGAGTTTATTGTTTCTATCTCCTTTATCTACTAAGGGAGTTTGGATCAATTCTTTCTCTTGATTCAACTAAACATGACCACCAAAGCTTGTAATATGTGTAATAAACCCTTTATGGGCTAAGTTCCTTAAGTTGGGATTATAAACAAGGTTAGTCATGTTATTTATGTTTGTATAAAAGATCTATTGTGAATTACTTATTATTGTGTGTGATTTTCATTGTTTTAACAATCTTTATTTATTTGGCCAATTAATGAAGATATTTATGGTCTTCATATGTTTCGAAAGAAAATATGTTTGATTAGATCAAATGATCTTCACTCTAAGTTGTTCTAGGGGATAGAAATATACCCCTAGTCCTTAGATGATTCTTTGAGTTATTTTCATAAATCCTAATGCTATGTATTGAAGCCAATCAACATAGAAATATAGTGGATTGATTCAATATGTAAGGGACGTTTTATAGTTCGAAAGAGAAACCGTCTTTATAAGAAAAATCGAATCTACACAACATAATAAGTAAATTCATCTTATGATCTCCAATACATCTTTTATAACTAATGACGAACTAAGTTTGTAATCCCAACTATTTCATTTTATCATTAATCAATCTATTAATATTGCAATCTTTTTATTTCCTTATAATATTAGAACAATAATTGCAATTTCTTTGCAATTATTAAACCAAACTTTTTAATTGTGTGTTTCACTCATCTTAAGTATCTATAAAAATAGACTAATAGTGTATAATTCAAATTATAACATAACTTCCTTGTGGGATCGATAAACCGGACTCAAAAAGTCCACTTTACTACTTGATACGATATCGTGCACTTGCGATAGTTACACAAAAAGCGTGTCAAGTTTTTGGCGCCGTTGCCGGGGAAGTATAAGTTATATTTGAAATCTTACATTATAAACTATTTTTGTAGGTACAAATTTCTCGACGTTGTAACTTAGTACTAAATTGTGTTTGTCCGGTCAAGTGGCGGATAACGGTACTCTGTGACTATTAAAGTCGGATTTTGATTTCCCACAACAACCGATATTTGTATATATTTTTTCATTGTCTTTTTATTTTTGTTTTTTTATCATGGATGAAACATTGTTTAAAATTGAAAAAGATTTCCTTTCTAAGCAAAAATGCAATTTTAAAAATTTACAAGACAAGGCTTGAAAGGATGAGGTTGCTTACGAATAAAAGCATACCTTTTGACATAAGATTCATTATCGAAGCCAAAGTAAGAATAGAAGGTGAATTCACAGAAACACCAACTAGATTTTTACCAGGGCTTGGAAAAGTTCATATGCCAAGAAACGACGAGCAAAGATTCTAGCCGTTTGCTATAAATGTGCTAGATGGAACCGTAATGCAAAATGTCGATCTTTAGGAATTCCATCTACAAACAGAGAAGATAAAATTCGGTTCATTAATGATGGTCCGAATAAGGAGAATTTAGATAACATCGAAATTTCTCTTGACACGCATCCTAGTGGACTTGTGTATTACGAATTCAATGTTTGTGGAATAAATTCAAACCGAATATGAACAACGTCTTGGGAATCGACGTTAAAAGACTCGCTTTGCCAATTTGTAAGAAAATTGGATGGGAAGCTTCTCCCGACTCATAGAAGGCGTTTAGGCCGTTTCGAACGTAAAATCGAGAGGAAGATGTGAGCCACAATCACAACTACCGTACATACGCGTAAGTATCTTTTATTTTTGTCGTGTGGTGAGATTTTCGAATAAAAATGTGATACGTGATAAAAGCTTTCATTATTCTATTGAGTAGTTGAAGCACAATCAAACGCAATCACAAACTTGTTAAACAATTTTTACCTTCTTTTTCTTCTATAAATAAACTTTCTACTGGTTTCTTTCATTCATCCCTCAAACTTGCACTTTTCTCTGCTTTCTCTAAAAAAATTTTTCTTTTCAAAAATGGAGTCATCATCTTCAACAAAAATTTTACAGTCTGCATTTTTGGTGGATCTAGTTCTGGAAAAGAGGCATGCTTCACTGAAGCAGCCCACAACTTGGGTCGTACCTTAGGAGAAAAATGCATTCATGTAGTTTACGGAGGAGGAAGTCTAGGATTAATGGGGCGAGCTGCTGCTTCTGCCTATATGGAAGGAGTAAGAGTGTTGGGAGTAATCCCAAAACCTCTGGCTGAAAGTAAAATTACCGGGTCAACTATTGGAGATGAGTTTAGATCTGTGAATATGCAAGATCGCATAACTCACATGATAAATAATTCTGGCGCCTTTATCGCCTTCCCGGTGGTTTTGGCACACTTGAGGAACTTTTTCATGTGGTTACCAGAGCCCAGCTAAATGTTCATCAAAAACCAATAGGAGTGCTTAATGTCAATGGTTTTTTTGATGGTTTACTGTCTTTCATCGACTACTCTGCTGAAAAGGGATTTATTTCCGAGCGTGCAAAACGAATCATAGTCGTTGCAACAACACCAGAAGAACTAATCGAAAAACTCAATGAATTTGTTCCTCAACCAGATCCAGCTTTAGCTAAAATTGTCTGGGTAGAAGATTTTACCGTGAGAAAACGAAAAGTAGATTCATTCCTCTCCCTTTGATAACCCATGTCGGACCCCTTGTATTTTTACTTTTTGTCGTGTGTAATAATCGTGCTAAATGATGGCGGCTTAAGGAGTTTCTTCTTGATCTCTTGACGCGCATCTATTCACGATTTATGTATTTTTATTTCATTACTTGTAATGTTTATTTCGTCTTTTGCTTTTATAAAAACTTTGATGGCGTAAGGCGACTCTTGGACTTTCTTGATGCGCATCTAAAAATTATGTTATACTTACGAGTATATTTTATTTTCTTTTGTGTGTGCCTCGTATATTTATTCTCTTGATTCTAAAAGGCGTTAGGCTCGGACATCAACTTTCTTAACAGGAGTATTCGCTTTCGCATTGATTTTTATTTTATTTTTAAACTGAGGACAGTTTTAATTTCAAGTTTGGGGGTGGTTTGTTTTAGTATTTTGGTGTGGTTTGTTTAATAATTTTGGTGTGTTTTGATTGATTTGGTTATTTGCCTTATTTTTTTTTATTATATATATATTGATTTTTGAGATTTTTAGATCTGGCCATAACACCAATAAATTAGCTATATACAAACTTCTAAAATCGTTTTAACCGGTAAAAAAATTGTATATTCCAAAAAAAATTTTTGAGCCTTAATCTCTCTTTCCAAGCCTTGTAATTATCATATAAATTCGAGTCATTCGTTACCTTGAGAAAACAAGAATCAATTGGTTGATGAAAAATAAAACTGAAATTTACTTAATTTGTGGAGTTTTTGATTTTTCATGCTTAACTAAAAAATGATTTTCTGCAAAAATTCTATTCCCTAAAAAAAGGAGTCATTGGTGAAAAGAGCTACACGTTAGCAAATAACGGTGTGAAAGCTATCACCTAAAAAAAAAAATGACGAAAAGGAGAAGTGTTGAGCGGAATAAATGCCTAATTTTGGAAGTCTTAAATTTTGCGAAAAATAAAGGACTAACCATTGTTGGTGCGTAGCTGCCGTCTCAGAAAAATTGGTGAAAAGAGCTACACGTTAGCAAATAACGGTGTGAAAGCTATCACCTTTTTACGAAAAAAAATGAGATAGAAATTGTGTTATTGAAAAGAGCTACACGTTAGCAAATAACGGTGTGAAAGCTATCACTAAGAGGGATGTAGTTTATGAGCAGATTTGAATTAATTAGCAGTTGAATTTCAATACACTCAATTTTGTAAAAATCACAATATTTGATGACGCCAATGAAATTCTTCTTCATATTGAGTCGAAAAATAAACGAGTGATCGAGAGCAACCATTAAAGGGAGTCGTGTGTATCACGAGTGGGAAAGAAATAATCAACCTTTTGGGGGGAAAACCTTACATTTTGGAATTACAAAATAAAAACCGTGTTTTAACTTCAAAAATATTAGTAGATTTATTTTGAATCTTGATTCATTTCTATCTACTGTATAAAGCTGGTTGTTGTTTATTAATGGCATTTTGATCTCCTTTTCTCTTTTTATATTTTAATTTATGTGTGTTTTAATTTTCTTATTTTTTTTATTTTTATTTTTATTTTTGGAGTGTGAATAATAAAGAGTCTTGCTCGGGACTAGCAAGAATTCAAGTTTGGGGGTGTGGTAAGTGTCATTTTTGTACACTTATCCATGGTTTGTATCGATAAAATTCACCCATAATTGAGCTAGTCTACTCGTTTTTGCTTTTAATTTATTAGTTTTAATAATTTTATTTTTATCGGATGATGATCGGATTAAATAACTGAATTACTCAAGAAACAACATGTTTAATAAATATTCTATTTATTGAATTTTGATATATTCATGTTGTAGGGCTTTCCGAGACGAATTCGGCAGTCTTTCCGGATTCAAAATCAGAGTTATATATCAAAAGTTATCATCCGAAGAAGATCTGGGGCAAAAACGCAAAGTCTGAGGAATTCTGGGCTAAAAACGTAACTATCAAAGCTTCAAATGAGCAAATTTACGAAGCCACGTTACGGCCGTAACATTCAGGGGTTACGGCCGTAAGTCACCCTAGTTACGGCCGTAACTCCTGAATGTTACGGCCGTAACTCTTGACAGATTGCTATGATTTGTCTAATTTTGTATACTTTTTGTGTATTATTGAGGGGATGGTGGCATTGATCCGATATAATGTAATAATCTGTAGTTTTGGAGCTATTAGATGACTTTAGGTGTATAAATAGACCCCTTAGATCCTTCATCATTCACCATTCATCTTATAATTTTCCATTTTCTTGTAAACTTTTCTTTTTGTGTGAAGAACACACTTGTGTTCTTGAGTGATCTTTGTTAGTGTGGTACAACATATGTTGTTCAGAGAGTTTATTGTTTCTATCTCCTTTATCTACTAAGGGAGTTAGGATCAATTCTTTCTCTTGATTCAACTAAACATGACCACCAAAGCTTGTAATATGTGTAATAAACCCTTTATGGGCTAAGTTCCTTAAGTTGGGATTATAAACAAGGTTAGTCATGTTATTTATGTTTGTATAAAAGATCTATTGTGAATTACTTATTATTGTGTGTGATTTTCATTGTTTTAACAATCTTTATTTATTTGGCCAATTAATGAAGATATTTATGGTCTTCATATGTTTCGAAAGAAAATATGTTTGATTAGATCAAATGATCTTCACTCTAAGTTGTTCTAGGGGATAGAAATATACCCCTAGTCCTTAGATGATTCTTTGAGTTATTTTCAAAAATCCTAATGCTATGTATTGAAGCCAATCAACATAGAAATATAGTGGATTGATTCAATATGTAAGGGACGTTTTATAGTTCGAAAGAGAAACCGTCTTTATAAGGAAAATCGAATCTACACAACATAATAAGTAAATTCATCTTATGATCTCCAATACATCTTTTATAACTAATGACGAACTAAGTTTGTAATCCCAACTATTTCATTTTATCATTAATCAATCTATTAATATTGCAATCTTTTTATTTCCTTATAATATTAGAACTATTATTGCAATTTCTTTGCAATTATTAAACCAAACTTTTTAATTGTGTGTTTCACTCATCTTAAGTATCTATAAAAATAGACTAATAGTGTATAATTCAAATTATAACATAACTTCCTTGTGGGATCGATAAACCGGACTCAAAAAGTCCACTTTACTACTTGATACGATATCGTGCACTTGCGATTGTTACACAAAAAGCGTGTCATCGTTTTGCTGAGTTCCGTGCTTTTTGGCGACTTTTCCGCATTAGATTTCGATTCTTGCGAATCTCATTCGAAACTGTTGTTTCGCATTCCCCGTAAGTCCGTTTAACTTTGTTAGACGTGTTGTGAACTTTGGTTTGGTTATTCGATCACGTATCGTGATCTTCGGGCATTTTGGGCCATTTTATAATTTCCCAAAGTTGTCGGTATCTGCATTCGTATTTGTTGTCTTGACCCTTTTTATGGTCGCGTATGATTAATTGTTGCATGGTATTTCATTTCGGATCGATGATGTTTTCCGCGAGCATTTCGTCGTGTTCGTTCCGTGTGTTTTTCGAAATCGAATCGTCGGGTCCTGACGGCTGGGCACTGGCCGGACAGGTACAGCAGGCACTGTCGGAAGTGCTTGGCACTGGCCGGACAGGTGCGGCAGGCACTGTCGAGAGTGATGGGTAATAGCCGGGCAGGCGCGGCAGGAACCGGCGTAGCGCACGCTACTGCCGGAAGGCTGCGCACGCTAGCTTGGCAGGAATAGCGCACGTTATTCGACAGATCAGCGCACGCTATCGAGCTGGGCAGAGAGGTTTCTGGAGTTCTAGACTCGGGGAGGATCGGCAGGTAGCGCACGCTATTGTCGGTCGTGGCGCGCGCTAGTCGGCATGTGTAGCGAACGCTGTCGGCCGACTAGCACACGTTACCTGGCCGAGCAGTTTAGTCCAGAGAGTTACGATGTGTCGGCTTAGCGCTAAGCGTCAAGGCAGCCGCACGCTATCGCGGTCGGGCAGGCAGGTTCCGGTCGGCATGTTGGGTCAGCAATGTCGGGTCGTGTGGGCCCCGGCCGAGGGTTCTGGGCTGTTACTGGCCGATAGCGCATGCTAGTCCGGAAGGCTAGCGCACGCTAGGCCGCGCCAGTATAAATATGACTGATCAGTCATATTTTCACCCGTTTTTCATTTCTATCTTTTCCTTTCCGCGGCTGGAGGCTTGGTGATCAAGGAGACATGTTGTCAAGCAATTAATCCACGAAGTTTGGGAGTTCATATCATTGATTAATCCCTCCATAACCTCCTTTGATCCAGCGAATCAAGGTTAGATTTCCTAGAACCCTATTTTTGGGAAATTTTGGGGTTTTTGGGTTTTTGTCTGACTCGTTCCGTATAATTGATTAATCCATGATGGGTATGAGTAATCTTAGTAGTATTCATGTGTTTAACATTATTTAATCCTTTGTTCTTCGCCGGATCAAGGTATTTTCCTGATTTTCCTTCAAGTTGACTTTTTGGGGGTTTTGTTCTTGATTTCATTTTTCATCTGATTTTGATAAACCGATTGTTGTTAAATGAAGTTGTTAAACACATCCTATGGATTGTATATCCGTATTCCGGTTTGGAGTTCCGTTTTCATGTTTTGTCGAGTTGATTCATGTTCTTGGCCGTTTTGGGGGAAATCCTTGAACTAGTGTTGTTCATTTCTTTAATTCAACAGCTTTGGGTCGTGCTATGGAATTCATTTTCATTTTTGTTATTGTCCTTCGTAGTTTATTGTCGCGAATTGGCATTCGGCGGAGTCGGCAGGTTCGTAGTCGGTTCGTGCCATCCTACCTCGGTCGATTCTCCGCGTTTGTTTGAAGCAAGTATTTTCTTATACGACTTGTGACCTTCAAATAGAGTTTACATGTCGGAACTACGATGGTTGGTTTACCCTCGTGAATATGATTCGTGTGGGTTGATTACGATTTGATCATTTGAACGTTGAAGGTTTTTATGATATCCTCGCTTGTTTAATGTTGTGGAATCATGTATTCCGTGTTTGATCGTGTTGTTGTATTGTGATGAGTATGATAACGGTGTCGGGTAGTGGCCATCTCTAGTAAGTATTCTTAATGAACTTACATTCTTAGCATATTAGTATTGCATGAGTAACAGGTGTGTGTGTGTGTGTGCTCACTATGGGTTAGATCCGATGGGGTCTCGGTAGGGGTCCACGGAGGGGTGGATCCGCGAGCTTGCTTTTAACCACTATGGGTTAGATCCACCGGGGTCTCGGTAGGGGTCCACGGAGGGGTGGATCCGCGGTTAATTATGGCGTATTTTATAAATGTGTTTTGATATTGGCGTTTTCGGAAACGAGTGGTTTTGAACGATTTTCATGATTGCATGCATTGACTAAGTGTGTAAGAGGTAAGTTGTTTGTTTGGCTTACTTGGCTAGGATGGCACTAGAGTATTTGTCGTTTGTGTTTAAACCTTTGGTTGTGGGTTTTGATGTTGGAAAAACGGACCTTGATATTGTTCTCGAGTACTGTGATTTGATGAGATCTGGGATGAGATCCCAACGGTTTTGTAAAGGTCGTTTTACGGAAAGTGTTTTTGGGCCGAGACCCATTCATCTTGAATGGTTATTTTTCAAATAAGTACTTGAGGTCCAACAAGGTTTCTACTTTTAAAATCCCCGAGATGAGGAATCTATTTTTCAAATACTTTATCGATTGTTTTTCTAATTAATAAAACCTCTCGGGAAGGCTTTGGTGGTTAATTGTCGTACCCGATTCGTGATTTCTAATTGTTTGTTACATTTCGTATGGTTATGTACTTGCACTAGAAAATTAGTGGGATTTTGCTAACCCCCGAGAAATCGGGGGGTGGATGTCTGTATTGCATTCAGGTCTTGGGGAGCATAACACAGGGTCGGCATGAAAGATAATGAAAGATGAACGATACTAATCACATGAGGACCCGTATGTTGTCGTAATGGTTCAGTTGTATTTTATTTCCGCTGCAGTATTCTTTCCCCGTTGTACGGGAGTGTGTTGTATTCGACCCCTGCGTGGGCATGTATTGAGATTGAGAGGTATGTATTTATTGGAAAACCAAATCGGTCTACTGAGTCATTTTTGTAACACCCCCAATCCGCTCAGGGATATTACACGCTGTAGAACCTTTCCTCAAGGATCTACCAGGCTGGTAACAACATCGAACAATTCAACAATGCCTTTAAGGCTAAAAATGACTCAGTAGACCGATTTGGTCTTTCAATAAAAACATACAACTCAATTTCAATATATGCCCACGCAGGGGTCAAAATACAACGAACTCCCATACAACGGGGAAAATACTGCAGCAGAAATAAAGTACAACTGAACCAATACACAACGTACGGTTCCACATGTGATTAGTATCGATCATCTTTCATCATCCTTCGTGCCGACCCTGTGTTATGCTCCCAAAACCTGAATGCAAAAACAGACATCCACCCCCCAAATACTCGGGGGTTAGCAAAACTCCACTGTTTTGCTAGTGCAAGTACAAAGTGCAAATACGAGCCATGCAATACAAGCTCCAAGGACAATAATAACCAGGAATCCTCAAAGATTTAAACATAATGAAAATACTTCCCGAGGCAAGAGTTTAGGTAAGCTTTTCCAAAATCGAAAGATCCCAAGTCAAGGGAAACAATTTATAAAGTGATTTAAAATGTCATCGGGAGTTTTGATAGAAACAACTCAGGATTTTCGAATCCTTCTCTTTCCAAAATCAACAGGGGTCACAGCCCAAAGGTTTCATTTTCACAATTAGAACCAACAACAATTCACAGGGCCAGAGCCCGCATCAAGTGTCCTCAACGGACATAAAATCAACACAATATAATCACATATAAGCATCGCTTAGGACGTGGACGAAGCCACAATTCCCACTCGAGACCTCTAAGGACCCTCCCGAGCTGGCCACAATCATAAAATAAATCACGCACATGCAGCGCCTAGGACCGGGACGAAGCCACAAATCCAACTCGAGGCCTCTAAGGACCCTCCCGAGCTGGCTAGCGAAACAAATCACACACCATATCTCACGGTTGGATCAATCACTTGTTGCATCCTGACCACATGATCACAAGCCATGTGTCATCGTAGATTATCTTAGGCTCTCACGGTTGGATCAATCGCTTGTTGCATCCTGACCACATGATCACATGCCATGTGTCACCGTAGACCTTCAACCATATCCACACATTCACACAAATGACAAATCACATCAATAATATCCAAGTGATTCACTCAATGGCAACAAACACGATGCACGACGTAATGGTCAGATCACAACGCACCGATATGAGATAATATACATATATATTATCAAAGCATAACGACAACACCAAGTGTATTCATAGTAATTCACGTAACCATCCACGAACACAATGTTCACAAAACACACGCGTTTTGAAAGAGGGCCTTTAACAAGGCTAACCGAATCTTTGAAAGTGAAATTCGAACGATCAAATAAACACAAGGAGACAATCACTAATTATCATATCCATAAAACAAGAATTGTATGGACAAGGTACTTGCCTCGAATAACCACAAACGCAAAGAACCGATTGAAGTAGGTTGGCACGAACCGATTACGAACCGCCGACTCCACCGAGCGCTAACCCGCGACAATAAACTACGAACAACAATAACAACAATGAAAATGAATTCCATAGCACGACCTAAAGTCGCTGAATCCAAAGAACAAATGACGAAAGTTCAAGGGTTTCCCCCAAAACGGCCAAGAACACGAATCGACCCGTCAAAACATGAAAACGGAATTCCAACCCGAAATATGGATATACAATCCATAGGATATGTTTAACAACATCATTAAACAACAATCGGTTTATCAAAACCGGATGGAAAACGAAATCAAGAACAAAACTCCAAAAAGTCAATTCTAGGGATACAAGAAAAATACCTAGATCCGGCGAAGAACAATGGATTAGATGATGTTATAATCACCTAGGATACTCCAAAACACTTTTGGATGGAAGAAAATCAGCCCAGATGCGAACCCTAGTCGCCACGTCTCAAACTCGCGGGGGAAGAAGAAGAAATGAAGAAAAATGCAGATTCTAGACTGGTGTCCAGTATTTATAATGGACACAATTAGCGTGCGCTAATCATTAAGGTTAGCGTGCGCTATCGCGGCACCGAACAAAACTCCTGACCAAAAATACACTGTTAGCGTGCGCTAACCCCAAGTGTTAGCGTGCGCTAACGATAACTTCAGATCCAGTCCAGTAGCTCCTGGACTGCCCTGAACTACCAGGTAGCGTGCGATATCCTCCCCTTAGCGTGCGCTACCAACGCACTCTAGCGCGCGCTATGATACTAAATAGCGTGCGCTAATCAACGTCTGAACCCAGTCCTGTGGCCTCTGGACTGTTTCTGCACCACCCGTTAGCGCGCGCTAACTACAACACTTAGCGTGCGCTAACTACGGGACCTTAGCGCGCGCTAGCCTCAAAGCGTAGCGTGCGCTAACGACTTAGAGAGACAGCAACAGAACATCTCAAAAATGGGTATGACGACAGATACCCACAACTATGGGTAAATCACAAAATGGCCCAATACGCCCGAAAATCACGATACGTGATCGAATAACCAAACCGAAGTTCAAAACACGTCTAACAAAGTTAAACGTACTTATGGGAAACTCGAAATAGTAGTTTCGAATGAGATTCACAAGAATCGAACTCGAGTGTGGAAAAGTCGCTAAGGAACACGGAAATCAACAAAACGGCACCGAAACGATCTCGGATGGCAAAAAGTGCAGAATTAATCATTCTCAGAATGATGAAACGGTCCCAAGCGAGTCGTCAAAATGGATTCTTGTCAAAAAAGAAAATTACCGGAAATCAAATTTGCGGATATTACATACTACCCTCCTTAAAAGAAGTTTCGTCCCGAAACTTAAAACAAGTAGGGAGAAGCAATATCCCGCCAGGAAAACTGAATGAGATACATAAGAAATGCGTAACTTACGCCCAATGGCGAAACGTTACAAGCAACGAAAAGGAACATACAGCGTGAAAACACGCTCCACGACGACCAACACAACGCCACAGGTAGAGGCATAATAAAACCAACAAGTGACAAGTGTAATACCCGAGATTCTCGGTTCCAGTTATTTTTGAACTTTTGTCGATTGCGCCGTTCATTTTGTTCTGTTGGCGATTTCTTGAGATTTTCCCTTATGTTGGGTACGACACGATGTACCGTGTTGTGGTGTTCGTTGGGTATGACTTATCATTGAGTAAGTCGAGCTAATAGTATGTCTTGCTTTTTTATGTGCTAGTTTTCGATTTGGATCGTTGGTGTTGTCCGTTAGTGTTTCGTTGCATGTTGAATAATTATTGTTTTGTCGAGGAGTATCGTTTTTGTGCATTTGGTCGACTTTGAAAGATCACCACCGGCGCTTATAAAGTCTAAAAATTCTGAAACTTTACAATGTGATAGAGCATCAAATTAGCTTTCCAATGGTTCAAACGGCGAGTCAATCGGAGTTCGGACGGAGAAGTTATGGTCATAATGACAAAGTCTACATCGCCGAATACTACGGAATACGACTGCTTTTCACCGTTTTTGCCGAGTCGTTTATAACACGGCGCTGGAATACGGCTCTAATTTGGGCCGTTTTCGAGCCGCTTTGTCCAAAGGGTATAAGTAGGATAGTCGCGTTTTTCAGCCCATTTTCACTTCTCTCTCTCGGTTTTTGGGCGATTTGATGGGGATTTCAATCCCTGAGTAGATTATCATCATATTCTTGAAGTCTTGATCATGTTTAACAACATCTAATCCATTGCTCTTCGTCGGATTGAGGTAATTCTTCAAAAATCCCTTTTCAACTATTTTGGGGTTTTTCCTTTTGATTTCAATTCTGGGCCGATTATGATGAATTGGTCATGTAATTCTTGTTGTATTGGTTGTAATCTACGGATTAGTAACTCGTTTATCGATTTCGTTTCACCCGGAACATGATTTTGGCTTTCTTGGAACGAACCCTTGAACCCTTGTAGTTTCTTAGTGTCGATTGAGATTTCGTTTAGTGTTGTTGATTCGTAGCGGTATTATTCTCATGGTGATTGTGTTGTTATTGATTTCTCGCGAAGGTGGTCGGTTTTGGGGGCTGTTTCGGGGCTGTTTTGGGGCTGGTTCGGCCGAGCTATTTTGGGACTGTTTTGGGGCTGTTTTGGCCGGGCTGTTTCGGGGCTATTTTGGGGTTGTTTCGGCTGAGCCGCTTTCGTCGGAGTATTCACAAATTGATTTCGAGGCAAGTATCTTGCCCATACATTACGTGTTTTGTGGATATTATGGTTGTTAATCGTCGATATGTACTAAATAAATATTAATAACCATTTTTCAAAAGAATCGGAATATTTACCATCATGCTTTTTGTAAAGGTGACCCGTGTGTGTCGGGAATTAATGTGCTTAGTTGAATATGTGTGCTAGTGTCGAGTATAGAATCACCTTACTTTCTTGTGATGTCATTGCGTATGATTATGTCGTTGGTAAATGTAAAGTGTAATTCTTTTGTCAAATTATGTGCTTGGAGTCATGTTTTTGTGTATGAATATGTGAGTTTGTGTGATATTAGTTGTGTCGTTCGGTGCTGTTGAAATCTTGTGCTTCCTTGTGAATCGTATCACTGCTTGGTCGTGAGTATATGTTGGATGAATCGCCATTCTAGTAAGGTACCTCGACTATATATACTGTGATTGACCTTCGAGGCTTGTGGTTTGCAAATCGTGATTTTGAAACGTGTGTGTGTTGTTCCTTCCACCGGAGTGTCCGACGGATGTCCGGGGTCGATACTAAGGGGTACGGCCACGAAGTGGACTTGGGTGCGTGTGTGGATGAACTTCCACCGGAGTGTCCGACGGATGTCCGGGGTCGATACTAAGGGGTACGGCCGCAGTTACCGATTGTGGTTTTCATCTTGAAGATGACGTTGATGTTTTCATTAATTGTGATATTGTCCGAGTATCACAATGCTTTGTGCTTGGGGTCGAGAGACATTATATATCGAGTCTTGGTGCTTGGCTAGAATGGCATAGGAATAATGTGTTATGTGTAATGTGTCCTTGTAAGTGAATTGAAGTGGATGATCGGGTCGTGGACCCCGTGTTTTGTGACCGGAATGGTTGGGTCGTGGACCCGTGTTTTGTTAAACGGATTTGTATTTTGAAAAATGAACTTTGGGTGTGACCCTAAATGGCTTTCGAGGAATTAAGAACATTTTTAAATTTTGATGTTTTCAAAACTCCGAGATTTGGAAATGTTTTCAAAATGCTTACTTGCTTCGTTCGCTTTCAGACTTGAACTATTTTTAATCGAATATATATCGGGAATTCTTTCGTTATATTCTCGGAATGTGTTGTGTATGGCTCGTATTTGCACTTTATACTTGCACTAGCGAAACAAAGGAGTTTTGCTAACCCCGAGTAATCGGGGTGGATATCTGTATTGTGTCCAGGTACATGCAGGTTTTCGGGAGCAAGACACGGATCGGCACGAGGGATGATGAAAGACGAATGATACTAATCACACGAAGGCCGCTTTGGGTTCGATTAGTCGAGTCCATTGTATTGTCTTTTCCGCTGTCTTATTGTTCGTTGTTGCAAGTATTTTACACTTGTGTGGGTATGAGTCTGGATGAGTTTATGTATTTTGATTTTTAAGTCAGAGACGAAAGAACAAATCGGTCTATTGATGCATTATTTTGATTCGTCGGTATGTAATGTAATGGGGTGTTTTGATGTCTAGCCAGGTGGATCCTCACGGAGAGGGTCTGCGGCGTGTAATATTCCCGGTTTGACCCGGGGGTGTTACATTTATGGTATCGGAGCTTAGGATGAGGAAACCTCTGCAGTCGGGTCGAGTTATGTGTTGTTGAGTCTTGTATTGTCGATTTTGTCCGATCGAGTCGTGTCGCGACGCGTCGTCCTGCAGGATGTCGGCCGTGATTAGTATCAAGGTGCAGCCATCATCTTCGTGCGATCTGTGGATGTAAGTCTCCCTACTACATGTTGTACCACGAGCTATACGAGCCTGTATGATTCTGTGTTATGTAGTAGTATTTGAAGGTGCATCGTGAGTAAGTGACATATAATTGTTAATTCCCGTTTTGTGTTAGAATGAAGAATGATATTGCCAAATGTATCCTTGTATGAACTGTTTTTCTTGCAAGAGCAACAACCTTGGAATTTTTTTTAGTTTCGAAGGCTTCCGGGGAGCCACGTAAATTTTTAAAATGTTCTCCAAGGGATGAAATATTTTGATTTTTTGTATGATGACCTCAAGTTCGAAAATTTTTAGACTTCAAACTACCGATATTTCATTTTCATCTCATACTATAAGTTTTCAAAACTCGAGTTTTTAACTCAAATAAGGTCTACAAAATATACTCAAGACGTGACTCTCGTTTGTAACTTTTCGGTTTCATGATTGTTGGTCAGAAGATGCGTATTGATGATGCTCTCGTTGTTGAGCAGTGGTGCCCGTTTTATGATTAAAATAGTAACGTGAATGTTGAGTCCATCGGTATGTATGTGTTGAGATAGTCCTCCTTATTGAGAAGTAAAATTTTCGTTTTTGTAAGATGATTTTCTTTTGATGGTTGCTTGTGAGATGTTATAATTATGTGAATCGATGACATTTAGACTCGTATGTTGTTGCTTATTTGTAACCTTCGAGTTTAGTATTACCTCGTATATGTTTGCAATCGTGTTGGTGATGAGAGCAGTTAGCACAGGCTTAATACGAGACTAACGCGCGCTAACGTGGCGTGTTTAGCGCACGTTAATCTTTGTTGTAACGCGCGCTAATCAACCTGGGCAGAGGCTATGGAATCGCATTTTAGCCGTTAGGTCTAACTTTTGCGGCCAATCACCTGTAGTTGTATTCTCTACGTGGTGTCTTGTGATAACAATCACAGCGTGAATGTGTGTTAAGACTTTTCGTATTGCTAGGTGATATTTAATTGTGTTTGATGAATTGATAAATTATGTCTGCTGTGTGTGTGTTCAAAAACACTTTCCTGGAAACTTTACAAAGTTTTGACGGTTGGATTAATCAGCGGCTCCATGTATACTTTGAAAATTATTTGGAATTGGCGAGCCGGCCTTGGATTCTCAAATAAAACCTCGATGGTATTTGAAAGAGTTGTTTTAAAGTACATGTAGATATTTTGCAAAATGTTACCATCGTTGATTTTCATGTAGTGTTGGGGGGATTTTCCAAAATGATTTTTAACGTATTGTTGTATTTTCAGATAATTCGAGTACATGATTTTCAAAAATCTTTCACATCATAAAAATATTTTATTTCAAAAACCAATACGATTTTTATATTCAAAAATATATATTGAAAGATAAAAAAATCTCACTCGATGTAAACTTCAAACTCGAATTTGAGAAAGTTTACTGTATTGATTAAAGTATGTACGAATGGTTTGATGACCTTGCGTGGCTACCTTGTTGTTATTAACGTAATGCTGGTGTGTAGTGGCGTGGTGATTTTGACAATGCCGGTTGCACAGAAAATATTATTTAGCCAATGATTTCAAAATGAGACGGTTAAAGTCTGTTGTTTAAAAGTTTTGATGAAGCAACCCGAGGTACCAAAAATACTTTTAAAGTTTTACTTTGAATAGCACACAAATCCAAGGATTTTCAAATGATATCATTTAAAAGAATACCTCGTGGATTTTCTTATCGAGTTGTTAGTAGTTACCTTATGTGATATTGTCGTGCTGAGTTGATACTTTAGCATGTTATTTTTGCGGTTGTGGCATCGTATCGAGTGAGAATCCGCTTAGTATGCCGAGGATGAGGATGCGGTCGTGACCGCGGTACAGTTGGTCATGGATATCAGATGCAGGACCAAGAAGATATGGCCGAGAAGGTCGCTATTCCAGCATTTCGTTCTCGTTGTTTAGGTTTCGGGGGCGAAACCTCTTTTAAAGGTGATATGATGTAATATCCGCAATTTTCAATTTTCGGTAAAAAATTTTTTTGGCAGGAGTCCGTTTTAACAGATCGCCTATGACCGTTTCGTCCTTATGTGTATGTTTCATTCTACACTTGTTGACATCCGAGTTCGTTTCGGTGTCGTTTTGCTGAGTTCCGTGCTTTTTGGCGACTTTTCCGCATTTGAGATTGATTCTTGCGAATCTTGTTCAAAATTGTTGTTCGTATTTCCCCATAAGTCCGTTTAACCTTGTTAGACGTTTTGTGAAGTTCGGTTTGGTTATACGTTGTCTTATCGTGATGTTTCAGACGTTTGGGCCATTTTGTAATTTCCCAAAATTTTGGGGTGGTTGCCTTCGTATCCTCTTTCCAGATCTTCAAGTTAGCGGAATCATGTGTCATCTAGAGTTGCTCTGCCTGGATTGTTTCATGTTTTAAGTTTCGGGACGAAACTTCTTTTAAGGAGGGTAGAATGTAATACCCGAGATTCTCGGTTCGATTATTTTTGAACTTTTGTCGATTGCGCCGTTCATTTTGTTCTGTTGGCGATTTCTTGAGATTTTCCCTTATGTTGGGTACGGCACGATGTACCGTGTTGTGGTGTTCGTTGGGTATGACTTATCGTTGCGTAAGTCGAGCTAATAGTATGTCTTGCTTTTTATGTGCTCGTTTCGATTTGGATCGTTGGTGTTGTCCGTTAGTGTTTCGTTGCATGTTGAATAATTATTGTTTTGTCGAGGAGTATCGCTTTTGTGCATTCGTCGACTTTGAAAGATCACCACCGGCGCTTATAAAGTCTAAAAATTCTGAAACTTTACAATGTGATAGAGCATCAAATTAGCTTTCCAATGGTTCAAACGGGCGAGTCAATCGGAGTTCGGACGGAGAAGTTATGGTCATAATGACAAAGTCTACACCGTCGAATACGGCCCCGAATACGACGCTTTTCACCGCTTTTGCCGAGTCGTTTATAACACGGCGCTGAATACGGCTCTAATTTGGGCCGTTTCGAGCCGCTTTTGTCCAAAGGGGTATAAGTAGGATAGTCGCGTTTTTCAGCCCATTTTCACTTCTCTCTCTCGGTTTTTGGGCGATTTGATGGGGATTTCAATCCCTGAGTAGATTATCATCATATTCTTGAAGTCTTGATCATGTTTAACAACATCTAATCCATTGCTCTTCGTCGGATTGAGGTAATTCTTCAAAAAATCCCTTTTCAACTATTTTGGGGTTTTTCCTTTTGATTTCAATTGGGCCGATTATGATGAATTGGTCATGTAATTCTTGTTGTATTGGTTGTAATCTACGGATTAGTAACTCGTTTATCGATTTCGTTTCACCGGAACATGATTTTGGCTTTCTTGGAACGAACCCTTGAACCCTTGTAGTTTCTTAGTGTCGATTGAGATTTCGTTTAGTGTTGTTGATTCGTAGCGGTATTATTCTCATGGTGATTGTGTTGTTATTGATTTCTCGCGAAGGTGGTCGGTTTTTGGGGCTGTTTCGGGGCTGTTTTGGGGCTGGTTCGGCCGAGCTATTTTGGGACTGTTTTGGGGCTGTTTTGGCCGGGCTGTTTCGGGGCTATTTTGGGGTTGTTTCGGCTGAGCCGCTTTCGGAGTATTCACAAATTGATTTCGAGGCAAGTATCTTGCCCATACATTACGTGTTTTGTGGATATTATGGTTGTTAATCGTCGATATGTGCTAAATAAATATTAATAACCATTTTTCAAAAGAATCGGAATATTTACCATCATGCTTTTTGTAAAGGTGACCCGTGTGTGTCGGGAATTAATGTGCTTAGTTGAATATGTGTGCTAGTGTCGAGTATAGAATCACCTTACTTTCTTGTGATGTCATTGCGTATGATTATGTCGTTGGTAAATGTAAAGTGTAATTCTTTTGTCAAATTATGTGCTTGGAGTCATGTTTTTGTGTATGAATATGTGAGTTTGTGTGATATTAGTTGTGTCGTTCGGTCCGTTGAAATCTTGTGCTTCCTTGTGAATCGTATCACCGCTTGGTCGTGAGTATATGTTGGATGAATCGCCATTCTAGTAAGGTACCTCGACTATATATACCGTGATTGACCTTCGAGGCTTGTGGTTTGCAAATCGTGATTTTGAAACGTGTGTGTTGTTCCTTCCACCCGAGTGTCCGACGGATGTCCGGGGTCGATACTAAGGGGTACGGCCACGGAAGTGGATTTGGGTGCGTGTGGATGAACTTCCACCCGAGTGTCCGACGGGATGTCCGGGGTCGATACTAAGGGGTACGGCCGCGGAAGTGGTTTCCCACCCGAGTGTCCGACGATGTCCGGGGTCGATACTAAGGGGTACGGCCGCGGGTTACTGATTGTGGTTTTCATCTTGAAGATGACGTTGATGTTTTCGTTAATTGTGATATTGTCCGGAGTATCACAATGCTTTGTGCTTGGGGTCGAGAGACATTATATATCGAGTCTTGGTGCTTGGCTAGAATGGCATAGGAATAATGTGTTATGTGTAATGTGTCCTTGTAAGTGAATTGAAGTGGATGATCGGGTCGTGGACCCTGTGTTTTGTGACCGGAATGGTTGGGTCGTGGACCCCGTGTTTTGTTAAACGGATTTGTATTTTGAAAAATGAACTTTGGGACTGTGACCCTAAATGGCTTTCGAGGAATTAAGAACATTTTTAAATTTTGATGTTTTCAAAACTCCCGAGATTTGGAAATGTTTTCAAAATGCTTACTTGCTTCGTTTCTGCTTTCAGGACTTGAACTATTTTTAACTGAATATATATCGGGAAGTCTTTCGTTATATTCTCGGAATGTGTTGTGTATGGCTCGTATTTGCACTTTATACTTGCACTAGCGAAACAGTGGAGTTTTGCTAACCCCCGAGTAATCGGGGGGTGGATATCTCAGATTGTGTCCGTGTACATGCAGTTTTCGGAGCAAGACACAGGATCGGCACGAGGGATGATGAAAGACGAATGATACTAATCACACGAAGGCCGCTTTGGGTTCGGCTTAGTCGGAGTCCATTGTATTGTCTTTTCCGCTGTCTTATTGTTCGTTGTTGCAAGTATTTTACCCTTGTGTGGGTATGAGTCTGGATGAGTTTATGTATTTTGATTTTTAAGTCAGTGACGAAAGACCAAATCGGTCTATTGGTCTGTTATTTTGATTCGTCGGTATGTAATGTAATGTGTTGTTTTGATGTCTAGCCTGGTGGATCCTCACGGAGAGGGTCTGCGGCGTGTAATATTCCCTGTTTGATCTGGGGGTGTTACAACAAGCATCATCAAACAGATAATACAATCAAGTAAATTATCCAAACAACTACCAAACACGAAGCACCTATTACAAGGAAACACGCACGATCAAGAAAACAGAAAATAAACACAAAACGATCCACAAGGACAATCACAAATAATTCGGACTACGCCGAAATCCTCAAAAAGCACACTAGGCATCTCCGTGTCCTTTCGGAGCTGAGACGCAACCTCGATTCCCAAATCTCTTAGCTACCATCTCGCAATGTACGGCTCGGTGACCCACCTGGCCACACTCGAAACAGTTGACTA
The DNA here is from genome assembly GCA_033398695.1 of Orobanche coerulescens. NCBI lineage: Eukaryota > Viridiplantae > Streptophyta > Magnoliopsida > Lamiales > Orobanchaceae > Orobanche > Orobanche coerulescens. The sequence continues at coordinate 135,304,428 of CM065816.1, read as the reverse complement.
ACGGCGAACGACAATTCTTCGCAGTATGGCCCGCTCGACTACAGTTATAACATATCTTCGAGTTGTTCACATAACTCACTGCAGGGGTACTACTCCCCTGATCACGCGATCGAGGAACCACATTAGGACAACAAAATGAAGTCCCCAACTCAGAGGGCCCACTCCCCTGATTTCCTGAAAAGTCCCCAACGGTTTTCTGTTTCTTCGACGCGGACATAATCTCGGCCGGCAATCTGGATAGCTCATAGGCCAACGCCCTATTCTGATAATCTCTCAAGGAAGTACAAACGAGACCTGCCAGGTACTGACGAATCTCCGGCTTCATCCGCCTACTAAAATGACAAATCTTGTCCTCTGTCCTTACTTGATTCTGCACATAGCCGAGCTATTTGCTAAAATCAATAATAGCTTGAGACTACGGTACATCCTGCGGTTTCGCCGAAAAGCATTCATTAATCCTCTAATTTCTGATCGGCTCCGGACAAAACTCATCTCTCATGAATCTCTAGAACTCTGCCCATGTGACAACACGATCTTGAGGCTTAACAGCCTCCCACCAGCTAGCGGCATCCTTGTCAAAAATATACTGAGCTACCGGGACCTTACGTTCTTCTGGACAATCAACTACCTCGAATATCATTTCCAACTGGAAAAGCCAACCATCCCAGCCTCATTCATCTGCAGCACCAGCGAAACGAGGGGGATTCATACGAACCACTTCTTGAAGCCACTGATTTGCACCAGTGTGCTGGGTCACATCTGTAACACGCTGAACTGCCTGAGTCAACTGAGTCATCTGTATGGCTACCTGCTGTAAAATAGTAGCGACACTGATACCGGCATCATCACCGGTAGCATGATCTCAACCACGCATCTGATTGCCACGACCACGACCTCGGCTCCTCGGCATACTGAATAAGTAATCACTCAGCACAACAGAAAAATCATAACACATACCACATACAACGATTTCCATCGTAAAGCAACACGCATACTAAAATCATAGCAACGATGGTATCGTTCAGCGATCTCAACAGACCGAACGATAACCAGCACATAATCACAAAACATCATGGCACAATCACACATATACACGAAAGTACCAACCCAAGCTTCAACAGCTCACACTCGTGCGACAACACGCAAATCACCACGAGGCGACAAACAGTAAATATCAGTTCACACCTCTCACAGAGGGCTAGTATAACAATTGCGTGGCAACGCCTCAACGTTCATGCCACCAATTTCGATCATACTCGGGAGATAACATCATAACGACAATGCGAACATCATACATACATCCCCAGACCGCAAACGGGAATTGACAGGTTTTAAAAAAAACGAAAACCACATTTTAAAAACAATTTGGAAACACCAGTTGATCGTGAGTATCACATTTTCAAAAAGTTGTACAAACACTATTATCGAGACTTTGAAAACCATCTTGCATTTGATAAAACGAGGACACTTTCCTTTAAATTGAAACTTTCAGAAATATTCGACCCTTGGGCCTAAGCAACTGCATTTCTAAAAATAATTGAAAATGTCTCAGATTGTTTTGGTCCTCGACTGGAATAATTTTGAATCGTACTGTGGCACCTTGAAGTACCACGAGAAAATAATTCATTTTAAAATGTGCGTCTCGAAATTTATTTTCTACGATACTCAAGGTTTTCAAAAATTCAATAGGCCAGAATGCCCGAAACTTACAAAATCCTTTATCAAACCGTCATAAAACATTCAAGGCCAAAGTGCCAAAACTCGATTTAGGGAATTAGTTTTACGAATTAGAACTCAGTTTGCAAAATACTGAAAGTCATTTTTGAAAGGACTCACGCAGCGGATAAAATACAGTTCGAAAATAGATTAGCAGCGACACCGCTCCTTATATAAATAAAATATTAGAGTCGAATACCCACATATCACGGAATCAAAATCCAGAGAAGGATTCAATCACTCAACGATATAATCATACAAGCAGCTCATGTCACACGAGGCACAACACAAAGAAGGGAGACTTATATCCATAGGTCGCACGAAGATGATGATCGCTCCACGATACTAATCACGACCAACCAACTCAGACGACGCATCGCGACACGACTCAGTCAGACAAATTCTGACGAGACAAAAACTCAACAGACACCACTAAACCCGACAGCCTAGGTTTCCACAACCTGTCTCTGATACCATTTACGTAACACCCCCAGTCCGCTCAGGGATATTACACTCCGTAGAACCTTTCCTCAAGGATCTACCAGGCTGGTAACAACATCGAACAATTCAACAATGCCCTTAAGGCTAAAAATGACTCAGTAGACCGATTTGGTCTTTCAATAAAAACTTACAACTCAAATAAAGTACAACTGAACCAATACACAACGTACGGTTACACATGTGATTAGTATCGATCATCTTTCATCATCCTTCGTGTCGACCCTGTGTTATGCTCCCAAAACCTGAATGCAAAAACATACATCCACCCCCCAAATACTCGGGGGTTAGCAAAACTCCACTGTTTTGCTAGTGCAAGTACAAATACGAGCCATACAATACAATCTCCAAGGACAATAATGACCAGGAATCCTCAAAGATTTAAACATAACGAAAATACTTCCCGAGGCAAGAGTTTAGGTAAAGCTTTTCCAAAATCGAAAGATCCCAAGTCAAGGGAAACAATTTATAAAGTGATTTAAAATGTCATCGGGAGATTTGATAGAAACAACTCAGGATTTTAGAATCCTTCTCTTTCCAAAATCAACAGGGGTCACAACCCAAAGGTTTCATTTTCACAAATAGAACCAACAACAATTCACAGGGCCAGAGCCCGCATCAAGTGTCCTCAACGGACATAAAATCAACACAACATAATCACATACAAGCATCGCCTAGGACCGGGACGAAGCCACAAATCCCATTCGAGGCCTCTAAGGACCCTCCCGAGCTGGCCACAATCATAAAACAAATCACGCACATGCATCGCCTAGGACTGAGACGAAGCCACAAATCCCACTCGAGGCCTCTAAGGACCCTCCCGAGCTGGCTAGCGAAACAAATCACACACCATATCTCACGGTTGGATCAATCACTTGTTGCATCCTGACCACATGATCACAAGCCATGTGTCACCGTAGATTATCTTAGGCTCTCACGGTTGGATCAATCGCTTGTTGCATCCTGACCACATGATCACATGTCATGTGTCACCGTAGACCTTCAACCATATCCACACATTCACACAAATGACAAATCACATCAATAATATCCAAGTAATTCACTCAATGGCAACAAACACGATGCACGACACAATGGTCAAATCACAACGCACCGATATGAGATAATATATACATATATATTATCAAAGCACAACGACAACACCAAGTGTATTCATAGTAATTCACGTAACCATCCACGAACACAATGTTCACAAAACACACACGTTTTGAAAGAGGACCTTTAACAAGGCTCACCGAATCTTTGAAAGTGAAATTCAAATGATCAAATAAACACAAGGAGACGATCACTAATTATAATATCCATAAAACAAGAATTGTATGGACAAGGTACTTGCCTCGAATAACCACAAACACAAAGAACCGATCGAAGTAGGTTGGCACGAACCGACTACGAACCCGCCGACTCCACTAAGCACTAACCCGCGACAATAAACTACGAACAACAATAACAAACAATAAAAATGAATTCCATAGCACGACCTAAAGTCGCTGAATCCAAAGAACAAAGGACGAAAGTTCAAGGGTTTCCCCCAAAACGGCCAATAACACGAATCAACCCGTCAAAACATGAAAACGGAATTCCAACCCGAAATATGGATATAGAATCCATAGGATATGTTTAACAACATCATTAAACAACAATCGGTTTATCAAAACCGGATGGAAAACGAAATCAAGAACAAAACTCCAAAAAGTCAACTCTAGGGATTCAAGAAAAATACCTAGATCCGGCGAAGAACAATGGATTAAATGATGTTATAATCACCTAGGATACTCCAAAACACCTTTGGATGGAAGAAAATCAGCCCAGATGCGAACCCTAGTCGCCACGTCTCAAACTCGCGGAGGAAGAAGAAGAAATGAAGAAAAATGCAGATTCTAGACTGGTGTCTAGTATTTATAATGGACACAATTAGCGTGCGCTAATCATTAAGGTTAGCGTGCGCTATCGCGGCACCGAACAAAACTCCAGACCAAAAATACACTGTTAGCGTGCGCTAACCCCAAGTGTTAGCGTGCGCTAACGAGAACTTCAGACCCAGTCCAGTAGCTCCTGGACTACCCTGAACTACCAGGTAGCGTGCGCTATCCTCGCCTTAGCGTGCGCTACCAACGCACTCTAGCGCGCGCTATGATACTAAATAGCATGCGCTGATCAACGTCTGAACCCAGTCCAGTGGCCTCTAGACTGTTTCTGCACCACCCGTTAGCGCGCGCTAACTACAACACTTAGCGTGCGCTAACTACGGGACCTTAGCACGTGCCAGCCTCAAAGCGTAGCGTGCGCTAACGACTCAGAGAGACAGCAACAGAACATCTCAGAAATGGGTATGACGACAGATACCCACAACTTTGGGTAAATCACAAAATGGCCCAATACGCCCGAAAATCACGATACGTGATCGAATAACCGAACCGAAGTTCACAACACGTCTAACAAAGTTAAACGGACTTATGGGAAACTCGAAACAGTAGTTTCGAACGAGATTCACAAGAATCGAACTCGAGTGCGGAAAAGTCGCTAAGGAACACGGAACTCAACAAAACGGAACCGAAACGATCTCGGCAAAAAGTGCAGAATTAATCATTCTCAGAATGACGAAACGGTCCCAAGCGAGTCGTCAAAACGGATTCTCGCCAAAAAAAAAAATTACCGGAAATCAAATTTGCAGATATTACAGTTTTAGCTTTAAAGGCATTATTGAGATGTTCGATTTCGTTACCAGCCTGGTAGATCCTTGCGGAAAGGTTCTACGGCATGTAATATCCCTGAGTGGATTGGGGGTGTTACATAAATGGTATCGGAGCTTAGGTTGTGGAAACTTAGGCTGTCGAGTTTAGTGATGTCTGTTGAGTTTTGTCTCGTCGGATTTTGTCTGACTGAGTCGTGTCGCGACGCGTCGTCTAAGTTTGTTGGTCGTGATTAGTATTGTGGGGCGATCATCATCTTCGTGCGACCTGTGGATGTAAGTCTCCCTTCTTTGTGTTGTGCCTCGTGTGACACGAGCTATTTGTGTGATTATTTGTTAAGTGATGGAATCCTTCTGTGGATTTTGATTTCGTGATATGTGTTTATTTGACTCTCATATTTAGTTTATACGAGGAGTGTTTTCGCTGCCTACGTCTTTTCGACTGTTGTTTTTGTCCGCTGCTAATGATTTTCAAATTGATTTGCTCGTTTTGCAAGTATTCTTGTGAAACCTTTGTGCTTATACGTGTTCGATTTGCTCACTCCGGGAGGGTCCGACAAGGCCTCGGGGGAATCCGTGACTTCACTCCGGATTCACGAGCCTGTTCGCTAGCCAGTTCGGGAGGGTCCTTAGAGGCCTCGAATGGGGTCAGTGGTTTCGCCCCAATCCTAGGCGGTTTTCGACTGTGATATTTTACTGTTTGTTTTCCAGTAAAAGACATGTATTGCCTTGATTTTGAACGATTTGATGCGTGTGCTATGATGTGTTTAAGCGAATGTCGATACGTGTGAATTTTGGGCATTGTGGCCTATTGGATACTTAGAAAATAAATCTCGAGACGTACTTTTAAAATGGATTATTTTCTCGCGGTACCTTCAAGGTGCCTACTAGTGCCAGACTATGTTTCAAAATTATTCCACTTTGAGGACCGAAATATTTTGATATATTTCCAATGATTTTGAAACGCATTTGCTTAGACCCGAAGGTCGAATATTTATGAAAATTTTTAATTTAAAGAAAGGTGTCCTCATTTTTTTTATTAAACGCAAGATGGTTTTTCAAAGTCTCGATGACGATGGTTGTACTACTTTTTTTTCTTCTCGATATATGATACTCAAGATCAACTGGTGTTTCTAGATTATTTTCAAAAGGTGGCTTTCATTTTTAAAACCTATCATTTCCTGTTTCGGTCGGGGAATGTGTGTGTGACGTTAGCATTGTCGTTAGGGTATTGGCCCTCTGAGTTGTGATTGAGTTGGTGGTGTGAGCGTTGAGTCGTTCGCCACACATTTGATGTGTTAGCCCTCTGTGAGAGGTGTGATGTTGGTATTGAAGGTTTTCGCCTCGTGGTGATATGTGAGTTATCGCACATGTGCGAGCTGTTAGAGCTTGGGTTTGTATGATTGTGTGCATCTGTGATTGTTCCGTGATGTGTCGGTTGCTTGTTGTATTGTTACCTTGCTTCCGTTGTTGTGAGTTTCGGGGACGACACTTCTTTTAGAATAGGTTGAATGTAATACCTGTATTATTTTGACTTCTGCACTTTCTCTTCCTCAATTATATCGAGTCACTCGTGTTTGTTTATACTTTCTGAACTTGTTCTGTATTTCGGATTTTATCGTTCGAACTAGCCATGATCTTGTTTTGGATCGATCTGGTTATCGCTGTGACTTTTCCGAGTTCGGATCGATTCTTGTGAACCTTGTTCGAAAGTAATATCTTTTAGTTTCTACCACCTCTTTTAATATCTTGAGTTGAAGTGTGAACTTCGGAGTCTTTGTTCGACCATTGTCATTTGATCATTGTTGTTTGATCACTGTTATTCGATTGTTGTTATTTGATCGTTGTTGTTTGATCATTACTTTTCGATCATTGTTGTTCGATCCTTTTTTTACGATCGTTGTGTTCGATTATTGTTGTTCGATCGTGGTTGTCTGACTGTCATTGCCTGATCTCGTACCGCGGAGAATTATCGTTCACCGTTAGTCAGCTGTTTCGTTTGTGGTCAATTAGGACACCGAGCCGTGCATTGCGAGACGGTAGCTACGAGGTTTGGGGATCGAGGTTGCGTCTCTGTTCCGAAGGGAAACGGAGATGCCTAGTGTGGTTTTCGAGAATTTCGGCGTGGTCGGAGTTCTCCATGGTTACCATGCGGATCATTGTACGTTTCATTTCTATTTTTTTCGATTATGCGTGTTTTCCTGTAATAGGTGCCTTTTGTCTCTTGATGGTTCGGATAATTGACTTGATTGCGTTATCCGATTGGTGGTGCTTGGCACTTGTTGATCGTGTTATGTCCTTGCTTGTGACGTGGTGATGATTGTCGTTGAGCATACTTTCGCGTTGTATGCCTCTTTGCATTCTTGTAACGTTTCGTCGGTGGGCGTAAGTTGCACGGTTCTTGTGTATCTCGTTGAGATGTCCCTAGTGTGATATTGCTTCTCCCTACTTGTTTTAAGTTTCGGGACGAAACTTCTTTTAAGGAGTGTAGTATGTAATATCCGCAATTTTCGATTTTCGGTAAATTTCTTTTTTTGGCAGGAATCCATTTTAACGGCTCGCATGTGACCGTTTCGTCATTCTGAGAATGATTCATTCTACAATTTTTGACATCCGAGTTCGTTTTGGTGTCGTTTTGCTGAGTTCCTTGCTTTTTGGCGACTTTTCCGCATTTGATTTCGATTCTTGCGAATCTCGTTCGAAACTGTTGTTTCGCGTTCCCCGTAAGTCCGTTTAACTTTTTTAGACGTGTTGTGAACTTTGGTTTGGTTATTCGATCACGTATCGTGATCTTCGGGCATTTTGGGCCATTTTATAATTTCCCAAAGTTGTCGGTATCCGCATTCGTATTTGTTGTCTTGACCCTTTTTATGGTCGCGTGTGATTAATTGTTGCATGGTATTTCATTTTGGATCGATGATGTTGTCCGCGAGAATTTCGTCGTGTTCGTTCCGTGTGTTTTCGGAAATCGAATCGTCGGGTCCTGACGGCACTACCAGCCGACAGTACGGCAGTAATCGGAAGTCTGGGCATCGGCCGACAGTGCGGCGGTGCACTGTTGGGAGTGCTGGGCAATGGCCGGGCAGGCACGGCAGGAACCGGCGTAGTGCACGATACTGTCGGAAGGCTGCGCACGCTAGCTCGGCAGGAATAGCGCATGCTATTCGACCGACCAGCGCACGCTATCGGGCTGGGCAGAGAGGTTTCTGGAGTTCTGGACTCGGGGAGGATCGGCAGGTAGCGCATGCTATTGTCGGTCGTGGCGCGCGCTAGTCGGCATGTGTAGTGCACACTGTCGGCCGACAAGCGCACGTTACCTGGCCGAGCAGTTTAGTCCAGAGTTCTCGATGTGGCCAGAGCACGCTATCGCGGCGGCGGTGCAGTGTTCCGGCCGGCAGTTGGGTCAAGAAGGTTCGGTCGTGCGGGCCCAGGTCAAGGGTTCTGGGCCGATAATGGCCGATAGCACATGCTAGTCCGGAAGGCTAGCGAACGCTAGGCCGCGCCAGTATAAATATGACTGATCAGTCATATTTTCACCCGTTTTTCATTTCTATCTTTTCCTTTCCGTGGCTAGAGACTTGGTGATCAAGGAGACATGTTGTCAAGCAATTAATCCACGAAGTTTGGGAGTTCATATCATCGATTAATCCCTCCATAACCTCCTTTGATCCAGCGAATCAAGGTTAGATTTCCTATAACCCTATTTTTGGGATATTTTGGGGTTTTGGGTTTTTGTCCGATTCGTTCCGTATTATTGATTAATCCATGATGGGTATGATTAATCTTAGTAGTATTCATGTGTTTAACATAATTTAATCCTTTGTTCTTCGCCGGATCAAGGTATTTTTCTTGATTTTCCTTCAAGTTGACTTTTTGGGGGTTTTGTTCTTGATTTCGTTTTCCATCCGATTTTGATAAACCGATTGTTGTTAAATGATGTTGTTAAACACATCCTATGGATTGTATATCCGTATTCTGGTTTGGAGTTCCATTTTCATGTTTTGTCGAGTCGATTCGTGTTCTTGGCCGTTTTGGGGGAAATCCTTGAACTTTTGTTGTTCATTTCTTCAATTCAACGGCTTCGGGTCGTGCTATGGAATTCATTTTCATTTTTGTTATTGACCTTCGTAGTTTATTGTCACGAATTGGCATCCGGCAGAGTCGGTGGGTTCGTAGTCGGTTTGTGCCATCTTACCTCGGTCGATTCTCCACATTTGTTTAAGGCAAGTATTTTCTTATACACTTGTGACCTCCAAATAGAGTTTACATGTCGGAACTACGATAGTTTTTTTACCCTCGTGAATATGATTCGTGTGAGTTGATTACGATTTGATCATTTTGAACTTTGAAGGTTTTTATGATTCCCTCGCTTGTTTAATGTTGTGGAATCGTGTATTACGTGTTTAATCGTGGTGTTGTAATGTGATGAGTATGATAACGGTGTCGGGTAGTGACCATCTCTAGTAAGTATTCGTAATGAACTTACATCTTAGCATATTAGTATTGCATGAGTAACGTGTGTGTGTGTATGCTCACTATGAGTTAGATCCGACGGGGTCTCGGTAGGGGTCCACGGAGGGGTGGATCCGCGAGCTTGCTTTTAACCACTATGGATTGGATCCGACGGGGTCTCGGTAGGGGTCCACGGAGGGGTGGATCCACAGTTAATTGTGGTGCATTTTATAAATGTGTTTCGATATAGGCATTTTCGGAAACGAGTGGTTTTGAACGATTTTCATGATTGCATGCATTAACTAAGTGTGTAAGAGGTAAGTTGTTCGTTTGACTTACTTGGCTAGGATGGCACTAGAGTATTTTTCGTTTGTGTTTAAACCTTTGGTTGTGGGTTTTGATGTTGGAAAAACGGACCTTGATATTGTTCTCGAGTACTGTGATTTGATGAGATTTGGGATGAGATCCCAATGGTTTTGTAAAGGTCGTTTTACGGAAAGTGATTTTGGGCTGAGACCCATTCATCTTCAAATGGTTATTTTTCAACAAAGGACTTCAGGTCCAACAAGGTTTCTACTTTTAAAATTTCAAATACTTCGTCGATTGTTTTTCTAATTAATAAAACCTCTCGGGAAGGCTTTGGTGGTTAATTGTCGTACCTGATTCGTGATTTCTAATTGTTTGTTACATTTCGTATGGTTATGTACTTGCACTAGCAAAATAGTGGGATTTTGCTAACCCCCGAGAAATCGGGGGGTGGATGTCTGTATTGCATTCAGGTTTTGGGGAGCATAACACAGGGCCGGCATGAAGGATCATGAAAGATGAACGATACTAATCACATGAGGACCCGTATGTTGTCGTAATGGTTCAGTTGTATTTTATATCCGCTGCAGTATTCTTTCCCCATTGTACGGAAGTGTGTTGTATTCGACCGCTGTATGGGCATGTATTGAGATTAAGAGGTATGCATTTATTGAAAGACCAAATCGGACTGCCAAGTCCTTTTAGCCTTAAAGGCATTATTGAGATGTTCGATTTCGTTACGAGCTTGGTAGATCCTTGAGGAAAGGTTCTAAGGCGTGTAATATCCCTGAGTGGATTGGGGGTGTTACATCCGCGACTGCGTCCGCGTCCTCTACCGGCAGGCATTCTGAAGAAATAACGGGTAAGTACAATTCAAACGCAAAACACAACACGATACTAAGAAAGGAACAGAACAGGGTAATGTAACGAGTCAAGTTAGGAAAAACTTACGAGAACCGGCGTACTGAGATGATGGCATAGTACTGATAATGTTCAAAAACAACACTCAACTAGACCCAAATAACTGACAGCCTAGGTATCCATAAACCTAAGCTCTGATACCATAATCTGTAACACCCCCAAGACGTTCAGGGCACATTATAGCGCCGTGGACCCCACTCCTTGGAGTCCACCAGGATAACACACAAACTCGACATGACAATAGTGATATACGTCATCAACAAACAGACGAAATCTCGATCCAAGACATTCAAAACAAAAAGACTGGACTCAACAATACCATTCAATATCAAATCCTCCCAAAACAGATACACGACGATAGTAAATCCAAAGAAGGAAGTACTCGAGTACTTAAGAAAATGACATAATAAATAAATTTAAAAGACATGACACCAAGAGGACGACCACTGAACAGAATCACTCTTGCCCATCATCTTCGTACTGCCCGCATGCTCGTTCGCCTACAAGACCTGTACTTAAAATACAAAAGTATTTCCCCTATTTAAGGGGTTAGCAACAACTGCTAGTGGAAGTACAATCCATTTGAACTACCATTCTAATCAGATGAAATATGCGCCAAAATTATTTTAGAAAACATTTAGATTCCAGAATATTACGGTGCCCAAGCACAAAACACAGTTCTCCAACAAAACATTTCAAAGGTTAACCGTTGGTACGAGACTCACGGCCACCGCACCCTGCAGAGGCCCCGTCGGACCGTCCCTGGGTGGTTAACCCAAGTTCGTGATACGCACACACACGGCAATACGTATCCCCAGAGGCCCCGTCGGACCATCCCTGGGTGAACATACACATTCACACCCACAACATACACGGGAAGCCATAATTCAAATACTAGAATATGCAAACAAATGTAAAGTACTTGGCTTTGAGTCATCTTCGACGAAATGGGAACGAACAACGACTACGAATGACCCGGAGGGCACACGACCATTCCTAAACGAAGGATTAACACAACTCGGTCCTATACGATAACAATAATCAAATGGAATACTCCCACAACCCCAAGTACAAGCTATAACAACATACGTACGATCGATACGGTCGAGGGTTTTCACAAAACCTCCCTGAATCAACAAATCACGGATTAAACACGACGAAAACGGATTGGGAATTGCCTAATAACAATAATCGATAAGGAGTATTGCAACATAACCGAAAAATTCGAGTTTAAACAAGCAAAACCCGAAAACCCCCCAAAATTGACAAAGTTAGGGTTCTAAGCCATTTACCTCGGATTCGGATGGAGTAAGGTGATTTCGTTGATGATAAAATGTTGCCACAACACTACGGTGATGGGAAATTAAGAACACACGGATTGAAAGTTGTGGAAATCGCCCCTGGAGGTTGGTTGGTGTCGCCCGACGAAAGAAAAAACGAAGAGTGGAAAGAAATGAGGTTCTGACCTCTGCCCGCTGTTTTAAAACAGCGGGCTATTACGGACGTAACAAGGGGATCTTACGGCCGTAACAAGGTCATCTTACGGCCGTAACAAATGGGGTGTTACGGCCGTAACACCCTACTGGACCGTAGTTTGGAAAAACTGTTGTCCAAACCATCCCGGACGACCCCGAAACCCGAACATGTTAACGAATCGAAAATATGGTTACGAAGTATTCTCGATAATGAATCTAAGCGCTAAAAGGAAACACAATTCCGACTACCCGAAGGTTCGGAATTCGATGACGGAAGTAAATTTCCCTTAAGTTTAAGGAAATTACAAAACGGCCCAAACATTCGAAAATCACGATACGACGTCGGATTAACAAACCAAAACTCACAACACGAACAACTCAACCATACGGACTTGTGGGAACAAAGAAACAACACAAACGAACGAGTTTTATGAGAATCGAACGTACATACGACAAAATATAACATAAAATGGAATTACGTAAAAACATTTCCGAAACTCGTCCAAATGGAAAAACTCCAAGAACAAAGTAGATTCAAAACGTCGAAATGGTTACAAGGGAGTCGATAAAAATAGACATACATCAAAAATGGAAATTGCTAAAAATGGAAAGGTACGGTTATTACACCTCCAAAGGGTCGGGTGGTGGTGTACTTCCTTTGGGAGGTATTTTTTCATCTGCACTCTTTGTCAGAACTCCCAAATGGTTTGTCAAAATAGACATTTGTGCAGTTAAAGCCTTTATAGGATCCGGGTTTGAAACTTCAGCTACTCTACGCACATTAGTCCTCTCAGTAGGACATTGATAGCTATTCATGGCCATCTCCTCGATCAATTCATATGCTTCCTCGGTACTTTTGGCTAGTAGTGCTCCTTCGACTGATGCGTCAATAAGATTTTTCGTCTCTTCGACCAACCCATTGTAAAAGAAACACATTTGTTGGTCGTCCGGAAAACCATGACGAGGACATCGTCTTAACAAATCCTTGAAGCGTTCCCACGCCTCATATAACATTTCTGAGTCCATTTGTCGGAACTCCATGATTTCGCTCTTCAATCTCATGGTCTTGTTGGGCGGGAAGAATTTGAATCGAAACTTTTCACCTAACTCATCCCATGTATGTATGCTCCCTGAAGCAAGGGTTCCAAGCCAACTACGAGTCTTCTCTCTCAAGGAGAACGGAAATAGCTTCAATCTTATTGCATCGTTCATTCATTTTGATGTTACCATAAATTTGAATAAAGTGGAATAAATGGGTGTGCGGATCCTCTGTGGCAAATCCCCTAAACTGATTCTGTTGAACCATCGATATTAATGAAGGCTTCAATTCAAAATTGAGGGTGTTGATAGGAATATGAGAAATTCCCCCATAATTTTGGTCAAGCTTCAGCCGAAATCCATCCCGAATGGATCGAACCCGGACTGCGGGCTACTCAACCCGTACGCCTCCATTGTTTGGATTGTGGGTTGCTGTATTTTCGTTTTCCGTGCTGGCAATCGTATCTCCTGCTCTCTCCATTTCGTCAAATAGATCCCTTCATAATTTCCGTGCAGCAACACCTGTTCTTCGAGCAAATGCCTCTACTTCGGGAATAAAGTTTTACAAAGGTTATCGAGATGAGCGGGTGTTCATGTATGTCCTGCAACACGACCAAAAACAATACGGAAGTAACAAAATTAAACAAAACAGAAAAATTGTCTAAAGTAAGACCGGAAACACTTATCGTAATATCAACACTAATAAAAATAAATTAGTCCCCGACAAAGGCGTCAAAACTTGTTCGCTCTATTTGTAACTATCCTCTACAAGTAAATGTAGAAAGTGGCGAGCAAGGTCGTATTCCACAGAGACTAATTATTCATATTGTATTAATTACTAGATTATACTGATTCCAGTTTTATTTAGACGATCGTTAAGTAGATGAATGGTTAACCAAATGAAATAAAAATAATAAAACTAATTCAAACAACTATAATATCCAAATCAAAGAGAATTGTAAGAGTTTTTAATGATAGATTCCAAGGCTAGGTTCCATTGGTTACTATGTTTAGTCAGGATTGATTTCAAAAAGTTCTATGTGCATTTCCAAAATGATAATCACAACAATATCTTAAAGTTCCTCTTTAGATGCATTAAAACGTAGAGTAAACAACCTGTAATAATGTCTTCGTCTATTATAAATTATCTAACTCCAAATGTTCATAAGATTAAAGATCATCATAATTTATCACCGATTTCTCAATCTCGTAATTAACTACTTCAAATACTCGAAAACCTATTAATGCCCTCTTTTCTCGAATTATGAGCAATTAAGTTAAACACAAAAAACATTGATCAAGTGTTCTAACATGAATCAAAACCAAGTATTTGTAAAAGAAATCACAATAGATATATATATAATCATCAATTCTTCAAAAACATAGTGAATCAACGTACTCCCATGCCCGAAATCTAAAAAGTTTAGCCAGACATGGTAATAAAAGAAAGATCCATAATCATCATGTTCATCATGTTCAAGCTAAATAAAACAACAAAATGAGTAAAAGATAGAAAGAAGATAAAACTCGGATGATGTCTTGTGTGGTCTCGATTCAAGCCTTGAAGTGTTCTTGATTTGTTCTTCCTTATGCTTTGCCCAAATCTCCTTCTTTTGGTGAATTTTTCTCTCAATCTTGTATTTTTCCACTCTCACCAACTCTCCCCATCTGAATTCTCCTTCTAAGTCCAGTCAAGGACACTTTTATCAAGCCAAAATCAGCATTTTTCTTCGTCAAACCGTGTTCAAATGTCAATCAAGGAGATTACTGCCCGTGTCAAATGACACGGCCCATGTCAAAGTGCTCTAGAAATGAAAATTTGTGTGGCCGTGTAACTCGATCGGGTCGTTGGCCGTGTAACACCCCGAGATATTCGGAATAATTACAGCGCCGTAAACCCTTTAGATAAGGATTTACAAGGCTAATTTTAAAACAAGTGTAAAAATAATTCAATCGTACAACTGAAGTCCAAATACAGATTTGATTCAACCGATCAAATGAGTTAACTTATACAACCATATCGAATTGACTTTAATAAAACAGACGTACTCGAGTACTAAACGAACCAAGAAGACAAAACACGATAACAATAACATCAATCACATCACTGAGCCATTTCATCGTCCTGTTTGCATCGTGGTTGCCTCCCGCTCCTCGGCTACTCGAACATCAAAACAATGTCCACCCCGAAGGGGTTAGCAAAACAATGCTAGTACAAGTATCATCATACAATAAATCATCAATGCATCATAAAACATGCAAAACGGACTTCCGCCACCGAATCCAACGATGCGAATCCTCACGATTCCATCAACACAATACAAGGTAATCCAAATGATCCAGCTTCTCAAAGATATATCCCCATGATGATCCCGGACCAACGCATGGTGGAAAACCCGTCCCAACGATCCGGGCCTCAAAGATAGATCCCCATGATGATCCCGTCGGACCAACGCATGGTGGACATTCGATCCAGCGCCCTCAGCATAGATCCTCATGACCCCCTCGGATCATTTATACCATAATCAATCAATTATGCATACACATATGCATTTCAATATGTTCATCAATACGAACAAACAACAACGAATATCATGAGAATTCTCAGAAATACATCTCATATTCAACAATATGAATAAAACCACAAGCATGATAAATCGAACTTGACATATGATACTTGCCTCGAAAATGGCAAGGACGAAACACTTCAATGTTCTCGACACACTCGAAGGCCGCCTCCTTCGATCAACGTAACAAGCTCGAACCTTAACAAAAGGAATGATATATAAATCATCTCAAGTCGAACAATGGCCTATCAATTCGGTCTACGGCCGAAAAGCTCAAAATAAACAATCTGCCTGGATTGCTTAGCGCGCCACGTATTTCACGTAACGCGGCGCTAAGCCGATCATAGCGACGCTATCGGGTAAGACTAGCGTGGCGCTAGTTACGAATCGACGCTTTGAACTGCCGATACATAACGCACGCTACGTACGTATTGTGCGTTAACTGAACCTCGATAGCGCACGTTAACTCACATATGTTAGCGTGCACTAACCTTGCATGGCAGAATACTGCTACCGGAAAAACTGGGTTGAAAGGTGGTGAATTCACGAATTCTAGGTTGATACAACATGTCATCCTCAAGCACGTCATACTAATAAGTTTTGTGGAAGTTCCATGATCATGAGGTACAACTTATACGGATAATCATCTCAACAACATATCCTTTCTAAGATCTTCAAGAAATATTCTAAGTTCCGATTATTTCAAGTTCCACAATATATGATTCCTTACGTAAAACATACGAACTAGGTAATCTCCGATTACTGATCATAAATCGATTTGAAAACGCTTAGGAGTCCATACTACTAAGATGGTTCAAAGGTTCATACGATAAATAGTGCCGATACGTCAAAGTATCTTTCTAACATGTGATGACCGATCATAAACGAAATAACTGGCTATCTAAACATGATCAGATGTCCTTAAGAATATTACTAACATCGGTGAAGAATCACCTACCTCAAAGTAGTGAAGAACACGGAGGAAATCGAAGAAGTCCAACACCGAAGGCTTGAACACCAATCTCCAACGATGTACGATCTTCAATCACGAGCTAGGGTGTTGATATGAAGTGTTTAGGATGAAGGGAGTTATGTTCTAAGTGTAAGAATTCGGGTAATGGGAGTAGAGAGAACTGAAATCACGAATAGGATGCTGTCCTATTTATAATAAATGGCTATTAGCGCGCGCTATACCCTGCTCGTAGCGTGCGCTAACTGCTCACTGACTAATCTGTACTCAGCACTTAGCGTGCGCTACGCATATACCTGTAGCGTTCGCTAAGGCGTTGACTCGGCTTTTCCCCGAAAGCCGTCCAGGTACATCCGACACGATCCGACAGGGGTCCCCCGGCCAGATCTCACCTACCGCACGTCCCAATCAATTTGACCACGCATAGCGTGCGCTAATGACCCTCAGTAGCGTGCGCTATGAATCCACGTTAGCGCACGCTATACATAGCTGGTAGCGTGCGCTACATGCGCAGAATTACAATCTTCAAATCACAAACATGAAATCATACGCTCGATAACATCGGATTATGAAATACGGAAAATGGTACTCAGACAATAGTACAATCATTACAATATCACGAGTTCCAATTACATAACAAAAATCCCAGGTATTACATCCTTCCTCCCTAAAAAGAAGTTTCGTCCCGAAACTTAAGATGAAAACAACTCCGGATAACTAGTCTTCATACTGTCCTCCGTTTCCCAAGTGGCCTCTTCGACTCCATGTCGTGACCATTGTACTTTAACCAAGTGTATTGGTTTATTCCTCAACTGTTTAATCCGACTCTCAAGTATCTTGATTGGTCTCTCTTCGAAGGTGCCATTATTAGCTATCTCGATCTCGTCGAAATCAATGATGCGACTAGGGTCCGGTACATACTTCCGCAGTTGGGATACGTGAAACACATTGTGAACGTGACTCAGTGATGGCGGTAAGGCCAACCTGTATGCTAAATCCCCAACTCTCTCTAGGATCTCAAATGGTCCGATATATCTCGGACTAAGCTTGCCTCTTCTCCCAAAACGGAAAATCCCTCGTGTAGGAGACACCTTCAATAGTACATGGTCCCAGCGTCGAACTCTAGCGGGCGACGACGTACATCTGCATAGGACTTCTGTCGACTCTGGGCAGTCGACAGTCTCTCTCGAATCAAAGCTATCTTCTCCTGAGTCTGAATGATCAATTCCGGTTCCATCCCGATCAAATCCGCAGAATCATCCCAACATAGGGGTGATGGACATCTTCTCCCGTACAAAGCTTCAAATGGTGCCATCTTAATTGAAGCATGCCAACTATTATTGTAGTGAATTCAACTAATGGCAAATGAACTTCCCAATCAGTTGACCAATCCAAAGCACAGGCTCTAAGCATGTCTTCTACAGTTTGAATAGTCCTTTCGGACTGACCGTCCGTTTGGGGATGATAAGTCGCTAAAGTTGAGCTCACCCCCAAAGCTCGTGAACCGCTTTCGGAAGTGCGACACGAAGCGACCATCTCGATCCGAAATAATGGTCTTCGGCGTCCCATGCAATCTGACTATCTCCGCAATAAATACTCGTGCCAATCTCTCGGGACCCCATGTATCTTTAATCCCTAAGAAATGAGCCGACTTGGTTAGTCGATCAACTACAACCCAAATCATGTTAATTTCTGTTCTAGTCCTTGGCATATTGGTGATGAAATCCATCGAAATGTCCTCCCACTTCCATTCAGGGATCGGAAGCGGCTTTAACATCCCGGCAGGTCGCTGATGTTCAATCTCAACATGCTGACAAGTCAAACACTTCGAAACGTACTCCGCTACGTCCTTCTTCATATTCCCCCACCAGAAGTTTTGCTTTAAATCCTTATACATCTTATCACGCTCGGGTGAATAGAATAGGGCGCGCTATGAGCTTCCTTCAAAATCGTCCGTCTCAAATCATCATCCTCGGGAACGCAAAGTCGACTTTGAAATCTCAGAACTCCATCATCTTGTATCACGAATCCTGGGGCTTTTCCTTTCTTTACTTCATCACATAATCGAAGGATTAACGAGTCGTCCAACTGCTTAGATTTGATCTCCTCGACTAGTGATGAAGTCAGTTCCATTACATACAGTTGCCCTTGGATTCCTGGTGCCCATACTTCAATCCCCTCGCGGATCAGTTCTCGCTGAATACTGGTCTGGGACGTAAGTGCTTCCAACACTCGAAGAGAAACAGGTTTACGGCTCAAAGCATCAGCTACTACGTTTGCTTTCCCCGGATGATAGAGAATCTCCAAGTCATAATCCTTGATCAATTCCAGCCACCTTCTCGGCCTCATGTTTAACTCTTTCTGACTGAAAATGTACTTGAGGCTCTTATGATCGGTAAAGATCTGACAATGAGTGCCGTACAAATAATGTCGCCAAATTTTCAGTGCAAAGACTACAGCTGCTAACTCCAGATCATGAGTCGGGTAATTAACCTCATACGGTTTTAATTGCCGAGAAGCATAGGCAATCACCTTATCTTTTTGCATCAACACACATCCCAGACCCTAATTTGAAGCGTCGCTGTACACCATGAATCCATCAGTTCCATCTGGTAATGCTAATATAGGTGCTGTCGTCAGTCTCTTCTTAAGCTCATCAAAACCAGCCTGGCACTTCTCATTCCACGTGAACTTTTGAGTTTTCTGTAACAGCTGAGTGAGCGGACGAGCAATTTTGGAAAATCCCTCTACAAAGCGGCGATAATATCCAGCAAGTCCTAAGAAGCTTCGGACTTCTTTCACGTTTTTAGGAGCTTCCCACTCCAAGATTGCTTCGACTTTCTTCGGGTCCACCTGAACTCCGTCGGATGATATCACATGCCCAAGGAAGGTTACTTCCTTAAGCCAGAATTCGCATTTAGAAAGCTTAGCATACAGCTGTTCCTTTCTCAAGATGCTCAAAACCACACGTAAATGTTCAGCATGTTCCTCTGCGTCCCTCGAATATATCAAGATGTCGTCAATGAAAACGACCACAAATTTATCCAAGTACTCCAAGAATACCCGATTCATCAATTGCATGAATACCGCAGGAGCATTGGTAAGTCCAAATGGCATTACTACAAATTCATAATGCCCATACCAGGATCTAAAAGCAGATTTCGGTATATCCGATTCCTTAATTCTCAACTGGTGGTATCCTGATCGCAAGTCAATCTTCGAGAATACCCTTGCCCCTTGCAGTTGATCAAACAAGTCGTCGATCCGAGGTATAGGATACTTATTCTTGATCGTCATCTTGTTGAGCTCCCTGTAATCAATACACAGTCGGAGGGATCCGTCTTTCTTCCGGACAAAGAGAACGGGTGCTCCCCAAGGAGAAACGCTCGGTTGAATATAACCCTTCTGCAACAATTCCTCTAGTTGTTTCTTGAGTTCATACATCTCGGTTGGCGCCATGCGGTATGGTGCTCTGGAGATAGGAGCTGCTCCAGGCTCTAAATTGATAGTGAATTCCACTTCTCTCTGCGGAGGTAATCCAGGTAGTTCGTCAGGAAAAACATCTGAGAACTCATTCACAACTGAAATAGATGAGAGCTCTACTCCTTCCTCTTTCCTCATGGCATAGCACCAAAGTCCGTGGCATCCCTGCTTCAGTAATTTCACGGCTTTCATTGCTTTGATCAATTTTCCCGAGCTTCCCGGTCTCCATCCTCGGAATAAGTGTTCAGATCCGTCATCAGCAATGATAGAAATGACTCTCTCTGCATTCGTAATGACTCCATAACGGTTGAGCCAATCATCTCCGAGAATTAAATCGTCACCGTAGATGTCGACTACAATGAGATTCGATGGCCACTCTCTTCCTCCTATAGATACTGGGAAATCCCTAGCTTCTAGGGTTCCCACAATTTTCTCTCCGCTCGGTAATCCCACAACATAAGGTTCACAATTATACAAGCACGAGATTTTCAAACGATTAACACGCTTCAACGATATAAAAGAATGCGTAGCTCCCGAATCGAACAAGACACTAATCGGTTGCAAAAGGATCTGAATCGCACTGATGCAACAAATGTGTTCGATCATCGATTTCTCATTTCGCATAAAGCGCGAGGAACGGACCCAAAGATCGGATGTCTCTCTCTTCCTGCTGCTTCACAAATCCACCTCGTCAAGGCTCGATTCACTCATCTCCTTCGGGATCGAGCTGGAGTGCGAGTACCAAAAGATCGGGTCGCATTCCCACAAAATGTTGCGCGATGTCCTTCCTGTCCACACTCAAACAGTCACAAGAAAGCGAAACAATCACGCCGAACATGTCCCGCTTTGCCACGCTTATAACACTTATTCCTCGCTCAAAACAGTTGGTGCTGCTCGGAACTTCTTTCCACCTCGAGAAGGATGCGGAGGTCTCCTGGATGAATGAAAAGAGGACTGACCCCTGCGAGGCCCGCTACTCTTATCCTCCGTGAAGTTTCCAGACACCTTCTGTTTCTTTGCTTCCGTCGCTTTCTCTACTGCTGCCTCCTTCATATCATAGGCCAACGCCTTGTCCTGATACTGTCGCAAGGTGGTACATTCAAATCCGGACATATACTGCTAAATTTCCGGCTTCATTCGCATGTCAAAATGAAAAATCTTCTCTGCCTCGATCCTGACTAAGTGGCGCACATAAGTCAGCTAGTGATTAAAAGTCTTAATCACGTCCGTCACAGATACTTCTGAATTTTGTGGTGAGAAAAACTCTCGAACTCGGGCTTCTCTAACTGGGCAAGGACAATACTGCGCCTCCATCATCAATTTGAATTCTGCCCAGTCAACATTGTGCTCCTCTGGTCGGATGGCCTCCCACCAGTCAAAAGCCTCCCCGGTCAGAAGATACTGGGCGACCGGAACCTTCCTATCGTTGGGACAGTTAATCCCCGCAAAAATCTTCTCTAATTCCTTCAGCCAGTGATCCCAAGAAAGCGTCTCAGCGGAACCGTCAAATTTCGGAGGATGCAATTTGACCACCTCGGTAAGCCATTTATCTCCCCGATTATCCACGTTATTCTGCTGTCCCATCGCTGTCTGCATGCGATCCACAACCTGAGCAAATTGGTTTATCTGGGCAACCACCTGCTGAAGCACTCCCGGTACGTTAGGATCTACAACATTATTTGCCGATCCTTGTTGTCCCCTAGAATGGGAATCCGTTCGACTAGCGGTTATCTCTGGGGTAGATACCGACTCTTCTTGTCTCGCATTTCCACGTCCGCGTCCACGACCGCGTCCGCGTCCACGACCTCCTCTAAACATACTGTAAACATAAATACTCAATATCCAGGACAAACTTTCTCAAAGTACATCCATCAATGTTTACAAGACATGAATTAAATAAAACGGTAGTATTCGAGATTAGGAAACTTACAACCACGGTCCACACGACGATGCTGGCTCAGCAGTGATGCTACGAACGACCAATAATCAAATAACGAAATGCACTCCAACTAACCCGATCGCCAAGATATCCATGAATCTTAGCTCGATACCATATTCGTAACACCCCGAGATATTCGGAATAATTACGCCGCCGTAAACCCTTTAGATAAGGATTTACAAGGCTAATTTTAAAAGAAGTGTAAAAATAATTCAATCGCATAATCAAGTCCAAATACAGATTTGATTCAACCGATCAAATGAGTTAACTTATACAACCATATCGAATTGACTTTAATAAAACAGACGTACTCGAGTACTAAACGAACCAAGAAGACAAAACACGATAACAATAACATCAATCACATCATCGAGCCATTTCATCGTCTCCGTTTGCATCGTGGTTGCCTCCCCGCCTCCTCGTCTACCCGAACATCAAAACAATGTCCACCCCGAAGGGGTTAGCAAAACATTGCTAGTTCAAGTATCATCATACAATAAATCATCAATGCATCATAAAACATTCAAAACGGACTTCCGCCACCGGAATCCAACGATGCGAATCCTCTCGATTCCATCAACACAATACAAGGTAATCCAAATGATCCAGCTTCTCAAAGATAGATCCCCATGATGATCCCGTCGGACCAACGCATGGTGGAAAACCCGTCCAACGATCCGGCCCTCAAAGATAGATCCCCATGATGATCCCGCTTGACCAACGCATGGTGGACATTCGATCCAGCGCCTTCTCAAGATAGATCCTCATGACCCCCTCGGATCATTTATACCATAATCAATCAATTATGCATACACATATGCATTTCAATATGTTCATCAATACGAACAAACAACAACGAATATCACGAGAATTCTCAGAAATACATCTCATATTCAACAATATGAATAAAACCACAAGCATGATAAATCGAACTTGACATATGATACTTGCCTCGAAAATGGCAAGGACGAAACACTTCAATGTTCTCGACACACTCGAAGGCCGCCTCCTTCGATCAACGTAACAAGCTCGAACCTTAACAAAAGGAATGATATCTAAATCATCTCAAGTCGAACAATGGCCTATCAATTCGGTCTACGGCCGAAAAGCTCAAAATAAACAATCTGCCTGGATTGCTTAGCGCGCGCTACGTACTCTATGTAACGTGCGCTAAGCCGGACTGTTAGCGTACGCTATCGGGTAAGACTAGCATGCGCTAGTTACGAACTGACAGTTTGAACCGGCCGATACATAACGCACGCTACGTACGTATTGTGCGTTAACTGAACCTCGATAGCGCACGTTAACTCACATATGTTAGCGTGCACTAACCTTGCATGGCGTATCGCTACCGAAAATCAAGTTGAAAGGTGGTGAATTCACGAATTCTAGGTTGATACAACATGTCATCCTCAAGCACGTCATACTAATAAGTTTTGTGGAAGTTCCATGATCATGAGGTACAACTTATACGGATAATCATCTCAACAACATATCCTTTCTAAGATCTTCAAGAAATATTCTAAGTTCCGATTATTTCAAGTTCCACAACCTATGATTCCTTACGTAAAACATACGAACTAGGTAATCTCCGATTACTGATCATAAATCGATTTGAAAACGCTTAGGAGTCCATACTACTAAGATGGTTCAAAGGTTCATACGATAAATAGTGCCGATACGTCAAAGTATCTTTCTAACATGTGATGACCGATCATAAACGAAATAACTGGCTATCTAAACATGATCAGACGTCCTTAAGAATATTACTAACATCGGTGAAGAATCACCTACCTCAAAGTAGTGAAGAACACGGAGGAAATCGAAGAAGTCCAACACTGAAGGCTTGAACACCAATCTCCAACGATGTACGATCTTCAATCACGAGCTAGGGTGTTGATATGAAGTGTTTAGGATAAAGGGAGTTATGTTCTAAGTGTAAGAATTCGGGTAATGGGAGTAGAGAGAACTGAAATCACGAATAGATGTCATTCTATTTATAATAAATGGCTATTAGCGCGCGCTATACCTCGCTCAGAAGGCGTGCGCTAACGGCTCACCGACTAATCAGACTCAGCACTTAGCATGCGCTACGCATATACCGTAGTGTGCGCTAAGGCGTTGACTCGGCTTTTCCCGAAAGCCGCCTGTACATCCGACACGATCCGACAGGTCCCCGCCGATCTCACCTACCGCACGTCCCAATCAATTTGACCACGCATAGCGTGCGCTAATGACCCTCAGTAGCGTGCACTATGAATCCACATTAGCGCACGCTATACATAGCTGGTAGCGTGCGCTACATGCGCAGAATTACAATCTTCAAATCACAAACATGAAATCATACGCTCGATAACATCGGATTATGAAATACGGAAAATAGTACTCAGACAATAGTACAATCATTACAATATCACGAGTTCCAATTACATAACAAAAATCCCGGGTATTACAGGCCGCGTCATTTGACACGGTCGAGTTGTTTTGACATGGCCAAGGTATTGTTGTTCTGTTCTGACTCCGTTTTTCAATCTTTTTCGGCTCGATCTTTCGTCTATGCATTGCTTGATATGTATCGGGGGTTGAGACTTTATTCTTGATTGATAATGTCCTTAAAAACACCTATAAAAGCAACAAAACATACCCAAGCGTGATCGAGTCCAACAAACACAATTTAAGCACAAATACCACAATTCTACACAATTTAGGATCTTAAAATCCGGAAAAACCTTATAAGAATATGTGTAAAAATGAGTATTACCCCTTGGCCATGTTGCAAACCAACACTCTTCACTTTGTTAAGTGTCTTAAACTTCATCACATTTTCAATGTGGGATGAGATTCTATATATTACCATTCATATGAAAATGACCTTTCATATGGCTAACTCATTCATTAATTTCTCACTCACTAAAAATCAGTTTGGAGAAATTAGATATACTGCGATTATCTACTCCTAATGTAGATTGATGTTGAACTATTTAATTTCACATTAATTAAATTTTAGCCATTAAAAAATCAATTTAAAATTGATTTTTTCCAATAATCCCCATATGAGTGGAAATTAATGTATGCATGAATGCGGACTCTTTTGCTCAGTCCTCATGAGTTCTTATTGCATCAGGGCAGGTAGCCTGTGGATTTGAACCTTCTTTAGAAAATATTATCGGGTATACTGACGGTCTAGTGGACGTGATGCCTTGATCTATTCCTGCGTAGTGTATACCAAGACAATGATATTTTCACAATAAGTTCTCAACACATTAGGCCATGTACTTTGGTCCAATTAACAGTTATGGACATTTACTTTTTTTAACAGTTATAGACATCTACTTTAATTTGTTAAACCTGTTGGGACAAAATAGTAACTTAATGAAAAAAGTCAAAGACGGAGTTACTGTTTTGTCCTAACGTGTTTAACGATTTTAAGTAGATGTCTATAACTGTTAAAAAAAGTAGATGTACATAACTGTTAATTGCACCAAAATGCATGGCCTAAATCAGTCATTTTTTCATTTTTGCTACACTCTGTTTGTTAGGAAAAATAGTAGAATTCTCTTTCTTCTCTTCTTCTTCTGGAATCGCAGTTTGTGTATATGTTGTATAAGTATTTTGGCTATTTATGTTTTGCAGTGTATATTATCGCTTGGATGGTAGAATCCCTCAACGAACGGGACTCCTTGTGCAGTAGGAGAGTAGAAGAATTTTAAATGAGGATGGAGACTTGGAGTTTTTGTTGGAAGTGAAAACACAGCGGAAGCAAAGTTTGGTAAAGTTTGATAAACGCGTTTTACGCATCCACGAGCGTAAGATCTATTTAGGCATGCTAATTAATTAATTACTAAGACTAATAAGCAATTTAAATATTATTTATTGTTTATTAAATATGTTGGTTATTAAAATATCCTAATATAGATCTAAAGATCATAGGATATTATCTTTGAAGAGTAGTGGTTACTTTTGTGTTGATCATCTTGTATTTCTACCTAGATCTTCTAGAGTATGATCCGCCTTAACCCGGACGTTGTGTGGGCAACGAGCTACTGGATCTTGTTTGGACAACTTTGGATCGTTCGAACCCATTGTTTGTGATCACTCTATTCTTCTTTGCTTTCTAGTATTTTATGAACACTCTTAGCAAATTAATTGTGTTATCTAAATTGAAGAATCAAAGACACAAGTCTAGATTTACAATTAAACACAAGAGGAAAAATTTGATCTCACAACCTTACCAAAGAGTAAAAAAATCGGCCTCCCTCATAAGTCCTATATATATAGGCTCTTGGACTACTACTAGGATCTTAAGGAGGATTATGTAAGGACGCCCAATAAATTTATCTTACCTTATTAGGACTCTTCCTAATATAATGAATCTATTAATATCAACTTAGTACACTAAAAGGTTGATATGGCACTCAAAATCCCAAATAACGAAATTGGGCTCCTTATTAAATATATTATTTTTCATATTTAAGATATTGAATGTCCATGAAATAATTATAAGCTACTGATAGCTTTAATTAATTAATAGCTTATCCAAGAGTAGTACCACACGAACCTTATTATTATATCGGAATTAAATCCACCTGTAGGGTTTAATATAATAATCATTATCGAGCTCCTCAAGGGGACATCATCAACCTGCACGAGTCGGGACACGATTTCTAGTAATAATAATAACTGTCGTATAAATAATATTATTGCCCAAGATACGAGGCTTATTGAGTCGATCATTTTGACTCTCACCCATGGTAAATCAAAGCAATAAATATTAAAAATACATAATTAAATATTATATACTTAGAATTAAGAAATAATAATTATCCGAGATTTACGTTCTTCTTACAGTCAGTACAGAAGACACTATCTCACCTCGATCCAGTTCAACATATGCAAATACGTTAATGTATGCTAATAGACAAGACCAACTAATATCAAGCATACACTACAACCTTTTATATAATTTGTCTAATAATTATATAGGTTGTGAACTATTATATTATTTTACAAGGCACCGATAATGTGATTTTCCGTGTGACACCAGCACACCACAATATCTACAATGTAAAATAATTAGACATTTCATTTGCATAACCATAACGTGAATAAATATGCAAAACATGTGATTAATGTATTTAATATTCTCATAGGTAGTTTCAGAGAAATTAGGTAATACAAGCATAAAGTATGCTTTGCAGTATACAATCCTAACAATCTCCCACTTATACTCAAAGCATGCTTTTAAGTATACTACTCTTACATAATCTCTCATTTCTCCCACTTATACTCAAAGCAATGCTGCCATACACCGTAATCCCATTCCTTCCACATGCCTTTCAAAAAGTTTTGAAGGTAGACCTTTCGTGAAAGGATCAGCAAGATTATCTTCTGATGTAACCCTGGCTACAACTACGTCTACTTCCTTTACGAAGTGTCGTATGATGTGGTACTTGGGGTTGATATATTTACTTGCCTTGTGGGATCGTAGTTCCCTTAAATTTGCGACTGCACCAGTATTATCACAATAAAGTGTAATACCCTTTGGCAAATCAGGAATCACATCTAAATCCGGGGCTAAACACATAACTCGGAGTAGACTTGGACTTTTCTTTGTCCGATGAAAAATCTGAGCCAGTGTAACCCACTGGACACAGGTCGTCTGATTCATATACAAGCATGTACTCCCTAGTCCTTCTCAGGTATTTAAGTATGTGCTTGATAGCAATCCAGTGTCCTGGTCCTGGGTTTGACTGATATCTAGTAGCCATGCCTACGGCATGACAGATATCTGGTCTAGTGCAAAGCATAGCATACATGAGGCTTCCCACAGCAGATGCATAAAGGACCATCTTCATGTCATCTATCTCATTTTGTGTCTTGGGACACATATCCTTAGATAGTTGAATTCCATGTCTGTAAGGTAGAAAACCTTTCTTGGAATTCTCCATGCTAAACCGCTTTAGCACTGTATCGATATAGGATGCCTGAGATAAGCACAACATCCATTTCTTCCGATCACGAAAGATCCTGATTCCAGGGATGTGTCCTGCTTCTCCCATATCCTTCATATCGAACTGCTCAGATAGCCATACCCGTACGTTCGACAATTCCTTCACGTTCTTTCCAATCAGAAGGATATCATTTACATACAGTACAAGAAACACCAATATGTTTCCATCGCATTTCTTATACACACAACTCTCACTCGGACATTGGACGAATCCATATGACTGGACAACTTCGTCAAAATGAGTGTTCCAAGATCTAGATGCTTGCTTAAGTCCATAAATGGATCTCTTAAGCCTACACACTAAGTGCTCTTCTCCTTCAGCAATGAATCCCTCTGGTTGGCACATATAGATTTCCTTGTCTAAACTCCCATTCAAGAATGCAGTCTTGACATCCATTTGCCAAATCTCCATATCCAAATGCGCAACTATAGCTTAAAAGAATCCGGATTGACTTAAGCATGGCTATCGGAGAAAAGGTTTCATCATAATCGATACCCTCTTTCTGAGTGTAACCTTTCGCAACAAGCCTTGCTTTGAAGGTTTCAACCTTCCCGTCACCTCCTTTCTTTCGCTTGTAGACCCATTTACTCCCAATGACTTGTACACCATCAGGTAGCTCTACTAGCTCCCACACTTGATTGGAATCCATAGATCTCATTTCTGATTCCATTGCTACTTGCCAGGAGTCAGCATCTTTATCTTGGATTGCCTCCTTGTAGGTCCAGGGATCTGATTCATCTTCACCTGGGATTGAGTCCGAAGACTTTC
Organism: Orobanche coerulescens; assembly: GCA_033398695.1. Lineage (NCBI taxonomy): Eukaryota > Viridiplantae > Streptophyta > Magnoliopsida > Lamiales > Orobanchaceae > Orobanche > Orobanche coerulescens. Next base: position 135,275,571 of record CM065816.1, on the reverse strand, counting down.
CCATGCCAATGAATCGTTTTGGTTGACGAATAACCCTCCCATTACGACGAGGCAAATCCGGAGTTGGTGTAAAAGTCTCAAAATCGATATATGGTGCAGTGTTAGTTGGCGCTTGTACGATTAGTATAGACGGAGTCTCGCCCCTCAGCTCCTCCAGAATTATCTCGCTCATGGCTTTGTGACTAATCATATAATCCTCTTTCAGGAATCGGGCATTGGTGCTAACAATGACCTTCTGATCCTTGAGACTATAGAACGAGCCACCCTTCGTTCCCTTAGGATATCCTATAAACACTCGCACTTCTGTACGAGATGCCAACTTATCAGCTTCCTTATTCAGCACATGTGTTGGAGTACCCCAAATCCGAACATGTCCTAGACTGGGCTTACGCCCACTCCACAGTTCTGTGGGTGTTTTTGGAACTGATTTCGAAGGCACCAGGTTTAGAATGTACGCCGCTGTTTCTAAGGCGTATCCCCAAAAAGAAATAGGTAAATCCGAATAACTCATCATTGATCTAACCATTTCTAAAAAAGTTCTATTTCTTCTTTCAGCCACACCATTATGTTGTGGAGTTCCCGGCGCGGTGAGTTGGGACGAAATCCCCTCATTCGCCAAGAAATCCAAAAGCTCTCCACTAAGGTATTCGCCACCACGATCAGATCGTAGTGACTTGATACTCTTCCCATGATGCATCTCCGTTTCTGCCTTGAAGTCTCTGAACTTGTCAAAGGCTTCAGATTTACGTCGCATCAAATAGATATATCCATATCTCGGATAATTATCTATAAACGTGATGAAGTATTTGAAACCACCCCTAGCCTGGATATTCATTGGACCACATACATTCGTATGAAGTAATTCTAACACATTCTGAGCACGGTTCCCTTGGTTTTAAAAACCGTTTTGGTCATCTTACCTTCCAGACGAGATTCACAAATTAGAAATGCTCAACTTGGAGATCATCCAATGGGCCATCATCTACCAATCTTTGAATCCTCCCAAGGTTTACATGCCCTAACCGTAAATGCCACAGATATGGTTGGTTTATGCTTGAAGGTTCTTCTCTCTTTTTAGGCTTAGACAAAGAGTTAAGTGATTTAGGCATAGGAGTTTGTGCAGTATTAACGACATATAGTCCATCATTAAAAATACCTTTGTAAATATATTCACCGTTCCTTTTCCTAATAATGTCATCATCATCAAAAGAAACTGAATAACCATCACATTTTAATTTAGAAACCGAAATTAAATTCATTCTAAAATCCGGTACTAATAATACATTATTGAGGACTAATAATTTATCATTAATCTTCAACTGCACGATCCCACTGCTACAGCCATAAGCCTGGAATAATCGCCCCAATTGATGGTAATCTCGCCCGCACTAAGCTGCTTGGTTACCTGAAAACCATGCGAGTCAAAGCAAACATGATCAGTGGAGCCTGAATCAACTATCCACGAAGTGGAAGAACAAGATGCCAAACATGTTTTGACTACTAGTGCACGAGACATACCTTTCTTAAGAGCAAGGCAGTCCGCTTTAAAATGTCCTTTCTGACCGCACTTGTAGCACTTTCCCTTTGGTTTTTTGTTCGCCTCGGGGTGAGGAGCCTTGCTTTTCACCTTGAGGGTTGCCACTTGCTTCTGGCCAACCTGCTTTTTCTTCTTTCCCCATTTGCGTTTGGAAGAAGTAGCCGGTTGCCGCAAGAATCTGATGATAACCTTGTTTGAAGAGACCTTCAGCAGATTGAAGCTCTCTCAGAAGTTCCGCCAAAGTATATGTCCTACGGTTCATATTGTAGTTAAGGCGGAACTTCTCAAAGATTCTTGGTAAGATGCCCAAGATAATATCGACCCGTGTTTCTGCATCGATAGTAGCCCCCAATATGCTCAGTTCGTTCAAATGAGACATCATTTTCAGAACATGATCCCTTACTAGGGTCCCTTCAGACATTTGGGTTGTCATCAACACCCTCATTGCATTTTGTCTAGCCGCCCGGTTCTGATGACCAAACATCTCGGTGAGACTTTTCATCATTTCCGCGGCCGAGCCCATCGTCTGATGTTGATGCTGCAATACATTTGTCAGTGAAGCCAAAATGTAACAGCGAGCCATCTCATCAGACTTTTTCCATTTTCGGAATTAATCCAACTCTTCAGGAGTGGCATCCGGTTCTGGTTCCAGGGGGCTCTCCTCAGTTAAGACAAATTTTTGCCCCTCAGCAGTCAGGACAATGTCAAGATTTCTTTTCCAATCGGCAAAGTTAGTGCCATCAAGTTTATTTTCTTTGAGAATAACTGCTAGTGGATTGAAAGACATCTGAGATAAAAATTAAAACATCCATCACATAATGCATAGCAAAATATATCGAAAAACCTCAAAACATAATATATATGCTAGCAACCAACCCCTCGAAAAATCCGCATATGCAAGCCACGATCGTGTGGACGTTTACACACACATTTTTCAAGTAGAGTTTTACGTATTTAAATTTACTATCTAGTCCACTTACGTTTTGACAAGTAAAATTAATAGTTGGTTCCTCTTAGCCATGTATTAATTAACATAAACTCCGATGGGGAGCTTATTAATTAATACACCTAACTGAACACCATAATTTAACATCCTTAAAATATTATCTTTTAAATAATAGTCCTACAGATGGAGAGGTCCTATCATAAAAAAATAATATTTACCTTATGTTATCATTTTGAAATTTAAAACTAGTGAACCTATAATTAGCACATCCGATATGGAGGAAGACCCTAATGTCAACGCACATGCTAATTACTTCACAATTTAAATTAATTATGGAGGCAAATTTGATTTTTAAATAAGTCAAATTAATCACTTAGTTATTTTAGCCTTAAGGTTTTTAATTTTCTCGTCCTAACATGCAGAAAACATATCACGCATATATTCATACATGCCATACATCAAAACAATAAAAACCAAAAATAAAACATGGATAATTAAATTATCCAATTATCATGGTCTTCTTCCTTGAGTTGAATCTGAGAAAATCTTCGACTCGATCTCTCCCACTGAATCAAGCATCTCGTCGCTCCTCCCCGGCAAGGCCGTGGATTTCCAAAATTAAAATTTCACTTTTATGCACAATTAATTACATAAAAAATTTAATTTTGAATCCCGACTCTCCAGCGGACGCAACGAACGACGGCGAAACGGACCGGATCAAAATCGACGACCTGCCCGAACCAAATAATCCGCCCGACAGTGCCGCCATGGATCCCGGGTACCGGGCAGCAGGCTGCCGGCAGCGCTTGCTCGCCGTTGTTTGGCCGCGGTTGCCAGCCGGTAGCCTGGTTCTGCTCTATTTCTTCGTGATCCCGTCTTTTTTGAATTCGATTAAAATTTTATACAAAATAAAATACATCGAAATTACAGCAAGATTACACGAAAAATAAAACACTTAGAACTACCTGCGGATTTTCTCACAGGAAAAACCATTACATGCCTAAAAAAACGGCCAAACCAACAATTGCATAAATAATAAAAATAAATAAATAAACCATTCACATAAACCATAATAATTGGATCATATCACATGCAAGAACACATCTAGCAAAATATTCCAACATCAAAATACATCAATATTTAAATTGCTATCAATTAATACCAAAATTAATTAAAATAGCAAAAAGCCTAAAAATCCGGCTCCGATACCAATTCTTGGAAGTGAAAACGCAGCGGAAGCGAAGTTTGGTAAAGTTTGATAACGCGTTTTACGCATCCACGAGCATAAGATCTATTTAGGCATGCTAATTAATTAATTACTAAGACTAATAAGCAATTTAAATATTATTTATTATTTATTAAATAAATATGTTGGTTATTAAAATATCCTAATCTAATCTAAAGTAGTGGTTACTTTTGTATTGTTCACCTTGTATTTCTACCTTTAGACCTTCTAGAGTATGATCCGCCTTAATCCAGACGTTGTGTGGGCAACGAGCTACCGGATCTTATTTGGACAACTTTGGATCGATCGAACCCTTTGTTTGTGATCACTCTATTTTTCTTTGCTTTCTAGTATTTTATGAACACTCTTAGCAAATTAATTGTGTTATCTAAATTGTAGAATCAAAGACAGAAGTCTATATCTACAATTAAACACAAGAGGAAAAATTTGATCTCACAACCTTACCAAATAGTACAAAATCGACCTCCCCTATAAGTCCTATATATAGGCTCTTGGACTACTACTAGGAATCTTAAGGAGGATTATGGAAGGACTCCCAATAAATTCATCTTACCTTATTAGGACTCTTCCTAATATAATGAATCTATTAATATCAACTTAGTCCACTAAAAGGTTGATATTGCACTTCCTATCAAAATCCCAAATTACGAAATTGAACTCCTTATTAATTATATTATTTCCCGTGTTTAAGATATCGAATGTCCATCAATTAATTATAAGCTACTCACAGCTTTAATTAATTAATATCTTATTCAAGAGTAGTACCACTCGAACCTTATTATTATATCGGAATTAAATCCACCTGCAGAGTTTAATATAATAATCATTATCGAGCTCCTCAAGGAGACATCATCAACCTGCACGAGTCGGGACACAATTTCTAGTAATAATAATAAATCTCATATAAATAATATTATTGCCCAAGATACGAGGCTTATTGAGTCGATCATTTTGACTCTCACCCATGGTAAATCAAAGCAATAAGTATTATAAATACAAAATTAAATATTATATACTTAGAATTAAGAAATACTAATTATTCGAGATTTACGTTCTTCTTACAGTCAGTACAGAAGACACTATCTCACCTCGATCCAATTCTAATGTATGCTAATAGTCAAGACCAACTAATCTCAAGCATACACTAGAACCTTTTATATGATTTGTCTAATAATTATATAGGTTGTGAACTATTATATTATTTTATAAGGCACCGATAATATGATCTTCCGTGTGACACCAACACACCACATTATCTACAATATAAAATAATTAGACATTTCATTTGCATAACCATAACGTGAATAAATTTGCAAAACATGTGATTAAATGTATTTAATATTCTCATAGGTAGTTTCAGGGAAATTAGGTAATACAAGCATAAAGTATGCTTTGCAGTATACAATCCTAACAGTTTTATCCCGATCAATAATTCCTATTTAATGATTAATAATTCTTAATCATGTTTAGTCATAAGATTATTTAATTGTCCTTAATATAATGAATTTGTTTAATATTACGATATTTTTTAATAGGCCAACTTGCAACTATGCATTATTATGAAATTATAACAAACATAATTAGATTAGATTTATGAGAATTAAATTTTTGGGCCCAGAAACCCTTCAATGGTGTAGGGATTAAATAATAAATTAAAATTTTGAGCAATCTTGCTCTATACATGTAGTTCAAATAAATTAAGTTTAAACATGTCATGTACTGAAAATAATAATTAGGACTGAGACTTTTGAAACCCAGAATCACGGAGCCGATCCAAACAGTATAGCAACCGATAGTTCGATTCGATTCCTAGAAGCAAAATTGATATTGTTTAGGCGATTCAGTTCCTAAATTTTATAGTGGTTCAGTTCGCGGTTCCTATTAAATTTTTGGAAAAACGACTGATTTTAAACCATGTACTTTGGTCCAATTAACAGTTATTTTTGTAACAAGTATAGACATCTACTTTAAACCGTCAAACACCTTGGGACAAAACAGTAACTCCATCTTTGACTTTTTTATGGAGTTACTGTTTTGTCCCAACATGTTAAACGGTTTAAAGTAAATGTTTATAACTAAAAAAAAGTAGATGTCCTTCACTGTTAATTGGACCAAAGTACGTGGGCTAAATCTGTCATTTCGGTCTTCAGTTGGGTCGTTTTTTTCCATAGACGGCACTTTGGATTCATAAGTGTTTACATTTGAAGCGGCCCTCACTTCACACCTATATAGGTGACCTTCCATCAAGAGTACCCTGCAATACTCCACCTTATAGGTTTGGGATTCATTAAAAGTCCTTATGATTTATCCTTATCATAATTCTCAGGTAACTGTTCTAGGGATGAGCTTTGAACATCAAATTGTTCCAAGTGCTCTACTGGTATTCACATAGCTTAGTTTTTTCATTGAACCAAGTCCATGGAATCTCCATTTAGCATGGTTGGATACCACTATGATCCTTCTCTAAATTTGTGGTTTTTAAACACATTCCTTCTAGCAACAATTCCAACTGAACTCGTTCAAGTCCTTCTGTAAATGGATCAACAAGATTATCTTTTGAGTTTATATAATCTATGGATATTACACCATTTGAGATTAATTGTCTAACGGTATTATGTCTTCGACGAATATGACTAGACTTTTCGTTATACACAAGGCTCTGTGCCCTTCCTATAGCCGTTTGGCTATCACAGTGAATCATCACAACTGGCACGTGCTTATCCCAACAAGGAATATCTTCCAAAAACTTCTGAAACAACTCAGCTTCTTCACCATCTTTATCTAAATCTATAAACTCGGATTCCATTATGGATCAAGCTATACATGTCTGCTTTGTGGATTTTCAAGAAATAGCTCCACTTCTAATGCAAAAGGCATATCTATAGTGGATTTAGATTCTCTGTTATCTTCAATCCAATTAGCATCACAATATTCCTCTAGTACTGCCGGGTATCTCGAGTGTTGTATCCCATAGTCTAGGGTGTACTTTAAATACTTTTAAACTCTTTTCAATGCATTCCAATGCTCATGGCTAGGATTGCATGTATACTATTCAACATGTTAACTGGAAATGCCAAATTTGGACGTGTACAATTTGTCAAGTACATTAGAGTTCTTATAACACGTGAATATTCTAATTGAGCTACTGGTCCTGATTTGTTACCAATCCTATTTATGCTCAGATTAATGGGTGTCTTGCATATAGGACCATCAAAGGCATTAAATTTCTTGAACACTTTCTCAACATAGTGAGATTGTGACAAGATAATTCCATCTTGAGTTCTATGAATTTTAATCACAATGATTACATCAGCAATGCCCATGGTTTGTCAAAATTTTCTTTGAACATTTTTCTTGTGTCCATGATCAAATCATGATTACTACACATGATCAATATGTCGTTGACATATAGACATATAAATACAAATGCATTTGATGTACCTTTGACATAAACATATTTGTCACACTCGTTGATTCTGAAATCATTTGATAACATCATGTTACCGAACTTAACATGCCATTGTTTTAGAGCTTGCTTAATTCCATACAATGACCTAATTAGTTTCAACACCTTTTTTTCTTGACCTGGTGCAACAAACCCTTCGGGTTGTTCCATATAAATTTCCTTATCGAATCCCCATTCAGAAACGCAGTCTTCATGTCCATTTTGTGAACCTCAAGACTGTTAAGGCAAAAATCGAGAGAAGCACCCAAATAGATGTTATTCTGATTACTGGTGAGTAACTGTCGAAGAAATCATATCTTCTCTTTGTTTAAACTCTTTAGCAACCAGTCGGGCTTTAAATTTATCAATGGTTCCATCTGCTTTGTATTTCTTCCTTAGGATCCACTTGCATCCTAGAGGTTTATAACCCCGTGGAAGATCAACCAACTTCCAAGTATGATTTTGCAGAATGAATTCCATTTCACTATTAATTGCTTCTTCCCAAAGTGGTCTATCTGGACTGGACATGGCCTCCTTAATAGAACTAGGTTCACCATCCAACATGAAAGTGATAAAATCAAGTCCAAATGATTTGGCATCTGTACTCTTTTACCACACCTCGATTCTACATCTTTCGATGCTTCACCACTTGGTGTAGACTTCATTGTAGTCTCATACGTTATTTTATTAGAGCTAGATTTTGCTGTCTTTGCAAGGAAAGATATTTTTGAAAAATATTGCCTTTCTCGATTCAATCGTAGTACCCTCGGTAAGTTGAGAATTTTTTGACTTGTGTACCAAAAATTTGTATGACATACTGTTGTATGCACATCCAATAAAAATGCAATCGATCATCTTCGGTCCAATTTTCACTTGTTTGGGTTCTGGTATTGCTACCTTAGTCAAACACTGCTATACTTTAAGGTACTTATAAGATGGTTTATGATTTTTCCACAGTTCGTAAGTTATCTTATCTTTACCTTTACGTGGTATCTTATTCATTATGCGGTTGTCTCTTAAAACAGCTTCCCCCCCACATATTCTTAGGTAATCCAGAATTGATCAACAAGGAATTCATCATTTCTTTTAGAGTTTGCTTTTTGCATTCAACGATGCCATTAGACTGTGGCGCATATGGTGCAATCGTTTGATGAGTTATGCCTGATTCAGCACACAATTATTCAAACGGTGCGACATATTCTCCACCTCTATCACTATGAACTATTTTGATCCTTTTGCCAAGTTGATTTTCAACTTTAACTTTATAGTTTTTGAAAATGTCTATAGCTTCATCTTTGCTTTTTAATAAATATAAGTAGCAATACCGGGTGCAATTATCAATGAAAGTAATGAAATACTTTTTACCACATCTAGTTTGCACCATTTTCAAATCACACACATCAATATGGATTAAACCTAGAGGTTCAATACACCTTTCCACCGAACGAAAAGGTAATTTAGCCATTTTGGCTTCAACACAGACTTCACATTTCTTTTGTGAATCAATTTTTGAGGTTGGAAGTATTTCCAAATTTATAAGTCTTTTTATTGCATTTAGATTTACGGGTCCTAATCTAACATGCCATAAGTCAGAGTGCTCAAGCATATAAGCAGAAGAAGAGTCTTTCTCATTAATACTTAGTTTGGTTACACGATGCACAGCCATTATATTCATCTTAAATAGACCAAAGTCAAGATATCCACGACCTAAAAATTGACCAAACTTGCTAAGTACAAACTTCGTAGCCTCAAACACTAGTCTAAAGCCATGTTCCACCAACAGTGAGCCAGAGACCAGATTCTTGCGGATGTCTGGGACATGCAGCACAAACTTCAGCAACAGTCCTTTTCCAGAAGTTAACTTCAGAACCACGTTTTCAATTCCATCAACCTCAGAAGAATAGGAGTTTCCTAATGTAGCTTCCTACCAGTTGTAGGTGTATAAGTGGAAAACATTTCTTTATCGGAGCAAGCATGACGAGTGAATACAGTGTCAATGAACCACTCTCTTGGATTGTCAATCAGATTTACCTCGACAACCATAGCAACTTTGTCGGGATCATGAAGATCCTCGACAACATAGTCGTGCTCTTCTGGTGCCTCAAACACCATAGTACACATCTCGAACTCATTGAATTCTCCTGGCACAGGACCGTGTTCAGTAATACGGGCACTTGCCTTCCCTTTTTTAGGTACGTTGGGCACTCTGGGCTTTCTGCAGTCCTTAGCCTTTTGCCATAGTTGTGCTAATTGCCAATAAACTTTCAAACCTTGGCAGGCTGCTTCCATTTATTGTATGGCTCTTCTAGCACTTTTATTTCGATGAAGTTGTCCTGCTCCATCAAGTTTGCACGAGCCTCATTCGGAATAAAAAACTTGCCTTATTTAGTCTTAGACTTTCAATTGTCCTCCTCAATACGAAGACGAACAACCAAATCCTCAAAAGACATCTCATTTCTATTGTGTTTCAGATAATTCTTGAAGACTTTCCAACTCGGTGGAAATTTTTCAATCACACATGCCACTTGGAAAGATTCCCTCAGACTCATGCCCTCAGCATGAATCTCATACAAAATTAATTGCTACTCTAGGACTTGAGATAAGACGGTCTTTGTACCAACCATCTTGTAGTCCAAAAACTTGCCGATCACGAATTTCTTCGCTCCATCATCTTCGGTAATGTAATTCTTCTCCAAAAGAATCCCGGAGTTCTTTGAAAGTTTTCACAACACTGTACACATTGTACAGTTCATTACTTGTAATATCCGTACCTTTATATTTTTAGCAGTTTCCATTTTTGGTGTATGTCTATTTTTATCGACTCGCTTGTAACCGTTTCGACATTTTGAATCTATTTTATTCTTGGAGCTTTTCCATTTGGACGAGTTTCGGAGATGTTTTTACATAATTCCATTTTATGTTATGTTTGCCGTATGTACGTTCGATTCTCGTTCGTTCGTTTTAGTTGTTTCTATGTTTACGTAAGTTCGTATGGTTGAGTTGTTCGTGTTGTGACTTTCGGTTTGTTAATCCGACGTCGTATCGTAATTTTCGAGCATTTGGGCCGTTTTGTAATTTCCTTAAACTTAAGGAAAATTTACTTTTGTCGTCGAATCCCGAACCTTCAGCGAAACGGAATTAGGTTTCCTTTTAACGCTTAGATTCGTCATCGAGAATACTTCGTAACCATATTTTTGGTTCGATAGCAGGTCCGGGTTCCGGAGTCGTCCGGGACAGTTTGGACAGCAGCTTCCCAGACTGCTGTCCAATAGGGTGTTATGGCCGTAACACCCCATTCGTTACGGTCGTAAGTTGGCCATTGTTACGGCCGTAAGCCATCCCCTATTACGGCCGTAACAGCCTGTTGTTTTAAGAACAGCGGGCAGAGGTCAGAACTCATTCTTTTCATTTCCTTTCTTCGTTTTCTTCGTCGGGCGATGCATAGAGGGCGATTCTGTAATATCCGCAATTTCGAATTTTGGTAATTTTCTTTTTTTGGAGGAAGTTCGTTTTGACAACTCTATCATGACCGTTTCGTCATTCCGAGAATGATTAATTCTGCACTTTTTGTCATCCGAGTTCGTTTCGGTGTCGTTTTGTTGAGTTCCGTGTCCTTAATCGACTTTTTCACGTGGGGAGTTCGACTTTGTAAAGTCACCATTAATTCTTGGAAACTCCAAAAATTATGAATCTTTGCAACATTATAGAGAATCAAGTTAGCTTTCCAATGGTTCAAACGGTGAGTCAATCGGAGTCCAGACAAAGGAGTTATGGTCGAAATAGCGAAGACTGTACGGTGTGCATTTTTGGTGTTGAAGGGGGCTGTACCGTGTGCCTCGGCACACTCAGGCTGTGCCGCGGCACTAAGCTGATTCCTGGGCGTTTTTGGTGGCCCTGGGCCGCGGCACACGTGTCCTGTGCCGCGGCACACGGGCTTTTTCTGCGTTTTTTAGCAGATTTGCGAGGAGAAAAACTTCATTTTTTCTCCTCTCTTCTTCCTCCTTCATCTTAGGTGATTGTGGGCGATTCTTGGGCGATTTGAGTGCTCCAAAACTTGTAGAGATCATCTACCTCAAGTCTTGTTGTAGATTTTCGACCTCTACTTGATTCCTTCATCCAAATCAAGGTATATTTCTTGATTATCCTTCAAGTTGACTTTTTAGAGAAATTGTTCTTGATTTCGTTTCTAATCCGATTTTGATACATCGATTGGTGTAGTATGATGTTATTAATCATTTTCTATGGGTTGTATATCCATATATCAAGTTTGTTTAACTCGATCGACGATTCGAGTGTTCTTGGGAATTATTGAACATTTAGTGTTCGATTAAATGTCCCAATGAGTTTCCCTTCGATAGTTTGTTGGGATTTCCATTGTTTTGGCCTTGATTCTCGTCGTAACCATGTGTTATTGTTACTTCCGGAGGTTTATAGGTGTCCGAGGATTCCGATGTTGAATTCCGTTTGGTGATTGATGATTCGTGTGGTGTTATTCTCGTAATACTCATGGTGCTATCGCGTTCTTGATATTGTTCGGGGGTTCGGGGCTATTCGACCGCGTCCTATCCGTCGTCTCGTTGCGATTGTGATTTCGAGGCAAGTACCTTGCCCATACTTTTCTTATTTTGTGGATATGATGATCGGTGATCGTATTAGTGTGTTTGTTTGGTTGTTTGAAACGAAGTTTCAAAAGATTTCGGTTTGGCCTCGTTAAAGGCTTTCTTTCAAATGCGTGTGTGTTTTGTGAACGGTGTGTTTTGGGAATTGATTATGATTTGATTATTTTGAACGTTGAAGGATTTGATGATGATACTCCTCTTGTTTAAAGTTATGGAATCGTGTATTCCGTATTTAATCTTGTTATTGTGTTTTGAAGAGTTTGATAATGGTGTCGAGTTAATGGCCATCTCTAGTGAGTATTCTTAATGAGCTTACATTCTTATCATGTTAGTATTGCATGAGTAACGTGTGTGTGTGTATGCTCACTGCGGGTTAGATCCGACGGGGTCTCGGTAGGGCTCCACGAAGCTGTGGAACCGCGAGCTTGCTTTTAACCACTGTGGGTTAGATCCGATAGGGTCTCGGCAGGGATCCAAATTGTGGTGCATTTTACAAATGTGGTTTGATCATTGGCATTTCCGGAAATGAGTGCTTTTGAACGGTTTTCATGATTGCATGCATTGACTAAGTGTGTAAGAGGTAAGTTGTTCGTTTGGCCTACTTGGCTAGGATGGCTCTAGAGTATTTTGTTGTTTGTTTTAAATCCTTTATTTGTGGATTTTGATGTTGAGAGACGAACCTTGTGGTCGTTCTTGTGTACTGTGAGTTGATGAGATTTGGGGCTAAAATCCCAATGGTTTTGTAAAAGTCATTTTATGGATTGGGGCTAAAATCCCAACATTTTTGTAAAAGTCATTTTACGGATTTGGGGCTAAAATCCCAACGGTTTGGTAAAGGTGATTTTACGGAAAGTAAACTTTTGGGGCGGTGACCCCTTTTGTCTTGTGGATTTTGAAAAGTAGGATTTGATAATCCTAAATGGTTTTCTATTAAAACTCTCGATGGCATTCTAAACCGTCTTATAAATTATTTCCATTGGTTTATGGTATTTCGATTTTGAAATGTTTTCTCAAACCCTTGCCTCGAGAAGTACTTTTCGTTTTGTTTGGATCTTTGAGGATTCCTGGTTATTGTTATTCGTGGAATGTGAATTGTATGGCTCGTATTTGCACTTTGTATTTGCACTAGCAAAACAGTGGAGTTTTGCTAACCCCCGAGTATTCGGGGGGTGGATGTCTATTTTTGCATTCATGTTTTGGAGCATAACACAGGGTCGGCACGAAGGATGATGAAAGATGAACGATACTAATCACACGAGGATCCGTTGATGTCGTATTGGTCTAGTTGTATTTTCTTTTCCGCTGCAGTATCTTTTCCCCGTTGTACGGGAGTTTATTGTACTTTGACCCCTGCGTGGGTATATGTTGTAATTGAGTTGTATATTTTATTGAAAGACCAAATCGGTCTACTGAGTCATTTAGCCTTGAAGGCATTGTCGAGATGTTAAATGTTGTTACCAGCCTGGTAGATCTTCGAGGAGAGGGTCTACGGCGTGTAATATCCCTGAGTGGATTGGGGGTGTTACAGATTCCATCACTTCCAATCTGTATTTTCGTCGTCGTACATCACCGTGAGATCGTAGGAGCATATTATCTTCTAATTAATCATCTTCCACCGCCCGAATCCGAGGTATTTTTGTCTAGAACCCTAACTTGTCAATTTTGGGGGGTTTCCTGATTTTGCTTATCAAACTCGAATTGTTCAAGTATGTTGTAATATTTCTTACCGATTGTTGTTATTGGGTGATTCCCAATCCGTTTTCGTCGAGTTTAATCCATAAATTGTCGATTCGGGGAGATTTTGCGTACACCCTCGCCCGTATCGATTGAACTTATATTGTCTTAGCTTGTAATCGGGGTTATGGGCGTATTCCATTCGATTATTGTTGTACGTTAGGACTGAGTTATGTTAATCCTTCATTTAGGAACCATCGCTTTCCATCCGGATCGTTCATAGTCATTATTCATTCCCGATTCTTCGAATATGTCTCAAAGGCAAGTACTTTACATTTGTTTACATGTTCTAGTATTTGAATTATGGATTTTCGGTGGTGGTTATGGATGGATATGTGTATGTTCACCTAGGGACGGTCCGACAGGGCCTCTAGGGATACGTATTGATGTGTGTGTGCGTATCACGAACTAGGGTTAACCACCCAGGGATGTCCAACGGGGCTCTGTGGGGTACGGTGGCCGTGAGTCTCGTACCAACAGTTAACTTTGAATTGTTTTGTTGGAGAAATGAGTTTTGTGCTTGTGCATCGTGAATATTCCGGAATATAAATGATTTCTAAAATTACTTTTGGCGCATATTTTCATCTGATTAGAATGGTAGTTCAAATGGATTGTACTTGCACTAGCAGTTGTCGCTAACCCCTTAAATGGGGGAAATACTTTTGTATTTCAGGTACAGGTTATGGAAGCAAACGAGCATGCGAGCCATACGAGGATGATGGGCAGACGTGATTCTGTTCAATGGTTGTCTATTGGTGTCTTGTTTTGGGATTTCCTTATTATGTCATTTGCTTAAGTACTCGAGTACTTCTTTCTTGAATTTATTAATTTTGTGTACCCGTTTTGGGAATGGATTTGATGTCACATTGTATTGTCAAATTTCAGTATTCGGATTTAAATTTCGTGGATTGAGAAACTGTCTGTTGTCAATTATGTGTGTCTTTTGTCGTATGTCGTTTTGGTGCGCTAGCTTGGTGGACTCCAAAGTGTGGGGTCCACGGCGCTGTAATATGCCCTGATCGTCTTGGAGGTGTTACAGAATATGGTATCGGAGCCAGGTTTGTGGATACCTAGGCTGTCGGTTATTTGGGTCTAGTTGAGTGTCGTTTTTGAAAAGTATCACTGCTACGCCATCATCTTAGTACGCCGGTGCTCGTAAGTTTTTCCTAACTTGACTCGTTATGTTGTTCTGTTCTACTCCTTTCTTGGTGTCTTGTTACGTTTTGCGTTTGAACTGTACTTACCCGTTACTTCTTCAGAATACCTGCTGGTAGAGGACGTGGACGCGGTAGGGGACGTGGCGCAGTCGGTGGGGCGGCCATGTCTGATAACTCGGGAATTGATTCGGCGATGCCTTTCTTGTCGAACAGTGTTCCACCCAGTTCCGGAGGCCAGCAGGATCAGTCTGCTAGCTCCGGCAATGCTCATGAGAATATTGGGGTGGCAAATATTTTACATCAAGTAGCGAACCAGATGACGCTACTGACTCAGGCCGTCTTGGTCGGCCAGGCAAATGCCAAACCGGTTCCACCTACTGGATCCGGCAATGATAAGCTACTTCAGGACGTGATTTTTATGCGTCCTCCGCAGTTTGACGATGCTTCCGACCCTTCCGGTTGGGAGAGTTGGTTATTTGAGAAGGATAAAGTGTTCGAGGCAGCTAACTGCTCTGAGGAGAGGAAGGTACCCATCGCTCAATACTTCCTCGCCAAGGAGGCGGCAACGTGGTGGCAAGCGGTGAAACCGCGTGACCGGGCAGCCACATGGGCAGAGTTCCAAGAGCTGATGGAGGACAAATTTTGTCCGTGGATAGTTATAGAAGGGAGGATCCGAGACTTCCTTGAGGCTAAGCCCCAGGATGTTCCGATTTCACAGGCAATCAATGAATACAACAAACAACTTCATTATGTGAGAAACCAGTTCCGAGACGAGTTAGAAAAGATCCGCCACTTTGACATGTGGATGAAGCCGAGGGTTCGTCACTACATGTCTGGTCTCGGATGTACAACTATGAAAGATTATCAGGACAAGGCAATGGCTTATGAGATGTCATTTTCTGCGACAGAGACGGAAACCGAGGGAAAGAAACAGAAGGTCTCCGGCCAGTTTTCGGGAGGCAAGTCTAGCGGGTATCAAAAGGCTCAGTCTGGTTCGCGAGTCTTCGAGAGTCAGTCCCCATCATTTGGGCGAGGAAATGGTTTTAAGTTTGCTCCTACTGGTTCCGTTCGTGGTCCCACCTGCTTTAACTGTGGTCGTCCCGGACACATGATGAGTGAGTGTGGCAGGCCTCCGATTCAGTGGTGATACTTCTTCGAGGAGGTTGCACCGGTTATTGGTGTTATGCTTTGAGATCGGAGGAAGGGGGAGTCGATCTCGCTCTATTCCAGTAGTGTGTGAGTATCCTGACGTATTTCTAGACGAGTTACCGGGTTTGCCGCCAGACCGAGAGGTTGAGTTTACTGTTGATTTAGAGCCGGGTGCAGCACCGATTTCTAAGACGCCATAACGTATGGCACCTACCGAGATGCTTGGGGCGCACCGGTCCTGTTTGTAAAGAATAAGGATGGGTTACTTCGTCGGTGTATCGACTATCGATAGTTGAACAAGGTGACTATCAAAAACAAATATCTGCTCTCGAGGATTGATGACTTGTTCGACCAATTGCAAGGGGCAACCGTATTTTCGAAGATTGATTTGAGATCGGGGTATTATCGGCTCCGAGTGAAGGATTCTGACATTCCGAAGACAGCCTTTCGGACGAGATACGGTCATTACGAGTTTGTGGTTATGCCTTTTGGATTAACCAACGCACTAGCCGTGTTCATTCAGCTTATGAACAAAGTCTTTATCGAATACCTCGATAAGTGTGTAGTTGTCTTTATTGACGATATTTTGATTTACTCGAGGAGTGAGGAGGAGCATGCACGCCATTTGCATATCGTGTTGGGAATCTTGAGAACTTAGCATCTTTTTGCGAAGTTCTCAAAGTGTGAGTTTTGGTTGCGGGAGGTTATGTTTCTCGGTCACGTGATCTCAGCCGAGGGTGAACGTGTGGACCCACATAAGATAGAGGCAATACTGGATTGGGCGCCGGCCAAAAATGTGAAGGAGGTTCGTAGTTTTCTGGGTTTGGCCGGGTATTATCGTAGATTTGTCTAGGGGTTCTCTAAGCTCGCTCGACCGCTGACTCAGTTGTTGCAAAAGTCGGAGAAGTTTGTGTGGACCGACGAGAGACAAAAGAGTTTCGAGGAATTGAAGAAGCAGTTGACGACCGCCCCCGTTTTGGCTTTACCGAGTGGTAACGAGGGTTTCTCAGTTTTTAGTGACGCTTGGGCTCGGATGTGTACTCATGCAGCATGGGAGGACGATTGCCTATGCTTCCCGTCAGTTGAAACCGTACGAGTTAAATTACCCTACCCACGATCTTGAGTTGGACGCAGTTGTGTTCGCGTTGAAGATCTGGCGTCATTACTTGTATGGCTCGTCGTGTCAGATTTTCACCGATCACAAGAGTCTGAAGTACATTTTCATGCAGAAAGAGCTAAATATGAGACAGAGGAGATGGTTGGAGTTGATTAAGAATTACGACCTCGAGATCGTTTATCATCCGAGCAAGGCAAATGTGGTGGCAGATGCCTTGAGCTGGAAATCGGTATCGCTTCGGGCGCTCGAGTTACTTACGGGTCAGTTGGGACTTCAGCGAGAGTTAATGAGGTTGAGCGTTGAGATTGTACTACCAGGGAGTTCCGGGCAGTTGCGTACTCTTGAGATCTCATCGTCTCTAGTCGACGACATTAAATCGGGACAGTTGGAAGATCCGATGTTTATCTAGCTTCGAGAGAATGTGGGGAAGGGGAAAACACCGGGATTCGTGATTCATGAGCATGGTGTGTTGAGATTCCGAGGTCGGCTTTGTGTTTCGAACGACTTGGAATTGAGGCAGAGTATTATGCGAGAGGCTCACGCGTCACCTTACTCAGTCCATCCGGGCTCGAATAAAATGTATAAAGATTTGAGGCAGAATTTCTGGTGGAATGACATGAATAATGAGGTAGTTCAGTTTGTGGCTAAGTGTTTGACTTGTCGACAAGTCAAAATCGAGCATCAGCGGCCAGCCGGATTGTTGAAACCACTCCCCATTCCAGAATGGAAATGGGAAGATATTTCGATGGATTTTGTCACGAATTTGCCGAGGACGAAGACCGAAATGAATATGGTGTGGGTGATCGTGGACCGACTGACTAAGTCGGCACATTTTCTGGGCATCAAGGATACTTGGGGTCCAGAAAAATTGGCTCGTGTTTTTATCACGCAGATAGTGAGACTTCATGGTACGCCGAAGACTATTATTTTGGATAGAGATGGCCGGTTTGTATCACATTTCTGGCAGGCAGTACATAAGGCATTGGGGACACGGTTGCGTTTGAGTACATCTTTCCATCCTCAGACCGAAGGGCAGCCCGAGCATACCATTCAGACATTCGAGGATATGTTACGCGCGTGTGCATTAGACTGGAGTAGTGACTGGGAGGAGCAACTGGCTTTGATCGAGTTTACTTATAATAATAGCTGGCACGCATCGATTAAGATGGCACCGTATGAGGCGCTTTATGGCCGACCTTGCCGATCACCGATATGTTGGGATGAGCCATCCGATCTAGTTGGAACCGAGCCGGATCTTGTGTTAGAGACGAGGGAGAAAGTTGAATTGATTAGGGAGAGGATGTTGATGGCTCAAAGTCGACAAAAGTCTTATGTGGATGTTAGGCGTCGACCTTTGGAGTTTGAGGTGGGAGATCATGTTTTGTTGATAGTGTCTCCGTCGAAGGGAGTTTTCCATTTTGGGAAAAAGGGGAAGCTCAGCCCGAGGTATATTGGGCCTATCGAGATATTAGAGAGAGTTAGCGAATTGGCGTACCGCTTGGCATTGCCTCCGTTGTTGAGTCATGTGCATAGTGTATTTCACGTCTCTCAGCTGAGGAAGTATGTTCCGGACCCGTCCCATGTTATTGATTTCGGGGACGTGGAGATCGAGAAGGACGTCACGTTCGAGGAGAGGCCCGTTACAATTTTGGAGCAAAACCATTCATTTGGTTAAAGTGCAATGGTCGAGGCACGGAGTAGAAGAGGCAATGTGGGAGTTAGAGGAGGATATGCGTTCGAGGCACCCCGATCTTTTTGATTCTTAAGTTTCGGGACAAAACTTCTTTTTAGAGGTGGAGAATGTAATATCCGTACCTTTCAATTTTTAGCAATTTCCATTTTTGGTGTATGTCTATTTTTATCGACTCACTTGTAACCGTTTCGACATTTTGAATCTATTTTATTCTTGGAGTTTTTCCATTTGGACGAGTTTCGGAGATATTTTTACGTAATTCCATTTTATATAATGTTTGCCGTATGTATGTTCGATTCTCGGAAAACTTGTTCGTTTTCATTCTTTCTTTGTTTACGTAAGTTCGTATGGTTGATTTGTTCGTGTTGTGACTTTCGGTTGGTTAATCCGACGTCATATCGTGATTTTCGAGCGTTTGGGCCGTTTTGTAATTTCCTTAAACTTAAGGGAAATTTACTTTCGTCGTCGAATTCCGAACCTTCGGGGAATTGGAATTGTGTTTCCTTTTAATGCTTAGATTCATCATCGAGAATACTTCGTAACCATATTTTTTGTTCGATAGCTGGTCCGGGTTCCGGAGTCGTCAGACGATTTGACAAGACTTCCTGCATCGCCGTCCAATAGGGTGTTACGGCCGTAACACCCCATTTGTTATGGCCGTAAGTTGGCCATTGTTACGACCGTAAGCCATACCCTGTTACGGCCGTAACAGCCTGCTGTTTTAAGAACAGCGGGCAGAGGTCACAACTCATTCTTTTCATTTTCTTTCTTCGTTTTCTTCGTCGGGTGACGCATAGAGGGCGATTCAAACATTTCCAATTCGTATTTTCGTCATCCTTCATCACCGTGAGATCGTAGGAGCATATAATCTTCTAAGTAATCATCTTCCACCGTCCGAATTCGAGGTATTTTTGTCTAGAACCCTAACTGGTCAATTTTGGGGGGTTTTCCGGGTTTTGCTTATCAAACTCGAATTGTTCTAGTATGTTGTAATATTTCTTACCAATTGTTGTTATTGGGTGATTCCCAATCCGCTTTCGTCGAGTTTAATCCGTAAATTATCGATTCGGGGAGATTTTGCGTAAACCCTCGCCCGTATCGATTGAACGTATATTGTCCTAGCTTGTAATCGGGGTTATGGGCATATTCCATTCGATTATTGTTGTTCGTTAGGACTGAGTTATGTTAATCCTTCATTTAGGAACCGTCGCTTTCCATCCAGATCGTTCGTAGTCGTTATTCATTCCCGATTCTTCGAAGATGTCTCAAAGGCAAGTACTTTACATTTGTTTACATGTTCTAGTATTTGAATTATGGCTTTTCGTGGTGGTTGTGGATGGATATGTGTATTTTCACCTAGGGACGGTCCGACGGGGACTCTAGGGATACGTATTTCCGTGTGTTTGCGTATCACGAACTAGGGTTAACCACCCAGGGATGTCCGATGGGGCTCTGCGGGGTACGGTGGCCATGAGTCTCGTACCAATGGTTAACTTTGGATTGTTTTGTTGGAGAAATGAGTTTTGTGCTTGTGCATCGTGAATATTCCGGAATATAAATAATTTCTAAAATTACTTTTGGCGCATATTTTCATCTGATTAGAATGGTAGTACAAATGGATTGTACTTGCACTAGCAGTTGTCGCTAACCCCTTAAATGGGGGAAATACTTTTGTATTTCAGGTACAGGTCATGAAAGCAAACGAGCATGCGAGCCGTACGTGGATGATGGGCAGGCGTGATTCTGTTCAATGGTTGTCTATTGGTGTCTTGTTTTGGGATTTCCTAATTATGTCATTTGCTTAAGTACTCGAGTACTTCTTTCTTGAATTTATTAATTTTGTGTACCTGTTTTGGGAATGGATTTGATGTCACATTGTATTGTCAAATTTCAGTCTTTGGATTTAAATGTCGTGGATTGAGAAACTGTCTGTTGTTGATGATGTGTGTCTTTTGTCGTATGTCGTTTTGGTGCGCTAGCCTGGTGGACTCCAAAGTGTGGGGTCCACGCCGCTGTAATATGCCCTGATCGTCTTGGGGGTGTTATATTACTAAGCCCGTTAAGGACATAGTTTCGGAAATTTCGCCAAATCGAGGGTGGTCTGGTCGAAAAGCATTTTTTGTTGCCAACGGTTGAAACTGACTCCATTAGATTTTTCAGTCTTTTCGGCCTGGACAGGAATAGTAGGAACAACATCATGAGTAACGGTCTTCGAACCAGAAGGGTTAGCGTCCAAACCAATAGACATCTTCAAATAATTATCTTGCGATTGTTGGTTCGATGAATCCAAAAATTAGAATGAATTGGGAAAATAAATCTACTCAACATTACTACTGTTCTTACAAGTCGATTACAAAAAAACTGAAAAAACAGAAAGTAAAATTGAAGTGAAGTTTTTGTAAGCCGAGGCGATTGAAATATTTCCGCAAGATAATTAGGTCTTGTATAGTGCTGGCGGTTAACAGATGTATTATTCCCAAAAAATACAACGGCTAACGTCTTCATTTCTGTAGCACACCAGAAAA
Source organism: Orobanche coerulescens (assembly GCA_033398695.1). Lineage (NCBI taxonomy): Eukaryota > Viridiplantae > Streptophyta > Magnoliopsida > Lamiales > Orobanchaceae > Orobanche > Orobanche coerulescens. The sequence goes on along the minus strand of CM065816.1, from coordinate 135,254,403 downwards.
AAGCTCTGGCGAACTGGAAATATGCAAGAATTTAGGAAACGGTAGGTATGTGTGTTCTGAATTTCAAAGTCGGATGAGTATGATGTTGTGTGCAGAATGCAGTCTACTATTAACTCGTATATATAGACATTTCCATCATGTCGGGAATTAACTTTGGTCATTAAGACACATCATTGACAAACTTAATGTGGTTTAATGAGCACTAACTTTTCAAAACCAGAAGAGGAGTTCAAACGTTCAAGTATCGAGTCTACTAGGTACCAAAAAATTAATACTTGGGTTCACCCAAGACCATCCCAAAGACCAATTGCAAGGTTCAAGTTCCACGCCCGAGGCCGAGCCGAGCCATCCGGCCGGCCGGGCGGCCGGGCGCGCGTGTGCGCGCGTGTGGTCTCATCAAATCCAAGTATAGGGTCATAGTCTTGGTCATTTTGCACACTATCCAACCCACTTAACTTTATTAAGTGTCTTAAACTTCATCACATTTTCAATATGAGATGTGATTCTTCATATTTTCATTCATATCAAAATGACCTTTCATATGGCTAACTTCATTCACTAATTCCCACTCACTAAAAACCAATTTTGAGAAACTAGATATACTACGATTATCTACTCCGAACATAGATTACTCCTGAACTATTTAATGTTACATAAATGTTCGCTATTTATTTTGCTACCCGCAAGTGTACGGAGTAGATATAGAAAATGGCGACCAAGGTCTTATCCACGGAGATTAATTATTCTTATTGTATCAAGTATTATATTCTAGCAGTTCCAATTCTTTCTAGACGATCGAAGTTCTGAGAAATTTAATAATTAAAAACAAAAATAAGCAAGTTGCAGTATCTGGAATGAAGGAAATTTATGGGTTTAAAAGATAGATTCCAAGGCTAGTTTCCATTGATTGCTAGGGTCAATCGGATTGGATTTCAGTTAAAATTCTACTAATTTTCTCAATATGATGATCACACAAGTATTTTAAAGTTCCTCTCGAGATGCATTAAAACATAGATTAAGTAACATATAATGATGTCTCCATCTACCATATTATCTAACTCCAAAAGGCTCATAAGACTATTAATTCATCATAATCAATCACCAAGCTCTCGATCCCATAATCAATTATGTCAACTACTTGAGACCCATTAATGCCCTCATCTCTCGAATTATGAGCAATTAAGTTAAACATGTAAAGACATTGATCATATGCTAAACAGGAATTAAAATCAAGTAATTGAAAAGGGAATCAAAGTAATAAGTAAATAGTTTAGCCGGACATGGTGAAAAGAAAAGAAAAAATCCTACTCAAGATCAACATGATGCAACTAAATAAAAAGAAAAGAAAGTAAGAAAGAAGAAGTGAAAAACTCGGATGGTGATCTCTCGATCTTGTTCCAATCCTTGCATTTGATCTCCGTTGATGCCTTTGATTCCTTCTTATTGATGGTGTTTTTAGCCTCCTTAACCCTTCCTAAACTTGATAATCCCGAAATTGGCCTTTGGGGTCCTTCTGTAGCTGTCAAATAGGGTTTAAGCTGTTAAAACATGTTAAACTCGTCAAACAAGGGGATTATCACCGCCCAGTGACTCGACCGTGTCATTTGACACGGCCCCTATTGAACTGTCCTAGAAATCGCCAAAACAACTGCCTAGTGACACGGTCGGGGCCACGACCGTGTCATTTGACATGGCCCGGATTGTTTGACACGGTCGTGGTCGTGTTGTGCTGTTCGGCCCATTTTTCAGTCCTTCTTCAGTCCGTACTCAAGTTCGCACATCGCCTAATCTGCATTGGGGTTGAGATTTTGTTCATGCTTGATAATGGCCTTAGAAATGCCTGAAACACAATAAAAAAATATCAAAGTGTAATCGAGTCCAACAAACGAGAAATAAAAATAAGCACAACAATTACACAAAGATCAATACGTTCCAGAAATCACTATAAAAAGATGTGTATAATCGTGTGCAAACAATAAATTGAATACTTCAGCCATTAAAAAATCAATTTAAAACTGATTTCTCCAATAAAAATTTTTCACTTGAAATTCAGAAATTGCTCTTTTGTTACCCAGATTGTTAGTTACTCGAAGTCATTCAAGTCATCTATTCACTTGACACATTCGAGTCACTTATTCTAGTAATATAAAATATATTCGAGTTACAATATTTGAGTGACATGGAATATATTCGAGTCACCTATTCGACTCACTTAAGTTACACTCAAATTACCTAAAATAACTCCGAGTTACCTATTTGGGTCACCTAAATTACATCTGAGTCACCTAAAACACATTCAGATCACATATTCGAATCACCTAAATTACATTCAAGTCACTTAAAATACATTCGACACACTTATTAGAATCCCTTAAATAGGTGACTTGACGTAAATATGTGAGAATTTTATATTTGAGTAAAGTTCATCATCGATAATTTAGATATTAAAAGAATTATTAAACGATAATTTAGATATTAAAATAATTATTAAACTTGCATATAAAAGAAATAAGGAGAAAACTTATTTTGCCCTTTTGCATATAGTATTATTCTTTATTACCCCAAGTTTAGCAACAACTCTTTTGATACCCAAATTGTCGGAATTGACCTTTACTCGAACAAATTCGAGTCATATATTGTAATTTCGAGTCAACTTCAAAAAAAATATTGAGAAAGGATACAAAACGGGTAACACGTATTGGCCTATTGAGTCACACGAGACAAATTGGGATTACACGAAAAAAATCGAGTTAACCGAGCAGATTCGGGTTACTCGAAATCGTATTACCCGATTATTCGGGTTATTCGAGACCATTGGGATTACTTCAATCGGGTAACCCGATTGTCATGAGTAACCCGAAAATTACTCGAAGCGTGACTCGAGTATTAGATGTATTGACCAAGAATTCGCCTATTACCGAAAATAAATCGAGTTAACCGAGCAGATTCGGGTTACTCGAATTTGCATTACCCGATTATTTGGGTTACTCGAATACGTATTATTCGAATACCAATCGAGTAACCCGATTATCATGAGTAACCCAAAAATTACTCGAAGCGTGGCTCGAGTATTAGATTCGAGTAGCTCGAGATCTAATCGAGTAACCCGAACACATCAAATTTCGAGTAAGTAGTTATTCGAGTGAATACGGGTTACTCGAATTCCAGTAACACGAAGAGCTTTACTCGAGTAACCCGAAAAATTCCTCCAGTAGCCCTTTTTGATTTCGAATTATTCGTTTTGGGTGAGTTACACTCGAAAAATACACTCAAACAACCCGAAAAAAACTCGAGTAACCCAAAATATATCCTCGAGTAACCCAATTATGTCGAGTTTCAGAAGCATAAATACCATGCTCAGCAAGCCACAACATCCATTGAATTGAACTGTCTCAATATTTTCACCTTTCTTTTCTGATATTATCTAACCGATATTTTTACCTTTCTTTTCTGATAAATTATCTCATACCAGGAGCTCTCTCACATCGAAGAAGAAGGATTATTTCGACTGCAAAAAAATAAAAGGTATATTTATAGCTCAATTTTCAATAATGTTTATACTTGAAATATCAAAAATATTCAAATACTATTTAAGTGTGTAAATTTTTAGTTAATAACCTAAAATTTTTTATATTATTTGACAGATGAGTTTTTGGAAAAAAGTTATCATTGTAACACCCCAAACTAGGCGGATATTACAGTGCCGTGAATCCCCGACTGGGACCCACCAGGCAAATGAAAATGATGAATTAAATAATATAATTGTAGTACCGAACCACATTATATTACCAAACACTCCGATGAGGAGTTTAAGTACAACACACCAGGACAATACCGAATACTAGTGTATTTTATATGAAGATAAAATACACCACCCTGAATAAATAAACATTACAAACGGAATTTGCAAATGAAAATACAAATGGCGTAAATAATCAAATGATCAAATGATCAAAATGATCGAACAAACGGAATGACTGGGGCCCCTACTAGTATCAATGGGACTCGCCGCCAACATGCTCTTCTCGTGCCTTTGCCTTGCCGTGACTGAAAACAAAATCCCCAACGGGCCGCCATACGTAACAACAATCCTCAAGAGTTGAAATTACACAATCATGAATTAATCAAGTTATGAAATATTCTTAATTATGAATTACGTCAAGAGGAGTACCATAGTACGACCGTAATGTTCTCGTGCAAGTGTACAAGACGAATGTCCGACACATCCGTCCTTGTACCTAATTAGTCTCACGGAGGTAAGCGTTACTGTGTGCACACCCAATGTATCGGTGAACCCAATACATGACCATCGTGTGCCCGACTAAAAATTCCACACACCCACACCCGCCACGCAATATGAACCCTAAGGTCACATGAACGAGAATGACCATGATGAACACCAATGAATAATAATTAAACAAAACCAAGATGACTCACCGATATGAAAGTAATAGTGACGTGATTGATAACCCAATGAAATGATTTGGAACCGCTGCTCGTGAATGAAATGATTATTCGACAACCACAAGTCTCAAAATGATTAATATTATGATGAATGAATTATGATTATGAGCAATCAACAACAAAAGGAATGAGTATCCTTTTAACCGAGTAAGAATTAACTTACTCAATACCGATGACAAAGTCCTTCCACGAACAACGCCCTAATCGATATACCGGCCGCCGAACAACCTTGAATAACAACAATTACCAACAACCGATCATTACGCAAATCAAAACGATCATAATCGACTCAAACGCCGATACAACGATATCCGAGCTCGAATGAATCGAAACCAACTCCAAGATGAGTATTTCAAACCATCAAAACACTTTCAAGGATATCAATAATCCATTAGGAATCCATAACTCATGATTACAACAACATCAATCGGAAAATCCCCAATTAACCGAAGTCAACCCCAAGGGTTCTTGAAATAATTCGAAAATAACCATTAAATCCGTAGGAATATGTTTATACAAGTTAGATAATCCATAACTAACATATTCCAATGATAATCCAAGCTTACACGAAGAAATCGGAAGGAAAACCCCAAAATCCGAAATTCTAGATCCAAGAGATTAATACCTTTGATTCGATGTGATGAAGATGATGAAATGATGATCAATCCGAAAGATGAGCTTGAAGATGATGATTGATGATTACACCTCGAAGAATCCTCTCCGAATCGCTCGAAATCGCCCAAAACTACCGAAGGAATGAAATGAGATGAAAAATGACGAACTCGACTAAACTGTCCCAATTTATACTACCCAGTTAGCGTGCGCTAGCCCTTGTGCATAGCGTGTGCTAACGAGTAATTTGGGTAGTCCAGAACCCACTGTCCGAACACGGTAGCGCGCGCTACGTACCTATTTGTAGCGTGCGCTACGGCCATACTACTAGCGAGTGCTAATATCCATTGTTAGCGTGCGCTAGCGAAATATTTGACGCCAAGATCGAGTCCGTAAAACTGTCGACCTCCGATTCGACCCCGATAGCGTGCGCTACAACCATTGTTTAGCGTGCGCTAATATATCGGTTGCGTACGCTAACAACAATGCATAGTGTACGCTATGAATTAACCCGGCGATCCAAGAGCCACCGGACTCAACTCGATCCGTCCCCTAGCACGCGCTTACTCCACACATATAGCGTGCGCTACTACAACCCGATAGCGCGCTACTTACCACTCGTAGCGTGCGCTACAAATATTCTCACCGCACCAAGACCTTCCGGATCGCAGCCAAGGTAGCCTTAGCGTGCGCGCTAAAGTCGAAGCGGTAGCGTGCGCTACCTATACCCAATTAGCGACGCTAAAAGGAGTATGTAGCGTGTGCTACTCCTCAAGCACGCCTTGCAACGAAAATGACAATGATGATAAACACGGCACGAAACTCCAATCGATTAGTGATGAATGACGATTGATACACGATACAATTACTCAATGATAAATACCATAACCGAATATGAGTGACAAATGATCAATGATGAATGAGATTACCGAGTATCAATCATCGAATGATAATTATCGAGTTACAACCGGTATTACATACACCCCCTTAAAAGAGTTTCGTCCCGAAACTAAGGGTCAAACAACTCGGGATAACTCTCTCGCATACTATCCTCGCTTCCCAAGTAGCCTCTTCGACTCCGTGTCTAGACCACCGAATTTTAACCAAAGGAATCGCCTTATTCCTCAACCGCTTGATTCGCCGCTCTAAAACTCGTATAGATGCTCCTCATATGAATGATTGTCGGCGATCTCGATTTCACGAATCAAGTATGTGACTGGTCGGCAACATACTTCCGCAATTGAGAGACATGAAACACATTATGAATTCGGCTCAACGCCGGAGGTAAAGCCAATCGATAAGCTAACTCGCCTACTCGATCCAAAATCTCAAACGGTCCAATGAATCTCGACTCAACTTCCTCTCTTCCCAAAACGGAAGATACCACGACTGGGATACCTTGACCAACACGTGGTCACCGCCTCGAACTCTAATGGTCGCATTTACGCTTATCTCGCATATGATTTCGCCGACTCGAGCCGCCAACAAACGACTCCTGATCAAAGCTACCTTCTCACGGGCGGCTATAAGCATATCGGGCTCGGTGCCCAATGATTCTGATAAGTCGTCCCAACACAACGGAGATCGACAACGACGACCATACAAGGCCTCGTAAGATGCCATCTTGATCGAAGCATGCCAACTATTATTATACGTGAACTCGATCAATGGTAGTTGGGCTTCCCAATCGTCTTTCCAATCGAGGACGCATGCCCTCAACATGTCCTCTAAGGTCTGAATCGTCCTCTCCGATTGTCCGTCGGACTGAGGGTGAAAAGTGGTACTGAGATTAAGCTGGGTTCCCATAGCGCGATGAACTGATTTCCAAAAGTGCGACACAAACCGTCCGTCACAATCGGAAACGATACTTTTAGGAGTACCGTGGAGTCTGACTATCTCTTTGATGAACAGTTGAGCAAGTCTCTCGGGACCCCACGTTTCCTTGATCTCAAGGAAATGAGCTGATTTGGTTAAGCGGTCCACGATCACCCAGATCGTGTTCATGCCACGACGACTCGTCGGCAAACTCGTGATGAAATCCATAGAAATGTCTTCCCACTTCCATTCGGGAATAGGAAGGGGTTTCAAGATACCCACGGCCGCCGATGTTCAATCTTAACTTGTTGTGTTAAGCATCTCGAAACAAATTCGCGACTTCACGCTTCATATTACTCCACCACTAATTTTGTTTCAAGTCCTTGTACATCTTGCTAGACCCTGATGAACAATAAGGGGTAGCATGAGCTTCTCTCAAAATCGAGTTTTTCAACTCGTCATTCGCAGACGCACAACCGATTCTTAAAACGCAAAAGTCCATCCTCGTGGACCACAAATCCAGTGGGCTTTCCCCGCGCCACATCCTCTCGGATGCGCAACAATGATGGATCCAAACCACGATTCTCTCGGATTTCTCCTCGAGTGACGATGAAATCTCTAACATACAAAGCCGCTTCGAACTCGCCGGCTGCACTCGATCTCGAGTCTAAGGAATTCCCGCCAAGCTCCTTCGAATCGTTAAACGGCAAGCATCCGCTCCCGAACGGACTTACGACTCAAGGCGTCGGCGACAACATTCGCCTTGCCCGGGTGGTAAAGGATCTCGATATCATAATCTTTGATTAATTCCAACCACTGTCTCGGCGCATATTTAACTCCTTCGAGTAAATATATACTTTAAGCTCTTATGATCGGTGAATATCCGATGTAACGCCATAAAGGTAATGATGCCAAATTTTCAAAGCGAACACCACGCTGCTAGCTCCGTGTCGTGGGTCGGATAATTAATCTCGTAAGGTCTCAATTGCCGTGAAGCATAGGCAATAACCTTCCTGCTCGCATGAGTACACATCCGAGACCCCGTCCGACGCATCACTATAGACCACAAATCCTTCCGTCCTCGCGGCAATGAAAGTACAAAGCCGACATTAACCGGCTCTTGAGTTCCTCAAAACTCGCTGACACGCGTCGGACCACGTGTATTTCTTATCCTTCCGCAAAGGTTCGTTAAGGGTTGAGCGATTCGAGAAAATCCTCTACAATTCGCCGATAATAACCCGCTAATCCGAGGAAACTTCGGATTTCCTTAACGCTCTTCTGAGGTAGCCAATCTCGAATAGCCTCCGTCTTCTCGAGGATCGACACGAACTCCGTCTCGATGAAATTACATGTCCGAGAAAAGTCACTGACATCCGTAACTCACATTTAGAAAATTTCCCATAAAGTTGCTCTCGCCTCAACATGTCGAGCACTAGATGAAGGTGAAACTCGTGTTCCTCCCGGCCACGAGAATAAATCAAAATGTCATCGATGAAGACAACAACAAACCGATCCAAAAAGTCGATGAAGACCCGATTCATTAACTCCATGAATACCGCAGAGCATTAGTCAATCCGAACGGCATAACCACAAACTCATAATGACCATAGCGCGTGCGAACGCTGTTCTCGCGATATCCGACTCTCGAATCCAAGAATCGATGATATCCAGATCTTAAGTCGATCTTGGAAAATACTCAAGCTCCTCAAGTTGATCTAAGAGATCACAATACGGGGTAAGGGATACTTATTCTTGATCGTCACCTGCTCAACTCCCGATAATCAATACATAAGCGGAATGAACCATCCTTCTTCTTGACAAACAACACCGGTGCTCCCACGGGACGCACTCGGTCGGATATAACCTTTCTCGAACAATTCCTCAAGTTGGTTCTTCAATTCCTCGCATTTCGGTGGGGCCATCCAGACGGTGCCTTCGATATCGGGACGTACTGTGCTCCAACTCAATCGTGAATTCCACATCCTCCGTGGAGGCAAACCGTAACTCGTCTGGGAAAACATCGCATATTCCTCACTACCGGAATATCCGTCAACATTACTAATGATTTCTGGTTTGGCCATATAGCACCAATAACCGACACATCCCCGATTGAGTAACCTTACCTTTCATCGAATTAATGACCTTACTGTAATGTACCGGGATTACCTCCCGAAACACACATTCAACCCCATCGTCTCGAAATGATAGTGACCATGCGCTACGGACACTAATGATGGCATCATGACGATCCATCCAATCAATAGCCAAGATTATGTCGCCCTCGCAAATCTACCACGATTAGGTCCGCCGCCATACACGACCATGAAACCGAATCGACAATCCGAATCTCACGATTACGATAATTCGCCTACCATCGTAGGCCAATGATGAAGGCTCACAACTAGTAGCACTACCTGCACGTAGTCTACTCAAACATGACTCGGAAATGAATGAATGCGATGCACCAAGTATCAAAAAGGGTACACAAAGTTGAGATAGAATATCGAGTGTACCGAGATCATTCGGGCCTCTGGATCATCGGTCTTCTTCATCTCATAAATCCGGGCTTGCTAGTCCCAGACCGATGCTCCTGGTCACGGCTAAAAGCTCCACCTTTAGTCGCTCCGCTGCTTTAAACGACGCCGATTGAGTGGCCCGATTCGAACGGCCGATCGCTTAGGTGCCCGAGATGACGTCCGAGTAGGTTTGGAGTCCCTACGGCAAAAACGGGCATTATGCCCAGCAATCACACAATTATGACATGTGATAGTCTGTCTCGGACACTTGGTACCGAGGTGACCAAGTTCCCACGCTAAAACAGGTGATGGCCGAACCGGCCGCTCGAGATTGAGATTCCGCGGGTTTAGATGACACCGAAGGTCGCCGAAAAGCAGAGCCCGCACGGGGTTTCTTGAAGGTTGTCCGACCGCCTTGGATCGATTTCGATTCTTCGATTTCTTGCTAGCAGACGAAGGTTGCCGCTTAGCAATCTCTTTAGCAAGAAGCTCGTAGGTGAGAGCTTTCTCAATGAATTCGGCCAACGTGGTGCAATTATGATTAAGTAATCAAGTCTCATGCGGGGTTTCACCTCTTGTCAAATACTTGATCTTATCCGCCTCGAATGAATGATGGATGAGGCGAAAGGGAGAAGTTCCCGAAATTTCGGCAATGGCGAGAACATCCTCGTCTGTTGAGGGTCGGGGTGAGTAATTCGCGACTTGGCCTCTCCGAGTGGGGCCGGATAATACCTCTCCATCATGAGAGTCTTGACCGATCCCAAGTACAAGATCCTCCTGGGCTTCAACGACAACCACCAAGAATGTGCGCTCTTACCTGTAGTAAGCCGCAACAAACTTTGTGTCCCTCGGGACACTCTACCATAGCAAACAACTTCTCGAAATGCTCGAGCCAATGAATGATATCCGCCGCTCAGACGAGCCCTCAAAAGTAGGTGGCCTTTGGCGAGAGATATCGCCGATGATATTACTCACATTCCTCTCTTGCCTCCGAGGTGGCGGCGGAGGAGCCACGATTCGATTGACGGAGTTATGCATCGTCTCCATCAACCGAGCCATCCGGTCATTTGGGCCATCATGCCTTGCATAAATGCGAGTGGGTCGACCCGAACACCCTCTCGACCGAGCCGTGTCCGGTACGACTCCTCGACAGTGAATGATCGCGCCTGTGTGAGTGAGTGGCGCTGTCGCCGCTCGATGAGTTAGCATTATTCCCGCATTTGCACGGTATTCGCACGAGTTCTCTGGATTCGGCCCGCTCCACGGCCTCGTCCTCCACGCCCTCTCGCCAACTCTTTCCATATCGAAGTGGAAAGTCATATGATGGTTATATATCTCGCATGAGTATCACATTATGATTATATTATGAAATGATGAAAATGAGCATACGCGCCAAATACAACGATTACATGAATGATTAATTGACGTGACATGATTATCTCGATGAAGTTACCAAAATGATTATCTTGAATGAGTTAACAAGATTAATGATTTGATCTTCCCGATCAACAATCAATAATGAAATGAATTGATCGATTGATGAGTTAACTCGACCGCCCCGTCCAAATGACAATGATGATTGAGGATTGTTAATCGATGAATTATGAATGAATGATTAATGCCGTAAATTATACCATGGCATTAGAAATCTTACGCTTCTTGGTCCGATTGGCTCGGCATTTGCACAGTCACACGTGACGCGAAAGTCCAATGATACTAGTCCGATGACGATGATTTCAAATGAGACATGACTTGGAGGGTAGTATTCAAAACCACGCCGATACCAACTCGTAACACCCCAAACTAGGCGGATATTACGGTCTGTGAATTCCCGACTGGGACCCACCGTGCAAATGAAAATGATGAATTAAATAATATAATTGTAGTACCGAACCACATTATATTACCAAACACTCCGATGAGGAGTTTAAGTACAACACACCAGACAATACTGAATACTAGTGTATTTTATATGAAGATAAAATACACCACCGAATAAATAAACATTACAAACGGAATTTGCAAATGAAAATACAAATGGCGTAAATAATCAAATGATCAAATGATCAAAATGATCAACAAACGGAATGATGGGCCCCCTACTAGTATCACTGACTCGCCGCCAACATGCTCTTCCCGTGTCTTTGCCTTGCCGTGACTGAAAACAAAATCCCCAACGGCCGCCATACGTAACAACAATCCTCAAGAGTTGAAATTACACAATCATGAATTAATCAAGTTATGAAATATTCTTAATTATGAATTACGTCAAGAGGAGTACCATAGTACGCCCGTAATGTTCTATGCAAGTGTACAAGACGAATGTCCGACACATCCGTCCTTGTACCTAATTAGTCTCACTGAGGTAAGCGTTGCAGTGTGCACACTCCAATGTATCGGTGAACCCAATACATGACCATCGTGTGCCCGACTAAAAATTCCACACACCCACACCCGCCACGCAATATGAACCCTAAGGTCACATGAACGAGAATGACCATGATGAACACTAATGAATAATAATTAAACAAAACCAAGATGACTCACCGATATGAAAGTAATAGTGACGTGATTGATAACCCAATGAAATGATTTGGAACCGCTGCCTCGTGAATGAAATGATTATTCGACAACCACAAGTCTCAAAATGATTAATATTATGATGAATGAATTATGATTATGAGCAATCAACAACAAAAGGAATGAGTATCCTTTAACCGAGTAAGAATTAACTTACACAATACCGATGACAAAGTCCTTCCACGAACAACGCCCTAATCGATATACGGCCGCCGAACAACCTTGAATAACAACAATTACCAACAACCGATCATTACGCAAATCAAAACGATCATAATCGACTCAAACGCCGATACAACGATATCCGAGCTCGAATGAATCGAAACCAACTCCAAGATGAGTATTTCAAACCATCAAAACACTTTCAAGGATATCAATAATCCATTAGGAATCCATAACTCATGATTACAACAACATCAATCGGAAAATCCCCAATTAACCGAAGTCAACCCCAAGGGTTCTTGAAATAATTCAGAAAATAACCATTAAATCCGTAGGAATATGTTTATACAAGTTAGATAATCCATAACTAACATATTCCAATGATAATCCAAGCTTACACGAAGAAATCGGAAGGAAAACCCAAAAATCCAAAATTCTAGATCCAAGAGATTAATACCTTTGATTCGATGTGATGAAGATGATGAAATGATGATCAATCCGAAAGATGAGCTTGAAGATGATGATTGATGATTACACCTCGAAGAATCCTCTCCGAATCGCTCGAAATCGCCCAAAACTACCGAAGGAATGAAATGAGATGAAAATGACGAACTCGACTAAACCGGCCCAATTTATACTACCCGTGTTAGGGTGCGCTAGCGCTTGTGCATAGCGTGCGCTATCGTGTAATTTGGTTAGTCCAAGACCCACTGTCCGAACACGGTAGCGCGCTACGTACCTATTTGTAGCGTGGCGCTACGGCCATACTACTAGCGTGCGCTAATATCCATTGTTAGCGTGCGCTAGCGAAATATTTGACGCCCAAGATCGGAGTCCGTAAAACTGCTCGACCTGATTCGACTCGATAGCGTGCGCTACAACCATTGTTTAGCGTGGCGCTAATATATCGGTGCGTGACGCTAACAACAATGCATAGCGACGCTATGAATTAACTTGGCATCCCAAAGAGCCACCGGACTCAACTCGATCCGCCCCTAGCGCGCGCTTACTCCACACATATAGCGTGCGCTACTACAACCCGATAGCGCGCATTTACCACTCGTAGCGTGCGCTACAAATATTCTCACCGCACCCAAGACCTTCGGATCGCAGCTAAGGTAGCCTTAGCGTGCGCTAAAGCTGAGCGGTAGCGTGCGCTACCTATACCCAATTAGCGTACGCTAAAAGGAGTATGTAGCGTGCGCTACTCCTCAAGCACAGCTTGCAACGAAAATGACAATGATGATAAACACGGCACGAAACTCCAATCAGATTAGTGATGAATGACGATTGATACACGATACAATTACTCTGAATGATAAATACCATAACTGAATATGAGTGACAAATGATCAATGATGAATGAGATTACTGAGTATCAATTACTGAATGATAATTACTGAGTTACAACCGGGTATTACAATCATTCGTTTTAATGGCAAGTGGCAATATTTAGACTATCGTGGTGGAGAAGAACGAATGTTGCTTATGCCCGTTGGTGTGAGCTATACAACATTAGTAGATAATGTCCACTGTATTGTTGAAGCTGATAGAACAAAACATGTTTATATTTTATTCTCAATTGATTGTGATGGGAAAAAAAGCAGAAAGATGAAGATAAAGAATGATTCTGATATAAATTACTTGTTCCGCTTCAATATTGAGCCTGTGATTTTTGTTAGCCTTCATAATGCAACTAGCATTCCTCCAAAAGCTCCCTCATTTGGTCCACAATTTGACTTACCTGGATCTAGCTCTTTTCCGGTACCGTACAATTCTAATCGTATGGATTATATGACTGGTTGGGGTTCAAGCATGCAAATTCCTCAGGAATTTGACGGTTCTCGATTTGATGGTTGCTGTCCTTCAAATAATGTATGTGATGTTCGTGGTAATTGTGGTGGTAGTGGTAGTGCTGATGATGGTAGTAGTGATGATGATAATGACGACATAAATATCGATGATATCGATCTCGAAGATGTCGAGGTTTAGAAACATTGGTTTGAAAAATTTTGCAAATACTGTCATAAAAAGGGTATGTTCAATAAAAGATTGGTAAAAGAAGCAGAACCAGAACCAGAATGGAGACGCTTTGATTTCGATCAATTAGTAGATGAAGAAGTTGCTCCAGCTTCTACCTCTGGTCCTGGGTGGAAAATTCCAGGTAGACCTCCATATGTGTCTCTTTCTGAAGTTGATGATGATATGGATGAGCAATTTAATCCTGCAAATACACTATCTTTACACAGAGGATCTGTATTTGTCTCCAAAGATAGATTGCAGAACGCTGTTGGGCGATATCATTTGGAAAAGAAATATGACTATCGTACTCTAAAATCTGATAAGCATCGCTATTCTGCCGTTTGTACAGATAAAACTTGTAATTTTTTGTTGAGCGCCTCTGGGAGGGGTGGATTTTGGAGAGTGCACTCACTGAACGAGCATTCTTGTCATTTTGACCCAAATCGCAATGCACCTAAGCAGTTGCCTTCTAAGATGCTCGGTGAATACATGTCCGACAAACTATTAGTAGAAGGACAGATTATGACTCCGAAGCTAGTGCAGGCTCAACTTAAGAATGAGCATTGTTTGACAATGCGTTATGGCTTAGCATTGAGCATTCGCAACCATGCTATCTCGATGATATATGGGGAACATCAAGATTCTTTTAGAATGATCCCATCGTACTTGCATATGTTGGAGGTGACGAATCCAGGTACCATAACTGATTATGTGGTTGATGTAAATACTGGAAAATCCAGGTACCATAACTGACCAATTATTGTTGTTGATGGGACACACCTCGGGGGTAAGTATCAAGGAGTATTATTTGTTGCTGTTACAAAAGATGGTAACAATCAGATACTTCCACTTGCTTTCGGGATTGGCGATGTCGAATGCGATGAGTCGTGGAAGTATTTCATGTACAAATTGAAAGATGCCTTTGGTTGTCCAAGGGACCTCTTCATTGTTTCAGACGGGCACAAATCCATAGCAAATGCTATAGGAGAGGTATTCCCACTTGCGCATCACGGTTATGTTGTTACCACGTTCAGAAGCATTTGGTTAAGTATGGTCAACGTGTGGTTGCGATTTTCAATGCTGCAGCTTACAGCTATCGTATTGAGGACTATAATAGGCATATGGAAAGTTTAGAAATAGCATGTCCAGCTGCATCTACCTACTTGAAAGAAGCTGTCGGTGAAAATAAATGTGCTCGTGTGAAGTGCCCAGTCCGGCGATTCGAGGTTATAAATTCAAATGTCGTTGAAAGCATGAACAATCATCTTCTCTGGGCTAGAAGGCTGCCAGTTTCCGCACTTCTCGAGGTATGTCGAACCGTGGTAGAAGAATGGATATCTGATCGACATAAAAATATAAATGAGTGTCCTGGACCTTTAACGAATCATGCATACGAGATATTGATGAAGGCGGTCGGAGCTGGATCGAACATAAACGTTCAATTCCTTAGTGATGGGGTGTTCAAGGTGACCTCTAACAGGAAAAATTATGTTGTGGACTTGAGAGAGCAAAAATGTAGTTTTATGATGTTCCAACATGATATGATCTCGTGCAATCATGCCGCTGAAGCTATAAGGTACCTAAATCACGACCAAACTGTGTATATACATGATTACTATGAAGTGTCCATGCTTCGCCAAATGTGGGGACGGTCTGTGATTCCAGTACCTCACCCAAGTGATTGGTTCATTCCTGCTAACATCAAGGTAAAAGTTTGTGAACCACCAGACAATCCGAGGCAGGCAGGGCGACCAAAAGAAAGGAGACACACATCAGGGATTGAGTCCTCAACTCATACTCGTAAAGTTCAAACATGCCTTAGATGTGTAGGCACGGGGCACAATAGAAAGACTTGCACTGCAGTTATTCCCCAACTATTTGAGGATTTCACAATGCAACCAACTCCGTCTAAAAAAGAACGTGCAAAAAAAAGTGTAGTATATGTCATTCTGTTGACCACACTGCTCCAAAATGTCCAACTAAGCTTCGTTTCGACCTAAATTAGCACCCAGTATAAAATTAGTTATATTTATTTAAAGTATTTGTATGTTTCATATTTATTATTTCGGGTATTAAAATTGAAGCTTAAAGTATTTGTATGTTTCAACCGATTAAGTTCAATTTCAAATTGATTAAGTCGATTTCAAATTGCTTAAGTTCAATAACCAATTAAGTTTAATTTCAACCGATTAAGTTCAATTTCAACCGATTAAGTTCAATTTCAACCGATTAAGTTCAATTTCAAATTTCAAATTGATTAAGTTCAATTTCAACCGATTAAGTTCAATTTGAACCGATTAAGTTCAATTTCAACCGATTAAGTTTAATTTCAAATTGATTAAGTTAGATTTCAAATTGCTTAAGTTCAATTTGAACCGATTAAGTTCAATTTCAACCGATTAAGTTCAATTTCAAATTTCAAATTGATTAAATCAACATCAAATTGATTAAGTTCAATTTCAACCGATTAAGTTCAATTTGAACCGATTAAGTTCAGTTTCAACCGATTAAGTTCAATATCAACCGATTAAGTTCAATTTCAAATTTCAAATTGATTAATCAACTTCAAATTGATTAAGTTTAATGTCAACCGATTAAGTTTAATTTCAAGTTGATTAAGTTAGATTTCAAATTGCTTAAGTTCAATTTTAACCAATTAAGTTTAAATTCAACCGATTAAGTTCAATTTCAAATTTCAAATTGATTAAATCAACTTCAAATTGATTAAGTTCAATTTCAACCGATTAAGTTCAATTTCAACCGATTAAGTTCAATTTCAACCGATTAAATTCAATTTCAAATTTCAACCGATTAAGTTCAACTTCAAATTGATTAAGTTCAATTTCAGATCAAATTCAATTTCATTGTGTATTTATTATGAAAGAAATATATTCATACACAATAATCATTATAAAAAATAATCGTTAGTAATTGATTTGGAATATTTATATACATGTATATCACTAAAAAAGAAGATATCACTAATCTCTATCATCCCACCATATAAACGAACTAGTGGGATCACATACTACAGTATCTACATCATCGCTAAACCTCCATATAGCTCGTGCCATACGTCCTCTAAATGCGTAAATATCCGCCTCGGTCTTCCCATGAGAGAAAGACTGTTGAACGAGAGACTCTAAAGTCCGTATAGAATACGCACCACAAGAGGTCGAGTCATCCTGTACGTAGCATAAATCCTTCCTCGCTATGAAACTCAATAACTGGGGTGATATCAAGGCAGCGCTCGAAAATCCAGAACGCTGTAGAATGGTAGGAAGTAAGCGACATATGCCCGATGCCTATCGCGATCTTAACTTATAATATGCATCGTGTTCCTGCGCCAGAGAATCATGCATGATGATGATACCCTCATCTAATCTAATGCGGAGAACAACCCAATGTCCACTCGAGGACTCTCGAGACGTATTCCAGATGGTCAACACCTAAATTGTTCAAAAAGTACATTGTCAGCACAATAGTACATGAATAACTAATACAAATAAATAACAAAACATGCAATAAATTATCACCTCGCGTAACTCCCACCAAGGGCGATGATCGCCCCAAAATGGTCTCAAACCGTGAACGTGGCTGATCAAGAAATCGAGATCCTCATTGTCAATACTCAATGAACCTCCTCTCCTATTAGAATTATTCCATACATTGATACACGTAGCCTATTATAAAATAATTTTGTCAGTAACGAAGCACTCAATTAATTTGGAATAAATTTATAAATTAATATATTTTCATTACCAAGAAGCTCGTATGAACCAAAACCGTATGGGCAGCCCAATCATCGAGCCATCGTACACCAAGAAATCCGGGATCAAACTGTAGGATCCCCATATATGAATCTAGATGTTGGATATCATTTAAATTTCAAATAAATTAAATATTTTCAATAACTACACATTTCAATAAGAGATTACGTACATATAAATTGAAAGACTTACTTCTGCATCTATCAATCTCGATCCGTCCTGTAGCATCAAAAACCAGGAGGCACTAACTCCGTATGCAGCACCAACATTGACACTACAATTTAATTTTTATTTAAATATGGACAATTTTAGTAAATAATATTGAATTTACAATTTAACTCATCTCTCGCCGCTATCCAACCACTTACTATACGCCTCCTCATCCAAATCCTTCCTCTTCCGAACTACAGTGGCCGAGAAGGGGGAATGTGGTCTGTATGACCTATACTGCAGTCTGGGCAAATGAGTAATAGAAGAGTACTCAAGCGGGATAGGGATCAGATCCGCAGTGGAAGAGGATGGTCGAGACCTAGGGGCAATCTCTGGTGGTGTCACCAACATCTCAGCAGGAAGAACCGGGGGTTACTTTCGGGACCGAGGCTCCATCAGCATGATGATCGAGAGTCGGAGTGCGCTCTACCGGGACCGAGGCTCCATCAGAATGAGCATCGAGACTCGGAGTGTGCTCTACCGGGACTGATGCTCCATCGGGGATAGGGACACCCTCAGTATGCTCGGCAGGAGATGACGCTCCATCCACAGTGTAACACCCCCAAGATATTCGAGGTGTATTATAGCGCCGTGGACCCCTACATGGGACCCACCAGGCTAACACAAGAAAAACACCTCTCGACTAACCATCTCGGTTAGCAAGGAAACAATTGTTAACAACAAGAACATAAAACAACACGTCCGGTACAACCGGCATAATAAACATCAACCGACAAATACAGTAACTCCAACAAGGACCAATTACAATCTGAGAGGAAAAGCCTAAGTACTCGCGAGTACAATCTATAAGTTTACAATTTGGAAAACATCCATATCAAAAGAGACAGTAGGAAATAACAAGACTCAATTGCACATGTCAACAACCTTGGCCGACATCCTCGTACCATCCTGGCCGCCATTGTCTGGCCGAACATAACTCAAATCCATAACAAGAATTTCCCGACAACGGGTCCCCAAAGGGGTTAGCAATTACGCTAGTACAAGTATTCAAGGCAAACCAATCGCTTACACATTTCATAGTACATGCACCAATATCATTTCCAAAACCAAAACTAGACATGTCTTTTCCGGAAAACAAACAGTCAAACAATTTGCCTTGGGAACAGAGTAATATCATAGATTCCCGCACGAGGCCTCTAAGGACCCTCCCGCACTGGCTACATTATAAAACAAAACACTCACATGCTTCGCCTTGGGAACAGAGTAATATCATAGATTCCCGCACGAGGCCTCTAAGGACCCTCCGCATCAAGCTAGCTAAACAAACTCGTGAAATCCAGTATGCAAAGATAGATTTCCTCCTTGACCCCGTCGGCCAACACGAGGTGAGTTACACACAAGTAATATACATCACCATTTCATGTTAAGCTTAAAGGTTTACAAAAATACTTGCCTTGAATTATTGACGCAACGAACGGAAAGGAAAGTCACCGACGAACGCTAGAACCAATGAAACCGAACCTAACGATTCGAAGAATACAATCACAACCATTTCTAAATGAATACGGAATTGGAATACACCCGAAAACCCGCCTACGATTCATGTATATTCGTATATAAACAACAACGAGGACGGACCACAACCAAACCCTCTCGATTCCGTAAAAATCACGAAATATACCATGAATCCGTAGGGAAACTAAGAATACCAACAAGGTTAATCATATTCATCATGAATTATTAGACAAAACGGAACGAATCGGACAAAACGCGAAAATCCCCAAATCTACCCAAAAGTAGGGTTCTAAAGATCTAACCTTGATTATTTGGATCGAAGGATGTTATAGACGATTGATCAACGATATAACCTCAAGAACTTCATGGATTTGTTGTTCAACAACATGGTTTCGTCTCCTCCAAAACCTCACCATGGACCGAAGAGAAATGAAATGAAAATGACGGAGAAAGTCGGTCTCATCATTTATATATCGGGCGGAACTAGCGTGGCGCTAGCCTTTTCCCTAGCGTGCGCTTATCGCCAAGATCGCCGAGCACACTCGCCATGGCCCGCACGACCCGGCACCACCGACCACCCCGCCGACCGTGACTCGACCGCCGACTCCCGCTAGCGTGCGCTACGGCCGGAAGCTCGCGCGCTAGCGACTCCGCCCAAAGAGCCACCGGATCGACAACTCGTCCGTGAACGACGCTAGTCGGCCGGCGGCGGCGCTACCGCCGGTTAGCGCGCCACGACCGGCGAAGCGTGCGCTACTCGCCGATCTCCGACCGAGTCCGTAACCTTAGAATACCTCGCTGTGCCCGATAGCGTCTGGCCGACTCGACAAAGATGCGCTACATCGCTGAAGCTAGCTGAAGCTGCCCCGGCCAGAAGGCGTGCGCTTACGCGGTTCTCGCCGTGGCTGCTCGGCGATGTCCAAGACTCGTCCGGCGAGCCCCGCACCCGTCCGGCCACTGCCACCGCTACGACCCGACGCCCGATTTCCGAAAACGCACGGAACGGACACGACGAAAAGTTCGCGACGACGTCAACGACTCGAGATGAAAACGTAATGCAATAATTAATCATACGCGACCAAGAAAAGGGTCAAGACGACAACACAGATATGGATACCCGTAACTTTCAAGAAATTACAAAATGGCCCAAAACGCCCTAAATCACGATACGTGATCGAATAACCAAACCGGTTCACAACACGTCTAACAAAGTTAAACGGACTTGCGGAAACTCAAACAATAGCTTGACGAGATTCGCAAGAATCGAACTCAAGTGCGGAAAAGTCGCTAAAAGCACGAACTCAACAAAACAACACCGAAACGAACTCGGATGACAAAAGTGTAGAATTAATCATTCTCGAATGACGAAACGGTCATGAGCGAGCCGCCAAACGGACTCCGGCCGAAAAAAGAAATTTACCAAAAATCGAAAATTGCGGATATTACATTCTACCCTCCTTAAAAGAAGTTTCGTCCGAAACTTAAAATAAGTAGGAGAAGCAATATCCCTTGCCAAGAAAACTCGACGAGATACACAAAATCAAGACTCGCGCCCGACGGCGAAACGCTGCAAGGAACGCAAAGAGACATACGGCGAGAAAATACGCTCTAGGGCGACTAACACAACGTCACCGGTAGAGACATAATAAAATCAACGAGTGACAAGCGTCATCAAATAGGCAATACAATCGAGTCGATTATCCGAACAATCACAAACTCAACGAATGAAAATCAATACGATTGACCAACCCAACGGTTTATCAACCCAAAACGCGAGTCAACGCTGATCAAATACGGAATTCCACCGCCCAAGGGTTGGAAGATCGAAAACGAGACTAATTTCCCGAACTTAAGGGAATTACGAAGGAGCCTGAACGCTCAACAATCACGAAACGAGAACAAAAACCGAACAAACAAACGATTGAGACAACAAAAATCGAACAATCATGTCCGAAACACGTAGGATATAAAAATTCAAACAACAACTCCTGTGATGACTCGGTGAGAATAAAGAAGACGTGCATTCCCACAATATCCACAGGAAAGGGAATAGCGATTGAAAAGCCACAACGACAAACGAGTTATTCTGAAACAATACCACCCTCGTTCGATCAACAAAAGCAAGGGATAGGGAAAGTTCAGAAATGTTAACGAGCATAAACGAGTTGATAGAGCTAAAAATACAGAAGTTCAAAATCCGATCCACTTTGAATAAAAGAACTATTAGAACCAAAAAAATGTTACTTCCGAACAAGATTCACAATAGTCGAACCGAATTCGGAAAGTCACAGCGATAACCAAATCGACTCAAAACCAGACATTACTGCTCGAATGATGAAACCAAGGTATAGATCAGTTCAAGGTATCAATGAACACGAGCGAATCGATAGACTAGAGAAAGAGAAGATATAGAAGTCAAAATAGTACGGGTATTACTTTTGACCTCGCTCGTAAACTCACAACAACGGAACCAAGGTAACAATACAATAAGCAACCGACACGATACGGAACAATCACCGATGCACACACCGTACCAACCCGAGCTCTAACAGCTCGCATATATGCGATAACGCATAAACCGCTACGAGGCGACAACATCCAATACCAATATCACACCCCTCGCAGAGGCTACCACGACAACTGTGTGGCGAACGACTCAACGCTCACACCACCAATTCAACAACAACTCGGGGTTAACACCCTAACGAGAGCACGAACATCACACATATATTCCTGGACCACAATTAGGAATGATAGGTTTTGAAAACAAAACCATCTTTTGAAAATAACTTGCAAGCACCAGTTGATCTTGAGTATCATATATCAAAAAGTAGTACAAACATCGTCATCGAGACTTTTTTTTTTAAAAAAATCATCTTGCGTTAATAAAAAAATGAAGACACCTTTCGTTAAATTAAAACTTGTCACTATATTCGACCTTCGGGTATAAGCGAATGCATTTCTAATTCAATAGAAATATTTCAAAATATTTTGATCCTCAAAGTAGAATAATTTTGAAACATAGCGTGACACTAGTAGGCATCTTGAGAGCACTGTGAGAAAATAATTTATTTTAAAAGTACGTCTCGAGGTTTATTTTCTAAGATACTCAAGGTTTTTCGTATACAATAGCCAAAATGCCCAAAATTCGCATGTATCAACATTTACTTAAACACATCATATCACACGCATCAAATCGCTCAAAATCACGCATGGTGATATACAATCCTCGTGATATGTTTAACAACATCGTTAAAACAACAATCGGTTTATCAAAATCGATGGAAAACGATATCAAGAACAAAACTCCAAAAAGTCAACTCTAGGGATTCAAGAAAATACCTAGATTCGCGAAGAACAATGGATTAGATGATGTTAAAAATCATCTAGATACTCCAAAACACCTTTGGGTGGAAGAAAAATCACCAGATGCGAAACCGAGTCGCCACGTCTCGAACTCATGGAGGAAGGTGAAGAAATGAAGAAAATGCAACTTAGATCGGTGTCCAGATTTATATCGACACAATTAGCGTGCGCTAATCATTAAGGTTAGCGTGCGCTATCACGGCACCAAACAAAACTCCCGACCAAAAATACATCGTTAGCGTGCGCTAACCCCAAGTGTTAGCGTGCGCTAACGAGAACTTGCACTACCCGGTAGCTCTGGATCGCCTCGAACTACTGTGTAGCGTGCGCTATCCTCCCCTTAGCGTGCTACCAACGCACTCTTGCGCGCTAGCCGCAGCGTAGCGTGCGCTAACGACCCACAGAGACAACAACAACACATCGAAAAATTACATGCCGTAAACCTTTCTCACAAGGATTTACTGTGCTAAGCACAATTTCCCATGTCATTTCGAAAATGCTAAAAAGACCAATGACGGTAATATTTTCCAAAGCTCACAAAATCATTTGTCAAACCATCATGAAATATTCAAGGCCAAATGCCATAACTTGATTCAAGGAATCGGTTTTACGAAATAAAACTCGGTTGCAAAATACCGAAAGCCGTTTGAAAGAACTCACGCAATGGATAAAATACGGTTCGAAAATACATCAAGAAGGATTTACACTCCTCGTATAAACCAAATACGAGAGTCTAATAAACACATATCGTGAAATCAAAATCCACGTAAGGATTCCATCATTTAACAACTAATCAAACAAATAACTCGTGTCACACGAGGCACAACACAAAGAAGGGAGTTTAACATCCATAGGTCGCACGTAAGTGACGACCACCCTCGATACTAACCACGACCAATGATCTCAAACGACGCTGTCGATGTGACTACGTCGACAAAATCCGACAAGACAAAACTCAACAAACACAACTTGACTCGACACCTAGGTTTCCCCAGGCTAATCTGATTTTAAAAATCGTATACTCTAGTTATTCGAAAATAAAACCGATAAGTTAAAAATCGTTTTCAAGACCCTTTCAAACGCGACAAGGGCTTAATAGCGGTAGCATTTTATAAAATGTCCTAAACACTTTTAAACACGACCTTTAAATACGACACAAGGTTTTATTTGAAAATACAAGGCTGGCTCGCCCAAATTCATGTCACTTTCAAAAACCCACAATACGATCAAGTCTAAGAAATTTTCAAGCATGCACGCCGCATGTATTATTATTAATAGAAACACGTTGGTTGTAAATAACAATAATTAGCCAAGTACCAACAATTTCCGAACACACGCATATACGGCATTCAAAAATCACCGCTCAACAAGCGCAACTCGAGAATACTAATTCCAAGCATATGTCAAACTATCTCTTCAAGTTTGACAACAGAACTAAAGATCACCGATTCGACGTATGTCGAAACCAACTATGTGAGTTTCTCAACAAACTCGCCATCAATACCTATACGGAACATATCAATGTTCAAAACTTCTACATCATACCGCACCCTTCTGTCCAACCCATCAGTACATTCGGCTCAACATACATTTAGTATATCGCAATTACCAAACACAGATTCCATCATACAACAAAAGACTAGAGCGTCAAGCCCTCTCACAATATACCACGGAGCAAAATTTGGATCTTTCGATCACCAACGATCCCACCAATGCTAGGAAGTTTAGCGATGGAAGGCTCGCAAAACGACAAACGGTCAAGCCAATAACGGCGCACATACTCCAGAGAGATAAAGGACTGCGCAATACTAGAATCAAAAGTACACAACCGGATGGATCGAGAAACAACTCGGCGATAAGTACGAGAGAGGCAATCACAGTTCAAGAAGTGGAATTTCAATACGAGAAAACAAGAGAATTGAGTAAGGAAAACTTACGAGCACTGGATGTACTGAGATGCCGGCAGCGGTGTGACAATGTGCAAAACAAAACACAACTAGACCCAAATAACCAACAAGCCTAGGTATCCATAAACCTAGAGCTCCGATACCATTTTCAGAACACCCCAAGATATTCGAGGTGTATTACGTCACGTGGACCCTACATGGGACCCACCAGCTAACACAAGAAAAACACCTCTCGACTAACCATCTCGATTAGCAAGGAAACAATTGTTAACAACAAGAACATAAAACAACACGTCGGTACAACCGGCATAATAAACATCAACCGACAAATACAAGAACTCCAACAAGGACCACCATAACTGAGAGGAAAAGCCTAAGTACTCGCGAGTACAATCTATAAGTTTACAATTTGGAAAACATCCATATCAAAAGAGACAGTAGGAAATAACAAGACTCAATTGCACATGTCAACAACCTTGGCCGACATCCTCGTACCATCCCAGCGCCCGCTCGTCTGGCTGAACATAACCTGAAATCCATAACAAGAATTTCCCCGACAACGGGTCCCCAAAGGGGTTAGCAATTACGCTAGTACAAGTATTCAAGGCAAACCAATCGCTTACACATTTCATAGTACATGCACCAATATCATTTCCAAAACCAAAACTAGACATGTCTTTTCCGGAAAACAAACAGTCAAACAATTTGCCTTGGGAACAGAGTAATATCATAGATTCCCGCACGAGGCCTCTAAGGACCCTCCCGCACTGGCTACATTATAAAACAAAACACGCACATGCATCGCCTTGGGAACAGAGTAATATCATAGATTCCCGCACGAGGCCTCTAAGGACCCTCCCGCACTGGCTAGCTAAACAAACTCGTGAAATCCAGGGCGGCAGCATAGATTTCCCTCCTTGACCCCGTCGGGCCAACACGAGGTGAGTTACACACAAGTAATATACATCACCATTTCATGTTAAGCTTAAAGGTTTACAAAAAATACTTGCCTTGAATTATTGACGATGCAACGAACGGAAAGGAAAGTCACCGACGAACGCTAGGAACCAATGAAACCGAACCTAACGATTCGAAGAATATAATCACAACCATTTCTAAATGAATACGGAATTGGAATACACCCGAAAACCCGCCTACGATTCATGTATATTCGTATATAAACAACAACGAGGGCGGACCACAACCAAACCCTCTCGATTCCGTAAAAATCACGAAATATACCATGAATCCGTAGGGAAACTAAGAATACCAACAAGGTTAATCATATTCATCATGAATTAATCGACAAAACGGAACGAATCGGACAAAAACGCGAAAATCCCCAAATCTACCCAAAAGTAGGGTTCTAAAGATCTAACCTTGATTATTTGGATCGAAGGATGTTATAGGACGATTGATCAACGATATAACCTCAAGAACTTCATGGATTTGTTGTTCACCAACATGGTTTCGTCTCCTCCGAAACCCCACCATGGACCGAATAGAAATGAAATGAAAATGACGGAGAAAGTCGTTGGTCTGTCATTTATATCTGGGCCGGAACTAGCGTGCGCTAGCCTTCCCGACCTAGCGTGCGCTATCGCCAAGACGGCCGAGCACACTCGGCCATGGCCCGCACGACCCGGCACCACCGACCACCCCGCGACCGTGACTCGACCGACTCCCGCTAGCTAGCGTGCGCTACGGCCGGAAGCTCGCTGCTTAATGACTGGCCCAGAGCCACCGGATCGACAACTCGTCCCGAACGCACGCTAGTCGGCCGGCGGTGCGCTACCTCGCCGGTTAGCGCGCGCTACGACCGACAGATGGCGCGCTACCCGCCGATCTGGCCGAGTCCAACCTCGAATACCTCTCGCCTGTGCCCGATGGCGTCTGTTGGCCGACTCGGCAGCGTGCGCTACACTACCGAAGCTAGCGCTGGCGCTCCGGCCAGAAGGCGTGCGCTTACGCGGTTTCTGCCGTGCTGCTCGGCGATGTCCAAGACTCGTCCGGCGATCCCGCACCCGTCCGGCCACCGCCACGACCCGACGCCTCGATTTGAAAACTCACGGAGCGGACACGACGAAAAGTTCGCAGACGACGTCAACGACTCGAGATGAAAACGTAATGCAATAATTAATCATACGCGACCAAGAAAAGGGTCAAGACGACAAATACAGATATGGATACCCGTAACTTTCAAGAAATTACAAAATGGCCCAAAACGCCCGGAAATCACGATACGTGATCGAATAACCAAACCGAAGTTCACAACACGTCTAACAAAGTTAAACGGACTTGCGGGAAACTCGAAGCAGATAGCGGACGAGATTCGCAAGAATCAAACTCAAGTGCGGAAAAGTCGCTAAAAAGCACAGAACTCAACAAAACAACACCGAAACGAACTCGGATGACAAAAAGTGTAGAATTAATCATTCTCAGAATGACGAAACGGTCATGAGCGAGCCGTCAAAACGGACTCCGGCCGAAAAAAAGAAATTTACCAAAAATCGAAAATTGCGGATATTACACACAGGAGTCTCTGTCGGCAACGATGATCCACCAGTGTCGGGGACTCTCTCAGTTTGCTCGGGGGGAATAGGAGCTCCGTCAAATCGAGGCTCTGTCGGAATCGAGGCATGAGAAGGGAAATCGCGCATAAGATCACTAATACCTCCAAAGTCCCATGACGGTGTATCAAGAGGAGCAGACTGTCCCACTACCTCATCAATATGTCGACATATCTCCTTCACACTCTTGCCCACTGCGTCATCAACATATCGATGCATCTGCTAGACCGCTGAACCGATATATGTGCGCAGATAGGTGAAAGAGTATAAATATCAGTAATTGGTGTAGTCTCCTAAGTACTTCGTGCCGAAGAAGATGCAGTCTGGTGAGGACCCCGTATCGGAGAACTATGGCATGGCAAATCAGTATGCACAGGCTCATGAGGCTCTTCTGATGACTCACATCCATTAGTAAGATATAGAGGGTCAGAAATAACCAGACCAGATGTCTGCTGCGGACAATACGCTCTCCGACTAGATCACCGACGGAAGCATCACCATCACGAGCCCTCCCCTTTCCCTTCCCCCTCCCCCCACCCTTCTTGCATAGGGCCATCCTCTGCGTATACTGCACCCGCTCGCTCGCAACATTACTAATGGACTGCATATACGGCTCCTGCTCCTCATCAGGTGTCGGATATAACACCTCAAAACAATCAGTCTAAATACAATTCAATGATTCATTTTCAGTAATTGTTACCTTAAATATCTACAAGAGTATTTACGTATTGAAAATGTATAATTGATTACCTCATCATCGAAGAATGTGGTAAAATCAACATGACGGTGTATCAAGAGGAGCAGACTGTCCCACTACCTCATCAATATGTCGACATATCTCCTTCACACTCTTGCCCACTGCGTCATCAACATATCGATGCATCTGCTAGACCGCTGAACCGATATATGTGCGCAGATAGGTGAAAGAGTATAAATATCAGTAATCGGTGTAGTCTCCTAAGTACTTCGTGCCGAAGAAGATGCAGTCTGGTGAGGACCCCGTATCGGAGAACTATGGCATGGCAAATCAGTATGCACAGGCTCATGAGGCTCTGCTGATGACTCACATCCATTAGTAAGATATAGAGGGTCAGAAATAACCAGACCAGATGTCTGCTGCGGACAATACGCTCTCCGACTAGATCACCGACGGAAGCATCACCATCACGAGCCCTCCCCTTTCCCTTCCCCTTCCCCTTCCCCCTCCCCCCACCCTTCTTGCATAGGGCCATCCTCTGCGTATACTGCACCCGCTCGCTCGCAACATTACTAATGGACTGCATATACGGCTCCTGCTCCTCATCAGGTGTCGGATATAACACCTCAAAACAATCAGTCTAAATACAATTCAATGATTCATTTTCAGTAATTGTTACCTTAAATATCTACAAGAGTATTTACGTATTGAAAATGTATAATTGATTACCTCATCATCGAAGAATGTGGTAAAATCAACATGACCCAGCTTCTTCAACTTCCAGCGTGTACAACAAGGTCACTGGATGAAAGAAGGTCCGAGCATGGTCCCACATTTGGAGCCTAACGAAGGTATAGCCTCGCAAACCCATATCTCAAAACAATAATTGAATCCCAACATAAGAAACAATAACAATATTTATTTTGAGTTTCAGTATATAATAAGTTAATGAATGCGAGGACGTACCATAATAGCGTATATGTTACCATAAAAATGGTAACTCGGATCCAGACCAGCGGGGACCTCAGTGAGAACATCGCTCAAATACGTAACCAATATCTGATATGAATATAAGCCCCATGGAAAGCTCTCCCACCGAGTCTGGTCCTCAACCAACGTCCACAGCCACCGCCGAATATCAAATAGCAGACGCACAACACCTTAGCGACCTTCAGCGCATCACCGGGATGCTCTCTAAAATATCCAGCAGCAAATAGACCACGATTACGGTCTAACATCTGCCCCCCACGACTGAGCAATGGATACCGATCGTACACGCTCCCCTCCGGTGGAACATCGTCCACGTGTACATCAAAGTCGGAGTCTCCAAATCGCAAGCCGGTGACTAACGCATACTCATATCTAGAAAATCGAATCAATCGATGACCGAGCCTAAACCAAAACTCATCGGCCTGTGCATCCGGTCTAATCACCTCGTTCGAGAACAAGGCATGCAATGCGGCATTAGAGACAAACCCCCCACACTCCTCCCAGACAAAGTGTCTAAGACACGACTCTCTAAACTCCTAATAGTGTCATCACCTACACTCCGCAGCTCATCAATGATCGTCTTGACAATCCCTAATCTAACATACCCATTTATGGAGCATTTTGAACCCCGCATATTCAGCCTCTTCCAAACAACCTGCGGATTCAAATATATCTTAATTTTAGCTTCCTGTGGGTGTATTGAGGTAATATGTAATCGGGAAAAAGTAAGTAGATAATTCGAGTAACAGTGGAATTTATTCGATTTATTTCCATCGAGTTATTCTAATTCAACTTGAGACATCCTAATTCAATTTCAATCATCTAATGCAATTCGAGACATCCTAATACAATCCGAGTCATCCTAATTCGAGTAGTTTTATGTCAATTCGAATCATCCTAAATCAATTTGCGTCATTCTAATTGTGGAAGGACATTAGTCTTCTAAATTAATTTGAGATATCCTAATTGGTCAATTAGTCCAATTTGAGTAACTTATAAATTATATTCGACTAAGACAAATAGAAAAAACGAAATAAACTAACTAAACGAAATAAACTAACTAAGAAACAAACTAACTAAATTCGACACGATATCCATATTTATAACATTCCCAAATTCGAATTGAACCTCGAATACGAATTACCAAGGTTACATAAATAATCAATTCAACACGACATCAATTCAATCGATATCAATTCATAAATAAAGAACACGATATCAACACATGATAAGTATTCGGGGTTGACCGGCGGTACTTAATTCCCAAATTCATTTTTCTCTATTTAATTTATTTTTTTCACCGTGTAAATCGAATGCAAATCTTATAATTCGAATGAAAATCGTGTAAATCGAATTCGTGTAAATCAAATGCAAATCGTGTAAACCGAATTCGAGTAACGAGCCTATTCGAGTGACACGAAAATAAAGTCTTACCTGGTTTTCGGCGGCGGCGGCGGCGGACTCGGAATCGGCATTGTCGTCAGCAGCGCTATTCGGGGAACGCCTCAAATTCGGGGAAGTCGAAATCGCCATCGAGAAAGAGGAAATAACTCGGATTCGTGAAACTCGGATTCGTGAAACTCGGATTCGTGAAACTCGGATTCGTGAAACTCGTTTTTTGTTCTCGTGAAACTCGTGATTTGTGTCTGCTCTTGGATGAAGGAGGAAGAAGACGACTCGAGTCGTCTGTTTTTAACGAGTTGCTCGTCTATTCGAGTAGCTCGATTTTTCGGGTAATACAATTCGTGTGACACAAATTCCATTCGTGTAATCAATTTCGTGTCACACGAAATAAAACTACTGTAACTCGAATTTCGGGTAACTCGAATTCGTGTGACCCGAGATACCGACAAGCATGTGACCCGATTTCTAATTCGTGACTCGACATCGTGTGACCCGACGGCGTGTGACTCGAAATCAAATTTGGGTTACTCAGACTACCCGGCAAATTCGGGTAACTCGAATCGGACTCGTGTAACCCGAATTTTCTCTCGTGGAACCCGAATTCGGTCGATCCGTATTGTGTAAGTCGAATTCGGGTTACACGACTTGCTATTACGTGTTACCCGATTTCCAACCTTTCTCAATATCGTATTTTTTTGAAGTTGACTCGAAATTATGTTACTCAAAATTACAGTATATGACTCGAATTTTTTCGCGTAAATGTCAATGCCGACAATTTGGATATCAAAAGAACTGTTGCTAAACTTGGGGCAAAAAAAATAATACTATATAAAAAAAGCAAAACAAACTATTTCCAAAAAAAAAATATCTCTATAACTAAAAGAGTAGATATGCATAGTTCCATTCCACGATCAATTAGTAGAATTTACCGATCCAAAAAAAAGAAAAATTCAGAATTCATATTCTAACTCTGAAACCCAAAAATTAAACATTGAGTTCTCGATTTCGATTCCTGGACTATTGCGGGGGTATTGGATTAGACCCAATTGTGATGGACGATAGGATAGGAGTGTGAAATTTGTGCATAGTGGTGGGGTATGGGGTCCCACTTGGTGCAGAAGGACCACACTCTTTTTTTTTTTTTTTTTTTGAAAAGTGAAGGACCACACTCTTACCTCAGCAACATATAGGGGGCAAAGTAGGGAGAAGAAAATAAAGTATAGTAGGTAAAGTGGGAATCTCATCTTTGCATTGTTTTCTTCAAAGAGAACATGAATATCTGGCAGTATATGGAACATACGTTTATATGCTGATCCAAAGGAGAATGTCTATTTAATTGGTACGTAGGCTCATGGGGAATCCGAAGTAGACTATTGACTATTAAAGTTTTTTAAATAATTAATTGGATTTGATATAATTTTTTTATACAGGGTTAGAACTACAACCTTTGATTTCCGGGATAACACTTCAACCCCACAAGATCTTTATCGGTTAAATCGCGAGATGTGTATCTCGGTTCTTAAATATCCTCAACTACCGCAGGCAGCGCAGTGATTCTTCCGTCTTTGACTCCTCAAATCCAACTGTAGGGTCCCACCGAGATTTGGCCTCCCACACGGCCGCTTGAAGCCATCAATATTTAATTGTTCCACCAGCATACCTCGGAGGCCTAAGACTTAACCCTTAGTCAAGGACTAAGGGATTATTGAGCCCTGATAAATTCAATTCCAAAGTGTTGCCACTAGGATTTGAACCCCTGACCTTCAATTTACCTCCAACTAAATTAAAGGTCAGGTGGTCAACTGCGCCAAAGTCAGTTAGTTGTTGTAAGTTTTTTAAGTATTGATAGAGAATATGTTGTGTAAATTAAAAGATAAAATAAATTAATAGTGAGTATGTGGTGCAAGGTTCTAAAAAATGCTAGGCGCTAGGCGTTCGGATTGCTAACGCCTAGCGCCGAGAGGATTAATCGGGGATTAATATATCGGATTAGGCGGATTTATTTATTATTATTATAATAATTATTTTTATAAATTATATATATGTAAAGAATAAAAAACATCTAATATTTAAATATTTAAACAGACATATAATTGATCACATATTAAATTGTTAAAAATTGATATAAGCATAAAATAGTCCATAGTATCTCAATTCAGGAATTTATAGTACCGCTAATTTAAAAAAATAAAAAAGAAATGTTTACCCACCTAGGCGCCCGCCCAGCCGTTTAGGCGCCCGCCCAACTTGCCTTCCTAGGCGCCCGCCCAGCCCGCCTAGGCGGACGACTAATCACCCGAACGTCCAGGACAAACGCCCAGGGCATAATCGGAGTGCCCGGGGGCCGCCTAGCGCCTAGGCGCCGCCCAGGCGCCGCCCAGGCCGATTTTTAGAACACTGATGTGGTGTCGATTAACCAAAAAAGTGTGATGATTTAATGTGATTGTAAGTATTTAATGAAATACAGTACTTATAAAGGAACACATTTTCGGGTGAAATATAGCATTTCAGACGAGATAGAGGGTGTAACAATCTCAGCTAAAAGTTAATAGATACGGTATATTTTATAGATTTTTAGGTAAAATAGAGATTGTAATAAATTGACAGATTGCGTAAAATTTGATGGTGTGGTTGAGATTAAAAAATAAAATGTATTAATGATGAGTGGAGATTAAATAATGTAATTGTAATTATTTGATTTAATGATAAATGTAAGTTTTTCAACTAGTCAAATACTACATCTCTTCTACTATAATTGCAACATCTGGACTTTCACGCTTGCCAATGCACAACTTTAAATATTAATATCTTTAATTATTTATTCTTAAAAATTATAAAAATTTGATATTTTGAAAATATATTTCGTGGTGAATCTAACAAGATCTCACATGACTATATTTTTTCATATGTATGAATCACAAAAGATGGTCAAAAGATAGTATGTGAATAGTGTAATAGTCTAACACGTTGCAATAATAATAGAACGAATGAAGTATGAACTATCAAGAGAGACGGAAGTAGTAGTACATCATTACAGTAGTACTACCATCCATATATATATATATATATAACTATTATTTATTATCATTAATATTAATAATATTATGTATAGTTCTTTTTATTATTATTAACATTATTATTAATCTTTCTATTACTATTGCTATATTAGTGCATATATTGTCATCTAATATTTTATAATTATTATTACTATACTAATATTATTTATAATATTATATAATTTTCATTATATTTTTATATTATTAATATATTATCACATTGTTGTTTTTGTTTTATTATTATTATTGTTTTATATATATCATTGTCTAATATTATTATTGTTTTTATTGTTTAATTTTATTATTTATATACTGTTTATAATTTATGTACGTATGAGACGAGTTTCATGCAGAATAGCATGTGATTGTTGATAAATGACATGGAATAGTTAGGGGAAAAACAAAAACCAAAAGAGAATGAGAAAAGACCATTTCCTTTAGTATGTGAATGCTGAAACAGAAACAGCATATGCATGAGTGGGAGAGGTGATCATCAGTAAAGGAAACCCATATATACTTACAGATTTGGGGAGTCATGGGTGCATGGATGGATATCATTTCACTGACATCACTTTGTTCAACTCTGCAACCCCTTCATTAACTTCTATTGTACTACCTCCGTCCCCTCCAAAGGTTTACATTTCTATCAAGAAGTAGTCCCTTTAGTAAGTTTACATATATCACTTTTTACAATCAAATCAAACAATCACTTTTTACTTTTTAATGTCCACCACTCATTCATCATCAATACTTTTTACTTTTTAATCTCCACCACACATTTAATCATCATTACTTATACCAATCATTACCTAAAATACACTAAATATACACCCTCTGTCAACCTTTGGCTGGGACGGAGGGAGTAAATATTTTTGGAAACAAATACTCCTTCCGTCCCCGCCGAAGTACAACATTGGAGTAAAATTAGCGTATTTTATGAGAATGATCGGATGTGACAGATATGTAAATTTGTAAGTATTGATGGTGTATATGTGGTGTAGATTAAAAGGTAAAAGTTATTGATGGTGACTGTGTGATGGAGATTAAAAAGTAAAAAGTGATTGTTTGATGTAATTTGAGATTTTTTAATGAAATATTGTATTTCTAAAGGGAAATTTTTTGATCAAATTTTACACTTCCGACGGGACGGATGGAGTATTTTAATTCCCCAATCTTATGTAGTATTTGCGCGGACAAATAATCTGACTTATAAACTAGTTTTGTTTATATGGCCAGCTTATTGAGATGCTCACGCCCGGTCAATGGCATTGTAGTGCCTTGGGCAAAAAATAAAAATTATGTCCATGTTCAACTATTTTATTCAAATACACTAGGTATTTTTTTAAAGGGTTTGGAAGTTAGTCTAAGCTGGGCGTTTCATCCCTATGCTGATTTCGTTCACAAAAATGATACAATATGGTAATATATACCAAAATACTAGAATAAAAAATAAAATAAGTCACCTAAAACGATGCCTCATCGCATTTTTGAAGCAAAGACTTCAATTTTCATTTCAATAGGATTTTGATCAATAAGATTATTAATAGAATTAGGAACCGACTCAATAAAGAGATTGACAAAAAAAAAAAATTATAGCTCCCCTTTGGGGCTGCTTATTTTCTTCTTCTCTTTTTCTTTCTTTTTTTTTTCTTTTTTGAGGGTGTTATTTGGGAGCAACC
Source organism: Orobanche coerulescens (assembly GCA_033398695.1). Lineage (NCBI taxonomy): Eukaryota > Viridiplantae > Streptophyta > Magnoliopsida > Lamiales > Orobanchaceae > Orobanche > Orobanche coerulescens. The sequence continues at coordinate 135,219,107 of CM065816.1, read as the reverse complement.
ATTTTTTACAAACATGAAACTAGTTACCGAGAAAAACATCAAGCAAGTTCAAACAATTTGCATGATTTAATAATTGAGTATAGAATGATAAAACATGTATTTTTAAAAACAATTGAGCAAAATAACACTGGCTGAACCAATGAACCTGAAAGTTGAAGCATAAAATCCAATTAAAATTACTTCTACAAATAATACAAATATATAAAATAAAAACGAAATAAAGAGATCAGAATCTCCGCCGCTGACTTCCTCCCGAGCCTCGCCGATATTTTCTCCCATCGGTTAAGGCAATCTCCGGGGAAATCCACGAGACCATCTTCGAATCGCTTGTTTTCTTCCCAGGTCCAACCCGACTCCTCTGCTTCAGAATCACACCCACCCGAGTTGACCATTTTTTTTTTTTTGCTTTTTCCTTTTTTTTTTGGTTCCTTTTACCTCCAATTTTGTGGTTTATTGACCAGTTTATCTTCTTCAGTATAATAATTTGTTAGAGATAAGATTTGTACTGTCTCTCACCGATATTGTAGAGATCTCAGCGACCGAAGACGACAATCCATCGAATTGAACGAATAATTTTACTTACTCCTTTTTGAATTTTGATCCCCGCTTTAGGAGAAAGAGGAGCGGTCGAGTTGAGGCAGAACGATTCAGCCATTAACTGCTCTTTTTTGTGTACTTAGATCTGAATCTAAGTGATCTTTTTTATTTCTTGTTTCTGTATATGATCTGATTCTAAGTCGATCTGTAAACCGTTTGCACCCGATACCTACAGTTTTGCATACAGTTTTACAAGACCTTGCTTACCTCAGTCAAGTGTGTGTTGAACTGGAAGTAAATTGCTTCCGTAAGGATTTGAAGGGTGAGAAGGCGACAGTATTCAAGGAGTCTCTGACCCGCGAAGGAGGTTTTTTGCGTGCGGGCGATGCTAACCTTATGTGGACCAGCATGGCCAATGCTAGTAGAAGAGTGGGCGAGAAGGTGGTAGGGGTTTCTTCGGGCAGGTCTAGTGGACCTAGGGAGGCTTGGTGGTGGAATGAGGAGGTCCAAAACAAAGTTAAGGCAAAACAAGCGCTATTTAAGGAGCTTTTGTCGGTTAGTGATGGGGAGGAGAGAATCTTGAAGATTGTAGCGTACAAGGTGGCGAAAAGAGAAATTTAAGAGGCGGTGGTAAGGCTAAATGTGAGGCTTACGAGGGAGATGTCTGGCGCAGACACCAAGAAGGAGCGAATCTTATTTTTAAACTAGCGAAAGCTAGGGAAAGAGGGCGGCGCAACTGGGTCAGATTAAGTTTATTAAGGATGATTTGGGTCAAGTGTTAGTGAGCGATGTGGCTATTAAGGAGCGGTGGAATAGGTATTTTTGAACTTTTCAATGAGGCTAGAGGTAGTGACTCGGTGGTGCGAGTTAGTCTATCTTACCTTTCGTTCGTTTAGTTCTGTGAGAGCATCGAGGAGGAAGTAAAGGGTGCACCTAATGAAAATGGGTAGAGCTAAGTGTAGGCCGGATCGAGATCCTATTGAGGTGTGGCTTTATGCAGGGGAAGTCGGTGTTCGGTGGCTAGCGGCATTCAACATCCTCCTCAAAGGCTCTAAGATGCCGACAGTGGAGGCATAGTATTGTCGTGCCTTTTTCAAGAACAAAGCGTCTTTCGGAGTTGTAGTAGCTATAGGGTATTAAACTCCTCAGTCATACTATGAAACTTTGGGAAAGAGTGGTGGAATGCAGGGTTAGAAGAGAAGTGGAGATCTCAGAGAACCAATTTGGCTTCATGCCGGGGAGGTCCACGACTGAGGCCATTCATCTCGTTAGACGCCTTATGGAGAAGTTTAGAGAGCGGCGTAAGGACCTCCATATGGTTTTCATAGATCTAGAGAAGGCTTATGATAGCATCCCGCGCGATGTTATTTGGAGGAGCCTAGTAGAGAGGAGGGTGTCGTTGCCGTTCGTTAGGGAGATCCAAGACATGTACTCCCAAACTAGGACGTGCGTTAGGACCCCAGTTGGTGATACCCAGTATTTTCCGGTTGAGATAGGGCTACACCAGGGGTCGGCGCTAAGTCCTCTTCTTTTCGCTCTAATCCTTGACATCATTTCACGAGGGATTCAAGATGGCATCCCGTGGTGCATGCTTTTTGCTGACGACATTGTGTTAGTGGCGGAGTCGAGGAGGGAGGTGAACTCGAAGTTGGAGCTTTGGAGGGCTAAGTTAGAATCCCAGGGCTTGCGTGTGAGCCGGTCTAAGACCGAGTATCTCTGGTGTAACTTTAGTGGTGAGGCCAACGAGGAAGATGTTGAGGTAAAGATTGCGGATCAGATCGTACTCCGTACGGATAAGTTCAAGTATTTAGGTTCGATCATTCAGAAGAAAGGTGAGTGTGAAGATGATGTCACGCATCGCATCAAGGCGGGGTGGCTAAGGTGGAGAAGCGGCGAGTCTGTGCGACAAGAAAGTCCCTCTAAAGTTGAAGGGTAAATTCTATGAAGCGACAATCCGACTGCAATGTTGTATGGCTCGAATGTTGGGCGATGAAGAAGTCGCTTGAGCAAGTTGGAAGTGGCGAAATGAGAATGTTACGTTGGTCGTGTGGTCGCACAATGATAGATAGAATTGCGAATGGGGTTTTCGAGGCATTTGGAAGTGGCGCCCATTTGTGAAAGTTAGGGAAGGAGATTGAGATGGTTTGGCCACGTCCAGCGAGGCGGGCATCTGCTCGGTGAGGAGGTCGAGTTTAATGGTTGTCGGGAGAGGAGGAGGCGGACCCGGGGAGGACGTGGGAGGAGCAACTGAGATTAGATTTGAAGGCCTTAAACCTTTCCGAGACCATGACCGTTGATAGGTGCGCTTGGAGGCGCCAGATTAGAGTTATGGATTCTTTTGAAGGGAGCGGTGCTGTAGTTGAGAGCCTCAGGGTTGGGTTGTCTCGGTTAGCTTTGACCTAGAGCATTGCATTTTTACTTTTATTGTATATTTTATCCTATTGTCTTTGCGTGTGGTGTATTTTTGACAGGCAGCTGTGCGCAGAGCCAACCTCTCTTTTGTTAGAGCAGCGTTCATCAGGAGTGAAGTAGCCAAATTCCGCTTAGGTATGTCCCATGTGGATCAAGCCATGGGCTCAGGTATGGTCTCGAGCTTTTTCGAATCATATGTTTTCCTTTGTATTTATCACACAAGATTCTGCTATGCACTAAGCTGGGGGTCTTCACGGAAACAGCCTCCCTACCGTAATAAGTAGGGGCATGGTCTGCGTACATCTTACCCTCCCTAGACCCTGCTCTAAGCGGGATATACTGGGTATGTTTGGTTTGATTTGGTTTAGAGAAGACAAATACCAATTTTCGAGCTCCTAGAATGTTGATTGCTGAAATTAATTGCGGGAAGAATGCATATGAGGGAGCAATAATGGGCATTGAAGCAGTCAACAAGGAGAAAAGAAGAGCAGCGTCGGGCGAAAGAAATGAAGGGAGAGAGACAGTCGAAAGTGTAGGGTTTTTTTAACTCATTTTTTTCTTTTTTTCCTTTTAATATATATATATATATATATATTAAAAAAATTGTATATATTGAAAAAAATTGGCCCCTCATTCGTTTTGGGCCCTGGGCTGTTGTACAATCTGCCCGTAGGAATGGTCGAGCCTAGAGAGTCTATTCAAAATAGAATTTCAATAAGCTAATTTATCGATTATCATATATCTATCACTTAATCTACCAAATACAATGCGTATGTGAGAACAATCCGTCCGATAATGGGCATTGAAACAGTCAATAAGGAGAAAAGAAGAGTAGTGGAGGGTGAAAGAAATGAAGGGAGAGAGACGACAGAAAGTGTAGGGGGTTTTTAACACAATTTTTTATTTTTTTATTTTAATATATATATAGAAAATAGATCATATGAAAACTAATTATCTTGTGAAATCTAGAAAATTTTATAGGTCATTGATATTAGTGATCTAACGACTGTAGATGAGTACAATTATATGTATTTATGTATTTTTTATTGCATTATTTGTTGCATATACTAGCGACCAGCTTGATACAACAAATAATAACAAATATGCAATGAAATTACTTAATAATGCAATTGATTTCTAGATTTCACCATTAAAGGTGTTTCCACCATAGTCAATATATATATATATATATATATATATATATATATAAATTGGCCCCTCATTCCTTTTGGGCCCTAGACTGTTGCACAATCTGCCTGTAGGAAAGGTCGAGCCTAGAGATTCTATTCAGAATAGAATCTCAATAAGCTAATTTATCGATTATCATATATCTATCATTTTAGCTACCAAATACACAATGTGTACGTGAGAACAATCCGTCCGAATAAACTTCCATAAAAGAAAGAAAAATACTGTACATTATAATAGAAAAGGAATAGTTGGATATATGTGGACCCAAAATTAGTACTAACATTTTGTGTAATATTATGCAAATTATGAGGGTGGAATTTATGAAGGATTTTATTTTTGGGATGTGAAATGTATTGTGGAACGAATAAAGAAAGGAAGTATGAAAGGTATTATGGGATGGAAGGAGAATATTGTTAAGTATCAACACAAGTAGAATGAAAACCTTTTTAAATCAAGCTTCTTAGATTAGATGTAGCATACTCACCTAGAAAATGATGCGATCACTTTTTAAATCGTTCTAAAATAACAGATCTAGAAAGTAAATTTTATACATCTTTTTAGAATCAAATTAGAAAATGACTTTTTAGATCATTTTTTTAGGACCGATATAGAAAGACACTTTTTAAATTGATGATTTAGGATGTAGAAACATAAGTTTATAGATCGATTATATTGAAACCGATTTAAAACCTGCTCACAAAAAATATAGTTACATTTAATATAAATATAAAGTTTTCAAACAAATGAGGATAGCTTAATCGTTTGTGACATGATTCCCGACCATAAGGGTTTGAATCATCACAATCATGAAGTGCAATATATTTTGGAATGAAATAGGTTGGGTTAGATTTTTTTAGAGCAAATGTATTTGATATAGCAAGTAGGGAAATAGATCATATGAAAGCTAATTAATTTGTGAAATCTAGAAATTTTTGTAGGCCATTGATATTAGTTATCTGACGGCTGTAGATGAGTAGAATTATATGCATTTATGTATTTTTTTATTGCATTATTTGTTGCATATACTAGCGACCAGCTTGATGCAACAAATAATAACAAATATACAATGAAATTACTTAATAATGCAATTGGTTTTTAGATTTCACCATTAATGGTGTTTCAACCATAGTCAATCCCTAGCAAATAGATTAATTTAGATTTCAAGAAAGCTATTTAGATCGGTTCAACAATCAATTTTAAAAAGTCCGATACATGGACTGCATGTACAATGATTATATAATCAATTTTAGAAACTTCTTTTTACTCGATTTACAAATTTTTTTCTTACTAGTGCAACTCAGTTGGCCAAAAACATAAAATATGTTGTAGTAAAAGTAAACAAAGATAAGAATTAGGGCAGAAGATGTATCTACTGTCATTGATAGGGTCCCTTTAAATAGGGAGATATTACATGTTCTGGAATATTTTAACAGGCCTAGCCCTATACTAGTTGGGAGAAGGCCAATAGCCTGTAGACTGAGGCACACACTGTGTATTTACTTTAACACTCCCCCTTGTGCCGAGTCTCCAACGCATGTCAAGTTGTCTCGTTAAAAACCTCGTCAAGCAAAAACCACGTGGGAAAAATGCCTTGATCGTAGGGAAAAAGAGTACAACATCCAGACATATAGGTTACGCTAATTTCGTTAAGCCAAAACCTCTATTGATCATTTTGTCGATCAATGTGTGCTCAAGAACGTGATCAGTTCGCCGATCAGTGAGCTAAACGTCTAGTTACCTCGTTAAAAACCTTTCCAAGTGATAAAAACCCAGTAGGAAAAAGAATCCTTGGTTAAGGAAAAGAGTGTAACTTGCGACGTGTATGTAAGACTCCCCCTCAAGTCTACATCTCCCCCTGATTAGTTCGTCAATCAAGGAATATGAAAACAATGCATGTGTCGTTGCCTCGTTAAAAACTTTGCCAAGTAACAAAACCCATTGGGACAAAATAAACGTTGGTCAAAGAAAAGAGTACAATATTGGTGGGTAAAATTCGTTATACCTCACATATTTTTCAAATACGGCCTTGGGCAATGATTTAGTGAATAATGTAGGTCACAAGTCGTCCAGGAATAAGTCTAGAGGGGGGGTGAATAGACTTATTGAAACTCTTAAACTCTTTTTCACAAAGAGTAAGTTTCTTCAGCTGATAGATAAGCAAATGACTTAGAGTCGTTTGTTCTGAATACGTGCGGAAGTCAGCTGATGACGAATACAAAACAACTAATGAAACACTTAACAATGAATGTAGCAGTTTAAGTATGATGCTATAAAACAGTAAAATACGCAGGCAGTTATAGTGGTCTCAGAGGTGGGGTAATCCTCTACTAATCCACTTTTCTCCAAACCAGTTGGAGATGAATTCACTATAATTGTCAACCAGTGATTCAACCAAATTACAACAGCTTCCAACCAGTGGAAATCCTTGCCATTGCAACACTCTTGACTGCCTTGCACCTCTTGATCCGCGATCCTTGGATGCCTTTACAGTCTCGAACTTCAACCAGTGAAGTACCTTGAACTCAGGATTAAAGACACGAGTTTTTGTCTTCTCCAACTAAGAGCTTTTTCAAGTATGAACTTTTGAGAACTTCTCTTTTTTCGATGCTATAGTTCGCTTTTAGATTGCTTTGAGTGCTTTGATTGCTCTGAAAGTTTGTTCGCACCGGGTTGTGTGTATCATGCTCAGCTTCAAATCTTCGGATATATATAGGTCACGATCTCTGAGCATTTTCTTCATAGCCGTTGTAAATTTTTTTAACAAATCCGTCCGTTGGAGAGGTAGACTTCATTGTTTTGTTTCTGAACGTTGCAAGGCTGGATTCTCATATTTTAATCCATCGATCGACTGTTGTCAAGACTTTGCATGTGAGGCGCCGAATCTTTTGAATATAGTAAGATTTAAAGTCTTCAATGGTAGGCCTGGATGAATTATCAATTCATATCCTTTGCGGGAATATCTCCAATTTGTCTCTTCACGTTGTATGTGACACTTTCCAAAATATTTGACTTTTCAACGCATGCTAACGTGGACTTGGAGTACTTGGCTGATCTTAAGTAGGCTGATGGACAGTCATCTTCACTGCAGTTTGGGACTTCTCTGATGGTGGCTGATTGGGACTCGCCTGATCAGATGACTTGTCTGAAGTCACTTGACTGCAGTCTGGTCAAACATCTCTGATGATTTTTGTTGACCAGAATTTCTCTGTCTTGACTCGGCTGTACTTCTCTGATGAACTCAGCTGTACTTTTGTACTTAGCCGATTTGAGCCTAACTTATTTTGGCCTATAGAAGATACTCATTTGGTTCTTCTTTACATTTTGCCAAGTATTAAACTTAACATAATTTGGCCTACGGAAGATACTCATTTGGTTCTTCCTTACATTTTTGCCAAGTAATAAACATTTGAATTATATTAATGACATCATCAAAATCTAACAAGTATTCCTAACAAATTCCCCCTATTTTGATGATGGCAAAATTTAAGCAAATATTCAAATGAACAAGTCTGCACTTGAGTGCAAGACACAAACTAAAATCAGTCTAGTTTTGAGACAACTGGGAATTGTCATTCAAAAGACTGTTATAAAATTTTTCTGAATTGATTTACAAATACATGTCTTAAAAAAAATCATTTACAGAAAATTTTACAAGTACAAAATGAATATAAATCATCTGCCTCTGCCTCTGCCTCTTCCAATAGGCTGCTTGGCAGGTCTAAATGGTTTAGCTCCAATTGGTCTTATTTTAACAGGAACAAGACCATACTTTCTTCTTACAACAAGGGCTGCAAAATCTTGCTCTTCTTGAGAGGGGAACTTGTTTTCAACACACAGTTTCTTGATCTTCCTTTGGAGTGCAAGTTCATTCAGATCATTATTCTCCAAAGTGGGAGGTTCTTTCGGCCTGAAAGGAGGGATCATGGGATATGCATTGCATGCCTCTGCATATTTTAGAAGGATGGCCAAGAGTTGTTGATATGCTTCCTCCATGAAATTGATGAAAATCTGTTGTGGGGAGCAACTACTATCCTGAAGTAATTCCCAGATATAGTAATCTCTGATGAACCTTTTCTTTGCAGATCCCCACATACGTAAAGCTTCGGTAGGTACAAACTCTTCAACATGCCATAACTCTCTGCCTTCCCATTCTAGTGTAGGCTCGAATCCACTTCTGATCCTCCTTCTTTTGCCTGCAGGCTGATCATCAGCCTATTCTGATTCTGCTTCTCCCTTCCTCTTAGCTGAAGATGTCCCAGAAGTGATCAACTGGACATCCTGCCTCTTCTTAGTTCTCATCTCTTGAACTTCCCTTATTTCTCCTTGTTCCCCCTGAATCCTTTCTTCCCCCTTTTTGCCAGCATCAACCAAGGTGGTGAACTGCTGCTCCATTCTGTGCATCCAGTTAGACATGTCAAAAGGCATTCTGTTGTTTGTAGGAGGAGGTGGTTGGGGAACGTTCTGCTGCAGCAAGGTGTCGATCTTTGTATTAATTGACTGAAGATCAGGGGTGATCTGAGAAGCAAGCAGCTCTCTAATAGTGTCCTTAACAATTTGTCTGATCAGCTCGGTCATCGCAGGTGAAATCTGTGATGTCGGTGGAGAGTACTCGCCTGATCCCTCTACTCATGCAGGTAGGTGTGCAGACGACCCACCTGTCTGCAGACTCCTGTCTGCAGCGGGCATTCCAAATGGGGTCTGTTCAGGGGTCCCCGATCTGGAATCTTCAGCCAATTCTGCATCTAGGATGGTATACCGGGCAGGCGCCCCAGTCTTGTCTGCAGCCTCCTTTTCTGGCTCTTTTCTTGCTCCTTCTCTTTTTCTTCTTCTTCCTTTTCTGACTTCTTCTCTCTTTCTTCCTTCTTTTCTTCCTCTTCAACATTCTCTTTCTCTTTCTCAGCCTCCTTTTCTTCTCCATCATCCTTACCATCATCATCATCAACATTATTATCATCCTTATCATCCTTTTTATCTTTTTCATCGTCCCTATCTTCTTCATAATCATTATCCTTTTCATCATCCTCCTTGTCTTCTCCATCCTCCTTATCAACTTCTTCTCCTTCTTCTTCTTCATCTATTAATTCCACTGTTTTTTCAACTTCTTCTTCTCCAGTTTCCTTTTCAACTAAGATATTTTCTTCTTCCCTTTCTTCCTGTCTCTCTTCTTCATTATCAATGACAATAATTTCTTCTTCTACTTTTTCAATTCTTATCTCCTTTTCTTCTTCCTCCTCTTCTTCTTCTTTCCCAAAAGATCCGTAAAAAATGCTATACATTATGGAGTGGATAAATTGGTCCATGTTGGTTTTGAAATTGGACATGAACCAATTTTCCTGAAGAATCAAAATTGTGTCTGACACTTTGCAAAAATGTATCAGCACATCTTCTGTGGCTTGGGGATATCCCCAACCACTTACTTCAACATAAGTTTGAAGTTCAGTGAAAGAAAGTGATTTAAAGGTTTTCCATTCTTCAAAATATGGACAAAAGAATGTTTTAGAGCTTGTGGCTTAACCAACTGAAGTTGCTCTAAGGATAAGTTGAAAATATTGTTGTCCAGCAGGTGAAAAGTATAATTTGCCTCAGGGATGGAAATTATTAAACCTGCTTCCTCTTCTTCTGAACTGAATGCTGGAGTGAGGAGAGGAACGATCTGGGTCTCAGTGCCGGAGCAGTGGTCCTCCAGTGGATAGGCGACACTGCGGGTGACAGGAAATTGTTCATTGCTCCTCTTGGTGACTGCACCGCTGGGCCTTTTGGGAGAGGGTTATGGTGAGGAATGCATGATGGATGGCTCACCAGGGGCTGGTCCCCTTCGCTTGAAACGAACATCAATGGGCGTATTGTCTGAATCCGAATCCGACTTGGCTGCAGGTGGGTTGTCGTCTGCAGGCTGGTCCGACTCGTCTGATGAAAGGTATTTGTAGGTCCTTGAATCAGACAACTCTTTTATCATCTGGGCTGCTCTTCTATTGCTTCCTAGCTTCCTCAAAGTCTCTTGGTCTAGATGACCAAGTCTCTTGTTGATGTGGAAGGGGTCAGTACTTCCCTTCGCCACACCCAGCTTCTCAAGGATCCAACTTAGCTGCGTTCCAAACGCCAGCTTGGATATGAACTTCTTCTCATCAACAAGACATTCGGCCTTGTTGACCTCGCGTACAAACTGCCTGAAAATGTAGTCGGACCAATCAATCGGCTCGTCCTGAATTAGTGCTCCCAGCACCATGAATTTGGCTGACGACAATTGGTCGTAGCTTCCGGCCATGCCCATGACGATTTTGTTGGTGATGTCCAACACATACCGATATACCTTTTTAATGTAATACCCGGGATTTCTGATGTGTTTCTGAACCTTGTGATATCATATTTATTTCATTTGGATCTGAATATTATTCTCCGTATTTCATGATCCTGTGTTGTTGAGCGTATGATTTAACGCAAGTTGTTCATATTTGCGTTTTTTGTGCACTTGTAGCGCACGCTAACATCTTAGCGTTAGCGCGCGCTAATTGAGTTAGCTAGCGCACGTTACGTATGAGTTGTAGCGCGCGCTACACGTAGTCAACATGATTGAGACATGTTGGTAGGTGAGATCAGGCCGCGGATTTCGTTGGGATTATGTCGGGATGAACCTGGACGGCTTTCGGGAAAAGCCAAGTCAACGCGGTAGCGCACGCTACTGATATGAGGATAGCGCACGCTAAATGCTGAGTACAGAGAAGTCAGTAAGATTCGTATGGACGTTAGCGCACGCTATGGATATGGGCTAGCGCGCGCTAATAACCCTTTTTATATATAGGACAACACACTTTTTCATTTTTCAGCCTTCATCTTTTCCCAAACCCGAATTCTGAGACATAGAGAGTCACTCTCTCCATCTTAAACCCCTCATATCATCCTACTAGCACGACTTTGAAGATTGTAGATCATTGGAGATTGGTGTTCAAGCCCTCGGTGTTGGATTTCTTCAAGTTCCTTTGTGTTCTTCACAACTTTGAGGTAGGTGATTCTTCACCAATATTAAGTAATGTTCTGAAGGATGTTTTGGAGCATGTTTTGAGATTTTCTAGTCAGATAAATTCGTACGTAGTCGAACATTATGTTATTAGAAGGATATTTTCGATGCTTCGGTACTTCTTCATCGTATAAACTGTTGAACCTTTTTAGTGTTTGAACTCCTAGCATATTCTTGAAGCTTAAAACCGATTATGATCAGTCTATGGAGATTATCAAAGTTCTTATGTTTTTACACAATGGAATCATTCGTTTTGGGTCATAGAATGAATGGAACTTAGGATACTTTCTTGAAGATCAAGATGAATTATGGTGTTGTGATGATTATATGTATCCTTGAATCTCGTAGTCGTTTAATCCGTAAAGATCTTTCACAAACCGTATGAGCATAATATGAACGGAGATGACATGTTTCGTCACTGAAGATTTCATGAGTTTCATCACCATTAGATCAGTTTTCTGCCCAGTAGTGGACTGCCATGCGCGGTTAGCGGACGCTAAGATAGGCATATTAACGTGCGCTATCGAGAATGAGTTAATGTACGCTACGTTTGGTACGTAATGTACGTTATGACTTCAGTCGGCTGATCAGAGAGGAATGTCGGTACATAGTTAGCGTACGCTAGACGTCGCCGTTTACGTACGCTAACGGTCAGGCTTAGCGCACGTTACGTAGAGTACGTAGCGTACGCTAAGTAGTTCAGGCAGAATTCATTTTTAGAGCTTTCGGCCGTAAACCGGATTGTTAAACATTCATTCGACATGAGATAAATTCTTTATTATTTCTTTTGAACAAGGTCTGAGCCTTGCATAGGGGACGATCGAGGGGCGGTGACATACGGACGTGTGACATTTGTTGGAGTATTTCATTCTTGCCATTTTCGAGGCAAGTATCGTATGTTGAGTTCTTTGAATTCTTGTGGTATTCGTGGTTAATTGTTCGTATTAATGGACATATTGAAATGCATATTTGTATGCATGATTGCATCGTTTATATTATAAATGATCCGAGGGGGGTCATGAGGATCTATGCTGAGGGCGCTGGATCGAATGTTCACCATGCGTTGGTCCGACGGGATCATCATGGGGATCTATGCTGAGGGCGCTGGATCGTTGGACGGGTTTTCCACCATGCGTTGGTCCGACGGGATCATCATGGGGATCTATACTGAGGGCGCTGGATCGTTGGATTACCCTGTATTGTGTTGATGGAATCGTGAGTATTCGCATCGTTGGATTCCGACGACGGAAGTCCGTTTTGTATGTTTTATAATGCATTTGATGAAATTTGTATTGTGATACTTGTACTAGCATCGTTTTGCTAACCCCTTCGGGGGTGGACATTTGTTTTGATGTTCAGGTAGCCGAGGAGCGGGGAGGCAGCCACAGTACCGGCATGACGATGAAATGGCTCAGTGATGTGGTTGATGTTTATTGTTATTGTGATTTGTCTTCTTGGTTCTCTTTAGTACTCGAGTACGTGTGTTTTAATAATGTCATTTTCGATATGGTTGTATAAATTAACTCACTGGATCAGTTGAACCGGTTCTGTATTTTGAACTTCAGTGGTACTGTTGGATTATATTTACATTTCTTTTAAATTAGCCTTGTAAATCCTTACTTAAAGGGTTTAAGGCGCTGTAATTACTCCGAATATCTCGGGGTGTTACAGAATATGGTATCAGAGCTAAGATTCATGGATATCTTGGCAGTTGGGTTTTGGTTGGGTCTGTTTACGTCATTTGATTACGGGTCGTTTGTAACATCACTGCTGAGCCAGCATCGTTGTGTGGACCGTGGTTGTAAGTCTCCTAATCTCAATTACTACCGTTTTATTTAATTCCTTTTTGTGAATATTGACGGACTTTCTTTTAGAAGAGTTGCCCTGGATATTGAGTATTTGTGTATACAGTATGTTGAGGGGTGGTCGTGGACGCGGACGTGGTCGTGGACGCGGGCGTGGAAATGCGAGACAGGAAGATTCGGTGTCTACCCCAGAATTAACCGCTAGTCGAACAGATTCCCATTCCGGAGGACAGTAGGGATCAGCAAATAATAATGCAGATCCTAACGTGCCGGGAGTGCTTCAACAGGTGGTTGCTCAGATAAACCAGTTTGCTCAGGTTGTTGATCGCATGCAGACGGCGATGGGGCAGCAGCATAACGAGGATAATCGGGGGGACAAATGGCTTACTGAGGTGGTCAAAATGCACCCTCCGAAATTTGACGGTTCTGTTGAGACGCTTTCTTGGGATCATTGGCTGGAGGAGTTATAGAAGATCTTTGCTGGGATTAACTGTCCCAACGACAGAAAGGTTCCGATCGCCCAGTATCTTCTGATTGGGGAGGCTTTCGATTGGTGGGAGGCCATTCGACCTGGGGAGCATAATGCTGACTGGACGGAGTTCAAATTAATGATGGAAGCGCAATATTGTCCTCGCCCAGTTAGAGAGGCTCGAGTCCGAGAGTTTTTTCTCACCACAAAATTTAGAGGTATCTGTGACAGACGTGATTAAGACTTTCAATCACCAGTTGACTTATGTGCGCCGCTTGGTCAGGACCGAGGCAGAGAGGATTTTTCATTTTGACATGCGGATGAAGCCGGAAATTCAGCAGTATATGTCCGGATTTGAATGTACCACCTTGCGACAGTATCAAGACAAAGCATTGGCCTATGATATGAAAGAGGCGGCAGTAGAGAAGTCAACGGAAGCAAAGAAGCAGAAAGTGTTTGGCAACTTCATGGAGAATAAGAATAGTGGGCCCCGCAAGGGCCAGTCCTCATTTCATTCATCCAGGAGGCCTCCGCATCCTTCTCGAGGTGGAAAGAAGTTCCGGGCAGCATCAACCGTTTCGGATGCAGGGAAGAAATGTTATAACTGTGGCAAAACAGGGCATGTTCGACGTGATTGTTTCGCACCTGCTGTGACCTGTTTCGAGTGTGGACAGGAAGGACATCGGGCAACATTTTGTGGAAATGCGACTCGATCATTTGGTACTCGCACTCCAGCGCCAGTTCCGAAGGAGATAAGTGTGAACCAGACGCAGCAGAGTGGATTCCAGCAGCAGAATGTTGGGAAAAGAGAGGCATCCAGCGCTGGGTCCGTTCCTCCGCGTATTTACGAGATGAAGAAGTTAGACGATCAAAACACGGCTGTTTCATCAGGTACGATTCAGATCCTCTTGCAACCAGTTGGTGTCTTATTCGATTCAGGAGCTACACATTCTTTCATATCATTGAACTGTGTTAATCGTTTGAAAATCTCGTGTTTAATTGATTGTGAACCATATGTTGTGGGTTTGCCGAGTGGAGAGAGAATTGTGGGGACCCTAGAAACTAGAGATTTTCCAGTATCTATAGGAGGGAGAGATTGGCCATCGAATCTTATTGTAGTTGACATCCATGGTGACGATTTAATTCTCGGAGACGATTGGCTCAACCGTTATGGAGCTATTCTGAATTACCGAAAGAGAGTCATTTCTATCATTTCCGATGACGGTTCTGAACACTTATTCAGAGTATGGAGACCGGGAAGCTCGGGAAAATTGATCAAGGCGATGAAAGCAGTGAAATTACTAAAGCAGGGATGTCATGGAATTTGGTGCTATGCCATGAAAAAAGAAGAAGGAGTAGAACTCTCATCTATTCCGGTTGTGAATGAATTTTCGGATGTATTCCCTGACGAACTACCTGGGTTACCTCCGCAGAGAGAAGTGGAGTTCAATATCGAATTAGAACCTGGAGCCGCTCCTATTTCCAGAGCACCATACCGTATGGCGCCAACCGAGATGTATGAACTAAAGAAGCAACTGGAGGAATTATTACAGAAGGGTTACATTCAACCTAGCGTTTCTCCTTGGGGAGCACCCGTTCTCTTTGTCCGGAAGAAAGATGGATCCCTCCGATTATGTATCGATTACAGGGAACTAAACAAGGTGACGATCAAGAACAAGTATCCTATACCTCAGATCGATTACTTGTTTGATCAACTGCAAGGGGCAAGGGTATTCTCGAAGATTGACTTGCGATCAGGATATCATCAGTTGAGAATTAAAGAATCGGATATACCGAAATGCGCTTCGAGATCGATGCAGACGGCACTATGAATTCATGGTGATGCCATTCGGACTTACCAATGCTCCTGCGGTATTTATGCAATTAATGAATCGGGTATTCTTAGAATACCTAGATAAGTTTGTGGTCGTTTTCATTGATGACATCTTGATCTATTCGAAAGACACAGAGGAGCATGCCGAGCATTTGCGTGTGGTTTTGAGCACCTTGAGGAATGAAACGACTTTATGCAAAGCTTTCCAAATGCGAGTTCGGCTTAGGAAGTAACCTTCCTTGGGCATGTGATATCGGTGTGAGTTCAGGTGGACCCGAAGAAAGTCGAAGCAATCTTGGAATGGGAAGCTCCTAATAACGTGAAAGAAGTCCGAAGCTTCTTAGGACTTGCTGGATATTATCGCCGTTTTGTAGAAGGATTTTCCAAAATTGCTCGTCCACTCACTTTTGCTGTTACAGAAAACTCAAAAGTTCATGTGGGATGAGAAATGCCAGGCTGGTTTTGATGAACTTAAGAAGAGACTGACGACAGCACTTATATTAGCATTACCAGATGGAATTGATGGATTCATGGTATACAGCGACGCTTCAAATCAGGGTCTGGGATGTGTGTTGATGCAAAAGGATAAGGTGATTGCCTATGCTTCTCGGCAATTAAAACCGTACGAAGTTAATTACCCGACTCATGATCTGGAGTTAGCAGTTGTGGTCTTTGCCTTAAAAATTTGGCGACATTATTTATACGGCACTCATTATCAGATCTTTACAGATCATAAAAGCCTCAAGTACATTTTCAGTCAGAAAGAATTAAACATGAGGCAGAGAAGGTGGCTGGAATTGATCAAGGATTACGACTTGGAAATTCTCTATCATCCGGGTAAAGCAAACGTAGTAGCTGATGCATTGAGCCGTAAACCTGTTTCTCTTCGAGTGTTGGAAGCGCTTACGTCCCAAACCAGCATTCAACGAGAACTGATCCGCGAAAGGATTGAAGTATGGGCACCAGGAATCCAAGGGCAACTATATGTGATGGAACTGACTTCGTCACTAGTCGAGGGAATCAAATCTAAGAAGTTGAACGATTCTCTGATCCTTCGGTTATGTGACGAAGTAAAGAAAGGAAAGGCCCCAGGATTCGTGATACAAGATGATGGAGTTCTGAGATTTCAGATTCGACTTTGCATTCCCAATGATGATGTTTTGAGACACACAATTCTGAAGGAAGCTCACAGCGCACCCTATTCTATTCACCCAGGCAGTAGTAAGATGTATAAGGATCTAAAACAAAACTTCTGGTGGGGAAATATGAAGAAAGACGTAGCAGAGTACGTTTCGAAGTGTTAAAACCGTTTCCGATTCCTGAGTGGAAGTGGGAGGATATCTCGATGGATTTCATCACCAATATGCCAAGGACCAAGACGGGAATGAACATGATTTGGGTTAAGTTGATCGATTAACCAAGTTGGCTCATTTCCTAGAAATTAAAGACACATGGGGACCCGAGAAATTGGCACGAGTATTTATTGCAGATATAGTCAGATTGCACGGGACGCCGAAGACCATTATTTCAGATCGTGATGGTCGCTTCGTGTCGCACTTCTGGAAGCAGTTCACAAGGCCTTGGGGACCGAGCTGAACTTTAGCACGGCTTATCATCCCCAAACGGACGGTCAGTCCGAAAGGACTATACAAACAGTAGAAGACATACTGAGAGCTTATGCTTTGGATTGGTCAACTGATTGGGAAGTTCACTTGCCATTGATTGAATTCACCTACAACAATAGTTGGCATGCTTCTATCAAGATGGCACCATTTGAAGCTTTGTACGGGAGAAGATGCCGATCACCCCTGTGCTGGGATGATTCTTCGGACTTGAACGGGACGGAACCGGAATTGATAGTTCAGACTCAAGAGAAGATAGCTTTGATTCGGGAAAGACTGTTGACTGCCCAGAGTCGACAGAAGTCTTATGCAGACGTGCGTCGTCGCCCGCTAGAGTTCGACATTAGAGACCACGTACTATTGAAGGTGTCTCCTACACGAGGAATTTTCCGTTTTGGGAGGAAAGGCAAGCTAAGTCCGAGATATATCGAACCATTTGAGATCCTCGAGAGAGTTGGGGATTTAGCATACAGGGTGGCCTTGCCGCCATCGCTGAGTCACGTTCACAATGTGTTTCACGTATCCCAATTGCGGAAGTATGTGCCAGATCCTAGTCATATCATTGAGTTCGACGAGATCGAGATAGCTAATGACGGCACCTTCGAAGAGAGACCAATCAAGATACTTGAGAGTCGGATCAAACAATTGAGGAATAAACCAATACACTTGGTTAAAGTACAATGGTCACGACACGGAGCTGAAGAGGCCACTTGGGAAACGGAGGACAGTATGAAGGCTAGATATCCAGAGTTGTTTTCATCTTAAGTTTCGGGACGAAACTTCTTTTTAGGGAGAGAGGATGTAATACCCGGGATTTCTGATGTGTTTCTGAACCTTGTGATATCATATTTATTTCATTTTGATCTGAATATTATTCTCCGTATTTCATGATCCTGTGTTGTTGAGCGTATAATTTAACACAAGTAGTTCATACTTGCGTCTTTTGTGCACTTGTAGCGCACGCTAACATCTTAGCGTTAGCGCGCGCTAATTGAGTTAGCTAGCGCACGTTACGTATGAGTTGTAGCGCGCGCTACACGTAGTAAACATGATTGATACATGTTGGTAGGTGAGATCAGGCTGCGGATTTCGTTGGGATTATGTCGGGATGAACCTGGATGGCTTTCGGGAAAAGCCAAGTCAACGCGGTAGCGCACGCTACTGATATGAGGATAGCGCATGCTAAATGCTGAGTACATAGAAGTCAGTAAGCTTCGTATGGTCGTTAGCGCACGCTATGGATATGGGCTAGCGCGCGCTAATAACCCTTTTTTATATATAGGACAACACACTTTTTCATTTTTCAGCCTTCATCTTTTCCCAAACCCGAATTCTGAGACATAGAGAGTCACTCTCTCCATCCTAAACCCCTCATATCATCCTACTAGCACGAGTTTGAAGATTGTATATCATTGGAGATTGGTGTTCAAGCCCTCGGTGTTGGATTTCTTCAAGTTCCTTCGTGTTCTTCACTACTTTGAGGTAGGTGATTCTTCACCAATATTAAGTAATGTTCTGAAGGATGTTTTGGAGCATGTTTTGAGATTTTCTAGTCAGATAAATTCGTACGTAGTCGAACATCATGTTATTAGAAGGATATTTTCGATGCTTCGGTACTTCTTCATCATATAAACCGTTGAACCTTTTTAGTGTTTGAACTCCTAGCATATTCTTGAAGCTTAAAACCGATTATGATCAGTCTATGGAGATTATCAAAGTTCTTATGTTTTTACACAATGGAATCATTCGTTTTGGGTCATAGAATGAATGGAACTTAGGATACTTTCTTGAAGATCAAGATGAATTATGGTGTTGTGATGATTATACGTATCCTTGAATCTCGTAGTCGTTTAATCCGTAAAGATCTTTCACAAACCGTATGAACATAATATGCACGGAGATGACATGTTTCATCACTGAAGATTTCATGAGTTTCATCACCATTAGATCAGTTTTCTGCCCAGTAGTGGACTGCCATGCACGGTTAGCGCACACTAAGATAGGCATATTAACGTGCGCTATCAAGAATGTGTTACGTACCCTACGTTTGGTACGTAACGTACGTTATGACTTCAGTCGGCTGATCAGAGAGGACTGTCGGTACATAGTTAGCGTACGCTAGACGTCGCCGTTTACGTACGCTAATGGGCAGGCTTAGCGCACGTTACGTAGAGTACGTAGCGTACGCTAAGTAGTTCAGGCAGAATTCATTTTTAGAGCTTTCAGCCGTAAACCGGATTGTTAGACATTCGTTCGACAAGAGATAAATTCTTTATTATTTCTTTTGAACAAGGTCTGAGCCTTGCATAGGGGACGATCGAGGGGCAGTGACATACGAACGCGTGACATTTGTTGGAGTATTTCATTCTTGCCATTTTCGAGGCAAGTATCGTATGTTGAGTTTGGTTTATACTGGAAATTTGATCATGCATATGGTTTTGTTCATGTTGTCGAGTATGAGATTAATTTCTTTGAATTCTTGTGGTATTCGTGGTTAATTGTTCGTATTAATGGACATATTGAAATGCATATTTGTATGCATGATTGCATTGTTTATATTGTAAATAATCCGAGGGGTGTCATGAGGATCTATGCTGAGGGCGCTGGATCGAATGTCCACCATGCGTTGGTCCAATGGGATCATCATGTGGATCTATGCCGAGGGCGCTGGATCGTTGGACGGGTTTTCCACCATGCGTTGGTCCGACGGGATCATCATGGGGATCTATATTGAGTGCGCTGGATCGTTGGATTACCCTGTATTGTGTTGATGGAATCGTGAGTATTCGCATCGTTGGATTCTGATGACGGAAGTCCGTTTTGTATGTTTTATAATGCATTTGATGAAATTTGTATTGTGATACTTGTACTAGCATCGTTTTGCAAACCCCTTCGAGGGTGGACATTTGTTTTGATGTTCAGGTAGCCGAGGAGCGGGGAGGCAGCCACAGTACCGGCATGACGATGAAATGGCTCAGTGATGTGGTTGATGTTTATTGTTATTGTGATTTGTCTTCTTGGTTCTCTTTAGTACTCGAGTACGTGTGTTTTAATAATGTCATTTTCGATATGGTTGTATAAATTAACTCACTGGATCAGTTGAACCGGTTCTGTATTTTGAACTTCAGTGGTACTGTTGGATTATATTTACGTTTCTTTTAAATTAGCCTTGTAAATCCTTACTTAAAGGGTTTACGGCGCTGTAATTACTTCGAATATCTCGGGGTGTTACATAATATGGTATCAGAGCTAAGATTCATGGATATCTTGGCAGTTGGGTTTTGGTTGGGTCTGTTTACGTCATTTGATTACGGGTCGTTTGTAACATCACTGCTGAGCCAGCAACGTTGTGTGGACCGTGGTTGTAAGTCTCCTAATCTCAATTACTACCGTTTTATTTAATTCCTTTTTGTGAATATGGACGGACTTTCTTTTAGAAGAGTTGCCCTGGATATTGAGTATTTGTGTATACAGTATGTTGAGGGGTGGTCGTGGACGCGGACGTGGTCGTGGACGCGGGCGTGGAAATGTGAGACAGGAAGATTCGGTGTCTACCCCAGAATTAACCGCTAGTCGAACAGATTCCAATTCCGGAGGACAGCAGGGATCAGCAAATAATAATGCAGATCCTAACGTGCCGGGAGTGCTTCAACAGGTGGTTGCTCAGATAAACCAGTTTGCTCAGGTTGTTGATCGCATGCAGACGGCGATGGGACACCAGCATAACGAGGATAATCGGGGGGACAAATGGCTTACTGAGGTGGTCAAATTGCACCCTCCGAAATTTGACGGTTCTGCTGAGACGCTTTCTTGGGATCACTGGATGAAGGAGTTAGAGAAGATCTTTGCTGGGATTAACTGTCCCAACGACAGAAAGGTTCTGATCGCCCAGTATCTTCTGACTGGGGAGGCTTTCGATTGGTGGGAGGCCATTCGACCTGGGGAGCATAATGCTGACTGGACGGAGTTCAAATTAATGATGGAAGCACAATATTGTCCTCGCCCAGTTAGAGAGGCTCGAGTCCGGGAGTTTTTT
The DNA here is from genome assembly GCA_033398695.1 of Orobanche coerulescens. Lineage (NCBI taxonomy): Eukaryota > Viridiplantae > Streptophyta > Magnoliopsida > Lamiales > Orobanchaceae > Orobanche > Orobanche coerulescens. Next base: position 135,198,186 of record CM065816.1, on the reverse strand, counting down.
CTCACCACAAAATTTAGAGGCATCTGTGACAGACGTGATTAAGACTTTCAATCACCAGTTGACTTATGTGCGCCACTTGGTCAGGACCGAGGCAGAGAGGATTTTTCATTTTGACATACGGATGAAGCCGTAAATTCAGCAGTATATGTCCGGATTTGAATGTACCACCTTGTGAAAGTATCAGGACAAAGCATTGGCCTATGATATGAAAGAGGCGGCAGTAGAGAAGTCAATGGAAGCAAAGAAGCAGAAAGTGTCTGGCAACTTCACGGAGAATAAGAGTAGTGGGCCCCGCAAGGTCCAGTCCTCATTTCATTCGTCCAGGAGGCCTCCGCATCCTTCTCGAGGTGGAAAGAAGTTCCGGGCAGCATCAACCGTTGCGGACGCAGGGAAGAAATGTTATAACTGTGGCAAAACAGGGCATGTTCTACGTGATTGTTTCGCACCTGCTGTGACCTGTTTCGAGTGTGGACAGGAAGTACATCACGCAACATTTTGTGGAAATGCGACTCGATCTTTTGGTATTTGCACTCCAGCGCCAGTTCCGAAGGAGATAAGTGTGAACTAGACGCAGCAGAGTGGATTCCAGCAGCAGAATGTTGGGAAAAGAGAGGCATCCAGCGCTGGGTCCGTTCCTCCGCGTATTTACGAGATGAAGAAGTCAGACGATCAGAACACAGCTGTTGCATCAGGTGCGATTCAGATCCTCTTGCAACCAGTTAGTGTCTTATTCGAGTCAGGAGCTACACATTCTTTCATATCATTGAACTGTGTTAATCGTTTGAAAATCTCGTGTTTAATTGATTGTGAACCATATGTTGTGGGTTTGCCGAGTGGAGAGAGAATTGTGGGGACCCTAGAAACTAGAGATTTTCCAGTATCTATAGGAGGGAGAGATTGGCCATCGAATCTTATTGTAGTTGACATCCATGGTGACGATTTAATTCTCGGAGACGATTGGCTCAACCGTTATGGAGCTATTCTGAATTACCGAAAGAGAGTCATTTCTATCATTTCCGATGACGGGTCTGAACACTTATTCAGAGGATGGAGACCGGGAAGCTCGGGAAAATTGATCAAGGCGATGAAAGCAGTGAAATACTGAAGCAGGGATGTCATGGAATTTGGTGCTATGCCATGAAGAAAGAAGGAGTAGAACTCTCATCTATTCCGGTTGTGAATGAATTTTCGGATGTATTCCCTGACGAACTACCTGGGTTACCTCCACAGAGAGAAGTGGAGTTCAATATCGAATTAGAACCTGGAGCCGCTCCTATTTCCAGAAAACCATACCGTATGGCGCTAACCGAGATGTATGAACTAAAGAAGCAACTTGAGGAATTATTACAGAAGGGTTACATTCAACCTAGCGTTTCTCCTTGGGGAGCACCCGTTCTCTTTGTCCGGAAGAAAGATGGATCCCTCCGATTATGTATCGATTACAGGGAACTAAATAAGGTGACGATCAAGAACAAGTATCCTATACCTCGGATCGATGACTTGTTTGATCAACTGCAAGGGGCAAGGGTATTCTCGAAGATTGACTTGCGATCAGGATATCATCAGTTGAGAATTAAAGAATCGGATATACCGAAATCTGCTTTCAAATCCCGGTACGGGCACTATGAATTCGTGGTGATGCTATTCGGACTTACCAATGCTCCTGTGGTATTTATGCAATTAATGAATCGGGTATTCTTAGAATACCTAGATAAGTTTGTGGTCGTTTTCATTGATGACATCTTGATCTATTCGAAAGACACAGAGGAGCATGCCGAGCATTTGCGTGTGGTTTTGAGCACCTTGAGGAATGAACAACTTTATGCAAATCTTTCCAAATGCGAGTTCTGGCTTAGGGAAGTAACCTTCCTTGGGCATGTGATATCACCGATTTGAGTTCGTGGACTCAAGAAAGTCGAAGCAATCTTGGAATGGGAAGCTCCTAATAACGTGAAAGAAGTCCGAAGCTTCTTAGGACTTGCTGGATATTATCGCCGTTCTGTAGAAGGATTTTCCAAAATTGCTCGTCCACTCACTTTTGCTGTTACAGAAAACTCAAAAGTTCACGTGGGATGAGAAATGCCTGGCTGGTTTTGATGAACTTAAGAAGAGACTGACGACAACACCTATATTAGCATTACCAGATGGAACTGATGGATTCATGGTATACAGCGACGCTTCAAATCAGGGTCTGGGATGTGTGTTGATGCAAAAGGATAAGGTGATTGCCTATGCTTCTCGGCAATTAAAACCGTACGAAATTAATTACCCGACTCATTATCTGGAGTTAGCAGCTGTGGTCTTTGCCTTAAAAATTTAGCGACATTATTTATACGGCACTCATTGTTAGATCTTTACAGATCATAAAAGCCTCAAGTACATTTTCAGTCAGAAAGAATTAAACATGAGGCAGAGAAGGTGGCTGGAATTGATCAAGGATTACGACTTGGAAATTCTCTATCATCCGGGTAAAGCAAACGTAGTAGCCGATGCATTGAGCCGTAAACCTGTTTCTCTTCGAGTGTTGGAAGCGCTTACGTCCCAAACCAGCATTCAACGAGAACTGATCCGCGAAGGTATTGAAGTATGGGCACCAGGAATCCAAGGGCAACTATATGTGATGGAACTGACTTCGTCACTAGTCGAGGGAATCAAATCTAAGCAGTTGAACGATTCTCTGATCCTTAGGTTATGTGACGAAGTAAAGAAAGGAAAGGCCCCAGGATTCGTGATACAAGATGATGGAGTTCTGCGATTTCAGAGTCGACTTTGCGTTCCCAATGATGATGTTTTGAGACAGACAATTCTGAAGGAAGCTCACAGCGCGCCCTATTCTATTCACCCGGGCAGTAGTAAGATGTATAAGGATCTAAAACAAAACTTCTGGTGGGGAAATATGAAGAAAGACGTAGCATAGTACGTTTCGAAGTGTTTGACTTGTCAGCAGGTTAAGATTGAACACCAACGACCTGCCGGAATGTTAAAACCGCTTCCGATTCTTGAGTGGAAGTGGGAGGATATCTCGATGGATTTCATCACCAATATGCCAAGGACCAAGACGGGAATGAACATGATTTGGGTTATAGTTGATCGATTAACCAAGTCGGCTCATTTCCTAGAAATTAAAGACACATGGGGACCCGAGAAATTGGCACGAGTATTTATTGCAGAGATAGTCAGATTGCATGGGACGCCGAAGACCATTATTTCAGATCGTGATGGTCGCTTCGTGTCGCACTTCTGGAAGGCAGTTCACAAGGCTTTGGGGACCGAGCCGAACTTTAGCACGGCTTATCATCCCCAAACGGACGGTCAGTCCGAAAGGACTATACAAACAGTAGAAGACATGCTGAGAGCTTGTGCTTTGGATTGGTCAACTGATTGGGAAGTTCACTTGCCATTGATTGAATTCACCTACAACAATAGTTGGCATGCTTCTATCAAGATGGCACCATTTGAAGCTTTGTACGGGAGAAGATGTCGATCACCCCTGTGCTGGGATGATTCTTCGGACTTGATCGGGACGGAACCGGAATTGATAGTTCAGACTCAAGAGAAGATAGCTTTGATTCGGGAAAGACTGTTGACTGCCCAGAGTCGACAGAAGTCTTATGCAGACGTGCATCGTCGCCCGCTAGAGTTCGACATTGGAGACCACGTACTATTGAAGGTGTCTCCTACACGAGGAATTTTCCGTTTTGGGAGGAAAGGCAAGCTAAGTCCGAGATATATCGGACCATTTGAGATCCTCGAGAGAGTTGGGGATTTAGCATACAGGGTGGCCTTGCCGCCATCGCTGAGTCACGTTCACAATGTGTTTCACGTATCCCAATTGCGGAAGTATGTGCCAGATCCTAGTCATATCATTGAGTTCGACGAGATCGAGATAGCTAATGACGGCACCTTCGAAGAGAGACCAATCAAGATACTTGAGATCGGATCAAACAATTGAGGAATAAACCAATACACTTGGTTAAAGTACAATGGTCACGACACGGAGCTGAAGAGGCCACTTGGGAAACGGAGGACAGTATGAAGGCTAGATATCCAGAGTTGTTTTCATCTTAAGTTTCGGGACGAAACTTCTTTTTAGGGAGAGAGGATGTAATACCCGGGATTTCTGATGTGTTTCTGAACCTTGTGATATCATATTTATTTCATTTTGATCTGAATATTATTCTCCATATTTCATGATCCTATGTTGTTGAGCGTATGATTTAACGCAAGTTGTTCATACTTGCGTTTTTTGTGCACTTGTAGCGCACGCTAACATCTTAGCGTTAGCGCGCGCTAATTGAGTTAGCTAGCGCACATTACGTATGAGTTGTAGCGCGCGCTACACGTAGTTAACATGATTGAGACATGTTGGTAGGTGAGATTAGGCCGCGGATTTCGTTGGGATTATGTCGGGATGAACCTGGACGGCTTTCGGGAAAAGCCAAGTCAACGCGGTAGCGCACGCTACTGATATGAGGATAGCGCACGCTAAATGCTGAGTACAGAGAAGTCAGTAAGCTTCGTATGGACGTTATCGCACGCTATGGATATGGGCTAGCGCGTGGTAATAACCCTTTTTTATATATAGGACATCACACTTTTTCATTTTTCAGCCTTCATCTTTTCCCAAACCCGAATTCTGAGACATAGAGAGTCACTCTCTCCATCCTAAACCCCTCATATCATCCTACTAGCACGAGTTTGAAGATTGTAGATCATTGGAGATTGGTGTTCAAGCCCTCGGTGTTGGATTTCTTCAAGTTCCTTCGTGTTCTTCACTACTTTGAGGTAGGTGATTCTTCACCAATATTAAGTAATGTTCTGAAGGATGTTTTGGAGCATGTTTTGAGATTTTCTAGTCAGATAAATTCGTATGTAGTCGAACATCATGTTATTAGAAGGATATTTTCGATGCTTCAGTACTTCTTCATCGTATAAACCGTTGAACCTTTTTAGTGTTTGAACTCCTAGCATATTCTTGAAGCTTAAAACCGATTATGATCAGTCTATGGAGATTATCAAAGTTCTTATGTTTTTACACAATGGAATCATTCGTTTTGGGTCATAGAATGAATGGAACTTAGGATACTTTCTTGAAGATCAAGATGAATTATGGTGTTGTGATGATTATACATATCCTTGAATCTCGTAGTCGTTTAATCCGTAAAGATCTTTCACAAACCGTATGAACATAATATGCACGGAGATGACATGTTTCATCACTGAAGATTTCATGAGTTTCATCACCATTAGATCAGTTTTCTGCCCAGTAGTGGACTACCATGCACGGTTAGTGCACGCTAAGATAGGCATATTAACGTGCGCTATCGAGAATGAGTTAACGTACGCTACGTTTGGTACGTAACGTACGTTATGACTTCAGTCGGCTGATCAGAGAGGACTGTCGGTACATAGTTAGCGTACGCTAGACGTCACCGTTTACGTATGCTAACGGGCAGGCTTAGCGCACGTTACGTAGAGTACGTAGCGTACGCTAAGTAGTCCAGGAAGAATTCATTTTTAGAGCTTTCGGCCGTAAATCGGATTGTTAGACATTCGTTCGACATGAGATAAATTCTTTATTATTTCTTTTGAACAAGGTCTGAGCCTTGCATAGGGGACGATCGAGGGGCGGTGACATACGGACGCGTGACATTTGTTGGAGTATTTCATTCTTGCCATTTTCGAGGCAAGTATCGTATGTTGAGTTTGGTTTATACTGGAAATTTGATCATGCATATGGTTTTGTTCATGTTGTCGAGTATGATATTAATTTCTTTGAATTCTTGTGGTATTCGTGGTTAATTGTTCGTATTAATGGACATATTGAAATGCATATTTGTATGCATGATTGCATTGTTTTATTGTAAATGATCCGAGGGGGGTCATGAGGATCTATGCTGAGGGCGCTGGATCGAATGTCCACCATGCGTTGGTCCGACGGGATCATCATGGGGATCTATGCTTAGGGCGCTGGATCGTTGGACGGGTTTTCCACCATGCGTTGGTCCGACGGGATCATCATGGGGATCTATACTGAGGGCGCTGGATCGTTGAATTACCCTGTATTGTGTTGATGGAATCGTGAGTATTCGCATCGTTGGATTCCGATGACGGAAGTCCGTTTTGTATGTTTTATAATGCATTTGATGAAATTTATATTCTGATACTTGTACTAGCATCGTTTTGCTAACCCCTTCGGGGGTGGACATTTGTTTTGATGTTCAGGTAGCCGAGGAGCGGGGAGGCAGCCACAGTACCGGTATGACGATGAAATGGCTCAGTGATGTGGTTGATGTTTATTGTTATTGTGATTTGTCTTCTTTGTTCTCTTTAGTACTCGAGTACGTGTGTTTTAATAATGTCATTTTCGATATGGTTGTATAAATTAACTCACTGGATCAGTTGAACCGGTTCTGTATTTTGAACTTCAGTGGTACTGTTGGATTATATTTACATTTCTTTTAAATTAGCCTTGTAAATCCTTACTTAAAGGGTTTACGGCGCTGAATTACTCCGAATATCTCGGGGTGTTACATTTAATTTCGCTCCTCTTGGCGGTGAGCTTTAGCTTCGCCGGCTGGTCGTCCGCCTTAATCTTCATCCAAGTATCGGATGTGGTCTGCTTGAGGGCCTCGACCGCTATGCCACGATTCTTCATACCAAAAATTTTCCAGATCGTCTCCGGCGATATGTCAACTTGTACTCCGCTGACAGTGCTCCTAATTCCTGCTTCAATTACTTGGGCTTCGCGGAAAAAGGTGATAATGTCCTCTTTGTAGAGGTGTTTGGGACTAATATCCAAAAATGGATAGATCCCATTCAACTTCATCGAACGGATAAGGTTTAGCACATCGTAGTCTTCCAGATTTGATTCCAAGAGACCTTCAAAATCAACGACTAGAGAAAAATGATCTGGTCCTTGACAGCCTTCATGTTTACGCCTTCAAAGTAAGCTTCCATTTCTGCAGTATAGGAGATTTTTTAGTGTATTTTGAGTTCAAAGGAATTTCTGCTCTATAAATTAGGGTTTTTGAAAGATTGGTAAAGGTAAAGTGGGGGGTTTTTCTGTCCTTAAAAAGAAGGTGAAACGACACTGGAATTAAATAATCTTTTATTTTAAATCAGTGGTCCGCCTTTTGAGATTCCTTTTAAAAATTCAAATTTTAATCGGTGGTCCAGGTTTTGAGTTTAAAATTGGACGGTCAGATTTTAATTGGTCACAGTGGAGGCCGATTTAACCTGTGATTGCCACGTATTTTTAAAGCATATAGATTATGCCACTTGTGAACCAAAATTAATATAATATTATTATACATAAAACAGATAATAATTTAATATTTAGAAGTCGGTCAGGATTTAGAAAACTTAGCTGATTGACCATTGACTGTTGACTGCTCTGCATCAGGTGAGTTGACTCCTTTGACTTCTTGCCTGAGATTTGATCAGCTAGGTTTCTTCGTCTGTCCTTCGTCTTCAGGTAGGTTCTGATTCCTTCGATCAGCTAAGTCCGTCCTTCCTCTGATCTGCTTCAGCTGGCTTTTTCTTCTGTACTAAATTCCCAATCTAGTAAACCAAGTTCTCTGCTCAGCTCCAAAAACCTTTCTTCTGGCAAGGGTTTGGTGAAGATATCAGCAATTTGATAGTCTGTGCTGACTCTTTCAACTCTGACTCTCTTGTTAAGCACGTGATCTCTAATGAAGTGATGTTTAACATCAATGTGCTTGGTCCTTGAATGCAAAACCGGGTTATTGGTTATTGAAATAGCACTGTTGTTGTCACACCAGATAGGGACTTCATTGGCAATGATGTTGTAGTCCCTTAGCTGTTGTCTGATCCACAAGATCTGGGCACAACAACTACCTGCAGCTAGGTATTCTGACTCTGTGGTGGAGATAGAGTTAGAAACCTGCTTCTTGCTAAACCAGGATATCACCGTTCCTAGGAATTGGCACGTTCCACTAGTGCTTTTCCTATTAATTTTGCATCCTGCGAAATCTGCATCTGAATATCCTGACAGCTCGAAGTTATCGTCCTTTGGATACCATAGTCCAACATTGACTGTAGACTTAAGATATTTAATTATTCTCTTGGCTGCATCTTGGTGCGACTGCTTAGGCTTGGATTGAAATCACACACAAACTCCTACGGCATAAGATATGTCTGGCCTGCTTGCAGTGAGGTATAACAATGATCCAATAAGTCCTCTGTAGTGGGTTGAATCCACTGATATGCTTCCCTCATCTGCATCTAGGTCAATACTTGTGCTCATAGGGATTCTTGCTGGCTCGGCTGATTCCATTCCAAATCTTTTGATTAGATCTCTGGTATATTTGGCTTGGTTGATGAAAATTCCTTTTTCCATCTGCTTGACTTGTAATCCTAGAAAGAAGTTAAGCTTTCCCATCATACTCATCTCCAACTCTCCTTGCATGAGGTTTGAGAATTTATCACACAGCTCTGGGTTAGTTGAGCCAAATATAATATCATCCACATATATCTAAACTATCAATATGTGGCCTTCGTGCTCCACTCTGAATAAGGTCTTGTCCACCTTCCCTTTGCAGAAACCGTTCTTCTCAAGAAATACAGATAGGGTTTCATACCAAGCTCATGGTGCTTGCTTAAGTCCATATAGAGCTTTCAGTAGCTTGTAGACTTTGTCTCATTTGACAAATCCTGGGGGCTGCTCCATATAGACTTCTTCTTCTAGGATGCCATTTAGAAATGCACTCTTTACATCCATTTGGTAGACTTCGAAATCCTTGAACGCAGCATATGCGAGGAATAGTCTGATGGCTTCTAGTCTTGCAACAGGTGCATAGGTTTCATCAAAATCTATTCCTTCACACTGTGCATAACCTTTAGCAACAAGTCTGGCTTTATTCCTAACAACAGCTCCATCTTCGTCACTCTTGTTTTTGTACACCCATTTGGTGCCAATAACCTTCTTATGATCTGGTCTGTCTGTTAGTACCCAAACGTTGTTCCTTTCCATTTGCTCAACTTCTTCTCGCATGGCATTTATCTAAGAATAGTCCTCCAAAGCTTGTTCTATTGTCTTGGGTTCTATCCGTGACATCAAGCAAGAGAACATTGCCATTCCTGTGGGTAGGGTAGACTGTCTTGTCTTAACTCCATCAGTCATCTTTCTAATAATTTGTTGGATTGGATGGTCTTTGAGCCATTTGGGAATATCTTCTTCTTCAGGGTCTGTTCCCCCTGTAGGATTGCTCTGGTGAATTTCCTCTCTGTCTGCATCAGCCTGGATCTGGTCTCCTTGGTCTGCAACTGGATCAGCTACGGTCTTGTCATCTGCAGGTTGGGATCTGGTCTGGTCTGCAGATGAGTCTTTATCAGCAACAGATGAGTCTTCATCAGCGGCAACTGGATCAGGTAGGTTTGGTGTTCCTATCTGATCTGCAGTTGGGTCTTCAGCAGCTACAGTTGGGTCATCGGGCTGATCTGCAGATGAGTCCACCATTCCTGTGTCATGTACAATGACTTCTTCGAGGGTTGCTGATTTGAGATTATTCTCAATTAGCTCAACTTGCTTTCTGTACTCAATAGTAGATTCGTCAACTACAACATGAGGTGTTTCTTCCACAACTAAGGTTATTTTGTTAAAGACTTTATATGCCTTGCTTCTTTGTGAGTATCCCATAAAGAGATCATCATCAGTTTTAGCATCGAAGGCATTTAGTTTTGTTTTACCGTTGTTGTGGATGAAACACTTACAACCAAAAACATGAAAGTAAGCAACAGTAGGAGTTCTGTTATTCCAAACCTCATAGGGAGTTTTGCCATGTCTCCCTACTATCATACTCCTGTTCTGAGTATGGCAAGCTGTGAGCCTTCACCCAGAACCTCTTAGGTGTCCGCTCGCAATCATGGACTGCCGCTTCCTTCGTGGTTCTGTTTCTTCTTTCAAAGAACACCATTCTGTGGGTGTCACTGCCGCAGAGAGCTCATGCTGGATCCCATTCTGATCGCTGTAATAAGTGATCACCTTGTTGAGAAATTCTCCTCCTCTGTCTGATTTGATCTTGATGATGGAGAGGGATTTCTCATTCTGAATCTTTCTCAGCAGCTCAGGTAGCTTGGTCAAGGTTTCACTTTTCTTGTACAGGAAGATAATCCAAGTGAACCTTGAATAATCATCCACTACTACTAGTGCATGCTTTCTGCCACTTAGAGTCCTCGGCTTGATAGGACCAAATAGATCCATATGTAGTAGATCTAAGATCCTTGTGGTGAGGGTTGTAGGCTGGACTGGCTTGAATGATGCTCTTGCCTGCTTCCCTTTCTGACACGCATCACAGAGAGCTTCCTTCTTGAATGCTTCATCTGGAAGTCCTCTGACCAGCTTCTGAGAACTATTCTTGTTGATGGCTTTGAAGTTCAGGTGACATAATCTTTTGTGCCACAGCCATCCATTCCCAGCTATTGTCTTAGATAGAAAACAGGTGTTGGGAGTTCCTGTGTTCCAATCTATCATATAGACATCTCTCCTTCTGAATCCTTGTAGCTTCACTTCTACAGATAGGATATCTATCACCATACATTTCCAAATGGTGAAGACTACTAAATTCTTCTCATCGCAAAACTGGCTTATGCTCAGGAGATTATATTTGAGCCCTTTGACATAGTGAACTTTGGATATAATGATGTTTCCTCAGTGCAGCTCTCCAAAGCCCTTTGTTTGTCCTCTAGAGATATCTCCAAAGGTTACGTTACGACCTCTTTCTTTGGTGTATTTAGTCAGCATATTCTTGTTCCCGGTCATGTGCCTCGAGCATCCAGAATCTACAAACCATTCTTCACCTCCAAAGTTTGAATTTGTGGAGATGTGGTTGTAGTCCTTCCACCTTTTCTGCAATCATACAAGCTGAGATTTAGGTACCCAGATCTGTGTGGGTCCTTTAGGGTTAGATGGTTTCCTGGAGAATTGATTTCTCCTTGGATTGTTAAAATTGTTATTATTATTACCCTTGTAAGGTGTGTAAGGTCTAGGTCTGTATCTTCTGTTGGGATTGTATACCGGATATTCCTCAAAATATTGATAGTGTGGGCCATTTCTAAACCTTGGCTGAGACCAATTATTAAATCTTTGAGGTCTCCACACTTGTTCATTTTGGAAATTAGGATAACCTTGAGGTTTCCATCTGCCCCTCCCATTTTGAAATCTTTTTGGGAGTTGTTGATAATAGTGGGCATGTTATGCAGGCTGCTTGCGCTTGGCCAATGCCTAGTCGCTTGTCTAGGTGGCCGCCTGTGAACCCCGGGCCGCAACCTAGACTTGTGACTTGCCGTTACTGCTTTTAAATATCGGTTTGTATATAGGCTCGTGAATGAGACAATTGTTTCTCCCTTGATGAAAGTGGTTTTAGAACTAGAGGGAGTGTGAGGATCATATCCAAGGCCTGATCTGGAATATAGTGGCCTTTTATTAGTACACAATTTGTCCAGAGTTAGAGACGCTTTCAGGGAGGTTATTTCCTGTGCCTGAGTTTTACTTACCTGAGTCAGTTTAGTAAATTCGGTCTTCACATGAGCAAGTGCAGCTGATTTTTCTCTAATTAAAACAGTTAGTCGATTTATCTCAGCTGTAGTGACGTCAGCCTGGTTTTTCAAGTTAACTGCAGCCTGGTTTTCAAAATCAGATTTTACTTTATTCAGTTCTAGGCTGAGTTTTTCAAAATCATTTTTCAGCTGCCTATTCTCATCTTGCAGCTGAGTCTTCTTGGCTGATACAGATAGGTGTGCATATTTTAGTGTCTCAAAATCCTTAAGTAGCCGATTTACAGATTCGTATAGATCCATATCTTGTGACATGGCTGAAATATTATTTGAAACAGAGGGTTTTGATGTTACCTCTTCATCAGCTAGGTTGGCCATCAGACAATCATACTCTTCATCATCATCTGAGAAGAATCCGCTGCTGGACTCTACACGCTCTTGAACTTCTCCGATGAGGGCCTTCATTCTATCTTCTTTTCTGCTCACCTCCTTCGTGCTCTCGTCCTTCTTAAGATCAGGACAGTCGATTTGAATGTGTCCTCTCTTATGACAGTTGTAACACTCTACCTTCCAGCTTCCGGCTTTCTGGTTTCTTCTGGGATTCTCCTTATAATTTTTCTTGTATTTGGAGTAGTTCTTCTGGAAGTTACTGAACCTCTGCATTATGAACACCATTTCTTCCTCAAAATCTAATGGATTTTGAGGCTTTACATCAGATAAGCTCTTTGCGGGGGACTCGACTGCAAAGGCTATTCCCTTCTCTGCAGGTTCGGTTGATGATGAGCTTGGGAGCTCGAACTCATAAGCCTTCAGGTCGGAGAACATCTCTTGGATCTTTATCTTATTAAGATCCTTGGATTTTCTCATGGCCACTGCCTTCATGCTCCATTCTGGATTGAGAGATCTTAGGACCTTCAACGCCATTTCCTTGTTGCCATAGGATTTACCGAGGGAGTTGATCTCATTGATGATCTCAGTGAACCTTGTGTCCACTTGGTCTATTGATTCGCCATTCTTCATTTTAAAGTTGTCAAATTTTTGAGTGGCAATTGACAACTTGTTCTCTTTGATCATCTCTGCTCCCTCACACATTAAGGCTAATGTGTCCCAGATTTCTTTTGCATTCTTGCACTTCTTGATCTTGACCATGGTGGATTTGTCAAGGGTTTGATACAGCACGTCTCTGGCCCGGTTGTCAAGATTGGCCAGCTTTCTTTCTTCGGAAGTCAGCTCTGTCCTCTTCTTTGGGATCTTCTCTGGCTTCCCTGCTGCGATCTTCTCGGGAGTGTTGTCCTTCTCGAAGATGAATGGACCGTCCTCTATGATGCACCACATGTCATCATGGATTGAAGATAAGTGTGCCTGCATCCTTATCTTCCAAAAATCATACTCGTCAACTGAAAATACAGGTAGTCTAGAATGCATATGTTCCATTATATAATGAGAGTAAAAATATATCTCTGATATAGATCTGGTTCGTGAAATAAATGAACCAACCGCTCCGATACCACTTGTAGGTCACAAGTCGTCCAGGAATAAGTCTAGAGGGGGGGTGAATAGACTTATTGAAACTCTTAAACTCTTTGTCACAAAGAGTAAGTTTCTTCAGCTGATAGATAAGCAAATGACTTAGAGTCGTTTGTGCTCAATACGTGCAGAAGTCAGCTGATGACGAATACAAAACAACTAATGAAACACTTAATAATGAATGCAGCAGTTAAAGTATGATGCTATAAAACAGTAAAATACGCAGGCAGTTATAGTGGTCTCAGAGGTGGGGTAATCCTCTACTTATCCACTTTTCTCCAAACCAGTTGGAGATGAATTCACTATAATTGTCAACCAGTGATAAAGATTACAGTGATTCAACCAAATTACAACAGCTTCCAACCAGTGGAAATCCTTGCCGTTGCAACACTCTTGACTGCCTTGCACCTCTTGATCTGCGATCCTTGGATGCCTTTACAGTCTCGAACTTCAACCAGTGAAGTACCCCGAACTCAGGATTAAAGACATGAGTTTTTGTCTTCTCCAACTAAGAGCTTCTTCAAGTATGAACTTTTGAGAACTGCTCTTTTTACGATGCTATAGTTTGCTTTTAGATTGCTTTGAATACTTTGATTGCTCTGAAAGTTTGTTCGCACCGGGTTGTTAGTATCATGCTCAACTTCAAATCTTCGGATATATATAGGTCACGATCTCTGAGCATTTTCTTCATAGCCGTTGCAAATCTTTTCAACAAATCCGTCCGTTGGAGAGGTAGACTTCATTGTTTTCTTTCTGAACGTTGCAAGGCTGGATTCCCATATTTTAATCCATCGATCGACCGTTGTGAAAACTTTGTATGTGAGGCGCCGAATCTTTTGAATATAGTAAGATTTAGAGTCTTCAATGGTAGGCCTGGATGAATTATTCAATTCATATCCTTTGCGGGAATCTCTCCAATTTGTCTCTTCACGTTGCATGTGACTTTCCATAATATTTGACTTTTCAACGCATGCTGACGTGGACTTGGAATACTTAGCTGATCTTAAGTAGGCTGATGAACAGTCATCTTCACTGCAGTTTGGGACTTTTCTGATGGTGACTGATTGGGACTACTTTGATCGGATGACTTGCAAGTCACTTGCGATCACAGTCAAACATCTCTGATGATTTTTGTTGACCAGAATTTCTCTGTCTTGACTCGGCTGTACTTCTCTGATGAACTCAGTTGTACTTTTGTACTTAGCCGATTTGAGCCTAACTTATTTTGGCCTATAGAAGATACTCATTTGGTTCTTCTTTACATTTTGCCAAGTATTAAACTTAACATAATTTGGCCTACGGAAGATACTCATTTGGTTTTTCCTTACATTTTTGCCAAGTAATAAACATTTGAATTATATTAATGACATCATCAAAATCTAACAAGTATTCCTAACAAATAAATCAACCACATTCTCCTCAGACTTCACTTGCTTAACTTGGATGTTGAGGAAGGCCCGTTGTTGCTGATTGCAGAAAAAACTTTGGAAAGATATGCTTCGTATTATCCCCCTTGATATACCCAAGCTTCATGTGTTCGATGCAAGCGACATTATTTTCATATATGAATGTGGGCGCATCAGTGACATTACTTAGTCCACTGTTACCTCGAATATGTATAACGGTGGTTCTCAACCATATACACTCACGTACCGCCTCATGTAGAGCGATAATCTTAGCGTGATTCAAGGAGGTAGCAACAAGGGTTTGCTTAGTTGATCTCCACATTATAGCGGTGTCCACAACGGTGAATACATAACCAGTTTGGGATCGACCTTTATGTGGGTCTGAAAGATATCCAGCATCAGCAAAACCTACCAACACATTCGTCGGGGTAGTTTCCTTGGCATTCACACTTACTTTAGTGATTGCACATTCACCGGCAGTTTCGTTAGCCTGATAGGGAAAGAAAAGTCCCGAGTCAATGGTTCCTTTGAGGTATCGAAAGATGTTCTTGATACCATTCCAATGACGTTGCGTGGGCTCAGAATTATATTTAGCCAACAAGTTCACTGAGAAAGCTATATCGGGTTGAGTATATTGAGCCGAGTACAATAATGCACCTATTGTACTTTAGATAGGGAATTTCGTCTCCAAAAAGCTCTTCGTCACATTCCTTCGGACGAAATGGATCTTTCTTCAAGTCCAAACTATGACCGATCATGGGAGTGCTAATCGTATGTGCCTTGTCCATGTTAAAACGCCTGATTTTCTTTTGGACATACGCAGACGGGTGGATGAGGATTCCACTAGCTCGATGTTCTAGCTCAATGCCTAGATATGGCTGAGTCTTCCCAGATCATCATCTCAAATCCGGATTTTAGATAGCTGCGGTTTCTCTTAATTCGTCAAGATTACCGATTATGTTCATATCGTCGACATATACAGCTATAATCGCTAATCCGAAACTTGTTTTCTTAATAAACACACAGGGACACAGTTTGTCGTTCTTATATCCCCTTCCAATCAAGTAGTCACTTAGGCGGGTATACCACACCCGCCCAGATTGTTTTAATCCGTAAAGTGAGCGTTTCAACCGTACTGCAAATGCACTCTGTGGTCTTAGAGTCACTTGACTTGGGTAATGAAATGCCATCGAGCACTTTCATATATATATCTATATTAAGATCCCCATAGAGATATCACTAACGACATTTATAAGCTGCATTTCCAGTCCTTCAGAAATTACTATGCTAATGAAGTAGCTTAGGGGAGAGTACGTCTCCTCAGTCAATTCCACGACATTTATGAGAACCTTCAAGCCTTGTACTTCAGGACTTCATTCTTCACATTGTGCTTACTGACAAAGATTTATTTTATGTCCTACAGGATTTACACTTGGTGAGGTTAGCATTACCTACCAATTACCTGTCTCTTTGTCAAAGAATCTAGCTCTGCATTGAATGTTTTATCCTTTAAGGCCAATTAACTCAATGTTGATATCATACAACAGAGTGAGGTTCGACATCATCTTGATCTATGCTTTGAGCAACGATATATCATCAAAGTGGGTGGATGATCAGTCCACACTCTCGTGACTCATCGAGATTTCTTGATTTTCTGAATCATATCAATCTTCGGGGCGTCCCCCTCGTTATGACTCATGGACATAGTAAAATCAAGTATGATCTCATGAAACGAGTTCATTGATGACTAATATATAAGTTTGTGTCTTACTCTACCTCCTCCTTAGGTGAGTATTAAATCGAACCAAGTAGCTTCCACCTCTTCCTTTAGGGAGCTACGGCCTAAATCACACATCCACCATGTGCGATGGCAGCACTCGATTCGTTGGTGTTGCGCCCCTTACTGAGGACTTTCAACCTTACAGGTTGCATCTAGTATATATGATCTCGTCACTTTCACGATATCAGTAAACGCATCAGGCATCGAATCTGCTACGTTTCGAAGATCGAGAATTTCACTATCACATATCGAAATACGGGGATCAATATGAGACAAAGTAGGGATAGACCATGACAATTCCTGTCGTTCCCTGAGAAAGTTCATCTTATCTCTTCCCCCTAACGATGGGAAGGTTGTCTCATCGAAGTGACAATCCGCAATCGAGCGGTAAAGAGATCACCTGTCGAAGGTTCTAAATAGCGGATAACCATTGGGGATTCGTATCCAATGTAACTACTTAATCATCTTTCAAGACCCATGCACTCTGGGAGTGCAGAAGGCACAATACTAGATAACCAAATATGCGTAATTGGCACTCAAGCTCGTCTGAGTCCAAAATGTAAAAATCAGGACTTATCCATAAATCGTTTGGTTAGCAAAGGGTATAAAATGAGCGAATAAGTAAAGCTGCATGCAAGACTACATAACCCCAGACAAAAATAGGCAAATTGGTGTGCATAACCAATGCCCGATCTACCATCTGATTCATTCGATGGTTGCCTTCGCGAGACCATTTTGCGTATGCTCGTGGGGGATGGGATGCTTTTCGTCGCTCCCGATCGACATGCAGTATTCATCAAGTACTTTAGATGTGAACTCTCCAGCATTATCAAGTCTTATAGACCGAACATGGTGGTCAGGTTGGTGAGCCCTTAGACAGATAATCCATTCTAGAAGCTTTGCAAAAGCAGCATCTTTAGTGGACAAGAGGGCGACATGTGATCAGCATGTCGAAACGTCAATCAGAACCATAAAACATCTAAATGGTCCGCACTCTGGTTGAATCGGTCCACAAATATCTATTTGAATCCTATGTAAGAATGAAATTTTCACATCTTTAGCATAGGACGGTCTCGCTCCTATGTTGGCTAAAGCGCAGGCTTTGCATAAGAGACGATTTGCATTCGACAATGTCAAACGTGTAGAACGGGTGGATGTCTTCGGTGCTTTGGATGACAAGATTGAGGAACACCAACAAAGTTCGTTATGTGGGTTCGTTGCCCGCTTCTACTTTTTACGCGAAAGATGTACGTGCAGATCATCATGTCATGACCTGGATGCCCAATCAGTCATGCCAAAGCCTGTACGAGCCAGCGTCCCAAAGTTCGTTATCGGTACTCGCATAGGATTCGACAACCCTAATCATAGTGACCAGTCCACATGATTGACTCGTAAATTTCTCTAAGATGCGCTATCAACCGCATTCACTAGAGGTAATATAGAGATACTCTATTCCACTCTCATAATGGTCTCCAACATTAAGGTTGTTGATACGTATATCCTTGAAGCTTTGTAAGGTTCGAGTTAGTCACTCTCAATGCATATAGAGTGTCGGTGACTGTAAAACTGTGCCGTTAGGCACCAAGAACCGGGGGTGCTGCGTCCTTGGATGAAGTGGGATGATCCAATCATCCTAGTCACTGATACGTTATAGGCCATTACCATTGGCCTATCACTCAAGTGTTCCTCGATTCATTCGTCAAACGAGAACACGAGTAATAAAAACTCTGAACCATAAGCGTAGGAACAATATTCGGTACTTCGAATAAAGTCAAACCACTTGTATACGTAAGCAAAAATAATATCTTGTTCGAAACCAAAATACATCAGACTATTATTGAAAAATATTATAACGTCTACCGACAAAATTAGTCATAGAGGGAGGCGTCTAATAACTTTGGCACGTATGGTGCGATACTGCCATCGGTAAATGTGAAAGTGACATTGGGGGTCATGTCATGATCGCCTTCCTCTATATAGTGAGTTTCCTATTCGTCGGAATCTCAATATCTCTTTTAGCTGGCTGTGAAATATTTGCTTGCATGGCAGTTCGTATACCAATGGCAGCAATCTCATATTAGGAATCAACTCGTTTCTTGGGAGCCAGGAGCGTCGTCTCTTCTCTCTACTTTGGAAGATTGGAAGAGCCTCCATGACCACGACCACGTCTACGAATGCCACATCCCTTTCCACCATGCAAATTCATTCCATGTGGTTTGGGATTGGCACGTCCAGTCCCCTATTCGTGGGGGTTCTTTCCACATTTCACTTTGCCATTACTAGCCTCGAGAATTTGCTTTGTCTCGGCAGGCCTAGCATTATCGTACTCTAGCATATATTGATTCGTCAGTATAGGTGCTTAAGTAGGGAAATTGGAAAAAATTTATGGATCATGTCGTCTTTTGTGAGTTTATTTTCACAAAAAAATAAGACGCATCTTAAGGTGGAGCATATCTTTATTGAAGTTGTTGACTCGCTATAGTAAAGCCAGTGGATTTCGTCCCACTGTACGATCAACTCGAGAATTAATTTTCTCGAAATGGCCCTTAAGGGCATCTCACAGTTCGTTGGGAATTTCAATTAAAGATATTCCTACCATAAGTTAGGGTCGATATTTCACCTAAGAACATCAGCGCGATTTCTTTCACATTTTAAAACGGTTCGTTGTTTGTATGAACAAGTGTGGCGTTAACATCTTAAAATCAGAATCTTATCTATGTCACTCAAATCCTTCTAAGTCCAAGATGTTGAATTTCGAACGAGTTGGATTAGGCATATTCGTAAATAAGAGAAGGAAGCGAATACGTTTCACATAATCATGAGTTCGTCCATGATAAATTATTCAATAATGAGTGTATTTTGTTTAGAACCAAGATATAATCATGATTTCGATGCGATACACATGAAGTTTTGTTATCATGGTATTATTGGTAGTAGAAATACAGTCATCTAAACTATATTAGGAATGTAGCCTAATTGCATGTCATATCTAAATATGCATGCAAATTTTATATATATATATATATATATATATATATATATAATTTCTATGTGAAATAACTAGATACACATTATGCAGTCAAATAGATATCTTATGTCGCAATTATGATCAATTAATAATCTAAGAGCATGAATTAAATAATTTAATTCAAGTGGCTAATTAATTTATTTGATTTAATTAGACATAATTACATTAAGTATGATTAATTATATTATGCTATTAAATCACATAGAGCATACAAGTATGTACACAAAGCAAATTGTGTACATTACAGGAAAGACATGATTATTTCGTTGGACATACCATCAATTAGTTTGGTAAATTGCATCTTCGTTCCAATCACTGTTTGGATCGTCTTAATACCTTGCAAGACATGAAAAAAAAGGTTAAATTTATACTACATCTGGACAAAAATAATATAATTAATTTAATTACATTCGTGAACAACGTAATTAAATTTATTCGTCCCTTTTTTTGTGTGTGTGAACGCAAGTGAATTAGGCCCAATTGGTTAGCTTCCTTCCTATCCTTCCATCTGCAAGAATCAGGCCCAACAAGGCGAGTAAGACCAGAAGTTTGGCGGCCAACTTGCGGTGAGACTCGTTCCGTCTGAATATGGTGTCTGTGTTGGGAGACGGGCGGGGCTGGAATGTGGCAGGAACGCGGGCGTCTGGGCGAGGCTGAAACGCGGGCGCTGCTGGAACGCGGGGGTCGCGACGGAGTTTGATGATCGGTCTGTGAGGAAGATCGGATCTATGATAAAGGCGACCGATTTGTTGTAGTGGCGCCGACGAGCGAGCTAGGGTTTGCAGAATGGTGGTGGTTAGGGCCGGCATATCTATCCCGATCTGGTGCGAAGGGATTGGACGGGGGTGACGATTTGTTCCGGTGGTTAGGGATTTCGGTCAGAGGGGGTTGCTGGAGAAGATGAGTTTGGGGGGCGGCCGATTGTCCGAACTTTTGGGAAGAGGGTGACCCACCGACCTAGCGTGTGTCGGCGACGGACTACTTGTAGGCTATGTTGCACAGGTGCGGGCAGATACGGGTGCGGGGATACGGTTTTTTGAAAATGTTAGGGTGCGATACGGCAAGGATACGTCTGTTTATTTTATATTTTATTATATATATGACATTAAATATAAAAAAGCAATGATTGAATATCACCATAAAATCAATTCGAATATATAAAGCAAGTCATACAAAAACAATTCAAATGGGCTTTGAGCGGAGAACTTCAATGTTGTCAGTGAATCTGCTAAAGGTAAAAGTAATTCTTATTAAATGATTTACTTTTTGTATTTTAATTTATTTGATTTACTTTTAAAAATTATAAAAAAATCTAAAAAAAAAAAAAAAAACATAAAAAATTCGGACTCGCGTATCCTGGCACAGGATACGCGTATCCTGGCACAGGATACGCGAATCCCACGCGAATCGCACCCGCACCCGCACCCATGCAGTATCCGATACTGCATACTGCCCAATTTTGAAGAATCCGTGCATTATAGCTTGTAGGGTTTTTCGATTTTCTTTTTTTTTCAGAATTTCGGACGGGATTTTTTTTTCACTCGGTGGTAGAATACGTGCTGATAACGTGTTGTAGTAAAAGTAAACAAAGACAAGAATTAGGGCAGAAGATGTATCCATTCTCATTGATAGGGTCCCTTTAAATAGGGAGAGATTACGTATTACGGAATATTAAGAAGCTGCACTATCTTAGTTGGGAGAAGCGATAGGCTGTAAATGACACTTGTGTATTGTGTATTTACTTTAACAAAATATAATATTTATATATGTTTAACGGATACTATTATATATGTATTGGATTGATGATCTAATATGTAAGTTTGGGTTTGGGCCTTTCGGAACCAAAACTACTACATTTTACTTAGATATTACAATAGGTTTGGGCCTTTCGGAACCAAAACTACTACATTTTACTTAGATATTACAATAATAACATCGTTAAGAACTAATTACACAAATAACAAGTATAATTATTTTAATTACATAAATATATATATGATTATTATCCTTTGAAAACTGTCTTCTCGCTCATTCTTCCCTTCATTCTCCCCTCTCTCCCTCTCCTCCGCATCTCTCTCACTATTTCTCAATTTTTCTTCGAAACATCATACCCTCCATAACACCTGTACAATTAAACTTTACAGATTTATTTTAGTAACTGTTGAAAACAAAAATTCGGATCTGCTTTCTGAGGAAAATCGGACTTTGAAAACCTGGGTTCCGAACCCAACTGTTCGTTTTGCACGACAAAAGGCTCGGAGACTCATTTTCAGTAGGCAAGCACGTGTAGTCTGCAGCGGATAAGGCGGAACGGACGACGACGGGGAAGGGTCGGAGAAAGTGATTCCCTTGACAGATATGCAGAAGTCTGCTCGGTGTTCGGACTCCTGCCGCCACCGGAGTATGGTTTACGGAGTACAAAGCCATCGTGTATATAGCAGCGACTGGCTGGCGGCGGCAGGAAGGCTGGTTGGGGGCGGGGGGAATTGAAAACCCTAATTTCAGATTTGAGAATTTGATTGATCTGTGTTCGAAATATATGTCATGTAGTGTACTTCGCACTTGAAAATCGGGTTGTCTGTGTTTGAAATATAGTCAGTTACTAACTGATATATGGCTTATTACTCGATTAGAAGATGATGGATACTCGAATGATTCGTTTTTTAATCACTGAAAAATATTTTAATTTTTTTATGGTATCGCAATTGGATACTAGAAGAGCCATGTATTGATACATGAATTAATATACATGGTTACTTTTATTCTGGGTTCATAAAAATACATATCTAGTGCCCCATTTATAGAATAGTGAATGTTCTTATTTTACGATAAAATGACCAATAAATTTTTGGAAGTATTCATATGTAAATATTATTTATTATTGTAAATTGATTGTTTAAATTTGAAATGCCAATTACACGCCTATGGATACCTGCAAGTAGTTGGTTACCTGATATTCCATATGGATACCAGTTATTCACATTCGTTAATTTATTTCTATTTCAAAAAATAGAGGTATATAACTGTTGATATATCAGTTTAGCATGGTTATCTAATATGCACATTTGGATATTTGTATTAAATAAATATTAAGTTGTTTAAATTTATAATGTCCAACTACAAGCACTTGGTTACTTTCAAGCACTAGATTAGTCACTTAAACGTTGGTTACTCCAGATCAAGTTATTTACTCCATATTCAAAATATTGGGAAATGCTGTGGAACTGTAATTTGGTTACTTTAACATATATATTTGGACCTTTATAAATTCTCATTAATATACTCATAATCAATAATGAAAATTTCAGAACTGGAAAATTTCAAAAAACTTTTAAAAAAATTAAAAAAATGAGATTCTCTTATTGATATAAATATATGGAGTAAGTCCTAAATTCAAAATTCAGTCTCTGGAGCACCACCACCCAAACGACGCACTCCTGCAGATTCACATTTTCGGATACTAACATGATACATTATGGTTACTTAAATATACACATTTGGATACTTTCTGAAAAATAAAATAAAAATCAGATTATATTTCTGATTTAAAACAATGGAGCAAGGCAGCGCCACTGCCTAGAACTGCTGCACTCTGAGACTAACACATTCCAAACTCCAACATCATAAAATCCGACCTCCCCTGCCACCTCCTCAACACAGCATAGAGGTTCCTGCATCAGCCATACATCTGTCGCGTCCATCTTCGCAAACAAGGCGAAATGAAAATTACCTGAAAATACATTGCTTGCCAGCACAGTATGGATTAAATGTGTATGTGTTTGTGTGTGTGTGCCCAAATTGTGTTGAGAAGTGGGACTATAGATATGTAGGGGGAGAAACTACACATCTACAGTCTTGAAGAAAAAACGAGAGAGAGAGAGAGAGCTATGAACGTGGCTGATTTTTTGGGATGTGGAATGAGTTTTTTCCTTTTATTATGAGAAGAGTTAGGCTCTCTTCTTTTGAGCTTAATTTCAGCACTTTTTATTTAAGTTCAGTTCAGTTCAGCAAATTATTTTTATTGTTGATATTAATTATCAAGAATAATATATATATATATAATTTTTTATCAAGAATAATTATTGTTGTATATATTGTTATATAATATTAATTATTATTAATATTAATATTATCAACAATACTATATAGAAATTTTTATTATTAATCTCATTATTTTAATTTATCGGGAGTAGTATTATTGTTTGTATTGTTTTTGGTTGTTGTTGTAATTTAATAGTTATTATTTAATAGTAATCTAATAATTTATCGGTTGTAGTATTATCATTGATAATCGAAGCTATAACTTTTATTATTATCATTGTTGTATATATATTATTAACAATATAATGGGAAGAGAGTCAACCATTATAAATATAAGATTTAGCATGGAATAAAATACTCATACAAGTACATTACGAACTTTTTTAAAATAATTATTTATTAATACTACAATTTATTTTTCTTGTATTTCATCATTGACGCTATTAGATCCCCAAATTTGTAATGCAATACTTTGCTGCACGACGAACAAGGCATTCTTTTGATCTGCATCAAATATTTGAGAATCTATTGTTCCACGAACATTCACCTCATGTTGTATAATTGTTATCCCAAGCTCGTACATTCTTATGATGTTATGAAGTGTGAAACAGGAAACAATAACAGACATTTGATACTTTCCGGATATTTGAAGCATACATTTTAGCACCTTCCATCTTTTTAGCATTATTTTATCAATTGTTTTTAATATTTTATTATTATTTATAATACTTTCTATTATTAGTTATTTTAATTAAGAATTATTATTCATAATAATAATAATAATAATTATTATTATTTTTGAAATGAATTCAAATTAAAAATATTATATATAATTATTATTATAATTTTTATAAATGAATTAAATTAAAAAATATCATACATAATTATTATTATTTTAAATGAATTAAATTTAAAAATATTATACATAATTATTATTATTTTAAATGAATCAAATTTAAAAATATTATACATATAATTAATTTTTTTGTGATAATTTTAGTCCAGTTCAGTAAAATTCAGTTCAGAAAATTTCAACTCAAAAGGACAGAGCCTTATATGTGTAAATACTTTTCTTTTGTTTTATTTTTGTATAACTTGTATTGTTATGTAAAGTTCCCAATAGAATATAAAATATGAGCAGACAATTGGGCAAAATCTTAGCATTTTTATATACATAAATACATTATTTTATACATTATCCTCGTCGTTATATCAATGAGTCTCGACTTGATTTTGAAAATGTGCCTCAACTTGATTTTGTATAAATTGGTTCGGATAAAAATGATTGTTAATCAATTTTGAACCATTTAGTAATAATATTTGATTTTGAAAATTAATTTATAAATTATAAATGTACATTTCGAGAAGATAAACATAGAATTTTACTTTTCCCAAAACTGACTTCCGTTGAGTGAGGAAAAAAAATTAATCATTTAATTGAACTTAATGCGAAGATAAAGAGTTAAAGTGGGATATGAAAACTCATCTAACATTGAAAAAATAAAGTCTTTATGACTAATTTATTAGTAAAAAGGGTATGAGTAGTCCAACAAGTTAGTAGTCTACAACAGTGGACCAGCGCTGCGAAGTCCACATGCACGCGGGCCGCTGCCCCTGGGTCGATCCATGGGCATCGGCCTAGGGACTTGGTTATTGGCAATTGTATTTGGACGTCTTGGGCCTTTGAGCTTGTGAGCTTGGGCGGAAACTATATTAGTTTTGCAGCTACGCCCAACGAAAAACATGAATTAGGTCTAATCAAGCATGAACTGCTGAACTCACAGACATCTGGTGTAACACCCCCGGTTGAGATCGGAAGTATTACAGGGCCGTAAATCCTTACCATGAAGATCTACCAGGCTAGACACCTTATATTACAATGACACAAGTGACCGTCGAGGTCAAAAGATACGGCAACAGATCGAGAAGGTCACTCGACTATACAAAATACCATCATGATCAACAATCTGTATCAAGGCTAAACTTTTAATGCGTAAGAAAAATAATAATTCAATTCCATAACATAACTCGCACCCATGCAAGGGTTATCAATCGACAAGATAGCCCTTGATTACAACAGAGACGAAAGAAAAAGACTATGACTCTTATGTGATTAGCATCGTTGCCCTTCATCCTCTGTCAAGCCAATCTTGTAACACCCCGCTTTCCCATATACATTTATTGTGAATTATAGAAAACATGTTAAGTTTTATTAAATTAATGCCCGAATAATTTATCGTTTAATTCATTTTATTTCATGATCATACAAATTCATTTATGCCATTATTATTCATGACAAGTTATGTGATTCGTTTCGTTTCATTTCTCATTTTAATTCATCATTTCATCTCGTCATTTTTAAGCCCGAGTCAAATTTTAAATGATATTAATTGTTACCCATAAGATTTCACAAGTCTATTTTAATTAATGTTAATCCATTCAATTTGGGCTAGCAGCCCAAACCTTACAATGCCGATTGGGTCGGCCTAGTCCAAACCCAATTCATGTATTTTGGTCCCAACTCCTATAATTCATTTTCAAGCCCAATCCCTATTTTATTGTCTAACCCAATAGCCCAGCCCAAATGTCCCACACACACACGATCAGAACATGGGGGAGTTTTCTGCAACCACCTTAGAGGGAGAGTGGACATCATGGGAGGGAGTTGAGAGAAGTGGAGATGATGGGATAGTAGTGGGGGAGGTTATCATCATGGACAAGAGCAGTTGAATCCTGGACTAATACTATAAATCACAGCTCATGACGATCCATATCCATTCCTTTTCCTCAACTCACCATAATTTCCACAGCAACCGAGCAAAACACATTTCACAAATATCACACTTCAGATTTCTATGCCGGAACATAACAGGTGAATTTTCTATATCTTCCTACGATATTTTTAAAATTTTCATGTCAATTCTCACAGCAAACTTGTTCGTTCCTCTCAATCGAATCCCTATCACATAAGGAACTTAGTCCTTCATCTGCCCACCGAGTTCCATATCTGATTCCGGAAACACACACACGTTTAAGAAAAACAATACCAATCAATCCTGTTTTCAGAACCAAATCAGAAACCAAAAAAAAAAAACTCAACGGAGTTCAATCGGGATTATCTGAACCCTCACGCTCGCTGCCACAAATTTTGTCACTGACCACGAACCCGCGGATGTCTTCAGCCTCAGCCACCGTCAATTCATACCAAAGAAACCGTCGCCGCCGCGCTGAACGCCTTCGAGCCGAGATCCACCACCTTCCTTAAATTTCCGTCGGTAGACGAATAGAATGGGTGGAAGTCTGAACCTATTCCATGAATCTGTTTGAACGGACGACCACATATCGAATTTCTGTAGTCGCCGTCGCCTCCGTCGCCGGTTCTGCAATCAAGTCACTGGAGAAATGATTTCGCGAGGAAGAGGATCGAGGAAAATATCGGCTGGAGAGAAATAGAGTGAGATGAGGGATCAGGATAGGGATTTTATATCTCATTATTTGACCAAATTTTAAATTTAGTCCCTAAGTTTCTAACTCTTTCAGTTTCACCCAGTCAATTTAAATATTTTTCAAATTTGATCCCATAAGTTTAGCTATTTAAATATTGGCTTTTTCAAATATCCAATTTAATTCCTTCACTTATTTTATGTTATAGATTATTATTTAAATAATAAGTTATTATTTTTATTTGTAGATAATAATCAAGATTTACAAGCCTAGGATTGTCGAGTCAAGCATCTCATCACATTCAAGTTCAAGAACTGCATTTTATCCAGGTGTGGGGATTTGTTACGCTTTTATTTATTTTAATTGCTTTATATATGTATGTGCACGTGAAACCAGTCAGAAGCACTTAAATGTGCAAATCAATCAGAAGCACTTAAATGTGCAAATCAATCAGAAGCACTTAATTATGCATAAAGCCTTCGGAGCTGGCCAGGCTTAATTTATCGATCATGTTGTTTATACTTGCTAATATATTTTATAATTAACTTAGACATATTGCGTACTCTCCACACTGAGCGAGTTGAAAGCGCACCCCACTATTTAACCCTTTCAGGTTGAGGAGATCGATGTGGCATGCGCTTGAGTGTGGGATGATCAAGCTTCATGAATAGTTATCTATTTATTTAATGTTATTTTCCTCAAGCTATGCTTTATGAACAAGTGTTCGATTTATTTTACTTTCACGTCAAAGTATGTTTTGGTTTTAACGATGACTCGAGAATATTACTTGCGATTATTAAGTTTTTCTTTTTTTGAAATGTATTTCCGCTCCAAAATTTTTATTTATTCTTTTTAAAGTCATAAGAATTATTCTCCTAGAATAATGGTCGCTACATAAGTGGTATCAGAGCGGGTCTACAGTTCTGTAGACTCGTTAAAATGGCTTCTTTTTTCTAAACTAAGATTTTCATTTTCGCAAGTAGTCAATACTTTTAGCAATTATGATCATCCACCTCTGTCGCTCCATGTCGACTCCAAGGTACATTAAGTTATTATTATTTATTATGTGATAAATGCAGTTCACCAGATCAACCATGATTCATGCATTAAAGATGCATCTTCAGTCTATTTTTTACATAAGAATTTTATGATAAAGTATTTGGGTGGTTAGAATGCCAACCTTGGTGCTGGTGGTGGTGGTTACAGAGGTCAGGATAACCACAATAATAATGTGCCAGCTCCTACTCAGGCACAAGTTATGCAACAGTTCCGGCGTTTCACCTCACCATCATTCAACGGTCGAGAAGGGCCAACTTTTGTTGATGAATGGTTCATGTCGCTCGAGCGCACCTTTGAGCTCATTGGGTGCACTGATGCGCAAAGAATTATTTGCGGCCAATATCAAATGGTGGAGGATGCTGGACGCTGGTGGATAAGCTATTGGCGTTTGAGGCTGTTGGCCGAGCGTGCTGCATTAACTTGGGATCGATTCAAGGAAATAGTGATGGAACAGTACTACCCACAGCATTACCGAGAGAAGAACAAGGAGGAATGACGGTTGAAGAATATGAGAGAAAATTCAACCAAATCATCTTCTTTATGGAGCACATGGTGGATACAGATCGAAAGAGGGCCCTTGAGTTCCGGAGTGGTTTATGCCCGAGTATTCATCACATCGTGGCTGGTCATGGGGTGCTACCCTATACCGAGACAGTGTTTCGAGCCCAAGAGGTTGAGGCTATCCATAATCTGGATCAACAACAGTCTACGAAGCCTAGTACCGGTAAGAGGCATTGAAATGAAACCAAAATAAGGCCGTGGTTTCTAATAAGCAAGCAAAGGTTGATCAAAGGTCTGGACCTAAGCCTCAAACCAGTAAGCCAGAGTGCTCGAAGTGTGGTAAGAATCGTGGAGGGGAGTGTCTGTACGGTAAAGGTGTCTACTACAGATGCAAGGAGCCAGGGCATTCATCTTCGAACTGTCATCTCCAAAGGGCCAAAGGTCAAGGTTCTGGAGAAAAAGCTCACATCTATAATTTGACCCAAAAGGACGCAGATGAGAATCCTGGCATGGTGTCAGGTATGCTTATGATCTCTAATGTGCCTGCTTTCGCTTTATTTGATACTGGTGACACACATACTTTCATGTCTGCAAAGTTTTATCATGTCATTGATCATAGAAGCGTTAGAACTGTTGAGTCTCTTAAGGTTAGCTTACCGTCAGGAAATATGATCCTCACTAATAGAATGATTGACGAGAATATTGAGATAGGAGGAAGAGAATTTGATGCTAACTTATATTTGATCAACTCAATGGATTTTGATATGATCCTTGGCATGGACTCGCTCGATAGACATGATGCCGATATAAGCTGTCATGAGAAGAAGGTAACATTGAGGTGTTCCGAAGGCGAGTCGATCACCTTTTATGGTACTAAGAGGAGGACAGTACCCAGAGTAATCACAGCCATGAAAGCACTGAAAAGTCTAAGGAACGAGAAATGTCAAGGTTACTTGGTGAGTTTGGTCGACACTCGTACTAATGAGGTGCCCCCTACAGACGTACCTATAGTACGAGAGTTTCTGGATGTGTTTCCAGAAGATTTTCCGGGTGTCCCACCCGACCGACAAGTGTAGTTTAGTATTCATTTGGTCCCTGGGGCGGCCCCTACACCCAAAGCGCCATATAGAATGGCTCCGAAGGAACTTCAAGAATTGAAGGTCCAAATTCAAGAGCTGCTGGAACTCGTATTTGTTCGTTCTAGTGTGTCACCCTGGGGTGCACCAGTTCTGTTTGTAAGAAAGAATGATGGGTCACTTCGGATGTGTATAGATTACAGAGAGCTGAATAGACTCACGGTGAAGAACAAGTACCCACTACAGAGAATCGAGGATTTATTTGATCAGTTGTGGGGATCCGGAACCTTTTCAAAGATCGATTTGTGGTTGGGGTACCACCAACTGAATATTAGGGAGTGCGACATTCCCAAGATGGCTTTCAGGACCCGTTATGGGCATTTTGAATTTGTAGTGATGCCGTATAATCCGAGTAATGCACCAGCAGTCTTTATGGATTTGATGAACAGGGTGTTCCAACCTTACATGGATAAGTTCTTGATCATCTTTATAGATGAAATCTTGGTGTATTCTAAGGACAAGAAACAACACCAAGAACATTTGAGGATTACATTGGAGACACTTCGCAAGGAGAAGTTATATGCCAAGTTCAAGAAATGTGAGTTTTGGTTAAACAGAGTTGGATTCCTTGGACATGTGGTGACTTCAAAAGGAATTGAGGTAGATCCCGATAAGTTTGTAGCAGTGAGTAGTTGGGGAGTACCCAAGAATGCGAGTGAAGTTCGTAGTTTTTTGGGCCTAGCTGGCTACTATAGAAGATTTATCGAAGGATTTTCGAAAATCGCCACTCCTATGACCCAGTTAACAAGGAAAGGCATGAGGTTTGAATGGAGTGACAGGTGCGAGGAAAGTTTTCAAGAATTGAAAAAGAGACTAACCTCGGCACCAGTATTAATGATTCCTAATCCGACGGAAGACTTTGTCATTTATAGTGATGCCTCAAAGTAGTGGTTGGTTTGTGTTCTGATGCAACATGGTAAACTAGTAGCCTATGCATCGAGACAGCTTAAACCACATGAGATGAACTATCCAACGCATGATCTGGAGTTGGATGCTGTAGTACATGCGTTGAAGATTTGGCATCACTATCTCTACGGAGGGAAGTGTGAGATATACACGGACCATAAAAGTTTGAAGTATCTTTTCACACAGAATGATCTTAACATGAGACAAAGGCGATGGTTAGAATTGGTGAAGGATTATGATTGTACTGTCCATTACCATCCGGGTAAGGCTAATGTGTTAGTTGATGCCTTGAGTCGGAAGACTAGATGCGAGTTAGCTTGGTTGATCAATTAGGAGAGTTTGATAAAGGAGTTATCCGAATTGAGGATTGAGGTAGTTGAGTCTTAAAAGAGTTCGAAAACAATCCTATCATCTTTGGTCTTGCAACCAAATTTGAGGGATAAGATTAAGGAGGCTCAACCACGTGATAGTTCTTGTGCAAAATGAAAGATCGAGCACATGATGGGAGTATTGAAAAATTTGTCGTTGCCGCAGACGACATTTTAACTTATGATGGGAGGTTATGTGTTTCTAAGGATCCATCACTTAGGAATCAAATCCTTGAAGAAGCTCACAATACACCATACTCCGCTCACCCAGGAGGTACAAAGATGTACCACGACCTGAAGAAGTTCTTTTGGTGGAGAGGAATGAAACGGGACATTGGTGTATTTGTGGAGAGGTGTATGATATGTCAGCAGGTGAAGGCATAACACCAACGTCCAGGAGGTTTACTTCAACCATTGGAAATACCAGAATGGAAATGGGAGCATATCATAATAGATTTCGTAGTTGGTCTGCCACGAACCGTGAGGAAGAACGATGCTATCTGGGTGATAGTAGATTGTTTGACGAAGTCATATCATTTTCTACCTGTGAGGATGACTTACAGTATGGAACAATATACGAAGATTTATATTCGGGAGATTGTGAGGTTACATGGTGTTCCAGTGTCGATCGTCTCAGATAGAGATCCACGATTTACGTCGAAATTTTGGAAAAGTATGCAAAGTGCATTAGGCACTAAATTGAATTTCAGTCCTACATATCATCCGCAAACAGATGGTCAATCTGAACGGACTATCAAGACACTTGAATATTTGTTGAGGGCGTGTGTTCCTGATACTGGTGAGAATTGGTAGAATATTTTGCCTTTAGTAGAGTTTGCTTATAACAATAGTTACCAAGCGACTATACAAATGGCCCCGTATGAGGCTCTGTACGGAAGAAAATGCCGATCGCCCCTTTATTGAAGTGAGTTTGGAGAAGGAAAGATTTTGGGTCCAGAATTAATTGGGCAAATTGTAGAGAAGATAGCCAAAATCAGAAGTAAAATTAAGACTGCCCAGGATCGGCAGACGTCTTACGCTGATAAGCGAAGGAAAGATATCCAATTTGAGATTGGAGAAAAGGTGATCTTGAAGGTAGCGCCGATGAAAGGAGTGATACAATTCGGTAAAAAGGGAAAGCTACAGCCTTGCTATATCGAACCTTTTGAGATTTTGGGTCGTGTTGGTGAT
This sequence comes from Orobanche coerulescens, assembly GCA_033398695.1. Taxonomy (NCBI): domain Eukaryota; kingdom Viridiplantae; phylum Streptophyta; class Magnoliopsida; order Lamiales; family Orobanchaceae; genus Orobanche; species Orobanche coerulescens. The sequence goes on along the minus strand of CM065816.1, from coordinate 135,166,282 downwards.
CTTTCTTATAGTTTGGCATTGCCGTTGGAGTTATCGGGAGTGCATAATGTCTTTCATGTCTCCATGCTGAGAAAGTACATACATGATCCTAGTCACGTATGCAATTTCAAAAAGTTGCATATAGCCAAGAACCTGACTTATGAGGAGGTACCTACAGCTGTTTTGGAGCGTAAGGTACATCAGTTACGAAATAAAGAGGTTAAATTGATGAAAGTTCAATGGAGTCGTCATGGACCAAATGAGGCAACTTGGGAACGTGAAGAGGAGATCCGTTCTAAGTATCCAACATTTATTTTTCAAGGTACGTAACTTAATTTTCGAGGACGAAAATTTGTTAAAGTGGAGTATATTGTAACGCCCCCATTTCGCATATACATTTATTGTGGATTATAGAAAACATGTTAAATTTCATTAAATTAATGCCCGAATAATTTATCGTTTAATTCATTTTATTTCATGATCATACAAATTCATTTATGCCATTATTATTCATGACAAGTCATGTGATTCGTTTCGATTCATTTCTCATTTTAATTCATCGTTTCATCTCGTCATTTCTAGGCCCGAGTCAAATTTTAAGCGATATTAATCATTACTCATAAGATTTCACAAGTCTATTTTAATTAATGTTAATCCATTCAATTTGGACCAGCAGCCCAAACCTTACAATTCTGATTGGGTCGGCCTAGTCCAAACCCAATTCATGTATTTTGGGCCCAACTCCTATAATTCATTATCAAGCCCAATCTCTATTTTATTGTCTACCCAATATCCCAGCCCAAATGCCAAGCCCAACATCCTCTTCCCCTCACACACGATCAGAACATGGGGGAGTTTTCTGCAACCACCTTAGAGGGAGAGTGGACATCATGGGAGGGAGTTGAGAGAAGTGGAGATGATGGGATAGTAGTGGGGGAGGTTATCATCATGGATAAGAGCAGTTGAATCCTGGACTACAATTATAAATCACAACTCATGACGATTGATATCCATTCCTTTTCCTCAACTCACCATAATTTCCACGGCAACCGAGCAAAACACATTTCACAATTATCACACTTCAGATTTCTACGCCGGAGCACAACAGGTGAATTTTTTATATCTTCCTACGATATTTTTAAACTTTACATGTCAATTCTCATAGCAAACTTGTTCGTTCCTCTCAATTGAATCCCTATCACCGAAGGGATTTTGTCCTTTCTCTGCCCACCGAGTTCCATTTCTGATTCAGAAAACACACACACACGTTTCAGAAAAACAATACCAAGTTCATAGATCGTACAAATTTCAATCCTGTTTTCAGAACCAAATCAGAAACCAAAAAGAAAAACTCACTGAAGTTCAATCGGGATTATCTGAACCCTCACGCTAGCTGCCACAAATTTTGTCACTGAACACGAACCCACGGACGTCTTCAGCCTCAGCCACCGTCAATTCGTACCAAAGAAACCATCGCCGCCACGCTGAACGCCGTCGAGCCGAGATCCACCACCTTCCTTAAATTTCCGTCAGTAGACGATTCGAGCGGGTGGAATTCCGAACCCATTCCATGAATATGTTTGAACGGACGACCACCGATCAAATTTCTGTAGTCACCGCCGCCTCCGTCACCGGTTCTGCGAGCAAGTCACTGGAGAAAGTATTTCGCGAGGAAGAGGATCGAGGAAAATATCAGCTGGAGAGAAATATAGTGAGATGAGGGATCAGGATATGATTTTTTATCTCATTATTTGACCAGATTTTAAATTTAGTCCCTGAGTTTCTAACTCTTTCAGTTTCACCCCAGTCAATTTAAATATTTTCCAAATTCGATCCCATAAGTTTAGTCATCAAAATATTGACTTTTTCAAATATCCAATTTAATTCCTTCACTTATTTTATGTTATAGATTATTATTTAAATAATAAGTTATTATTTTTATTTGTAGATAATAATCAAGATTTACGGGCCTAGGATTGTCGAATCAAGCATCTCATCACATTCAAGTTCAAGAACTGCATTTTATCCAGGTGTGGGGATTTATTACGCTTTTATTTATTTTAATTGTTTTATATATTGTCTTGTATGTGCACGTGAAACCAGTCAGAAGCACTTAAATGTGTAAATCAGTCAGAAGCACTTAAATGTGCAAATCAGTCAGAAGCACTTAAATGTGCAAATCAGTCAGAAGGACTTAATTATGCATAAAGCCTTCGGGCTAGCCGACGGACTTCAGAATTTATCAATCATGTCGTTTATACTTGCTAATATATTTAGTAATTAACTTAGACATATTGCGTACTCTCCACACTGAGCGAGTTGAAAGCTCACCCCATTATTTAACCCTTCTAGGTTGAGGAGATCGATGTGGCATGCGCTTGAGTGTGGGATGATCAAGCTTCATGAATAGTTATCTATTTATTTACTGTTATTTTCCTCAAGCTATGCTTTATGAACAAGTGTTCGATTTGTTTTACTTTCACGTCAAAGTATGTTTTGGTTTTAACGATGACTCGAGAATATTACTTGCGATTATTAAGTTTGTCTTTTTTTGAAATGTATTTCCGCTGCAAAATTTTTATTTATTCTTTTTAAATTCAGAAGAATTATTTTCCTAGAATAGTGGTCGCTACAAATCCAGTGACCGCTACCGAGCTGCAAAGACCTAAATGCATAACTATACGAGAAATCTTCAGGGGTTAGCAAACTAGAATTTTTCTAGTGCAAGTACATAATATACAAGCTATACGAGAAATATTCAAACCAATCCAAACGAGTCACAAATGTAACACAAATCACAAGATCCACACATCACCAAAGGATATACGCATACACAAGAATAACAACTATTCGTAAAGTCACACATTTTTACAAGAGAAGTAAAAATACAAGGTATTATAGAAATGCCCCATTGAGTCAAGAGAATTAGTTCAATCATTTAGAAATACATTTGAAAAATATTTTAATAAAATATTTTAAAAATGCCATTATTGACTCAGGCCGATTTAAATGATTCACAAAGGTTCGAAATCGAGCGGTAATACTTTAGAAAGTAGTTTCAAAATCCTTTGGGGTCCTTGACCCAATACACGAAAACACTTTAGAAAGTAGTTTCAAAATCTCTCTCACTCCTTGACCCAATACGCGCTTTCACAGCAAAATTCTGCTCAAGACCATCAAAGGACTAACTATCCCTCGGAGCTCCCGTGAGAAGTCCTTGGTAGTTTAACACCTTGATTTTCTTATTGATACCATTATTACAAAAAGGTTCAAATGAGGATTCAAAAACACGATTTTATCTGGTATCATGATCTTGAATATCATACAAGTATCATACAAGTATCCTCCGCTCGGAAGCCTGTCGGGAGCCTCCACTGAAACACATGTGCACCGGCGTTCACTGCACTATGGTGGCCGCCCCTTGAAACCATGTCAACGCACTGGCACCACTCTCACAATAGCCGCTACTCGCTAGGCATTAGGCAACATCGTCGTTCACCAACCACAGGAGCCCCCATTGCAGCGTACATAGACCGGAGTCCAAACTCCACCCTCCGCATATTTGAATACAAAACATCACATAAGCACAGATCCATGTTGACAAACCACACAAGTTTCAATCAACATATCAAACAAGTTCAACCACGTATGTTCAAGGAAAATCATGTAACCATTCTTATCCATAGAATTCACCAGACAAATAATGTCACAATCATCGGGGTCTAACATCCCAGTTCACACATTATTATCACGTAAAGTCACAAGGTCGAACATATTCCGAACAACCCACCATTAAGGTCAAAAAACATACCATACAATCCCCGTAATCACGGAGCAAAGGAGTTTATCAAATATATGTGTATATAGATATACACACAAACACACACAAATATTCATTCATAACAAAATGTTACACACTTGAACACGTGAGGATTTGCATGGAATATAATTCGTATGGCATGGTACTTGCCTCGATAAACCACACCTGAATACCCGATGAACACGTCTCGATCGGATAGCCCCAAAAACCTACAACTTCCACGAAAAACAACAATAACATAATTACTACGAGGACTACCACCATTAACGATGGAAACAAACACCGAACAATCGAAGGAAACCCATTGAAATATTTAATCAAAAATTTAATGTTCACGGTTCCTCAAGAATACTCAAATCACCAATCGTGTTAAACAACTCGAAGTATGGATATATAATCCATAGAATATGATCAAGGTTTTTGATGTTATGTCGATTAGAATAAGTAGCCCTATGTCTATTACCTCATATTCCTCATTGTAGTTCAGAGTTTCGAATCCTAATTACAAACCGTTCGAAACGTTTTTGTCCTTAAAGTCGCTAGGTAAGTATTTAATTGTGCTTTATGTATAAATTGCAATTGATTATGTATAAACTGTGATTTTCGTATGGTTTTGTTTATGTTCTGAATTCAGCCTTTCTACGTTGTATTTTGAAATGATTCTAAAATGATCTTTCAATCAATATAACGACTTTTAGTGTTTGAAAATGATTTTTGAAATAAACTATTTCTCAAAAGGATTTTGAAAAGGATTAGAGAAAGGTTTTGTGTAAATACTTGATGACTGATCTTGGTTACTGTTTCATGGAAGGATATCATTTTATAAATGATTTTCGAGGATGCCTTGAAAAGTTATTTCAAATGCGATTGAAAAGCAAAGTTGCTGAGAGCTGTGGATAATGATTTGAAACTTGCATTGCCAAAGTTATTTGACAACGTACTGTGAAATATAAAATGATATGATTAGAGTATGATATTTTTGAAGTTGTACCAATTTTGTGAAATTGTGTTTTGTGGTTGAGTAAAGCCGGGGAATGCCCTGACGAGGGCTCTGGGGTACGATAGGGTGCGAACCTCATATCACTCGATGGGTTATACAACTGGGAATGGTCTGACAAAGCCTCTGGGATACGATGAGGTGCGAACCTCGTATCAGTATAGCCCATGTGGTTATTGAAATGTGATATACGTGTTATTCTGGAATAATAGCGTGACATGCTACTGCTTATACTTTTGGATTGTGATGTTGTTGATGCATTTTTGCACAACAATGTCGTTGTCACAATACTGTTGAGGCGTTGATACTTGATGAGAATATCCTTTTTCTTGATATACTAATATAATCAGTCATCACAATATTTCTTTTATTGCATGTTATACATATTCCTATTATCAAGTACTTGCACCGGCTGTTTGCTGACCCCTTCGGGGTGACTACCTTTTTGTGTATTCAGGTATAGATCATCATGGCGAGCAGGTGCAGGAGGGGAACGAGGACGACGAGCAGCTGTGATATCTCCTCGGGTAGTCGTTGCCTTTTTATTCGTGTGTTTTTGGCCTTGGTTTGTATATGTACTCGCGAGTACTGTTATTGTTGATGTTATGCCAGTGTGTGGGCTTGGGTACTGTCTTAAAGTTTGTTATATGTATATTGAGCTGGTTGTGACTATGGTCATGTTCGACCTTGTCGGTCGTGATGTTGTGGATGTGTTGTATTTTCGACCATGCCGGTTGACGTGTGTTTTTTGGTTTTATGTTCGATCTGATTGGTCGTTGTGTGTGTAGATGTGTGTTAAATAGGTCTTACCTTATGGATTCCCAAAATAGATCCACGACTGTAACAGTTCTGACCCGGGATGGGGTTGTTATAGAAAGTGATCAGGCGAAGAATGAAGAATTAGATGTTGTTATAATAACCTAAGACCCTCCAAAATGCCATTGGGTGAAGTAGAATCCGTCAAGAGTCCGAACCTTAGGTGAAGTCATCCGCCCACCGCAAGAGAGGAAGGAAATGATAAAAAATGCGAATAATGAACTCCTGTCCAGTATTTATACTGGACAGCTTAACGTGCGCCACACTAACTAGCATGCGCTAACGGGCCAGGAACTAAGCAGGTTCTGCCCAATAATGAATTAGCGTGTGCTAGTTAATAAACTTGGCGCGGGCTAACGAAATCCCAATTCCAATTCAGTAGCTTCTGGACTGTCTCAGCCAACAATTAGTGTGCGCTAACAAGAGATATTAGAGCGCGCTATAATACTGCATAGCGGTCGCTATGCCTATCGAACAGTCAGTAAATTCTTCTCCAAAAGCTCGACACATCGACGAAAACGATAGCAGTAACAATTGCGCAACATCACGACTTCTACAATTATTCATCATTAGAAAAGTACTCGACGCGAGACGACAATTAATTCAAGACGACAGGAAATGAAAAATCTTGGATATTACATCTGGAACATGACTCTTTACATTCCATAATGTAACCCATGAATTTAAGATGACCACTTATGGGGGTGAATTTTCAGCTGAAGGGTTACATAGAATTAAAGGCTCTTTAATCTGCATTAACCCCCACCTGGTGGAGCGGTTTTGGACTCCATAAAAGGGGATCTTCTGCATTTCATCTAGCACACCAAGAACATCCAGAAATCATATTGCAGCATATATTCCTTCTTCAGTTTCATACCCAGCTTTCAGCACCAACCAGTTCGTCGGAGTTATGAGTTTTGAAGAACACCTAATTCAGAAACTTTAGCAATTGCATCTTGGGGAGTTATTGCTGCCCTGTCTGCTCTTATACGTGGAAAATTGCCTTACGAATATAGCTCGACTCGCCTATGCTTTTATCTTTCTGTTTTGAATTTTAATTTTACTAGTTCGTAATAGAATTTATTTCTCGTACTTTTTATTGTAATTATATTATTAGAAATTCACAAAACCAACAAAGTATTTAACTTCTCGAGCTAAATCATATATTGAATCTACATTTTTTTTGTTACAAAAGAGAATTAAGAAAACAAAACACAAACACCCAAGGCCAAACAAAGGACAGCCTCTGAGCATCCGCTTGCAAAAGCTGAAGCACATCTACTGGAGGAGTATCGGTGATCACATGCGGTTGAGAAACTGATATGCCAAGATTCACGAGGTAATCTGCACAAAAATTGATTTCTCTATAGACATGTTTTATTCTCACTTCCCAAGGGCGAGAAAGAAGTTCTCGGACCAAAGCCACCTCATTATCATGCATGTGAAATTGTTCCTGTGCGTGTTCTATGAGTTTCAAAGTGTTGATCGAGTCCGAGTAGCAACAAATTTTCTTGAACCCCAACTCCCAACACATCTCCAGTCCATGAAGGAGTGCTCGTAACTCAGCATACATGATAGAAGAATTGCCAAGTGAACTGTAGTAACCACGAAGGAACCTGCCGTGACTATCCCTTATCAAACCACCAAAATCCGCCGTCATTGGATTCAAATAGGCGCTGCCGTCGACATTAAGCACCACCTAGTCTGCCGGCGGGGCCTGCCAAGAAACCTGCAAACCCAAGCTAATTCACGCCGGTGTTGCTACAGTGGGTCCGAAGGCAGCGATCATGTCCTTCGACAGTCTGTGCGCTTGAGCAGCAACCTCATACGGTCTAACATGCTTGCCTTCGAGTAATCGAATGTTCCTGGAACACCAAATCTTCCACAAAATGATAGTAAAAAAATGTACCTATGCTATGAACCGATTCTTACAACCAAGTGGAGGGAATAAAGTTGCTCACCGGTGGCGGTGAATCCGGTAGTAGCACATATACTCCAAACCTCCTGAGATTGTTGGCAACCGAACAAACAATGGTGTAAATATTCATCATGAGTATTACACGTAGCACAAGTTGCTATATTCGAGACATTCCTCCTTTGAAGAACAAATTTAGTTGGTAAGGAGTTATGACAAAACTGCCATAAGAGGAATTGAACATTTGCCAGAATTTTCCTCTTCCACAACCAAGACCAATTGCGAGAGCTCTCATCTTTACTCTTACCCTCCACAAGCATCTGATATGCTGACTTGACAGAGTAAATACCCGTGCCAGACCATGTCCATGCATCGGCCATCGTGGGGACTAGAGTAGGTTTCAGTAAATTAATTTTGTTTTTCCACTCCTGTGGGATGGTAGTGAACAGCATGTCAAGATTCCAAACTCCACCTACATAAACATCCTTTAACCGTAAACAACTATCATGTATATGAACAAACGATATCTGTGGCTAAAGAGTTGAAGCCGTCAACCAACTGTTGTTCCAGAAGCTGGAGTTCCCATTACCAAACTTGAAGATATACGGGCTTCACCTTCCCTGCGGCACTTGGTGTACGAACCAACAGTTACTTAAAGCTGAAGCCGTAAACATTTTTCAGGATCTCTTTTGCGCTACAGACAACGTCCCCTCAAGCAATCTAGGCGTCATTCGTAAAACTATCGGGAAAGACGTACAACGCTCTCTATTGGCGCCGGTCTCAAAAGAAGAAGTCCATTTTTCTCTCATGTCTATGAATTCATATAAAGCACCTGGCCCAGTGGCTTTCAACCGATATTTTTCAAAATATATTGAGATGTCATTGGCAATGATTTTTGGTCCTTTGTGAAGCATGCGTTTGCAACCAGTAGGTTTGATTCTAAGGCCGTTGAGAGGCTCCTTATCCTTATCCCAAGGGGGACCGTCCCACAACTTTCAAGGAGTTTCGTTCTATCACCTTGTGTAATGTCATTCACAAATTGATATCAAAGGTCTTAGTTAACCGTTTAAGACCCCACCTTAATAACATTGTGAGCCCTTTACAAAGTAGTTTTATACCGGGCAGTGGCACGAGAGAGAATGCCATTATCTTGCAGGAGTTCGTCCACCACATAGGAAACAAAAAGAGTAAAAAGGAAGATATGCTCTTGAAGCTGGATTTGAAAAAAGCCCATGACAGAGTTGATTGGCTGTTTCTAAAAGAGACTCTCCTCATGTTTGGTTTCCGGTTCGTATTATCAATTTAATCATGCATGGGATTACGCAGTCTACGATCTCTTTGCTTTGGAATGGAAGTCGCATTGATAGCTTTTCCCCACGACACGGCCTCCAACAAGGGGAGCCTATCTCCCCCCACCTCTTCGTGCTGTGTATGGAACAATTCAGGGAGCTGATCTCCGCGACGGTCAATGATAATAGGTGGCGGTCTATTTCTATATCTAAGAATGGCACATGTGTTTCTCATTTATTTTTTGGAGATGATGTTCTCCTATTTGCAAAAACAACAGTGGCGCAAGCGAAAGAAATTAAACGTGTGTTGGATTGTTTCTCATCTATATCCAGCCTAAGAGTGAGTTTGACAAAATCGTTAATTTTTGCCTCTAAAGGCGTTCCAGCCACAAAGAAGAGTAAAATTAAAGGTATCCTCGACACCAATTTCACTAACAGCATCGGCAAGTATTTGGGTTTCACGGTCTTTCAGGGGCGAATGAAGAAAGAAAACTTTCATGGCGAATTGGGTTGGGTCAATTCTAAACTCGCGTCTTGGAAGGACAGACTTTTTAATAAGACAGGCAGATTAACTCTAAGCACTTTGTTGATCACTTCCATACCGTCTTACGGTATGCAATTGCAATGGTTTCCCCAATTAGTGTGTCTTCAGGTAGATAAGGCGATGAGGAACTTCTTATGGCAAGGCAATAATGACCCCGGCATGCATGCGGTAGGGTGGCACACTTTAACTAAGTTAAAGCGTCGGGGGTCTTGGTGTTCGAGTGACTCGCCACAATAACACAACACTATTGGGCAAGCTCATTTGGGACGCCACGAATGATACTGATAAGCTTTGGGTGCAGATACTAAAGAAGAAATACTTCGGGCACCACTCTTTCTTGGAGGCTCCGAATTCAAGGGGGTCAAGCACGAACTCAATAATACATTTTGTTTATATAAACATAGTATTTTATTTATCTCAAAACCGACTTACAGTGAGTGAGAAATATAAAATGAATTGAACAGGATCCACGAGTTGGGAAATGACATGAAAAGTCATATCTCACATTGGAAAGATAATATCTTGAAGGTGGGTGACAACAAACTTGAGATGTACTCATGTCGACCGCCATTGTCAAGCATGCGGTCATGTTCGCCGCCCGCCCAATCGGCTCAAAGTAAGTAGTGGGGGGCTTGTGCTAAAACTATTACTAGTTTTGCATCCGGTTCCTTGGAGGTCTATTTGAATGAGGTCCAGACTCGTGAACTAAGCCCAACGAGATTTAAAGAGCGCACCAATTGCGTCAGCAGAAACACCCACTTGATGGAGTCCCTGAAGACTACTATAAAAGATCAAAAACACCTCACCCCATCTGATGAACTCCCCTCCATCCGATGGAGTTCTTGAAGACTTCGATAAAAGACTAGAACCCCCCTATCTCACGAAGTCTCTAATGACTTTTTATAAAAGGATGTCGTCTGCATTTTAAAAATCATACAACAAGCACTTAATGTATGATCTTCTTTGTGCCCGATTCTCAACACATTTACAAATAGCTACTAGAAACGAAAGAACATTACTGTATCTTGGAATACATTTAATGAACAACAACATGGTGTCCTTGTAGCGTGGCAAGCATTAATAAAAGGATACTAAGTACTTTTTATCCAAAAACTCCACACACAGTCGCAGAATCTCATCCGTGGTAAATTCTTCCGCGCTCAAACAGTAGTACGTAGTAGTAAAAGCCAGTACAAAGGTCAAAGTTATTTTCACTTTTACAGTCGTAATTATTCCTTGCCCACACGCTTTTTTTTCATCCATTCCCATCATCACCATCTTCTTCCCCACGTGAACTCTGAAACACGTCCTCTGATTTCTGAACCACCTTCTCCTGGGCCCCATTTTCCCCACTCTCCCATAGACAAGAAACTTGGAAACCTTTGATTCTATTTTACATGGGGGGGGGGGGGGGGTGCTATTGCCTCTATAGGCCTATAGCTATAAATAGCTCCAAATTTCAAAGTACTATACAAAATTGTCCCCTCTCTTTTTTTTTTTTTTAATTCCGCCCTGCCTTATTTTTAATATATATATTTATTTATTTTATTATCTTCAGTTGTTCCACTCGTACCAATGGAGACTTGGAGCTTGATCATCTGAGAAGAAAGTGCTGCAAGATTCCTCACCAAAAAAATTATGTTCCTCAATCTTCACAAACTGCTGCTGTTCATGATGATGATGATAATGATGGTGATGATCCAGAATATTTTTCCCAGTAAATAATGTCTTGGAGGATTCTTGAAATTCGAAACTATTGATATTCTGATTATTATTATTATTATTAATAATAATCTCACCACTGCCATTATTATTATTATTATGATTATTATTATTATTGATGATATCCTCATTCAAGATTGCACTTGAATCACTGTCTGAAGATCCATCTTTAAAATCAACGAAAACCGCCGGCTCGCCGGAAATCATCTTTGCTTCTCCTATTTGGATGTTCTCCGAGTTGGGATCGAATTTAGGAAGAAGATGGAGATGGGGATTCTCAGGTTTGATGATTCTTTCTTCGGTATCGGACACCAATTCCTCGTCATCTTTCCCACTGTCACCGTCGTCTTCATTTATCTTCGATTTCAGCTCTCGAATCTGCAGAAAAAGAGTAAATTATCCCAAAAAGGAGTAAATTACCCATAGAAGAAAACTTGTTTGGCTTAAGTAACAAATTTTGATATATAAAAAATGGTTGGAATGTATAATAGAAAAGAAGATAATAATCAGTCTGATATCAGACCGTCTGACACGGTTTAGGGCCGATAGTTCCGGATTAGTGTATGGTTGAGATTAAAATTTGAAAGACCTTGTCAGCCAATATATAGTTGTAAATGTAACAAATCTTAATATTTGAAAAATATCGATTTTCGAGTGTAATTTTATTCTTTCTCCTAAAAAGATTGTGAACTTGCCGTCCAAATTTATCGAAATCTTTAATTTGAATATAATATTGATATACAATTTTTTATTTTTTAAAATACTAGTAGAAATTAATTTTCTATCTATTAGGATAAAGAAAATTTTAAAATAAAAACTTATATATCAAAGTTATATTCAAATTAAAAGTCTCGAAAAATAAAACAATGTAAAACAAAATAAGTTTAAAATTCTAATTTTTATATCTCAAAATCACTCTCCAATTACAGAGGGTTATATTGGATAAATTACGCTCCAAAATTTTCGAGTGCAGCGTAAAACTTTGAACGAGCTCCAAATTCTCGACTGAAGTGTGAAACTTTGAACGAGATGGGACTAGGAATAATTTTAAAAAAATGGTTCAGTTTATTTTAGTTCATAGCGAAATTAACATATACTAGAATCTCATGAGATTAGTACCTATTAAATTAATTTACTTCTACAATATAATAATTTCTCATTAAAAAAATACAGCATAATAATCAACAAAATAATGAAGCAAAACACAAATAAAAATCACCTCTTTCATTAAAGCTTCATTGTCATGCTGAAGCTTCTCAAAGTTGAGCTTCAGCCCGTCATAACTCGCTTTGAGAAGCCCATAATCTCTCTCCAACTGCTTCGTCTTCCACCGCGCACGGCGGTTCTGGAACCAAACCGCCACCTGTCTCGGCTGCAGCCCGAGCTCCTGAGCCAGTTTCACTTTCCTCTCGGGCTCCAGCTTGTTCTCAACCTCGAAGTTTTTCTCCAATGCCTTGACTTGGTCAACGCTCAGTCTCCGTTTCTTCTCCGACGACGAGCGGCAGGATTCTTGATCCATACAGTTCTCCTCATCGTAGCCGTCCATCATGGTCTGGAAATCCCTCGTGTAGATTGGATTATTCCCCTGTTCATCTACTCACAATAAAAAAAAATATATATATAATTGTGGACCAGCTAAGCTAAAAAAGGAAAGGTTCTTGATTTGAACAATTTCATGTCAAGAAAATGTCTCTTTGAGCTGAAATAAATCATGGGAATAAGCATGAAAATATGAAAAAAAAAATTAATAATTAAAAATAATAATAATAATAATAATTTTGGTGGTGCTTTTTTGAAGGCAAGAAGCACCTGTTGAATTGGGACAGATGGACATCAAAGCACCCAAGGAATCAGAACTGCCATGTCTCTTCATCTCTTAATACAGTATTAATCTAAATCAGATCTCTTCAAAAAAAAAAAAAAAGGCACCAGCTTGATTTTTTTGGTTTTACCGTAGAGAGAGAAAGTGAGAGAGAGAGAGAGAGGGGTGGAGGGGTGTTTTTTTATATATATTTTCTTCACTTGCAATTACAAGAAATGGCAGCCAAACTCCGATGGACAGAAACAATCCCAAGAGGGCACAGTTTTGTATGCATGTAATGATATTACTGTGCAGCTTTTTCTCTCTCCTGGGTACTCCATTTCTCTCTCTGCACCCATCAAAAAAAAAAAAGAAAGAAAAAAAGGAAAAAAGGAAAAGAAAACCCAAAATCCGAGAAAGGAAAAATTTAAAAAAAAAGAAAAATCTGCACGATTTTATTTCTCGCTTTACATGATTACTCAATCAATTAAGAAAACCATAATTTTGAGAGAACAATAGTCTAAAGTTGTTCATCTACTACACAGGAAATTGGGGGGTGGGGTGGAGCGGGGAGTAAGGGGGTGGAGGATGATGGTGGGAATATTTGTAGTACTGTATTACTACCCAGCTGGCCATTTCACAATTTTCAGTTGTCTTTAAATAAAACTCAGCTGGGGTCACTCACACATGGTTAGAATATGACCTGGGTTAGTTCCAAGTGCATTTTGGGGGTTTGGAATTTATTTATTTTTCTTCACCAAAATGAAATGAAGCCCAAATTCATGGCAAATGCAAGTTCTTGGTCCCACAGTGCTACGATTATTATTATTATTATTAATATTTTTTTAATATCATTTTGGGAATATTTTTTTTTTCTTGTTTTTTTTTTTTTGATGACCGGGTTGAATCGCAGGGGTTGAGGTCCGATCCTCATTCCTACGGTTAAATCGCGAGTTATGCCTCAAGAACCCGGTTTTGAGGATCTTCATTGAATAAACACTGAGGTTTAAATCCCTGAAAAGAGCGGATGCTCCCACGAGGATTCGAACCCACGCTGCGTGCCACCAGAGCGAAAGGTATCCCCCTCCTTTGCCACTGAGCTATGCCCTGGGTATTTATGTAATTGGTCCTTATTATTATTTGTTTGGAAAAACAATGTTGTTTTGATAATTACAAACAACAAAGCTTGATACAGCAAGCTAGCATACAGAAAGATGAAAAATGCCCAGCATACAGCAAGCCGCTGTATCGAAAAGTCCGATCGAATTTATCAATCCTGTATCGAAGACCTTTCTCATAGCGCCAGCATACAGCGAGCTCTCGCACTACCAAGATACAACAACAAAGTCTAAGTAAACGTCAAGTATGGAAGCTGTCCTGAATACAACATCTTTCCATACAGTAGCGACTACTTCAATATGCCTACAGCATAATTGGATACAGCATTCACATCGGAACAGGACTGAAGACCGTTTGGAAAGGAATCTTTGGTATTCACTAAAGTCAAGTCCCGTTCGATAAAGAAGTATTTAAATACTGAAAGGATAAAGTATTTAAATACTGAAGCCGATAGAGATCTTCAAATCCCGCAATATCCGGATCTCAGTCTATTCAAGTTAACTATCAAGTTGTCACAGAATCTTGCTCAACGGATCTATCTCAACGGATATATCTAAGAAGGTTAGAGTTTAAATCACAAATGGTCCCATAACTATATGCCAAAATAGATTCAGTCCCAAAATTAACTTTTGCTCAATTTTAGTCCTAATTTTTCTAACAATGTCCAATTAAATCCTAAATTCGTCGGAAACTAAAAAACGGCGACGTTTCCGATCACGTGAGACACGCGTGCCGGCGGAATCTGGGATTTTCCGGTGTAGTTGCTGACATGACATCCATGTGTATTCTTTTAATTTTTTAATTGCCACATCATTTCTTTTATTAACTTCAATCATTAAAAAATAAAAAGAAAAAACGTGAATTATAATCCCAAAATGAAACCTGAATTCAAAAACATGACTTCCCCATCTGCAACTCTCACTCCCCCAAATCCACACTTCCTATTAAGCCAACAAACGGAATTCACGTCGCCACTCTCACTCCACTGATTCAAGGGTTCGTCGCATCTCTCACTCCCCACATCACTCGCATCTTGGTTGTTTGTGCCTGCTCGTCGCATCTGCCACTCCCCCAATTGCGGGGTTCTTCGCAAGAAATCATCACGAATATATCGCAATCAGTGAAACCCCAGATCGTCAAATGTCATTGTCGTCGGCGACAATTCTTGTTACTTCATGGAAGAATGATAATATTGTTAGAAGATTTCTAGGGTGTGAACAGTATCCGGTGACACCCTAGAAATCTTCTACCAATATTATCATTCTTCAATGAAGTAACAAGAATTGGTGCTCGACGACAATGACATTTGACCGGTCCTGGGCTTCCACTCGATTGCGACATATTCATGACAGATTTCTTGCGAAGAACCCTAAAATTTGGGGGAGTGACAAATGCGACGAACAGATTTAGGCACAAACAACCAAGATGCGAGTGATGTGGGGGAGTGAGAGATGCGACGAACCCTTGAATTTGGTGGAGTGAGAGTGGCGACATGAATTCCATTTGTTGGCTTAATGGGAAGTGTGGATTTGGGGGAGTGAGAGTTACATATGGGGAAGTCGTGTTTTTGAATTCAGGTTTCATTTTGGGATTATAATTCACGTTTTTTCTTTTATTTTTTAATGATTGAAGTTAATAAAAGAAATGATGTGGCAATTAAAAAATTAAAAGAATACATATGGATGCCATGTCAGCAACTACACCAGAAAATCCCAGATTCCGCCGGCACGCGTGTCTCACGTGATCGGAAACGTCGTCGTTTTTTACTTTCCGACGAATTAGTGATGTAAATTGGACATTGTCAGAAAAATTGGAACTAAAATTGAGCAAAAGTTAATTTTGGGACTGAATCTATTTTGACATATAGTTATGGGACCATTTGTGATTTAAACTCAAGAAGGCTATATATTTATACCCCAGAGTTTGAAGATCAAAGTAATCAACAAAAAGAACAAGATATACAAGCTTACAAGCGATATTCAAACCATCGAAAGACTGAATATTCATTATCATCATATCAAGCTTACAAGAGCAAGTATATTTCTTTCTAGCATCAATCCATATCTGAGAAAGAAGAAATATACTCAGTCATCAAGAATAGCTATCATCAGCTCAAGAGCTTCATAGTCAAGCTGCTGTTCTTACCTGGTTACCTACCCTTTTACCTTTGTGCAAAAACTGAGCTCTGTGTGAACTCAATAAGTTATTCTGACCTGTGTGGGACGAATAAGGACGAAGCTTTGGAACTGTGTGTGAAGAAGCAAGTCAAGTGGAAGCTTTAACCAATCTGTGTGAACAGTTGAAAGCGACAGTCTTTGTATCTATCTGTGTGAACGATACGAGGATAGGTTTGATTATAAATACATAGTTGTGTACGCAGTATTTATAATAAACGTTTTACTCCTATGTGGAGGACCAGTGGACGTAGAGGGGTTTACATCGAACCACTTAAATACTGTGTTATTTACCTTTTGCCGTTACTGTTTTCATAAACTGTGATTTATATAAGTATACACTGCAAAACCCTGTACGCACCAAGCTAACAAGAGAACACACCGAGTTGCTGTATCGACAGCAACTTACTGTTGCAAGACTTCCGCTACGCATTCAGATTAGAAAATCATATAGCCTATTGCTTAAATATTTCCCAAGTTGTATCCTGTATACTTAAAGTGGACCCATAAGTGGTATCAGAGCGGTTGATTCTAAAAAGAATCAGTCGTATTTTTAACTGAATCAGATCCTTAAAATCACTTATTTTTCAAAAACAATT
Source organism: Orobanche coerulescens (assembly GCA_033398695.1). Classification (NCBI taxonomy): domain Eukaryota; kingdom Viridiplantae; phylum Streptophyta; class Magnoliopsida; order Lamiales; family Orobanchaceae; genus Orobanche; species Orobanche coerulescens. Next base: position 135,149,507 of record CM065816.1, on the reverse strand, counting down.
TATCTTTCCTATTTCCTCACACATGGATACCTCACTGATTAACAAGGTACCAATGTTTTCTATTAACGAGTTTGATGAATGGAGAAACATGATAAAGAACAAACTCAAGGCCTTCATTGGAGAATCAAAAGCTTCACCCGCATCAACAAGGACTGAATGTCTTCAGGTGGTCACTGATAGTGACTCGTCTGATGATGAGCTAGAAGATAGAGCTTATATGTGCTCTATGGCCGAAGTTAAAGAAGAAAATGAAGACGACAATGATGATGAGGTAAGCTCTACCTCAACTATTCCTATAAATACATCTCATACCTTTGAAAACATGTTGAATGAATTTAATAACATTCAAAAGGCCCAGGAGATATTGAAAAGAGAAAACCTACAGCATGAAATTTCTAACCTAGAGCTGAAGGAAGAAAACAACTTGCTGAAAGATAATTATGAAAATATGTCTGTCGACTGCGAAAACAGCAAAGTCAATTTAGAAAAACTCATGGAGAGCAATCATCAACTTACTCACGATCTTAATGAGACTAAGTCTCATCTTGAAAGCAAGACAAATGATTTGGATCTACTCGAAGCCAAAGTAAAATCTCTCGAGAAACGTGAAGGAGAATTAGAGACAATCTTGAATTCTTTCGAGAAATCCTCTAATAGAATGGAAGAGATCCTAAGCACTGGGCAACATGCTCATGATAAACGTGGCTTAGGGTACAACTCATACTCCAACAATGAAAAATCTAGTACGGTATTCGTCAGGAGTGAGGAATCCATTCCTGTATCGGAAGAAGTTCCGAGTCCTGTGAAGGAACCATTGCACATGACAAAGAAAGGCTGCCATTCCGCCACCACAGTCATATTCCAGATAGCGGAATCACCAGCCATTCAGACCTGTAATGTGTACTCAACAGGATGCTCCCCGAGCATATCAACAGCGCCAATAGCCGTTCAGAAGGAAGGCTGTATCCAAATATCAAAGGCCCGCACGGCAGTACTTTCAATACCGCGCGCCTAGATATTGGATACAGGAGCCCCGTTATCCATCAATAAAACAGGTCGCAGCGCAGTATCAACAATAGATTTGGGAATCCAACTGGAGACCCAGGAGGCAATCTGTAATATCTATGAAAATGGCTCCACCTCCGAGAAGACAATCGTACTAGAATAATAACTGTAATTCTCGATTTTTCATGCATTATAATTATCATGATTACAACGACTACGTGCCTACCCCACGTAGATATTGCAATAATAGACCAAAAGTAGCCTACAACAAACAAATTGTTGTCTGGCAAATTTGGGTACCGAAAAGCACTATCACACCAGGACCAAAATTTACTTGATTTCTATGCTTCGACATGAATCGGGAAACGCTACAGCTAGACTCCTTGTAAGTTCTTATGCTTTTACTCATTAATTGAGAGGGAATGCTGTAAGACCCAAGAATATAGTATCTGCCATTAATTAACTGTACACTCAGAACAGTCAAGACAGCACTGTAGGACAAAGAAGGCATGAAACCTTCCTACAGCTGACGTGTGCATTAATTAAGGGGAAATATAGTACGACCCATGAATACAGTGTTAATCCGAACATTAATGTAAGAATTGAATCTTGTATGTACCTTTTAAGGGGGAACGCTGTATTATTCGCGGATACAGTATTTACACTACATCAATTACGCATGATAGTTTTATTCAATTGTGTATTGCAAACAGTTTTAAGTCCACATGCCCTGTTTTTATATTCAAACTTTGTTTTTAAACGCTTTGCACGACATCTGGACTTCTGTATCTCGAACGACGCGAATTTTAACTCATTCAATTTTTATTGCTGCAATCCAACAAGTTTAAGTATCAAACTGTAAGAACTTGTCTGCAAACAGTTCATAGGTTCAGCTGTACTCAACTAGATCACACTGTAAGATTGTGCCTGCACGCCAATTATAAATTTAAGATGTAATACACTTCCCTGTTAGATGCTATTACTTTAGAACTTGCCTGCGAGCAGTTCACATTTCTTTTAGACTAAGTGCTGAAGACCAGATCATTCGAACGGAAGATCAAGAAGCCTGCACTTGACATTTTCGAAAAAGAGGGAAACTGTTGGGCTAATCAAATCCTGTATCGAAGTCTTCTCAAATTACCAACAAGTGGTTATCGAAAAACAAGGGGAAATTATTTTAGCTTAAAGTGGTTTTGGCATCAAAGTTTTGACATGATCAAGAAGTTTGGGAAATTATCAAAAAGGGAGAAATTGTTGGGAAAAACAATGGTGTTTTGACAATTACCAAACAACAAAGCTTGATACAGCAAGATGAAAAATGCCCAGCATACAGCAAGCCACTGTATCGAAAAGTCCGATCGAAGTTGTCAATCCTGTATCGAAGACCTTTCTCATAGTGCCAGCATACAGCGAGCTCTCGCGCTACCAAGATACAACAACAAAGTCTAAGTAAACGCCAAGTATGGAAGCTGTCCTGAATACAACATCTTTCCATACAGTAGCGACTACTTCAATATGCCTACAGCATAATTGGATACAACATTCACATCGGAACAGGACTGAAGACCTTTTGGAAAGGAATCTTTGGTATTCACTAAAGTCAAGTCCCGTTCGATAAAGAAGTATTTAAATACTGAAAGGATAAAGTATTTAAATACTGAAGCCGACAGAGATCTTCAAACCCCGCAATATCCGGATCTCAGTCTATTCAAGTCAACTATCAAATTGTCACAGAATCTTGCTCAACGGATCTATCTCAACGGATATATCTGAGACGGCTATATATTTATACCCCAGAGTTTGAAGATCAAAGTAATCAACAAAAAGAACAAGATATACAAGCTTACAAGCGATATTCAAACCACCGAAAGACTGAATATTCATTATCATCAGATCAAGCTTATAAGAGCAAGTATATTTGTTTCTAGCATCAATCCATATATGAGAAATAAGAAATATACTCAGTCATCAAGAACATCTATCATCAGCTCAAGAGCTTCATATTCAAGTTGCTGTTCTTACCTAGTTACCTACCCTTTTACCTTTGTGCAAAAACTGAGCTCTGTGTGAACTCAACAAGTTATTCTCACCTGTATGGGATGAATAAGGACGAAGCTTTGGAACTGTGTGTGAAAAAGCAAGTCAAGTGGAAGCTTTACCCAATCTGTGTGAACGGTTGAATGCGACAGTCTATGTATCTATCTGTGTGAACGATATGAGGATAGGTTTGATTATAAATACATAGTTGTGTACACAGTATTTATAATAAATGTTTTACTCTTGTGTGGAGGACCAGTGGACGTAGAGGGGTTTACCTCGAACCTCTTAAATACTGTGTTATTTACCTTTTGCCATTACTGTTTTCATAAACTGTGATTTATATAAGTATACACTGCAAAACCCTGTACGCACCAAGCTACTAGGAGAACACACCGAGTTGCTGTATCGACAGCAACTTACTGTTGCAAGACTTCCACTACGCATTCAGGTTAGAAAATCATACAACCTGTTGCTTAAACATTTTCCATGCTGTATCCTGTATATTTAACGTGGACCCACATTATTATTATTAGTATTATTATTACTATTATTGTTGTTGTTGTTGTTGTTATTTTTAGTGACTAGTCTTTTTTTGATAACTAAGTGATCCCAGCTTAGCCGGACTAATTCTAGTCCTTCAATGAACCCACTAACCCTTGAGAGAAGTAAATCGTGAGTCGCTCAGCAATTCCAGGGTTCCCAATGACTAGTCTGACGTTGCGCTATCTAGTTACCATTACGGATAATGATTTGGCCCGCTCCGCACTGTCAGCCATGACCTATAGCGTATGGGTCACCCGCCCAACGAGCCGCATTGGGGCAGTGCAGGTATGGGTATCACTTTTACCCGTGGGTACCTAACTGATGTATTGAATGAGATTGCTATTCGGTATTTATATCGGGTCCACAAGTATCCTTAATGCCGAGAAAATTAGTTAATTTGGTTAGTTGATCGACAATGTCCCAACTGGGGTTCATTCCAGTTCGATTTCTTGGCATACCAGTGATAAAATCCATCGAAATGTCTTTTTGATTTCACTCCGGAATAGGGAGTGATCTCAACAACCCTGCCGGTCGCTGATGCTTGATATTGATATGCTAAACAAGTCAAACACTTTGATACGATCTCGCTAACATCCTTCTTCAAATTGCTCCACGAGTAGTTACTTTTCACATCCTTGTACATTTTTCTCGTACCAGGATGATGTAATACCCGAGATTTTCATTCCGGTTATTTTGAATTACTTGTCGGTTGTGTTGGTTATTTTGTTCTGTTGGTCTTTTTGGTGCGATCATACTGCGTGTGCAGTAGGCATAGCGCACGCTATGCTGCTTCATAGCATGCGCTATCGAGGCATTATTAGCGCAGGCTATCGAGTGTTGTAGCGCACGCTACCTGGTGGGTGCAGATCTATCCAGAAGCTACTGGACTGGGACTGGAGGTCTCGTTACCGCACGCTAACGCTTGTAGTTAGCGCACGCTACCGTTTGTCTTAGCACAACTATCCTATGCCTTATAGCGCATGTTACCTGGAAGTTTCGAAACTGTCTAGAAACTGTCCAGAAACTACTGGACTGAACTCTTGACCGTTAGCGCGCGCTAAGGGGGAAATGTAGCGCACGCTAACAGTCCAGTATAAATACTGGACAGCAACCCCCTTTTCATCATTTCTCATTTTTTGTCATTTCTATCCATCGGGAGCGAGTTCCTTAGGCGATCTGGGGCGATTTTCTTCACCAAGATTCATCATGGGGCGAATTCATGCACACCTAACATCATCAAGTCATCTTTCTTGTTCAGATCGAGGTAATTTCTTCTTAGAACCCTAGTTTCATTGAATTTAGGGGGGTTTTCTTTGTTTCGTGATTCTTACCCGATTCCATCCGATCAATTATGTATTATTGTTGTTTTGCTTGTAACCTACACATTAGAAACTCGTTTATTGATTTCATTTCACCCGGAACATGATTTTGGTTTCCTTGGGAAACCCTTGAACCCTTGTTATTCTTAATGTCGGATGGATTCCGTTTAGTATTGTTGATTCATGGTGGTGTCACTCTCATAGTGTTCGTGGGACCGTCGAGTTCGTGATTGTTCTTGGAAGTTCAGGGGCTGCTTTACCGTGTCCGTTCATTGTTCTATTGCTCGTGGTTTCGAGGCAAGTATCTTGCCCATACACTACGTATTTTGGTGAATCTAATCGTTGGTAATCGATGATGTGTGCTAAATGAATTTCTATAATTGGCTTTCAAAAGAATCGATACGTTTTTCAATAAAGATATTCCTTAAATATAACTCGTGTGTTTTGTGGTTAAAGGTGATTATCTCAGTGTGTGATTATGTCGTTTGTAGATTTAAAGTCTTAACCTTTCGTTAAAGTGTGTGTGAGGATACATGTGCTTATTGATAATCAAGTGACGTTGTGTGACAAAGGTTGCAACTCATTTATGAAGAGGTTGTGTGATTCGGCGTGGTTAGAAAGTGTTGGGATAAACAATCCTGTACCGTGTTTTGATAGAGTGCCATCATACAGCAAGTAGCTGTCCCAAAGACAAACATACAGCAAGACGTCAAGTGCTTCATCATACAGCAAAAGTATAATGTGCCATCATACAGCAAGAAGCTCATCAATCGATATGACACCAAATATGGAAGCTGTCCTGACACTTTCATACAACATCTTTTCCATACATCAGCACTAAGATAGCCTACAGCGTGGAACCTACAACTATAGCATTATAAACGCAACTTGTTGGATACAGCATATAGGCTGTAAGTGTTGAGTTCTTCAAACACTTATCCAACAGGATAGAAGACCGTTGAAATGGAATCTGCTTTATACGCTAAAGTCAAGCCACCGTTTGAAAAGAAGTATTTAAATACTGACTGGATAAAGTATTTAAATACCAGCCGACAAAGATCTTCAGACAAGGAGTAAAATCTTGTACTGTGTATCTTAGAAGGTTCCATCCTATATGGCACCTTAGAAATTGGAGCAGCGTCAGGCTCTACGTCCATGGAAAATTCTATCTCACGATCTGGCAGTAATCCTAGGAGGTCGTCTGGAAAAAGTCGGGATACTCATTAACAACTGGAATCGAAGAGAAATCGTCTTCATTCCCTTCCATCTTCAAAACATAACACCAATGGCCCGTACAATCTTTGTTCAAAAGTTTTACGGCCTTCATGGCGCTGATAAGCAACTTAGGTTGGCCCGATTTACATCCCATAAACGAGTACTCGGAACAGTCTTTAGTCATTATAGTGATAACCTTAGTGCGGTAATTCATAACCTTAGTGCACACTCGGGCTTATGCCCTAGCGCCTATTCATCAGAGTATGAATCAGTGGCAACCAGTTGGACAGTCACAACAGAGTTACAGCAGGGTCAGGGGACGGAGTTAGAACGCTTGAGGGGGAGATTCTAACATCGGTTCGGCACACCCTGTTAGGTGTATTTTTATGCGCTTTTATATCATTATTTTATATCCATCTTGAGCCTAAATCAGCATAAATGAGCTTTTAATGCATTATTATTGTATGTTTTGCAGGAAATCGGAGTCCGGAAGCCAAAACGATGAAAAACGGGCGAAAATAGCAGTTTTTGGTCATGAGCCGCGGCACACACCAAGTGAACCGCGGCACACGAAGACAACCAGCGAACTCTGGGCACACTGTACTGTGTGCCGCGGCACACACCAAGTGAGCCGCGGCACAGGAGGAAAAAAGAAAGACGCCACTGGGAAGAAACTTTGGGCCGCAGATCATTGTTTTTGTTTGGTGGGCCGAGAGGAACACGACTCTCGTTCTTTGGACCGACCGAAATAAAAAAGGAGTTGGTCACTCTTTTTCATAGGACCGACCGGGAGAAAGGGGGGATGATTTGATATTTCTTGGGGGGAGGAACCTACTGGGGGAGAGAAAAGAAATGATATAAAAAAAAACAGAAAAGATGATAACCAGGCAGTTGGGCGACGGAAGAAATCAAGGAGAAAACAAGGTGTAGATTTGTGGGGCAACGACAACACCACGAATCCCTACGGTTTTTCTGCATCTTAGTTTTTTTAGATCTATTCGCGTAGGATTTTGATTTTAGCCAATTTCATGATGGTTTGATTATTTATTATTATTTCGATTTACTCGTTATTCTATTGAATTGGATTCTTCTTACTGTTCTTAATGCTTTTTAATTGTCTGGCCAACAGTTAATTTGTTTTGAATGTCTTTATGGATTCGGGAGATGAAATTTAGGCATAGTTCTTGTTAGACGAATCATAATTTTCGTGAGATAGGAATATACTCATGCGAATTGTGAAGCTTGTTATTGTGGGAATTCTTGAACTGTTTTAGCTATTAATTATCTGATTCGAATAGGGATATATCTAGTTAGTAATTCGTAGTATTTTCTATCGACCTTGGGAAAGGCTTTAGAATAATTTAGGAATTCCTGGCTCACAATCAATTGAATAAGAGTGAATTGAATTGAATAAATATCATTCCTGATTGTTTGAGGTGAAAATCATAATCCTACGCCCTTATTAGTATTATTATTATTATTATTATTATTAGTACTATTATTTATTAGTTTAGGTATAAATTCCATATAATTGTTCTTCAAATAAAATTGTGAGTTGACTATATTTTGGTACTTAGTGAAATCAGTCCTCGAGGGAACGATACTTTACTTATCACTTTATTACTTGTTGATACCGTGCACTTGCGGCATATTGTGAGGGATTTTTCCCACAACAAGTTTTTGGCGCCGTTGCCGGGGACTGATTTTTCGCTAATATCAATACCAAGCGACTCTAATTTTAATTTGAAGTTTTTTTTCTCTGTTTAGTCTCTGTATTTTTATTTTCTTCATTATGTTTTCCTATGAGTATCGTGGCCCTTGGCATTTCATAAATTTCGATGTTCTTAATAATTTGCTAAATAGGGTCAGTCAGCCCCCTCCCCCAAAACAAAAGACCATGCTTGAACAATGTGTAGACACTCTTAAAAATCCTGATAGTACTCTTTTTGAGCTAGAATGTGCACGTCGTGGTCTTGAGATTCACTATGGTTATTTTCCAGCTCATATATTTAGTAGTGAAGATGAAGGGGAGGTTGAGATGAAAGACATGTTAAGTTTTAGGGTCGATCCCCCAGCACCCGATAATTACATAAAGTGTGATGAGCCTGTAGAAGAAGTTACCATTGATGATGTTTCCCAAGAAATTTCATTAAATTGTCATCAAACTTCGACTAATAAGGTGAACACTTATGTGCCTAAAATTTTATTAACGGTGCCATGCATAATTTTTCCTAAATCCATAATGGGAGAGATTGACCCCATTACTCATGATTTTATTGAGGCTGATTCTTCGAGTTCTAATGAGGTTGTGCTTGATAATGCTTTATTATTTGCCCATTCGAACTCTGCTTATTTTTTCATGCCTTATCATTATTATATTCTTCCATCATTTTTTGGTTGTCCGCATAATTATTCTTATTCATTATTTTTGGCAACCGGGCATGAGCCAAAGCCTCCCTTGTGGAATAAGAGGCTTATTGATTGCAAGAAGGGGGCATTTGGAAATCTCCCTAGAAAGAAACCACGTTAGATTTTTTTTCGCCACGTCGTGCTCAAGACGTAAAATAGAGCGCTGGATGGGAGGCAACCCATCATTTTTACTTGCTTTCTAGTTAGTTGTTTTTATTTGATTTTTCGTTAATAATTTTCTTTTCTTTGTTTTGTATTTCATTTGGATTCGTGTATTCTTGTTGGCCCTCATTTCTCTGATATTTCTTTATAACCCCTATGAGTTATTACTCTTCATATTCTAGTCTTTCTTGATTTAATGTCTATTGTTATCTCATGACTAGAGACTAAGTTTGGGGGTCCCTCGTGATGTTGGGCGTTATTTGAAGTATGGATTGACCGACGTTTCCACTCAGACATGTGCGGGTGTTCAAGAAGACATTTGGAATAAGTTTCACTTTTCCTTATCTCTTTTATTTTCACATGAGTTTTATTATTGATAATGTTATGTGTAGTGAACTTTATTTTGCATGCTATTGATGGTTTTTGCAAGCTTGAATTTTTCGTGAATTTTTCGTGCTTCCATGTGTAAAACTGATTTTACGATACTGATGTCTCTTGGAAGAAACGGTTGACTTTTGGTCGAGTTGCAGTCAGCGATTTCTGTTTCTATTGAATATTCAATTAGGTCCGAAATTTTATCGTTTTTGTAGAAATTTTAGCAGATAAGAAAAGAGACATACGTGTTTTCAAATCACCGTTTATACGTTTGGTTAAACTTTTCGTGTAGCTAGTCGTCCAGTACTACGAGTCTTGTTGGCATTTGGATTGAGTTTAGGGTCGGACAGTTTTTCCAAAAAGTCGAGATATTAGTTGTTCTATGAGGGGAAGTCTAGTAACCGGGGGTATTCACGTGACCCGTTGTTTACTCTCGCGTAAAACGACGACCCTGAATAGATTAATAATTTAGAAATATCGCATTACCGATGATGGGAAGCCTAGTAACCGGGGGTATTCACGTGACCCGTTGTTTACTCTCGCGTAAAACAGCAACCTTAACATGCAGGACTTGCTATTCGAGTTTTTTCTCCGCTGTATAGGGGGGCTTAGTAACTAGAAGCATCCATGTGCCCCATGAGTGTCTTTTACGTCAAACGGTTCCCCGATACATGAGAATGGAAATCCACCCTAGGATCATCCCGATGAAATATCCCGAGAGCCGAAACCTAGTGGTTAACTCGAATCATATTATTGATCATACATAAGAGAATGCTGTCCGAGGAGTAATGTCGATTATGAAACTCTTAAATTTTTGCCACTAGACTGTGGGATTGGGCGAATTGGCTTGTTTAATCTAACCCTTCATATTGACGGTCGGTTAAATTCACGATTGTTAATCTTTGAGTTTGATTTTCTTCATGGACGATTGATTAGGACTGAAATTGGTTACTTTGTGGAATCAGTGTCCTGGACGTGACTCACTATTACGATACTTGTATTATTCTTTGAGATTTTCAGGGTAGTATTGATTAAGTTGAGCACTATGGATTTGCATGATTATTCACGATACATTTTCTTTAAAATTATAATTTTTTGCTTGAGGACAAACAAAGGCTCAAGTTTGGGGGTATTTGTTAGGTGTATTTTTATGCACTTTTATATCATTATTTTATATCCATCTTGAGCCTAAATCAGCATAAATGAGCTCTTAATGCATTATTATTGTATGTTTTGCAGGAAATCGGAGTCCGAAAGCCAAAACGATGAAAAACGGGCGAAAATAGCAGTTTTTGGTCATGAGCCGCGGCACACACCAAGTGAACCGCAGCACACGAAGACAACCAGCGAACTCTGTGCACACTGTACTGTGTGCCGCGGCACACACCAAGTGAGCTGCGGCACAGGAGGAAAAAAGAAAGACGCCACTGGGAAGAAACTTTGGGCCGCAGATCATTGTTTTTGTTTGGTGGGCCGAGAGGAACACGACTCTCGTTCTTTGGACCGACCGAAATAAAAAAGGAGTTGGTCACTCTTTTTCATAGGACCGACCGGGAGAAAGGGGGGATGATTTGATATTTCTTGGGGGGAGGAACCTACTGGGGGAGAGAAAAGAAATGATATAAAAAACAGAAAAGAGGATAACCAGGCAGTTGGGCGGCAGAAGAAATCAAGGAGAAAACAAGGTGTAGATTTGTGGGGCATCGACAACACCACGAATCCCTACGGTTTTTCTGCATCTTAGTTTTTTTAGATCTATTCGCATAGGATTTTGATTTTAGCCAATTTCATGACGGTTTGATTATTTATTATTATTTCGATTTACTCGTTATTCTATTGAATTGGATTCTTCTTACTGTTCTTAATGCCTTTTAATTGTCTGGCCAACAGTTAATTTGTTTTGAATGTCTTTATGGATTTGGGAGATGAAATTTAGGCATAGTTCTTGTTAGACGAATCATAATTTTCGTGGGATAGGAATATACTCATGCGAATTGTGAAGCTTGTTATTGTGGGAATTCTTGAACTGTTTTAGCTCTTAATTATCTGATTCGAATAGGGATATATCGAGTTAGTAATTCGTAGTATTTTCTATCGACCTTTGGAAAGGCTTTAGAATAATTTAGGAATTCCTGGCTTACAATCAATTGAATAACAGTGAATTGAATTGAATAAATATCATTCCTGATTGTTTGAGGTGAAAATCATAATCCTACGCCCTTATTAGTATTATTATTATTATTAGTACTATTATTTATTAGTTTAGGTATAAATTCCATATAATTGTTCTTCAAATAAAATTGTGAGTTGACTATATTTTGGTACTTAGTGAAATCAGTCCTCGAGGGAACGATACTTTACTTATCACTTTATTACTTGTTGATACCGTGCACTTGCGGCATATTGTGTGGGATTTTTCCCACAACACACCCACGAGTCTATGAGATGCATCGAGCAGACGAACCGGATGCGGCAGTGGCCTTAGGTACCATTCATATCCTATCTCATCCAGTTCGTGTACTTTTTGATTCGGGTGCTACACATTCTTTCATCTCCTTGGAGTGTGTACGCCATTTGAATATAACTTGTATAACTGCTTGCGATCCTTTCATTGTGAAACTACCTAGCGGGTATAGAATCGTGGGGAATCGGGAGATTAGAGATTTCACAAGTGTGACACTTCAGAGGTGGGAAGTTTCACTCCATATTGATGTGGTCTCAACGACCACAATTAAAACAGTTTACCGGGTGAGTTGAGGTGTCCGGAACAGAACAAAAACTCTTCTTCCCTCGAACAGAACGTGACGAATGCCCGGCAGAATGGTTAGTCGCCTGAGGTCTCTGGAAGTTGCACCTTTAGAGCCAGAAAAGTTACCAGCGATCTTCTACTTCTTCGATTCTTCCGTGGTATCATTGTGGGGACTCAACATGTCATAGGCCAAAGCCCGGTCTTGGTATTCCTTCAAGGTAGTGCAAGCAAACCCGGCCATATAACGTCGTAAATCCATATTCATCTGCATATCAAAGTAACAGATCTTGTTACGTTCATCTCGCACTTGATTATTCACGTGGATCAGGTGTAAGTTATACTCCACTATCGCCTGCGAGACTGGAATGTTCTGCGGCTTAGCCTCGAAAAAAGGCTTGAATTCTGCCTTCTTGCACTAGCTAAGGACAAAACTCAGCCTCCAGTAACTCTTTAAATTCTCCCCACAAAACGGCATGATCCTGTGGCTTGATAACTTTCCACCAAGTCATGGCTTCCTTCGTAAAGAAGTACTGAGAAATCGGTACCTTCCTCACTTCCGGACAATCAACCGCTTCAAACACCTTCTCTAACTCCGCTAGTCAATTCTCCCAACCCATCGGGTCTGTAGCACCATTGAACTGCGGAGGGTGCATACGGATCACATTCTGAAGCAAGGCATCCGATGTTGGGTTCGGATTATTCAGCTGAACATCTTGGTCCAGGATAGTCATATGGTTAGCCAATTATTGAAGGACATCTGTAACTCCAATATCTGCGTTATTCCCTTGGCCGGTCGATTGGTCATGTTGAGCCTCGGTATCAGGATGCACTGAGTTAGATAAACTAGTGGTGGTCTACCCCGCAATGGAACTAAGGGAAGCGGCCGCACCACGTCCCCTTCCGTGACCACGACCACGACCTCGCCTGTAGCGTACGTTATACCCCTATCTCAAAACACCGTCGTAAGGTCCAAACAATATGAACATGATCCGAAAGGCACGAAACTCTAGAATCAACATCGACAACATCTCAATAAGTGTTTACGAAGTGACAAAAGTGAAAGGACGACAAGGTAAATAATTCAATAAAAAGTATGGGTATTACATTGAGTCTATCTCAGCTTCCATAGCTTCACGCCATTTCACGGAGTCTACATCCAACATCGCTTGGTCATAGGTCGTTGGGTCGGTCTCTTGGATATCACATGGAACCTCATGGAGACCCAGCTCCTCCAGTGCACAAGGCCATATCTCTCAGGTAAATGAGACACCCTCCTAGACCTACGAGGTGGTTGTACTTGTGTTTCAGAAGGTTCGGTTCCAACTTCTTGTATAGGTGTCTCCTGAGGAGTTTCATTTTATTCTTCCAAAGAAATACTTCTACCTACTCCGTCTTCCTGAATGAACTCATCTTCCAGGAAGTGTGCTTGCAAAGCAACAATAATCTTTCAGTATTCGGGCATGTAGAATAGATAACCCATCGTCCCAGATGGGAATCCAATGAAACGTCCCTTTACGGACCTAGCTTCCAATTTCTCCACCTTAGTCTTCTTCACATAGGCGGGACATCCCCAAATTCTAATGTGATTAAGACTTGGTTTCCTTCCCTCCCACATCTCATGTGGAGTTTTAGGAACGGATTTAGAAGGACATCTGTTCAAGATATAAGCAGCAGTCAGGAGTGCATACCCCCACAGGTAAATTGGTAAGTCAGTATAGCCTAGCATAGAACGTACCATGTTCAAAAAGGTTCGGTTCCTTCTTTCTGACACACCATTTAACTTTGGAGTTCCTGGAGGTGTTAGTTGTGATACTATTCCATATTCCTTTAGGAACTCATCAAACTCCATACTCATATACTCGCCACCTCGGTCTGACCGAAGTGCTTTAATATGATTTCCAGTTTGTTTTTCGACTGGGGCCTTAAATTCCTCTAATTTCTCAAAGGCCTCGGATTTATGTTTCATTAAGTATACATAACCATACCTAGTATGATCATTGGTAAACATAATGAAATACTGATATCCATCACGTGCTGCTTCCAAAGCACCACATACATCGGTATGGACTAATCCAAGTTTATCAGCAGCTCTTTCAAAAGTCCATGTGAAGGGGGACTTAGTCATTTTGCCTTTAAGGCAAGATTCACAAGTTGGAAAGGGATTCGATCCCAATGGACCCATAAGTCCATCTTTTTCCATTTTGTAAACCTTGGTCTGACCTGTTGCTACTCAAAATATTATCCGGAGATAGATATTGCTGGAAAGGATGGATAGCAAACAAAGTGCGAGAGCACTTCCGTAGAGAAAGTAAATAACACAAGATTTGCCGGGGTTGTTAGTCCCGGACTTGAATGCTCTCGCGAGATGTTATTAATACGAATATTCGGGGACTTGTTCGCCATGAAGAATCGGACAGTCTCTAGCCCAGTGGCCCTGCTCACCGCATTTGAGTCATGCGTCCTTATTCTTATTGCTCTTGGGAACTATCGGGGACTTGCCCTTACCCTTAAGGTCCTTGACTTGTGGTCCCGTATGCTTCTTGGTCTTTTTTTTCTTATTCTTAGACCTTCGAGGTCCAGAAGAAATCACAAGGGCAGACTCCTTCATCCGTGGAGTCTTCATCTGAGACTGAGCAGTCACCAGTTTGTTCATCAATCCTGCTAAGTTGTAAGCAATCTCATTGCAGTTGAAATTCATAACAAACTGGAGAAGGAATCAGGAAGAGACTGTAGGATAAGGTCGGTCTAAAGAGAAGTATCCATCTTAAAATCAAGAGCCTCCAATCTCTCGATCATAGATATAATTTTGAGGACGTGGTCCCCAACCTTCTCACATTCCTTCATCCTAGCACCGAACAGTTGCTTGGATATCTCATATCTAGTAGTTCGACTGTGCTCCCCATAAATCTCGGTTAAGTGAGATAAAATCTACCTAGCAGGAGTCATTTTCTCATGAGCTCTCTGAAGCTCATTAGACATAGAAGCCACCATATAAGCACTGACTTTTACGTCATCCTTAACCCACTTTTCATAGTTTTCAATCTCTTCCTGATTGGCTCTTGTCCGCACTGGAGGCGCCGAAATGTCTGTCTTCAAGACGTATCCCAGTGCCTCTATACTGAGGACTATTATCATATTGCGGAGCCAATCCACAAAGTTAGGTCCGATTAAGGTGTTCTTTTCGAGTAGAATTGCGAATAGGTTCATTGTAATATTGAGAGTTATGTTCGTCTGCATTAAGTACGATAGATTAATTAGTGACTCGTTCAATTATGATCCGAGTATAGAATTAAGGTTTTTCTATTCTTTTAACCCAGTTCCCACTAATTTTATCGGAATAACACACTCTCATGTAAAATACGGAAGTATTGTTCGCATTACTTCATAATGGTGATCGAGTTCTTTATAAATCTTAATAGAGGGCAACCGAACAGGTTTCTAGTCTACTAATTTTCATAAAGTGGTGTCCAACACCAACCCATCTAATGGATGATTTGATCTTGTTTTTCCCCTTGTTCACTCCCCTCAACCTATACGGTTTCTATAGTTCGTGAACAAGTTAATTTTATACCATCGACGCAAACCAGTTTCACAATTGAATCTTATCCGGCAACTGAACAGGTCTCTAGGGATAAAATTTGCTCCAAACGAAGGCATCCAATGCGCTCCCGGTAATTTATCCATCCTCCCCGAACGACTACCCCAATAACTCGAAAGCATAGTACATTCGGTTTGAATTTCAATTTTCCGAAAACTCGATGGAGGGAAGGAAAACCTTGAAACCTTTTAAACTTAATAATTTTTCATGGGAGAATTTTCGTGATTAATGTTACACTTTGCATATTAATTTATTTAACCGCGTTTGTAGCATTCATACCATATGAATAAACATTCACAACCTAGTTGCTACCAACATGTAGTTCATGGACCGTTCCTAGAATCAAAAACTCCATAATCTAATTACAAGTGTTCGGTCTTGAATCTTCGTCTCCTCGAACGGATCTTCCTCCGGTCTTCGTCATTACATATAAATTTTACATTTGAAAAATTGCATCCTAGATACAAATATTTCTAGTAAAATAAATAGGCTCAAAATGGCATTTACAACCCAATCGAATAAAACCGAACGATTCAAAACTAGGTCCATGAACCACATCACCATTCAAAATTAATGCATCAAAGACATTAAAATAAATGACATTCATAATTAATCTAAATATTGATCCAATCAATATAAATTAATCCATCCAAACAAATTAATTCAAACAACCGTTAATTTTAACTTGTTCCGGAAGACAAAATATTTTATTAAATTAATTCCCCTAAGAATAAAATTAAAATAATAATATCTTAGTCAAATTAAATCCAATTTAATTTGTGGGAAATCAATTACCAAACGAAATATAAAAAATGGAATCGAAAAACACACGGTCGGGCCAAGCCCGCACTGCCCAGCACCCTGCCCAGCAGGGCCGGACGGCATGGAGGGGCCGCAGTACTCAGAATGGGACCGCTCGACAGGCGGCCGGCAGGCTTCCGAGCATGGCCGGCACAGGGCCAGACCGCGGTCCGCAGAATGGGACCGCACGGCAGTGCCCGGCTAGCTCAAAGCTGCTGGGTCCGCTTACATTTTTTGCTCGTTTTTCACCCCGATTCCAAAAATAATATTTTTCTAATCTTTATATTACACATTTAAATCAGTTTTTTAAAAGGAAAATAGATTTCCATTGTAACATAAAATCATGAAAAATTAATTTTTAGATGAACAATTGAAAATTAACGATTAATACGATTATGATTCCAAATCATAAGAACATCCAATCAAGCATTCCAAATTCTAAATATCGTATATACGATCGCAAGACCTACGCTCTGATACCACTGTTGGGATTCGGTGCCTAAAACGAAGGCGCAGTGAAAGCAATAAACGAATCTAGTTCGATCTGAATCCCTACGAGGATCGATCAAGCTACATATATAAGAATATAAAACTAAACAAAGGAAGATTAGAAATCATACCCTCGTTGCCCATTGATTAAATGGTGTACTCGTTGAGGATGATTCCCCAAGCTTTAGATGCTCTTCCCACGAATCCTATTCGTCAAGCTCTTGGATGATCCAACGCCGAAAGCACCGCGTCTCTACTTGCCACGCACCGGAGAAACGACCAGAATGACAACCACCCAATTGTCCTCCAAGGTTACGGCTAGAATCAAATGATGGAAGCTTTCTAATTAAGACTACAACACTCCAAGCGTTTAATCTATATCTCTCAATTATATCTTTTAATTTTTCTCCAAGAAAATTCTCAAGAACCAGGAGTAAGTAGATGAAGACTTGAGAAAACTATTTTCTCTCTCTCTCTCTATGAAACTAATGGATGATGCTTCAAGGTAAGAGTGGAGTCTTCCTTTTTATTCCTTTTCTAATCTCCCCAAATCACCTACTTTAGACAATATCACCAAGAAAATATCACCCTTGATATTTGTCCCCTTGGTGGCCATAAGTCTTCCACCCTTCAAGGTAAAGACCAAGACCAAGGGAGGGAGTAGGTAAAGGGGGCGGCCATCTAGAAGGAATCAGACGAGTTCGGTTCGTATCAGACTCCCGTGAGTCCAAACAAATAAACTCCAATTCCGTTCCAATGTATTATATCAATTAATTAATATAATTAATTAATTATATCAAATACAAAATAACATAATTAATTTCTTCAAGAAATAATTATATTCATGAATTAAATTAATCAACCAATAATTTATTTAATTCATTAGGCCGTAAATTAATTTATCCAATAAATTAATTTAGACATCCAATGTCCCAAAATAAATTAGACGTCCAATGTCCAATAAATTTGATATCCAATATCTAATATTTATAAAGAGAGAATAAGCTCGATTCATTCCGTCCTCAATCCTATTGCACGACTCGGTAGGTCCGTCTCAGTTAGCAATGGAAGGAACCAAAGAGTAGTAGCACCACCTAGCCAGTCTGGCGGCCTACACTCCCCAACTGAGAACAAATGATTGGGATCATTCAAAAACCATTCTGTCGTGAATACCCGTATACGTATAAACCCTTCTTTCAAATGTCCCGATCAAGTTATAGGCTCACGGTCAGTCAAACCCTATCTGTACTTGATGTTATGCATGAGTTAATGCAAATTGAGATCATCGAGATCTCGTGTATCCCATACAACTAGCTCCAATGCTTTGGCCAAAGACTTATGATCTCATCCGCCAATAACCACATAAGACATATAACCCGTTTCACTAACAGGATAAAGAATTCTATCTTGGTATTCAGTAGGACCTGCTACTTGCCCGTCAAGATGCACGACGAGGTTGACCCCCACCTTTCGGTTTTCTGGGTCGAACTCTCTAATGAAAATCTTAACGTCACAAGCACATCCATACTAAATCCTCAAGTCGAAGGTCTACGAATACCTATTACAACCTTTCGATTCCGTCATTGACTGTCCTGGAGTGAAATACATGTGATGAATCGAGGGGAGTCGGTTCGAGTATACTAATCCAATTAGCATACCTATAACGTGTGCTCCCACTAACCATTAGTGTTCGACAGGCACTCTCCAAGTCAAAGAACACGTCATACAAGTCTTCACATAAACTTAACGCCCAATCAAGTTTCATCGAATTGGGAACAATTAAGTATTTGAGACATAAACCTTTCCAGTGTCAACCCCCTTATCTAATAAGGAGTGTAATGTTTTGCTCTCAAATACACGGACTAGTTTCTATATGTATATTTACAAGTCAGGAATATTAGTGACTACCAGTAAATAACGAAACATACAATTGCCTTATGATAATGATTTACATAATAACAAGAACAATGCCCTCACTCAACATCCTCTGAGTGGCATTCGAGGGCATACTCCTAACAAACACATCACACACAAAATCACATTTTCATCACATAAATGCAAGCCATAAATCATCGCAATAATGTACTTGCCTTGATTTCTAAAGTGCGAAGGAAACGACGAACGAACAAGGCTTCGGTCCGAACTTTCTCCGAATTCCGTTCCTAACAAATATTAAGACTAAATTAACTACAAACTCACTGAAAAACCAAGAATCATCCTAAGTTCTACCCTTAGGAACAATATACCGAACACTACGGAGGCATAATAGGTTATACTCGATCAACAAAGGAAAACTCGTAATTAATCCACAAAGCTTCGAGAAAAACATGGAATCATGATTATGTAACTATAATCTACCATCAATCGAAGCTAAATTGGTTAGAAAAATGAAATCCAACAAAACCCCCTAGAATTCCCGAAATTAGGGTTGTACGAAGTATCACCTCGATTCGGACGGTGGAAGATGTTAGGATGTTGATATCTTCTGGTTAGGGATTCAAAAACATGGATGGATGATGATATCAGGCCTTAATACATCTTCAACCTCGAACTAAGCCCCAAATCGCCGGAAAGAAGATAAGAGGAGGAGAAATGACGAAGTTTAAGGTGCTATCCACACACACACACACACACATATATATATATATATATATATATATATATGTGTGTGTGTGTGTGTGTGTCCAGAAGCTTCTGCCCAGCCTCAATAGCGCGCGCTAGGCGAGGCGTTGGCGTGCGCTAGCCGAACAGTCCAGAATCACAGGAACCTATCTGTCCAACCAAGTAGTGCACGCTACAACTGAATAACGTGTGCTACACCTACCCAGTTAGCGTGCGCTACGACTGAATAACATGTGCTACCTATTCGATCCTATCCGGAGTCCAGTACCCAAAAACCTACTGCCTTACTGTAATGCCGAATTAGCGCGTGCTACCACACTTTAGTGTGCGCTAATCCACCACAATAGCGTACGCTAATCTACAAACTTAGCATGCGCTAATTTGACCATACACAGCATACTATCCGAATCAACCGAAACATTACACAACAATTCTCAATAGAAACGATAAAAATGAAAATTACTAGTAATATCAGAAAAGCGTGTATATTACATTCTCTCCCTCTAACAAAATGTTTCGTCCCGAAACTTAAGATGTGAACAACTCCGGATACCTTGACCTCATATTGTCATCGGTCTCCCATGTAGCTTCCTATGTTCCATGTCTTGACAATTGTACCTTCACCAAATGAATAGTTTTGCATCTAAGCTGTTTCACTCGATGTTCCAAAATCTGATTAGGTTTCTCCTCAAAGGTGATGTCAGAGCCTATTTCAATTTCTCCAAAATCAATAATATGACTAGGATCCAACACATATTTCCTCAACTGTTAGACGTGGAACACATTATGCACATGACTTAACGGTGGCGGAAGACCCAAACGATAGGCGAGATCTCCTATTCGCTCTAAAATTTCAAATGGACCAATATATCTAGGGCTAAGTTTACCCTTCTTCCCAAAGCGATAAACTCCTAGGGTTGGAGATACTTTCAACAACACATGGTCACCGACTTCGAACTCTAATGGACAACGTCGATTGTCAGCATACGACTTCTGTCGGCTCTGGGCAGCTCTATCATAGATTAGAACAATCTTATCTCTGGTCTCAACTAACATGTCCGGCTCTGTTCCGATCAACTCAGACGAATCATCCCAACATAGTGGCGATTTACATCTTCGTCCATATAAGGCTTCAAACGGTGCCATATTAATTGATGCATGCCAACTATTGTTGTACGCAAATTCAATTAGTGGCAAGTGTGATTCCCAATCGTCCTTCCAATTTAAGGCACATGCTCGCAACATATCTACAAGGGTCTGAATTGTCCGCTCGGATTGCCCATCGGTCTGAGGTTGGTACGATGTACTGAGCCTTAGTTCCATCCCCAAAGCTCGATGAACGGACTGCCAAAATTGTGATACAAATCTACCATTTCGATCAGAAATAATACTCTTTGGAATCCCATGCAACCCAACGACTTCTGCAATAAACACACGGGCTAACTTCTCGGGTCCTCAATTATCTTTAATTCCCAGGAAATGGGCTGATTTGGTTAGTCGATTGTAACACCCCTAAATCCAACCGGGAATATTACAGTGCTGTGGGCCCCGCGTCGGAAACCACAAGGCTAAAAGTCATTTTCGCAAATGTTTCAAACACGCCAACGAGGCAAGACGGTAATATTCTGAATACCCAAATGTTTTACAAAACAAAGTTCCCAAATTCCATCATAAAATACCATTTTAAAGCACAAGGCGCCAAAAGGGCATTTAGAAAGTAAACATGAGTTGGTAAAATACCGAAAGCCATTTAAAGATACGGATAATAAACACAGAAGGAAATACATTTGCAGCGGAATTATAAAAACCAGAAAGAATACTCGAATCCCAATAACCATGCCATAGCCAGTATATCCGGAATGCTCATCCCTTTACGATCGCTACTAGATCGATCTCCAAGTACCTAAAAGATAAAGCCCACGACGGGATCAGCCATAATACTCAATAATGATAACGATCCCATCAACATAAACAATTACATATCAATGTAATTACAAGGTAAGAATATTTCTAAGGTAATCTTACCGTAGTAACCTCACCAATTCATGGTATCTCATATCAAATCAACCCTCACCTCAATTCACGCCTCGTATTCTCAAGTGACGAATGAATTCGCAAATAACCATTTGTACTGTATTCAAAACGATACCAAGAATCTCAAACATAATATATATCCAATATGGAATAATCTGTCCATGTCCAATTCTGTCCACTGGAACGCACAATCGAATCCCAATTCTGATAAAACTGATAACACACGATGCATTTGTAGATCAAATGCCCCGAAACAATGACAAGTCCTGGATATCGATACAAGATATGAATGCTCACACAATCAATAATAATAAACAACCAATGTATCAGAACGAGAATATCAATGACATGATAACTCCACACAAGATCAACAAAGGACCAACCACGAACGAGAATACCATTGATGTGGTAAACTCCAACGAGAACAATAAAGGAATCAACGACCGAGAATATCAACGATACGGTAAATCCCAACAAGATCAATAAAGGATCAACAACCGAGAATACCATCGATACGGTAAACTCCAACAACATCAATAAAGGATCAACAACGAGCGAGAATACCAACGGTAAGGCAAACTCCAAATGGAATTAATAAGGATGAATAGCAAACGAGTTGACCAATGGTCAGGTGAACTCTAAATGAGATTAATAAAGGGTCAATAACAAATGAGTTGACCATCGATATGATAACTCCAAACGAGATCAGTAGGGAAGCAATAACAAACGAAATTACCAACGATATGATAACTCCAAACGAGATCAGTAGGGAATCAATAACAAATGAGATTACCAACGATATGGTAACTCCAAACGAGGTCAGTAGGGAATCAATAACAAACGAGATTACCAACGATATGGTAACTCTAAATGAGATCGATAAAGGATCAACAGGGACAGATACACGAGAGAATAAAATTGTCAACCATATACAAATCACATATATGGGATCTCGAGGACAAACCCGACTATCGAACAGATTCGATTATACATGGACTATGAACGACCAATCAACATGACTCAAGATGGACATCATGATACGCCCAATCCGGAAATATGTCCGTGTACAAGCCAACCACGAGTATTGATCAGATACACGTCTGGTCTCGTACCTAATCAGCCTCACGAAGTACGTCTCGTGTGTATGGTTCAATATGAGGTCGAAACCAACACATGCTACACGTGCCCGCCCAGAAAATCCTACACATGACCGATCAGAACGTATCTGACTCCAGATATGTCACGATACAACATGACAACAAAACTAGAAGAAACGCATATCCAATAAGGATCAGAAAACTTTCCAAGTGAGCAACGATAACTCGATATCGTATCTCCGCTAGATAACAGCTCACCGCATGCTCAACGATGCATATAATATTAGCACATAAACCCCAATGCCGCAGCCAAGGGTCACGGAAGCATCTCACAAGAATACTCCGGAACATGGGTGCCCAATTTAGGTCTTATCCCCCGACACATTTCCATACGGGTACCATACAGGTTTTATCCCCAACACACCGGCCCAACAAATTACAGTTCAAAGAAAGAGCACATCATAATACACCAAACAATGATGCACACTCATTACATGAAACATCAACACGCACATATGCAACAATGCAACATGATAATTATCATAATTCAGCAATACTAAATTACCTCAAAACCGGAGATGCTAACCCTTCCTCGACCAACGTACCCGAACGAATACACAGTTATTCGAATAGTCCAAAATGAAGTACAGTCCATCACTATTACTAAACCACCATCTCGAGTTCAATGTCGGCATGATAAGCTATCCTCGATATCCACCATTTCATACAATAGACCAAAGGTAATTCACATCTCCATTTCCACTGGACATCTTTAAAATCATATACATTATGATTTATCCCAGTCCAAGCATAATATATATACCATCATCCCGACAATTCAATTACATAATATCATTGCTATACGAATCACAAATGAAATGAAATCAAAACCATTTATTAAACATTATGAACTGAGCAAGCAAAACTTGCCTCGATACCGACACGACGAAGCCGTTACCAATCCCATCGCCTTCATCTACGAGCTCCTCAGCCTCGACCAAAGCGATCCATACATTCTCCAATCTCAACCGTAGCACAACGGTTAATCATCAATGATCACTTAATACAACCAAATGCAATAATCGATTAATGATATGTTCGATAACAATCAACAACCGATATAGTCAACCAATCAAACTCAACGGTTCAACGATATCTCGATCATATACGAAACCAAAACATTTCAACTTAAAAAATACGAATACAAGCCAAAATTCGATAATCAATCAATTCTAATAAGTTTCTAAACATTCTAAATCCCGACTTAAATCTTACTTACGGATTAACACGGCTCATCCTTGTAAATTCATAGAAATACAATTACCAGTTTTCATCACGAATAACCATATACCGAAATTAACTGTAATCCTTCCAATTTCCATAAAATCATGACATATATAACTCAAGTGTTCTTCAAGAATATGAATTAATCCATAATCATGTTTGTAGCCAACAAAACGACGTAATCCAATTTGTTCTAACATCTAAACCATCGTCCAATCCATAATCCAAGGCATATATCTATTTGTTCTTCAATATACAATTCATATATCCTCAAGAATCACAACAACACACCATAACCATCATCATACGAAGAAGAACATCAACAACAATATCAAAATCCGAATCAAGGAGAGGAGTTTTTCAGCATACCTCTTGAAGAAGAACTAAAAGGATCAAACACTTCGAGAAACATCAAGAACTCCAAGCTTCAAGCTTCTAATCAAATTATCAAGGTCTCCACCAAGGTAGAAGGGTCTGGAATGGGATTGAAAGTGAAGAAGGACGAGCTGGGATGGAAAAAATGTGTTTCCTCTCATGAAGAAATGAAAGACCAATTCTTAATATGTAATCTGCACAGCTTGTTACGTACGTTAAGACCAACCTTAACGTACGCTACATGTCCTGCATAGCGTATGTAATAGTCATCCAGGGTTAACTCTCCTATTTCGTGGTATGCATTACGTACATAATTTCCTTACCGCATCATACGTAATGTAGCGGTTGACTTGCTACAGTGCCATACTTGCTTAACGTACACAATGGCACATCCTTAACGTACGTAAGGCTCGAGGTTGGATCGCCTGTCCACATCTGCACCGAAAGCTGCCGACACTGAGCCCACCTGCCGACCACAGCTAGGACCTGTTCGATTCCCTTCATAACGCACGTTATGTACTCAACCTAACGTACGTTAAGCTCCCCTCATTACGTACGTAAGCTCCCCTGTTTAGCGTACGACACACTTGCACATTTATGTACGTAAGCTCCTATGCTTCACGTACGTAATGGCTTTTATACTTAGCCATTTCTGCTCCTGTCTGCCGTCTCAATATACCGAACATGTACACGCGACATACTGAATACATATACTTGTTCCGATAACATTCTCATACGATACATCTGATGCACGATATCCTCAATGGCAATCGTCGAGCAAGTACGGCAATTATACAAATACTCATACAGTATACCCGACATCGAAAGACATATCAAGCATGTAATATCCTAGAATTAAAATAACCTCGATAGATATACTGGCACGACTGTCACAGTTCCAAAAATTATTAATCCATATTGTATCGGTCCCACTCTGTACAGTACAACTCAGATAAAATAATGCAAAAATTCGTAGCGAAATTCTAGGATATTACATATCATCCCACTTAAATAAGTTTCGTCCTCGAAACTTAAAATCCTATCATAATCAATATCTCAATCCCGAAATATCTCAAAATCATGCCACCATGCTCAAGTAATCATCGTTAAAACCAAATATCTAAAAGAACGTACTTACAGGTCCGTGAAATCGATGATCTCCCGTGATAGTAGCATACGACTCCCACACAAAGCCTCAATGACAATAACAACACACCAGCATCGCAAGTATAACAATTTGAAAATATTTCCAAAATTTTGGAACCTCGAAAAATCGGTGAGAAAATCATTTTCAAAATTCATGCTACTACCGCATCGGTAGAGCCACATAACACACATGCCCGAGTTTTACGAAACCCAAGCTCCGATACCATCTTCTTTAACAACCCCAAAGCCAACCATGAATATTACAACCCCATGGGCCCCACACTGGAACCCACAAGGCTAAAAGTCATTTTCGCAAATGTTTCAAACACGCCAGCGAGGCAAAGACGGTAATATTTTAAATACCCAAATGTTTTACAAAACAAAGTTCCCAAATTCCATCATAAAATACCATTTGAAAGCACAAGGCGAAGACGCCAAAAGGGCATTTAGAAAGTATACACGAGTTGGTAAAATACCAAAAGTCATTTAAAGATACACACGCAGTGGATATAAACACAGAAGGAAATACATTTGCAGCGGAATTATAAAAACCAGAAAGAATACTCGAATCCCAATAACCATTCCAAAGCCAGTATCACCGGAAAGCTCATCTCTTCACGACCACTACTAGCTCGATCTCCAAGTACCTAAAAGATAAAGCCCACGACGGGATCAGCCACAATACTCAACAATGATAACGATCCCATCAACATAAACAATTACATATCAATGTAATTACAAGGTAAGAATATTTCTAGGGTAATCTTACCGTAGTAACCTCACCAATTCATGGTAACTCATACCAAATCAACCCTCACCTCAATTCACGCCTCGTATTCTCAAGTGACGAATGAATTCGCAAATAACCATTTGTACTGTATTCAAAACGATACCAAGGATCTCAAACATAATATATATCCAATATGGAATAATCTGTCCATGTCCAATTCTGTCCGCTGGAACGCACAATCGAATCCCAATTCTGATAAAACTGATAACACACGATGCATCTGTAGATCAAATGCCCCGAAACAATGACAAGTCTTGGATATCAATACAAGGTATGAATGCTCACACAATCAATAATAATAAACAACCTATCAGAACGAGAATATTAATGACATGATAACTCCACACAAGATCAACAAAGGACCAACCACGAACGAGAATACCGTTGATATGGTAAACTCCAACGAGATCAATAAAGGAATCAACGACCGAGAATACCAACGATACGGTAAATCCTAACAAGATCAATAAAGGATCAACAACCGAGAATACCATCGATACGGTAAACTCCAACAAGATCAATAAAGGATCAACAACTACCGAGAATACCAACGGTAAGGCAAACTCCAAATGGAATCAATAAGGATCAATAACAAATGAGTTGACCATCGATATGGTAACTCCAAACGAGATCAGTAAGGAATCAATAACAAACGAAATTATCAACGATATGATAACTCCAAACGAGATCAGTAGGGAATCAATAACAAACGAGATTACCAACGATATGGTAACTCTAAACGAGGTCAGTAGGGAGTCAATAACGAACGAGATTACCAACGATATGGTAACTATAAACGAGATCGATAAAGGATCAACAAGGACAGATACACGAGAGAATAAAATTGTCAACCGTATACAAATCACATATATGGGATCTCGAGGACAAACCCGACTATCGAACAAATCCGATTATACATGGACTATGAAAGACCAATCAACATGACTCAAGATGGATGTCACGATACGCCCGATCCGGAAATGCGTCTGCGTACAAGCCAACCACGAGTATTGATCACATACACATCTGGTCTCGTACCTAATCAGCCTCACGAAGTACGTCTCGTGTGCACGGTTCAATATGAGGTCAAAACCAACACATGCCACATGTGCCCGCCTTGATAATCCTACACATGACCGATCAGATCGTATCTGACTCCAGATATGTCACGATACAACATAACAACGAAACTCGAAGAAACGCATATCCAATACGGACCAGAAAACTTCCCAAGTGAGCAACGATAACTCGATCTTGAAAGACCAACACGACCACAATGTCGTATCTCCGCTAGATAATAGTTCACATCATGCTCAACGATGCATATAATATTAGCACATAAACCCCAAGGCCGCAGCCAAGGGTCACGGAAACATCTCACAAGAATACTCCGGAACATGGGTGCCCAATTTAGGTCTTATCCCCCAACACATTTCCATACGGGTACCATACAGGTTTTATCCCCAACACACCGGCCCAACAAATTATAGTTCAAAGAAAGAGCACATCATAATATACCAAACAATGATGCACACTCATTACATGAAACATCAACACACACATATGCAACAATGCAACATGATAATTATCATAATTCAGCAATACTAAATTACCTCAAAACCGGAGATGCTAACCCTTCCTCGACCAACGTACCCGAACGAATACACAGTTATTCGAATAGTCCAAAATGAAGTACAATCCATCACTATTACTAAACCACCATCTCGAGTTCAATGTCGGCATGATAAGCTATCCTCGATATCCACCATTTCATACAATAGACCAAAGGTAATTCACATCTCCATTTCCACTGGACATCTTTAAAATCATATACATTATGATTTATCCCAGTCCAAGCATAATATATATACCATCATCCCGACAATTCAATTACATAATATCATTGCTATACGAATCACAAATGAAATGAAATCAAAACCATTTATTAAACATTATGAACTGAGCAAGCATAACTTGCCTCGATACCGACACGACGAAGCCGTTACCAATCCCATCGCCTTCATCTACGAGCTACTCAGCCTCGACCAAGGCGATCCATACATTCTCCAATCTCAACCGCAGCACAACGGTTAATCATCAATGATCACTTAATGCAACCAAATGCAATAATCGATTAATGATATGTTCGATAGCAATCAACAACCGATATAGTCAACCAATCAAACTCAACGGTTCAACGATATCTCGATCATATACGAAACCAAAACATTTCAACTTAAAAAATACGAATACAAGCCAAAATTCGATAATCAATCAATTCTAATAAGTTTCTAAACATTCTAAATCCCGACTTAAATCTTACTTACGGATTAACACGGCTCATCCTTGTAAATTCATAGAAATACAATTACCAGTTTTCATCACGAATAACCATATACCGAAATTAACTGTAATCCTTCCAATTTCCATAAAATCATGACATATATAACTCAAGTGTTCTTCAAGAATATGAATTAATCCATAATCATGTTTGTAGCCAACAAAACGACGTAATCCAATTTGTTCTAACATCTAAACCATCGTCCAATCCATAATCCAAGGCATATATCATTTTGTTCTTCAATATACAATTCATATATCCTCAAGAATCACAACAACACACCATAACCATCATCATATGAAGAAGAACATCAACAACAATATCAAAATCCGAATCAAGGAGAGGAGTTTTTCAGCATACCTCTTGAAGAAGAACTAAAAGGATCAAACACTTCGAGAAACATCAAGAACTCCAAGCTTCAAGCTTCTAATCAAATTATCAAGGTCTCCACCAAGGTAGAAGGGTCTGGAATGGGATTGAAAGTGAAGAAGGACGAGCTGGGATGGAAAAAATGTGTTTCCTCTCATGAAGAAATGAAAGACCAATTCTTAATATGTAATCTGCACAGCTTGTTACGTAAGTTAAGACCAACCTTAACGTACGTTACATGTCCTGCATAGCGTATGTAATAGTCATCCAGGGTTAACTCTTCTATTTCGTGGTATGCATTACGTACGTAATTTCCTTACCGCAGCATACGTAATGTAGCGGTTGACTTGCTACAGTGCCATACTTGCTTAACGTACACAATGGCACATCCTTAACGTACGTAAGGCTCGAGGTTGGATCGCCTGTCCACATCTGCACCGAAAGCTGCCGACACCGAGCCCACCTGCCGACCACAGCTAGGACCTATTCGATTCCCCTCATAACATACGTTATGTACTCAACCTAACGTACGTTAAGCTCCCCTCATTACGTACGTAAGCTCCCCTGTTTAGCGTACGACACACTTGCACATTTATGTACGTAAGGTCCTATGCTTCACGTACGTAATGGCTTTTATACTTAGCCATTTCTGCTCCTGTCTGCCGTCTCAATATACCGAACATGTACACACGACATACTAAATACATATACTTGTTCCGATAACATTCTCATACGATACATCTGATGCACGATATCCTCAATGGCAATCGTCGAGCAAGTACGGCAATTATACAAATACTCATACAGTATACCCGACATCGAAAGACATATCAAGCATGTAATATCCTAGAATTAAAATAACCTCGATAGATATACTGGCACGACTGTCACAGTTCCAAAAATTATTCATCCATACTGTATCGGTCCCACTCTGTACAGTACAACTCAGATAAAATAATGCAAAAATTCGTAGCGAAATTCTAGGATATTACATATCATCCCACTTAAATAAGTTTCGTCCTCGAAACTTAAAATATCATAATCAATATCTCAATCCCGAAATATCTCAAAATCATGCCACCATGCTCAAGTAATCATCGTTAAAACCAAATATCTAAAAGAACGTACTTATAGGTCCGTGAAATCGATGATCTCCCGTGATAGTAGCATACGACTCCCACACAAAGCCTCAATGACAATAACAACACACCAGCATCGCAAGTATAGCAATTTGAAAATATTTCCAAAATTTTGGAACCTCCAAAAATCGGTGAGAAAATTATTATCAAAATTCATGCTACTACCGCATCGGTAGAGCCACAT
Organism: Orobanche coerulescens; assembly: GCA_033398695.1. Lineage (NCBI taxonomy): Eukaryota > Viridiplantae > Streptophyta > Magnoliopsida > Lamiales > Orobanchaceae > Orobanche > Orobanche coerulescens. Next base: position 135,119,421 of record CM065816.1, on the reverse strand, counting down.
AACACACATGCCCGAGTTTTATGAAACCCAAGCTCCGATACCATCTTCTTTAACAACCCCAAAGCCAACCATGAATATTACAACCCCATGGGCCCCACACTGGAACCCACAAGGCTAAAAGTCATTTTCGCAAATGTTTCAAACACGCCAGCGAGGCAAAGACGGTAATATTTTAAATACCCAAATGTTTTACAAAACAAAGTTCCCAAATTCCATCATAAAATACCATTTGAAAGCACAAGGCGAAGACGCCAAAAGGGCATTTAGAAAGTATACACGAGTTGGTAAAATACCAAAAGTCATTTAAAGATACACACGCAGTGGATATAAACACAGAAGGAAATACATTTGCAGCGGAATTATAAAAACCAGAAAGAATACTCGAATCCCAATAACCATTCCATAGCCAGTATCACCGGAAAGCTCATCCCTTCACGACCACTACTAGCTCGATCTCCAAGTACCTAAAAGATAAAGCCCACGATGGGATCAGCCATAATACTCAACAATGATAACGATCCCATCAACAGAAACAATTACATATCAATGTAATTACAAGGTAATAATATTTCTAGGGTAATCTTACCGTAGTAACCTCACCAATTCATGGTAACTCATACCAAATCAACCCTCACCTCAATTCACGCCTCGTATTCTCAAGTGACGAATGAATTCGCAAATAACCATTTGTACTGTATTCAAAACGATACCAAGGATCTCAAACATAATATATATATCCAATATGGAATAATCTGTCCATGTCCAATTCTGTCCGCTGGAACGCACAATCGAATCCCAATTCTGATAAAACTGATAACACACGATGCATCTGTAGATCAAATGCCCCGAAACAATGACAAGTCCTGGATATCAATACAAGGTATGAATGCTCACACAATCAATAATAATAAACAACCTATCAGAACGAGAATATTAATGACATGATAACTCCACACAAGATCAACAAAGGACCAACCACGAACGAGAATACCGTTGATATGGTAAACTCCAACGAGATCAATAAAGGAATCAACGACCGAGAATACCAACGATACGGTAAATCCTAACAAGATCAATAAAGGATCAACAACCGAGAATACCATCGATACGGTAAACTCCAACAAGATCAATAAAGGATCAACAACTACCGAGAATACCAACGGTAAGGCAAACTCCAAATGGAATCAATAAGGATCAATAACAAATGAGTTGACCATCGATATGGTAACTCCAAACGAGATCAGTAAGGAATCAATAACAAACGAAATTATCAACGATATGATAACTCCAAACGAGATCAGTAGGGAATCAATAACAAACGAGATTACCAACGATATGGTAACTCTAAACGAGGTCAGTAGGGAATCAATAACAAACGAGATTACCAACGATATGGTAATTATAAACGAGATCGATAAAGGATCAACAAGGACAGATACACGAGAGAATAAAATTGTCAACCGTATACAAATCACATATATGGGATCTCGAGGACAAACCCGACTATCGAACAAATCCGATTATACATGGACTATGAAAGACCAATCAACATGACTCAAGATGGATGTCACGATACGCCCGATCCGGAAATGCGTCCGCGTACAAGCCATCCACGAGTATTGATCACATACATATCTGGTCTCGTACCTAATCAGCCTCACGAAGTACGTCTCGTGTGCACGGTTCAATATGAGGTCGAAACCAACACATGCCACATGTGCCCGCCTTGATAATCCTACACATGACCGATCAGATCGTATCTGACTCCAGATATGTCACGATACAACATAACAACGAAACTCGAAGAAACGCATATCCAATAAGGACCAGAAAACTTCCCAAGTGAGCAACGATAACTCGATCTTGAAAGACCAACACGACCACAATGTCGTATCTCCGCTAGATAATAGTTCACATCATGCTCAACGATGCATATAATATTAGCACATAAACCCCAAGGCCGCAGCCAAGGGTCACGGAAACATCTCACAAGAATACTCCGGAACATGGGTGCCCAATTTAGGTCTTATCCCCCAACACATTTCCATACGGGTACCATACAGGTTTTATCCCCAACACACCGGCCCAACAAATTATAGTTCAAAGAAAGAGCACATCATAATATACCAAACAATGATGCACACTCATTACATGAAACATCAACACACACATATGCAACAATGCAACATGATAATTATCATAATTCAGCAATACTAAATTACCTCAAAACCGGAGATGCTAACCCTTCCTCGACCAACGTACCCGAACGAATACACAGTTATTCGAATAGTCCAAAATGAAGTACAGTCCATCACTATTACTAAACCACCATCTCGAGTTCAATGTCGGCATGATAAGCTATCCTCGATATCCACCATTTCATACAATAGACCAAAGGTAATTCACATCTCCATTTCCACTGGACATCTTTAAAATCATATACATTATGATTTATCCCAGTCCAAGCATAATATATATACCATCATCCCGACAATTCAATTACATAATATCATTGCTATACGAATCACAAATGAAATGAAATCAAAACCATTTATTAAACATTATGAACTGAGCAAGCAAAACTTGCCTCGATACCGACACGACGAAGCCGTTACCAATCCCATCGCCTTCATCTACGAGCTCCTCAGCCTCGACCAAAGCGATCCATACATTCTCCAATCTCAACCGTAGCACAACGGTTAATCATCAATGATCACTTAATGCAACCAAATGCAATAATCGATTAATGATATGTTCGATAACAATCAACAACCGATATAGTCAACCAATCAAACTCAACGGTTCAACGATATCTCGATCATATACGAAACCAAAACATTTCAACTTAAAAAATACGAATACAAGCCAAAATTCGATAATCAATCAATTCTAATAAGTTTCTAAACATTCTAAATCCCGACTTAAATCTTACTTACGGATTAACACGGCTCATCCTTGTAAATAGAAATACAATTACCAGTTTTCATCACGAATAACCATATACCGAAATTAACTGTAATCCTTCCAATTTCCATAAAATCATGACATATATAACTCAAGTGTTCTTCAAGAATATGAATTAATCCATAATCATGTTTGTAGCCAACAAAGCAGCGTAATCCAATTTGTTCTAACATCTAAACCATCGTCGATCCATAATCCAAGGCATATATCATTTTGTTCTTCAATATACAATTCATATATCCTCAAGAATCACAACAACACACCATAACCATCATCATATGAAGAAGAACATCAACAACAATATCAAAATCCGAATCAAGGAGAGGAGTTTTTCAGCATACCTCTTGAAGAAGAACTAAAAGGATCAAACACTTCGAGAAACATCAAGAACTCCAAGCTTCAAGCTTCTAATCAAATTATCAAGGTCTCCACCAAGGTAGAAGGGTCTGGAATGGGATTGAAAGTGAAGAAGGACGAGCTGGGATGGAAAAAATGTGTTTCCTCTCATGAAGAAATGAAAGACCAATTCTTAATATGTAATCTGCACAGCTTGTTACGTACGTTAAGACCAACCTTAACGTACGCTACATGTCCTGCATAGCGTATGTAATAGTCATCCAGGGTTAACTCTTCTATTTCGTGGTATGCATTACGTACGTAATTTCCTTACCGCAGCATACGTAATGTAGCGGTTGACTTGCTACAGTGCCATACTTGCTTAACGTACACAATGGCACATCCTTAACGTACGTAAGGCTCGAGGTTGGATCGTCTGTCCACATCTGCACCGAAAGCTGCCGACACCGAGCCCACCTGCCGACCACAGCTAGGACCTATTCGATTCCCTTCATAACGTACGTTATGTAATCAACCTAACGTACGTTAAGCTCCCCTCATTACGTACGTAAGCTCCCCTGTTTAGCGTACGACACACTTGCACATTTATGTACGTAAGGTCCTATGCTTCACGTACGTAATGGCTTTTATACTTAGCCATTTCTGCTCCTGTCTGCCGTCTCAATATACCGAACATGTACACACGACATACTGAATACATATACTTGTTCCGATAACATTCTCATACGATACATCTGATGCACGATATCCTCAATGGCAATCGTCGAGCAAGTACGGCAATTATACAAATACTCATACAGTATACCCGACATCGAAAGACATATCAAGCATGTAATATCCTATAATTAAAATAACCTCGATAGATATACTGGCACGACTGTCACAGTTCCAAAAATTATTCATCCATATTGTATCGGTCCCACTCTGTACAGTACAACTCAGATAAAATAATGCAAAAATTCGTAGCGAAATTCTAGGATATTACATATCTTCCCACTTAAATAAGTTTCGTCCTCGAAACTTAAAATCCTATCATAATCAATATCTCAATCCCGAAATATCTCAAAATCATGCCACCATGCTCAAGTAATCATCGTTAAAACCAAATAACTGAAAGAACGTACTTACAGGTCCGTGAAATCGATGATCTCCCGTGATAGTAGCATACGACTCCCACACAAAGCCTCAATGACAATAACAACACACCAGCATCGCAAGTATAGCAATTTGAAAATATTTCAAAATTTTTGGAACCTCCAAAAATCGGTGAGAAAATCATTTTCAAAATTCATGCTACTACCGCATCGGTAGAGCCACATAACACACATGCCCGAGTTTTACGAAACCCAAGCTCCGATACCATCTTCTTTAACAACCCCAAAGCCAACCACGAATATTACAACCCCATGGGCCCCACGCTGGAACCCACAAGGCTAAAAGTCATTTTCGCAAACGTTTCAAACACGCCAGCGAGGCAAAGACGGTAATATTTTAAATACCCAAATGTTTTACAAAACAAAGTTCCCAAATTCCATCATAAAATAACATTTGAAAGCACAAGGCGAAGACGCCAAAAGGGCATTTAGAAAGTATACACGAGTTGGTAAAATACCAAAAGTCATTTAAAGATACACACGCAGTGGATATAAACACAGAAGGAAATACATTTGCAGCGGAATTATAAAAACCAGAAAGAATAATCGAATCCCAATAACCATTCCATAGCCAGTATCACCGGAAAGCTCATCCCTTCACGACCGCTACTAGCTCGATCTCCAAGTACCTAAAAGATAAAGCCCACGACGGGATCAGCCATAATACTCAACAATGATAACGATCCCATCAACATAAACAATTACATATCAATGTAATTACAAGGTAAGAATATTTCTAGGGTAATCTTACCGTAGTAACCTCACCAATTCATGGTAACTCATATCAAATCAACCCTCACCAATTCACGCCTCGTATTCTCAAGTGACGAATGAATTCGCAAATAACCATTTGTACTGTATTCAAAACGATACCAAGGATCTCAAACATAATATATATATCCAATATGGAATAATCTGTCCATGTCCAATTCTGTCCGCTGGAACGCACAATCGAATCCCAATTCTGATAAAACTGATAACACACGATGCATCTGTAGATCAAATGCCCCGAAACAATGACAAGTCCTGGATATCAATACAAGGTATGAATGCTCACACAATCAATAATAATAAACAACCTATCAGAACGAGAATATTAATGACATGATAACTCCACACAAGATCAACAAAGGACCAACCACGAACGAGAATACTGTTGATGTGGTAAACTCCAACGAGATCAATAAAGGAATCAACGACCGAGAATACCAACGATACGGTAAATCCCAACAAGATCAATAAAGGATCAACAACCGAGAATACCATCGATACGGTAAACTCCAACAAGATCAATAAAGGATCAACAACGACCGAGAATACCAACGGTAAGGCAAACTCCAAATGGAATCAATAAGGATCAATAGCAAACGAGTTGACCAACGGTAGGGTGAACTCCAAACGAGATTAATAAAGGGTCAATAAAAAATGAGTTGACCATCGATATGGTAACTCCAAACGAGATCAGTAAGGAATCAATAACAAACGAAATTATCAACGATATGATAACTCCAAACGAGATCAGTAGGGAATCAATAACAAATGAGATTACCAACGATATGGTAACTCTAAACGAGGTCAGTAGGGAATCAATAACAAACGAGATTACCAACGATATGGTAACTATAAACGAGATCGATAAAGGATCAACAAGGACAGATACACGAGAGAATAAAATTGTCAACCGTATACAAATCACATATATGGGATCTCGAGGACAAACCCGACTATCGAACAAATCCGATTATACATGGACTATGAACGACCAATCAACATGACTCAAGATGGATGTCATGATACGCCCGATCCGGAAATGCGTCCGCGTACAAGCCAACCACGAGTATTGATCACACACACATCTGGTCTCGTACCTAATCAGCCTCACGAAGTACGTCTCGTGTGCACGGTTCAATATGAGGTCGAAACCAACACATGCCACATGTGCCCACCCTGATAATCCTACACATGACCGATCAGATTGTATCTGACTCCAGATATGTCACGATACAACATAACAACGAAACTCAAAGAAACGCATATCCAATAAGGACCAGAAAACTTCCCAAGTGAGCAACGATAACTCGATCTTGAAAGACCAACACGACCACAATGTCGTATCTCCGCTAGATAATAGTTCACATCATGCTCAACGATGCATATAATATTAGCACATAAACCCCAAGGCCGCAGCCAAGGGTCACGGAAGCATCTCACAGGAATACTCCGGAACATGGGTGCCCAATTTGGGTCTTATCCCCCAACACATTTCCATACGGGTACCATACAGGTTTTATCCCCAACACATCGGCCCAACAAATTACAGTTCAAAGAAAGAGCACATCATAATATACCAAACAATGATGCACTCATTACATGAAACATCAACACACACATATGCAACAATGCAACATGATAATTATCATAATTCAGCAATACTAAATTACCTCAAAACCGGAGACGCTAACCTTTCCTCGACCAACGTACCTGAACGAATACACAGTTATTCGAATAGTCCAAAATGAAGTACAATCCATCACTATTACGAAACCACCATCTCGAGTTCAATGTCGGCATGATAAACTATCCTTGGTATCCACCATTTCATACAATAGACCAAAGTTAATTCACATCTCCGTTTCCAGTGGACATCTTTAAAATCATATACATTATGATTTATCCCAGTCCAAGCATAATATATATACCATCATCCCGACAATTCATATACATAATATCATTGCTATACAAATCATAAATTAAATGAAATAAAAACCATTTATTAAACATTATGAACTGATCAAGCATAACTTGCTTCGATACTGATATGACGAAGCCGTTACCAATCCCATCGCCTTCATCTACTAGCTCCTCAGCCTCGACCAAGGCGATCACGCATTCTGTAATCTCAACCGCAGCACAACGGTTAATCATCAACGATCACTTAACGCAACCTAATGCAATGATAGATTAACGATATGTTCGATAACAACCAACAACCGATATATTCAACCAATCAAACTCAACGGTTCAACGATATCTCGATCATATACGAAACCAAACCATTTCAACTTAAACAATATGAATATAAGCCGAAATTCGATAATCAATCAATTCTAACAAGTTTCTCAACATTCTAAATCCCAACTTAAATCTTACTTACGGATTAACACGACTCATCCTTGTAAATTCATAGAAATACAATTACCACTTTTCATCACGAATAACCATATACCTAAATTAACCGTAATCCTTCCAATTTCCATAAAATCACGACATATATAACTCAAGTGTTCTTTAAGAATATGAATTAATCCATAATCATGTTTGTAGCCAACAAAACGACGTAATCCAATTTGTTCCAACATCTAAACCATCGTCCAATCCATAATCCAAGGCATATATCATTTTGTTCTTCAATATACAATTCATATATCCTCAATAATCACAACAACACACCATAACCATCATCATACGAAGAAGAACATCAACAAAAATATCAAAATCCGAATCAAAGAGAGGAGTTTTTCAGCATACCTATTAAAGAAGAACTACAAGGATCAAACACTTCGAGAAACATCAAGAACTCCAAGATTCAAGCTTCTAATCAAATTATCAAGGTCTACACCAAGGTAGAAGGGTCTGGAATGGGATTGAAAGTGAAGAGGGATGAGCTAGGGTGGAAAAAATGTGTTTCCTCTCGTGAAGAAATGAAAGACCAATTCTTAATATATAATATGCACGGCTTGTTACGTACGATAAGACCCAACCTTAACATACGTAAGACCCTTTAACATACGCTACATGTCCTGCATAGCGTATGTAATAGTCATCCAGGGTTAACTGTCCTATTTCGTGGCATGCATTACGTATGTACTTTCCTTACCATAAAGTACGTAATGTAGCGGTTGACTTTCTACAGTTCCATACTTGCTTAACGTATGCAATGGCACATCCTTAACGTACGTAAGGCTCGAGGTTGATTCGCCTGTCCACATCCATGCCGAAAGCTATCGACACCGGGCCCACCTACCGACCACAACTGAGACCTGTTCGATTCCCTTCATAACGTACGTTATGCAACCTAACGTACGTTAAGCTCCCCTCGTTACGTACGTAAGATCCTCTGTTTAGCGTACACTACACTTTCACATTTACGTACGTAAGCTCCTATTCTTAACATACGTAATGGCTTTTATACTTTGTCATTTTTGGTCCTGTCTGCCGTCTCAATATACCGAACACGTACACGTGACATACTGAATACATATACTCATTCCGGTAACATTCTCATATGATACATCTGATGTACGATATCCTCAATGGCAATCATCGACCAAGTAAGGCAATTATACAAATACTCATACAGTATACCCAACATCGAAAGACATATCAAGCATGTAATATCCTAGAATTAAAATAACCTCGATAGATATACTGGAACGACTGTCAGTTTCCAAAATTATTCAACCCTGCTGGTCGTTGATATTCAATCTTGACTTGCTAACATGTCAAACATTTCGAAACAAACTCCTTAATATCATTCTTCATATTACTCCACCAATAATTACTCCTCATATCCTTGTATATTTTGCTCGTACCCAGGTGGAGAGAATATGGTGTAGTATGAGCTTCTTCCAGTATGGCCTGTTTAAGCTCTGTGTCTGACGGTACACAAAGTCTGCCTCGAAATCTCAAAACTCCATCACCCTGAATCAGAAATCCAGGAGTTGTTCCACTAACTACATCGTCTCTTAACTGGACTAGTAACGGATCTGTTGTTACCCAAAATATTACCCGGAGATGAATATTTATGGAATGGTCGAGTAACAAACAAATGCGAGAGCACGTCCATGGGGAAAGTAAGTAACACAAGATTTGCCGGGGTTGTTAGTCCCGGACTTGAATGCTCTCGCGAGATATTATTAATATAAATACTTGGGAGTACAAATATTAATGTTAGAGTACAATTACAATGAGTGTAAAGACCCTAGTTATCTTAGCTGTTGAGCGTGAAGATTGCCGGAAGAACTAGATATGATGCTCTGTGAGTTCTTGTGACAACAATGGAGTGCTGTGACGACTGTGAGAAATCGACGGTCTCTCACAGTGTGTATTTGCTGAAAGTCTGAGCCCCTGGGCTTGCGAGTATCTTCGAATCTGTACTGTGGAGAGTTCTTGCCTCTGCCGACCGTCTTCTGGTGAAGAGGTACTGAGAGAGAAATCCTAAATGGGTTTCGAGAGAGAAAGTTGAGAGGAGAGAGTTGTGAACTTTCTTGAATGTATTTGCCAACTATGAGCTGAACGTATTTCAGAACCTTTCTCCAGTTGCTGGAGGTTCTTTATTTATATCACTGGGAGTTGCTGGGCGATCGCCTCTGCTGTATTATAATACGTGGGCGATCTTCTTTAGCACATGGGTTGGTCTCCTTAAAGTCCATAGGAGTTGCTGGCTGCCAGAAGTGCGAACCAATGAGAGGCCAACACGCATTCATGTTGCTGTCCTGAGAGGCCCTACTTAGGACCTTTCGGCGGGTCTGTCGGTAGGTGAGGCCGTCCTCGTCACTGACAGCTGCTGATGGTCTGGAGTCAACGATCCATGTTCCGCGGCGCCTTTCGTGGATCTGCACATGGGTCCTTGCTTCGTGATCCAGTCTTCGTAGACTTTGACGGACGATGGCCTTGTTCGTGGCATAGGTCGGTCGTCCTTGGTCGGGCACTAGAGTCGATCGCCAGGTGCCAAAAGGCGATCGCCTTGAGAGTCGATTGCTAAATGCTCAAAGGTGGACTGTCACCTTCGTTTTGACAAGTTTGCCGAAGCTCATTTGGTCGTGAACTTGGTCGCTCGGCCCTTATACCGATCGCCGTCGAGGTGTATAAATCGCTGCAGAACAATTTCCCCCCAGCTCGCTCCGATGTTGGAAATGTGGGATGAGGTGGTTCTACTGGCGATCGTTTAACTTTGACGAGTGACTCAGTATTTTACGGAACTGGCGATCGTCTTTGAGAGGATTGGTTTTGCATTTGGACTACCTGGACGGTCGCTGAAATGAGCGGGGAATGAGAGCGGTCGCGGAAAAGTCTCCGGGGCACATGTCGGGTTCATGTTGGGGGAGACCGACGGTTAGTTATGACTCCTCGTCTGGCGTGTCCTTGAAACGACGCGTACGCAGGTTTCAAGGGAGGCATTAATTGCGACGGTTGCACTTCATCCCCCGAGATTGTCCTTATTTACACGGAAGCCCCTACCATCTCCTATAAAAAGGTGCTGGGTTACAGTGTTAAAAACCTTATGCGATTTCATCGAAGAAGAAGAATATTGCCGAAGAATTTTCTGAAGCTTTGAATGCCGATCGTCGATCGACTCAACCCTCGGTAAGAAACACTCCTTTTCTCTTTTTCTTGTTTCGAGAATGTCTGGAGTACCTTCATCGTCTGGAATGGACACCGCCTCTGCTGCTGAGACTTCGATTGTCCAGGGAGGATCCTCCGCAGAATTTCATATGGAGACGGCCGCCGAGCCTATTCGCGCCGGTATTAATCCCGCGAAAGTCGAGGCATTATTCAATGAGGCCGACGTTACCAGGGAGGTGGCAGCTGAGCAGAAACGTATGCTGGTGGAGAAGGATATGGTGGTGAGGGCGTATTGGGAGTAGCATAGTGCTTTTGGCCAAGCCTATTTGGCCTTTGCAGAAATCATGGAGAGGTTGTCCGGTCCGTGCCCCAAGTTCGATTACCGGGAGTACTCGATCGCTCATCCCTATCAATCTGCGAAGCGGTCGCTGTTTCGGGCCGCGCAGCGCTCTCCGTGGTCCCTCGTCCAGATCAGGAGCTCGGCGACCAGGAAGGACCTGGCCGTCTGGAGGGCGAGGTATCATGTCCCCTCAGATGTGGATCTTTTTGCGACGGCCGAGAACGAACGAGCCGACCAACCTCTGGAGGGTATGGTTGCCGTGAACTCGATCATGGAGGCTGGGCTGCGTTTCCCTCTGTCTTTCGCCGTTTCCCATTTGCTGGTCGCTTGGAACGTGGCGCCGCTTCAGCTAACGCCGAACGCCTGGCTCCAAATCGTCTGTGCCATCACCTTGTTCGGCGGTCACCGACTGTATCGCCTTCCCTCGCCATTGGAGATGAACCACTTATTCAAGCTGACGGTTCAGTAGGGGTCGGTCGGAGGCTATCATATCCAAGGTCGTTCCGGTCGGGTGATCCTTGGGGTCCCGAACAAGGTGCGGGGCGATCCAGCGAAGTGGTTCTGGGTCGGCGGTGCATGGAAGGCCTCAGCGAGCGACAATCCCACGGGCGAGCTGGACGTTCCCACAGGCTTTCGGAAGAGGAATCCGAGTAAGGTTTTTGACTCTCCCTTTGTTCGGATATGTTCTGAACTGATCTAATATGGTCTTCCCTTTGCAGGTTTCCATATTTCGGCAGTCGACGAGCTACCTTTTGACTTTCTAGTCGTCTGGGAGCAGATACGAAGTCTTCCGGACGACGACTTAGACGCTCGCTGGATTAACAAAGAGACCCATTGGCTGTCTGCTCGGCTATTCCGTTTCCCACGACATCTTTTGGTCCCAGGTATGAATTTCTACGATCTCCTTTTGCTTGGAGATCGTCCTGTTTAGAGAATGTGTCTAACCGTTGTTTGGTCGTTCCTTATTGCAGAGGTCCGCTTCCCTCGCTTCTTGGAGCCTCCACCGGATATTGCTATGTCGAACCCCGGAGTTTTGAGTCGCCTGCGCCAGAAGAAGTCGAGTAGAGTTCCTCCGGTGGCGCTACCTCTTAATCTGGAGATGAGGCCTAACGTGTAGCCGATCGCGGCAGAGGGGAAGGTTCGGGAGGACGGACTCCGACTGAACCGTAAGCGACAGAGGTCGGGGGAGTCCCCAGTCTCTTCCCCTGTCGGTGAGCCGCCGATCGCCGAACCTCCGCTCACCGCGGGCCCCTCGGTGGATGAGCCTAGCCTTCGTCGGATTTCTTGCAAGCCATGGCGATCACCGAGGCCGAGACCCCTCGCAGAAAATCGTACTTCGGTCGTGACCCTGAGAAAGCCGATAGGTAAGCTTTGTTTGTCTTGCTGAATTGTGTCACTTGCGTAGGAGATGTGCCAACTCTTCTGTTGATGCAGGATCAGTAGCACTAACCCGGCTTACCCGCCGCTAGTACTGGATTTCCTCACGAGTCGATCTCCTTGCGCGGCCTGTGATGTCCCGCTATACGTCAACCGGGCTGTTTTTGCTTTGCCGAAGGCCTGGACGACCGACTTGGATTCGATCGCCGGCCAGCGATCTGGGAACACGATGCAGGCCGCCTTTGCTCTCTCCCTCCAGGCAGCGACGATGGCTGCCCAGGCTGTGAAGGAGTTCAAAGGGTGTCCTTCTACTTCCCGTCTTCAGGCAGACCTCGAGGCCACTCGGAAACAGAACTCTGAGTTTGCTGACAAGATCGTGGCTATGGAGAAGGACTCCCTGGACGCGGCTAAGCGGGCAAGTCAGGATCTTGAGCTGGCGAGACAGGATTCCGAGCGAGCCTGGGCGACGGTCGACCGACTTCGGGACCAGATGATGATGCCGTCGGTCGCACGCGCCTTCGAAGGAGGCCGATCACCGGCAGATCTGCCGCCGATCGACTAGCGAGCCGGGCGTCGTCGAGGAGAGGCAGTGCTAAAGAGTCCGAAGCTGTGGTGCGCAACAGGTGGTTGCGGAGTTTAAAGGAAAGCTGGAGGCGACCGAGGCCGATCCCTTTCTCAACGTGGAGTTCGTCAGCGAGTTTGCCTATTACATGGCGTTCACTGACTCGCTCCGTGCTGCTAAGAAGGGAGGGCTGGAGGTTGGCCCTCTTGCTGAAAACTTCAAGGCATACGCGCTGGAGCACCCTCTTCATCCTGCTTTATCCGTGCCGATCTTGGATCTCTCGGATATCGGCGTAGACCTGAGTTGGTATCCGACTCCCCAAAATCTTGCTTATCCGAATGCCCCGGAGGACGGGGAGGCAGCTCCGGAAGCCGGTGAGGGATCGCGGGCCGATCCAGTGGTCGAAGGTGAAGGCCAGGCAGGGGAAGCCTGAGATCTTACGTCTCTTTTAGTTTCAGCTTTTGCCTTGTAATTTTGTAGCTTTGCTTGTACTTAGGCCTTCGGGCGACCATTTTTTGTACTTTTGCATTTCCAAGTAATGAAAAGAAAGTTTGTTTGTTTTTTTTGATTTATTGCTTGAATGATTGCTTTTCTGAATCTTTGCATGACTTTGTACAAATGTATGAGGAGAGATTGTTGAGTGTATATCTCCAAGTGAATTGATAAATTCATATAGATAACTTTTACAACAAATTCATCACTACACATATATCTGAAAAATGCCGATCTCCGTATGTAATTGAATAGGAACGATCGTCGTATACATAGCTCCGCCCTTCCCCCTTGTTTTTGTTCACTTAGTGAAAGTAAGGGGACGAAAATAAATCGTTGAGTGAGCGGTCTTCAATTTTGCAGATTCCTCGAGGAAGGCCGTCCATCTCAGTCTAGAGGAACTGTGCACGATCGTGAAGTTCGATGGACCGACCTCCACGACCGTGTCTTATGCGCGAGTGACATTCCGTCTGATGGCTAAGTTCTCGCGACTCACTTAATTGTGAGGGTCCTTCGTAGGCTACGCCTCGCCTCATATTTAAACGAAGGGCGTGCGGTCTTGGTCTGGAGGATTCCTTGCACGGGGCATCGTCAGATTAATCAACTCCACGACCGCGGCTTGTTAGCACTTTTCTACCTCGGACCGTCATTAAGATGGCGACCCTCGACGGTATACGTTGTGACGGGGGGAGGGACGCGTCGCATTGGCTGGGAAGGATCCACCATGTTAAGTGATGGACCTTTGAGGGCGGGCGAACGTGTCCACAGATCTGTTTTGGAGGGCCCTTCGATTACGCCCGCCTCGTATTTAGACGAAGGGAGAGCGAACGTGGCCCAAAGGGACCTTGCATGGGCACAGAGAATGGTTCCATCGTCCTCCACAGCCATGTCGACACTCTTCTACCTCGGACCATCATGTCAGATAACGATACTCGACGGTATACGTTGTGTAAGGGAAGGCGATCGCTTGCCTAGGTTTTTCATATTGAATATGAACTTTAGAGGGCGAGCGAGTCATCTTCTGATTTGCTTTTGTAGGGTCCTGCGGCTACGCCCGCCTCGTATTTAAATGAAGGGCGAGCGATCGAAGCCTAAAGGAACCTTTGCATGGACGTATCGTCGGTTTCATCGATTTTCGCGACCATGGCGGCACTTTTCTACCTAGGACTATCATGTCAGATGACGATCCTCGTCGGTATACGTTGTGCTAGGGGAGGCGATTGCTGCCTAGGTCTATCATGTTGATGACGAACTTTAGAGGGCGAGCAAGTCATCTTCTTTTTCGAAGCGTTTGCTCAGGCAGTAGCCTTTGGTTTGATGAGGCGGGAATCGGGGAGAGACTTCCGAAGTTTCCTCCTCTTTATTGAAGCATATGGATCCGGTCGCTGAGGTTGATCGAGGGGTCGGCTCGTATAAGCTTTCTGGCCTGTTCGCGTTCGACTCTGGCGACCGTATTAGGAGATTGATGGGGCTCCAGCTAAACCAATAAGCTGTCCAACTTGTCCTCCACGAACAATCTCCAGAGTTGTCTGAGGAGGTCGCGACATTGGTTGGTGCTGTGGCCGGGACTCTTGTGGTAAGCACAATATTGATTGTGGTCCAGATGACCGTTGTCCCTTATAGCTTTTGGCTTGTTTAGCGGGTCGCGCCCCTTGATGGCGTAAAAAATGTGGGCCAGAGTTCGGTTGAACTTGTGGAGGAGATGGGCTTCCACATCCTCGAAGGCCTTGAGATCGTCGGGTGGCTTGGCGACCGCCTTTTTGGTTTTGGCGATCGATGTCTTTCGGACAGGAGGCGGCGTCCCCTCGCCTAGGCAGAGGGTGAGTTGCCTTTGCCTGGCCAGAAAGTCGGCAGCCTTAGCGCGGAAGATCGCGTGGGTTGGGGGGATGTCCTTTGTGAGATGCCTAAACATGGGCGAATGACCATAGAATCCCCCCAGGATCGAGTAGAGAGTGATCTTGTTGCTGATGGGCTCGCTGGTGGGGACTATTTCATCTACCCGGTCGATGTAATCTGCATCGGTTTCGTCTTCCCCCTGCCTGATTTTCATCATGCGGTGGGGGCCTTCTGGTTTGGCGACCTTAGCGGCGAAGTATGACGTGAAGTCACTCGCCAGTTTCTCAAAGGAGATGATCGATCGCAGTGGTAGTGAGATGTACCACCTATGGGCCAGCTCGCCCAAGGTTAATGGGAAGATTCGGCACTTGGTCGCGTCTCATGCCCCACACCCGGTCATGTAAATCCGAAACTTGCTTTGATGGGTCTCGGGGTCCGATCTCCCTTCGTAAAAAGGTGTTTTGGGAGGAGCGATCCTTGGTTTGCATGGGGGAAAGCTCGATGTGGACCGCGAGTGGCTCAGTCGGCCCGATGATCTTTCTACTGGTGCTTGCCCCAGTATCCAGGAGCACTTTCATCTCGTCGAGCTGGCGTTGCATAGCGGCCATCGCCGCGGCCTGGCTGCTCGCGGCTAGGCGCTCGGAGCGGGAACCGAGGTGATCAAGTACTGACCCTCTGGCTCCGCTGATGATGATGTCCTTGCCGCGTGGCTCGACTCTTTGGTAGATGCGGGCCAGATTGCTTACTTGTATTTGGTTCGGAGTTGGGTAGGCCGAACTCCTGGTGACGGACTCGGATTCCGTCGTCTCCTGGATGGGGCCAGAATGCCCCGGTCGCCATGATGGATCGTTCCCCAAGCGACTGAATACGGAGACGTCCCACCTGGCGAGAGCCCTTTCTCGCGAATCGGGGCTTTCTGATGCTCGCCCTCCCAGTAACCCTTTGAACTTCCATTTGCCCACGCGGCAGATGGCCGAGGGAGTTATAGCGAGCGCCGCACATGCTCTCCGTTGCTCCTTTAGGATGGCCATAGCCTCCTCGATCTATTCTGCGGTTTGGAACTGGTCGAGCGAAAGGCTAGGGCCGTCCCTCAGGTGCGGGATCGAGAGGCTCGCATCGCCGCGGCTATCATCTGCCGTCGGCTGGGGCTCGGATCGAGCCGGGATATGATGTCCGCCGGTTCGGAGAGCGGCTCTGTTCGATGTGGTGGCAGACGTCATGATTCTGAAGGCTTTTCTTTGAAGAACAGTGAGTGTTTCTTCAAGTATATGCCCCAGAGAACAGTGAGTGTTCTTCGGGACGGTAGGAATAAAAAATGAAGGTTACGATGCCCCTTCTTCTAGCGCCAATTGTTGTTACCCAAAATATTACCCGGAGATGAATATTGCTGGAATGGTCAAGTAACAGACAAATGCGAGAGCACGTCCGTGGGGAAAGTAAATAACACAAGATTTGCCGGGGTTGTTAGTCCCGGGCTTGAATGCTCTCGCGAGATATCATTAATACAAATACTTGGGAGTATAAATATTAATGTTCGAGTACAATTACAATGAGTGCAAAGACCCTAGTTATCTTATCTGTTGAGCGTGAAGATTTCCGTAAGAACCAGATATGATGCTCTGTGAGTTCTTGTGACAACGATGGAGTGTTGTGATGACTGTGAGAAATCGACGATCTCTCACAGTATGTATTTGCTGAAAGTCTGAGCCCCTGGGCTTGCGAGTCTCTTCGAATCTGTACTGTGGGGAGTTCTTGCCTCTGCTGACCGTCTCCTGGTGAAGAGGTACTGAGAGAGAAATCCTAAATGGGTTCGAGAGAGAAAGCCTGAGAGGAGAGAGTTGTGAACTTCCGTGAATGTATTTGCCAACTATGAGCTAAATGTATTTCGGAACCTTTCTCCAGTTGTTGTAGGTTCTTTATTTATAGCACTGGGAGTTGATGGGCGATCGCCTCCGCTGTATTATAATACGCGGGCGATAGTCTTTAGCACATGGGTTGGTCTCCTTAAAGTCCGCAGGAGTTGTTGGCTGCCAAAAGTGCGAACCAATGAGAGGCCAACACGCATTCATGTCGCTGTCCTGGGAGGCCCAACTTAGGACCTTTCGGCGGGTCTATCGGTAGGTCAGGCCGTCCCCGTCACTGACAGCTGCTGATGGACTGGAGTCAGTGATCCATGTTCTGCGGCGCCTTTCACGGATCTGCACATGGGTCCTTGCTTCGTGATCCAGTCTTCGTAGACTTTGACGGACGATGGCCTTGTTCGTGGCACAGGTCGGTCGTCCTTGTTCGGGCACCAGAGTCGATCGCTAGGTGCCAAAAGGTGATCGCCTTGAGAGTCGATCGCTAGATGCTCGAAGGTGGACTGTTACCTTCGTTTTGAAAAGTTTTCCGAAGCTCATTTGGTCGCGAACTTGGTTTCTCGGCCCTTATACCGATCTCCGTCGAGGCGTATAAATCGCCGCACAATAGGATCCTCCAATTGTTTTGCTTTAATGTCATCGATCAAAGATGACGTGATTTCCAAAGTGCATAATGGGCCCTCAACTCTCTGAAGCCAAATCTATATATCCTGTCTGATTATATCTCGATGGATCTCCGATTGAGACGTAAGTACCTCCAACATTTGAAGCGATATCGGCTTCCAACTCAACGCTTCCGCTACCACATTAGCCTTTCCCGTTTGGTATAGTATCTCAAGGTCATAATCATTGATCAACTCTAACCATCGACACTGTCTCATATTTAGCTCCTTCTGGCTAAATATATACTTTAGGCTCTTGTGATCAGTGTAAATCTTACACGAAGAACCATAAAGATAATGTCTCCGAATCTTTAGTGCAAAATCGACTGCCGATAATTCGAAATCATGAGTGGGGTAATTCTTCTCATATTGTTTCAATTGTCGATACTAATAAGATATTACCCTGCCTCTCTGCATTAAAACACAACCCAATCAAAGTCCTGAAGCATCACTATAAACTTCAAAACCATCGGTGCCCTGAGGTAATGATAATACTAGCGCCGAAGTTTGTTGGAATATTTTATTCCAAATATTCATTCATCGAGTTTTGATGATTAGTTGTTAAACAAAGGAAAACAGCAAAGAATCAAAGCAAAACAACGAAGAAATCGAGGAAGTAAAAAGCTACACAGAAGGCTATTAACGTAAACTATATAGAGAGCTAACGTACGTAATATACTGAAGTTAACGTACGTAATATTGTATTGTTAACGTACGTAATGAGTTGTTTCTGAATTCAAACAAGGAGCCTTTGAAGATGACATCATGGCATAGGTCAGAATGCAACGGATATGAAGACTTATGATAACATACGTAATGAGATATTATAATGTACGTAATGGAAGAAATGAAGTTACTGGACTGATCTGTGAAGCACTTAACGTACGTAACAAAGATGAGTTAATGTACACAACATGAATAATGTAGGTAATGGAGTATACATAACGTACGTAATGAGGCACCAGTGGGCTAATGGCTAGTTGAGGCTTTGGAGCCTATAAATACCACTTCCTATGGTATTGAATATACAACAACTTCAAGCAATTGATACATTGATTAGATATTGATATACATTCTATTGTTGTTGTAATTGTGCTTATATTGTCAAGAGTTTAAGTGTGATACACAAAAACTCATACATGAAAGGTAAAAGAAAGGATAAGATCGGATTCGGTGTTATTAGGATCAAGGATCCAGCATTGTTAGAATCGCAATCTATATCCGAGTGAGGTATGTCTAGTACCTATAGAAAGCTAGATCGGTTGATTCCTTGTCCGATAGAAAAGAAAAATAGTTTAACTTGGACTGGCAAAAAGACATGTGATTGAACGGTTTACTCAGGCTGATAAAAGACGAGTTTTTAACGGTTATCCCTCGACCGATATAAGATAGGTGCAGAGGTTTATCTTTAGCCTATAGAAAAAGATACCGAGAGAGGACGTAGGCACGTTTGGCCGAACCTCTATAAATCCTGTGTCAATTATTTTCTGCACCATTATTTAAATTGCTTCCGCAATGCGAAAAAGTTTTATAACTCTATCTCCAAACAGCGATACCGACCAATCTTGTTCCAACAAAGTTAACTGTATCTGTAACTCATAAAAATTGTTCTGTCTCTCTACACTCCACTCGAACTTATGGGATTTCTGGAGCAACTAAGTAAGTGGTCAAGCGATCTTCGAAAATCCCTCGACAAACCTACGGTAATACCCAGCAATTCCCAAGAAACTCCATATCTCCTTCACATTCCTAGGTGGTTCCCACTCAAGAATTGCTGCTATCTTCTGGGATCCACTCGAACTCCATCAGACGAAATTACATGCTCGAGAAAGGTTACTTCTTTAAGCCAAAACTCACACTTAGAGAACTTTGCGTAAAGTTTCTCTATTCTCAAAGTGTTCAACACCACGTGGAGGTGTTCAGCATGATCTCCCTCATTCTCTAAGTAGATAAGAATGTCATCAATGAAGACGAACACGAATTTATCAAGATAGTCAATGAAGACTTTGTTCATCAGCTGTATAAACACGACAGGAGCATTAGTTAACCCAAACGGAATAACTACAAACTCGTAGTGGCCATATCGAGTACGAAAAGCAGTCTTTGAAATGTCAGAATCCCGAATCCTCAACTGATAATACCACGAGCACAAATCAATCTTAGAGAAAATAGTAGCACCCTAAAGCTGGTCGAACAAGTAATCTATATGGGGCAACAGATACTTGTTCTTGATGGTCAGCTTATTCGACTCTCGATAATCAATGCACAAACGGAACGATCCAACCTTCTTCTTAACAAAAAAAACTGGTGCACCCCAAGGCGAAGAACTCGGTCGAATATACCCTTTGTCAAGAAGCTCACCCAGTTGCTTCTTCAGTTCTAACATCTCAATAGGTGCCATACGATACAGCGCACGAGAAGCAGGTGCTGCCTCGGCTCAATATCAATGGAAAATTCTACATCTCTAGATGGAGGTAATCCCGGAAGGTCGTCCAGAAATACATGAGGATATTCGTTTGCAATTGGAATCTATGATAGATCAATTCCACTACCATCGGTATTCAGGGCATAACATCAATAACTGATACAGTCTTGTGTCAACAATTTCATTGCCTTGACGGCTGAAATCACCCTGCCTGAACTACCTAGTTTAAGACCCACAAAAATATGCTCCACACCATCTTCAGCTAATATATAAATAGTTCGCATACGATAGTTTATAATAGCACCATGCCTACTCAACCAATCATCTCTGAGGATCACATCCTCTTCCTTCAGATCCACCACAATGAGGTCCAAAGGCCAATCCCGACTTCCAATATACACAAACAATTCTTAACCTCTCGGTTACCAATCAAACGCTCCCCACTAGGAGTACCCACTACAAACGGTTCACACTCAATCCAACAATCAAGATCCAAACATTTCACACAATCAAGAGCAATAAATGAATGAGTAGCTCCTGAATCAAATAATATGGAAATAGGTTGAGAAAGTATCTACGTGTTACCTGCAGCTACTGGAGCCTCTGTGTCATCTTCGCATCTCATATGATACACCCTTGGCTGTACTGAACCCACCCTCGATGCAATCTGATGGTCTGACCGGCCTCAACCTCTACCTCGTCCCAAAGTCTGTTGTGGCTGACCAACTGTAGTCCCCAGGTTCACACTTCGAGTTGGTGCCGAATTCTAATGTTTGGCAAGCCTGGTGGCAACCTCACAATAAGCAGCCCTGTGACCGGTCTGTCCACACATAAAAGAGGTCATAGGAGAAAAGAGGCACTCTCTGAATAGGTGGCCTTTTTTATTACAATTAAAGCATTGCCCTCTGCCAAATGCGGAAGACTGGCCCGGTCGTGAACTTGGAGCATTATTTGCTTGATGAACCAACTTTTCGATAGCGAAAGGAGAAGCCTGAGGTTTGCGAAATCCATTACTCTTGCTTCCCGAAAAACCACCAGTCGTATTCAACTTCTTGCTCTCGGTACCCAATACTAATGTAGAAATAACCATCTCAATGGCCAAGACACGATCCTGGTATTCTTTTAAAGTAGCACATCTGAAGCCTGCCATACCCTCTCGGATCCTG
This sequence comes from Orobanche coerulescens, assembly GCA_033398695.1. Taxonomy (NCBI): domain Eukaryota; kingdom Viridiplantae; phylum Streptophyta; class Magnoliopsida; order Lamiales; family Orobanchaceae; genus Orobanche; species Orobanche coerulescens. Next base: position 135,097,882 of record CM065816.1, on the reverse strand, counting down.
GGTTTCATCCTTAAATCAAAGTAATGGATCTTATCCGCTTGGGTCCTCACTTGCTCACGAACATGACTCAGTTGCTAATTATATGGAACAATGGCTTCAGTGATAGGTACATCATGTGGAGTTGCAGTAAAGAAGTTTGTAATACGTTTCTATTTTACTGACGAAGGACAATACTCTTCTTCCATAGCATCTTTAAACTCAGTCCAAGTGGCCACACGATCAGTAGGCCCAACAGCTCCCCACCAATCCGCAGCTTCCTTGTCAAGAAAGTACTGCGCAATAGGAACTCGTCTCTCCTCGGGGCATGTGATAACATCAAAAATATTGCCAAACTGGAACAACCAACCCTCCCTGCCCAACATATTAGACGCACCGGCGAAACAGGGAGGTTGCATCTTCATCATTCCCTGGAGCCAATTACTAGCCCCAGCAATCTCATCTGTCGGCTGGTCATGGCGCCCGTCCTCATTTAACTGAACTAACTGTGCTGCTTCCTGGTGAAGTATAGCAGCTATGTCGGAACTCACATTAGGGCCAGCTGACTGTTCTTGATTAATAGAGGGATCTGGCTGATCGCCAGGGTTCAAAGAGTCGATGTTTGTCACTGTACGGGATGCCGAGTCAGATGCGGCCTTAGAAGGCGTATCAGATTCATTAGTGGTACTTCGACCATGGTCCCTGTCGCGTCCACGTCCGCCACGACCTCTTAACATGCTGAGAGATAAAATAGTTGAATATATTAGAACATATCAGAAATTCAAGGAATTCAGGTTTTCCCAACCACGAAAGCAATAAAACGCAAGAAGAGTTCAAGAAGTCTTACTTGTAACGCCCCAGATTTAACCGGAAATATTACAGCGTCGTGGGCCCCGAGATGGAACCCACAAGGCTAAAAGAATTTTTCGCAAACATTTACAAATGCCCAAGAAGCCAACAACAGTACTATCTTTAAAAATGCACAAAGGTTTATGAAATCCATTTAACAAAAACCGTCGTAAAAACTCATTTGAAATCGCAAGGCCAAACAGCCGACACACAAAAGTTTAGAAAACGATTTCCAAAGTAATCTCAGTTACCAGATACCGAAAGAGCACTTCAAAATACTCTCGCAGCGGAAAAAGACCAACCATAAAGATACTCTAGCAAATGGAATACAAGAACCAATCAAGAAACTCAATGCACGTAACATGTCCTAGCCAAGATCCTCCGGAAGCTCATCTCTTCACGACCGCTACAAGCTCGATACTCCAAGAACCTAAAAAGAAATCCACGACGGGTCACCATAATATCCAACAATGATAACTGTCACATCACATTAATAATTACATACCAATGAGAATACAACATAAGAATACGACCAACGAATTCTTACCGCCATAACTTTACTTACTCAAGTAATTCTCATCAGAATAACCATTATCACATTTCACATCCTGTACTCCATTAACCAATAAACTCGAACATAATATCTGTATTGTACCTCAAACAATACTCAAGATTCTCAAACTATCATAACCAACTCACGACACGGAATTATACCATTACTGACCAATACGATCCATCGAATAACATCATCAAATCCCAAAACGATAACTGATTGTCCATCAAAGACAAATACCAAAGGAAATACGAAACATACCTTGAGATATGAAGTGCCACGACAATCATATCAGTCTAATCCGAGATCAGATCAATGCAATACGGATACGGTCCTAACACAAGATCTACAAATGCATACTCATATGACCACGTCAATATGATAACAACAATAACAATCATGTATACTCAATGGAAATCCGACGATCCAGCGCCCTCAGCATAGATCCCTTTGTTGATCCTATCAGATCAGCATACGGTAGATAACCAACAATACACATATGAACAATAGCACATGATAAAATCAATGATGCGAATTCACAAGATTCCATCAACACAATACTGGTAATCCAACGATCCAGCGCCCTCAGCATAGATCCCCATGATGATCCCGTCGAACCAACGCATGGTGGAAAACCTGTCCAATGATCCAGCGCCCTCAGCATAGATCCCCATGATGATCCCGTCGAACCAACGCATGGTGGACATTCAATTCAGCGCCCTCAGCATGTAACACCCCCAAGTTATTCAGGGATATTACAGCGCCGTAAGCCTCGCCGTGGGACCCACAAGGCTAAACATACGTGGAACCACAAAATTTGATCGATAAGGTCTACACACAATGGAATGAAAACAATACAAAGGTATTCGAAACATAACCAATGTATTCACAAACATCACAACTCGAATCAATACTTCGGCAAACACAGGCCGGAACATCAAGGAAAAGGGAAAACAATACTCGAGTATTCAAAAGCTAATCCAGTACAACAACACTGAACGGGAAACTCCAAACATAACTGGGAGAAAGACACAGTATCACACTTGCCCACCATCTTCATGCCGACCCGATACCTGCCTGTACGACCTCCTGGAACCTGAAATACATGAAACGTATTTCCCCCATAAAGGGGTTAGCCGTCGAATAGCTAGTGCAAGTATAACAATATGAAACACAATACTCCTCGACAATAAAGTAAATGTAACCGTCAATTCATCAATTCAAGACTAGTATTCCGGAATAACTAAAATCTCATAAGACGTATGTGAATGCCGTAGAAACGGTTCGTTCACCTCATACGCCGTTACGTATGTGAATGCCGTAGAAACGGTTCGTTCACCTCATACGCCGATACATGTAGGAATGCCGTCAAAACGGTTCGTTCATTACATGCCAACAATATATCTATGAATGCCGTAAAAACGGTTCGTTCATGATATGCCATCAATATTTCTTACTTTCAAAGTCGAGAACATACAATCATAAATGTATACTTGCCTTTGAGACATCGAGAAATCGAATGGGGGAAAGGTATGAGTTCGGTAGGTCCAAGAACGCGCTTCCGGCACCTAAACGATTCGCAAGGAATAAGACAATTAATTATCCATACTCAAATTACACGAAGAGACTTTCGAAACTCGTCTATGATTCAAGAAAATATACGGGTGAACAACTAAAGGTTGGGAAATCGCCCAAACTCCCACAAGTCCGAAAACGGCACAATCCAACCCGTAAAATCGGAAGAAAACACTCATACGGTATAGATATATCAAAATCTCAAGGTTCTCAAGCTTCAATCGGATAAAACGGATGAATCTACGAAAACCCCCAAAATCCAACACAAAATTCAAAGTGTTCTTGAATAATCTTTCAATAATCCGATGAATACTCAAACATGTCCATAATCACGCATATATCACATCATACACCATGATTTTATCATCCAAAACGTCAATACCCACACAAAATCGAGAAGTCAAGATGTCGAAGAAATTACCTCTTGAATATCCAAGCTCTATGATCCAAGGAATACGCATTAGATCGACTATCCGGGCTTCCCAAACGAATGAAAGTGGTAAAAATCCAACACACAAGTGAAAGATGTGAGAAAACTCCTCCCTCAAACCCTCTCTCTCGCAGGTGGAAGAAGGAAATGGAGGAAATGGGCTGAAATCTCTCTTAAAAAGCCGAATTATGCAGTTGACCGCATTGTGTGCCGCGGCTCAGCCCAGGTGTACCGCGGCACAGGCCTAAAAATTGCTCCTGTGTTTGCAAGGTGCCGCGGCTCACCTCTGTGTGCCGCGCACCGGCACAGCGGTTTGGCTGAGGATGCAACACAAGTGTGCCGCGGCTCAGCCTAGGTGTGCCGTGGCAATCACTCGACAGTGTGCCGCGGCACTGCCGGGGTGTGCCGCGGCACCCGGTACAGTCCGCTCGGCCAGATTTAGGAGATGTGTGTGCCGCGGCGCACACTCCTTGTGCCGGGAAGAGAATAAAAGCAATAGGATTCAATGTCCCGGGAAGAGAATAAAAGCAATAGGATTCAATGTCTGGGCAACAATAACACGAAATAGAAGTACGGAAACCCCAAGACGGTGGTTCCAAGCGATGATTACAAGGGTTCGCCCAACAAATCACGATTCAAAGAACATGAAGAGGTTTGAAATGACATGACTTTCGACCGGGTATTACATTCTCCCCCTTCAAAAAGAAGTTTCGTCCCGAAACTTAAGAAATAAATAGTTCGGGGTATTCCACCTGCATCTTCTCTTCCGTCTCCCAAGTCGCCTCTTCGACTCCATGCCTCGACCATTGTACCTTAACCAGTGGAATGGTCTTATGCCGAAGTTGTTTCTCGCGACGCTCAAGGACCTTCACGGGTCTCTCCGGAAAGGTAATATCCTCGGCTACGTCAATCTCACTGTAGTCGATAATGTGGCTCGGATCCGCACGCATTTCCTCAATCGGGACACATGAAAACACTATGGACGTGACTCAAAGCCGAGGCAACGCCAAGCGATAAGCTAAATCTCCAACTCTCCAAAATCTCAAAAGGTCCGATATACCTTGGACTGAGTTTTCCCTTTTTCCCGAAGCGGAAAAATCCTCTGGTCGGCGATACTTTGAGCAAGACGTGACCCCCCACTTCAAACTCCAAGGGTCGACGACGAGTATCGACGTAAGATTTCTGACGACTCTGGGCAGTCAGTAATCGATCTCGGATAATAGAAATCTTTTCCTTGGTCTCCAATAACATATCCGGTTCCGTCCCAACTAGCTCAGAAGCCTCGTCCCAACATAATGGCGACCTACATCGCCTACCATAGAGTGCCTCGAAGGGTGCCATTTTGATCGACGCATGCCAACTATTATTGTAAGCAAACTCGATCAACGGTAGGTGAAGCTCCCAATCATTACTCCAATCCAAGGCACAAGCCCGTAACATATCTTCCAGAGTCTGAATCGTCCTCTCTGTCTGACCGTCCGACTGAGGATGAAAGGAAGTGCTCAATCTCAACTCAGTACCCAGAGCCTGATGAACGGCCTGCCAAAAGTGTGATACAAAGCGGCCGTCTCGGTCAGAAACAATAGTCTTGGGGGCACCGTGTAGCCTCACGATCTCAGCAATAAAGGTTCGAGCCAGTCTATCCGGTCCCCAAGTATCCTTAATACCCAAAAAGTGTGCAGACTTGGTCAATCGATCGACAATTACCCAAATCATATTCATTCTAGTCCGAGTTCTCGGCATGCCAGTGATGAAATCCATTGAGATGTCTTCCCACTTCCACTCGGGAATGGGAAGTGGTTTCAACAACCCCACCGGTCGTTGGTGTTCGATCTTGACTTGTTGACACGTCAAGCATCGTAGTACAAACTCCGTAACATCCTTCTTCATGTTATTCCACCAAAAATTGCGCTTTAAATCTTTGTACATCTTACTCGTTCCGGGGTGGATTGAGTAAGGCGTAGCATGAGCTTCTCGGAGAATCCTCTGTCTCAACTCCAAATCGTTCGGAACACAAAGCCTGCCCTGAAATCTCAGAATACTATCCTCGTGAACCATAAATCCAGGAGCTTTTCCTTTAATCACATCTTCCTTCAGTTGAGAAATCATCGGGTCACTCCACTGCTTCCCTTTGATGTCGTCAACTAAGGACGAAGTAATTTCGAGAGTACACAACTGTCCCTGTACTCGCTGAAGCCAAACTTCTATCCCTTGCTCAATTAAATCTTGACGAATTTTCGTCTGGGATGTAAGAACCTCGAGCATTTGAAGAGATGCCGATTTGCGACTCAAAGCATCCGCAACGACATTGCCTTCCCGGTGGTAAAGAATTTCCATCATAATCCTTTATCAACTCTAGCCAACGCCTCTGTCTCATATTCACTCCTTCCGCTGAAAATATACTTCAGGCTCTTGTGATCGGTATAAATCCTGCACGGTGAACCATACAAATAATGCCGCCAAATCTTGAGTGCGAAGACAATTGCGGCCAACTCTAAATCGTGAGTAGGATAATTCATCTCATAAGGCTTTAGTTGTCGTGACGCACAAGCTATTGTCTTATCATGCTGCATAAGAACACACCTGTGCCTTGACCAAAGCGCCATCAGACTGCAAAGCCCTCGCTACCATGTGGTAAAGTTAAAATTGAGTGAAGTCAAACGTCTCTTTAGTTCATCAAGCTCATTGTCTCTCATCCGTCCAAACAAACTTTTCGGTCTTCTGGAGTAATTTCGAAAGCGGTCGAGCGAGTTTCGAGAACCCCTCGACAAACCGACGGTAATACCCAGCAAGGCCCAAAAAGCTACGAACCTCCTTAACATTTTTAGGCGATGCCCAGCCTAGCACTGCCTCGATCTTCTGCGGGTCTACGCGAACCCCTTCGGCCGAAATAACATGGCCGAGAAACATAACTTCTTCCAACCAAAACTCACATTTCGAGAACTTTGCATAGAGGTGCTCGGTTCTCAAAATGTCTAAGACCAAACGCAAGTGCCGGGCATGTTCCTCCCTATCTCGAGAATAGATCAAGATGTCGTCAATAAAGACGACTACACACCTGTCGAGGTACTCGATGAATATTTTATTCATTAACTGCATGAATACTGCCGGCGCATTCGTCAACCCAAAAGGCATAACTACAAATTCATAATGCCCATATCTCGTCCGGAACGCCGTCTTCTAACGTCGACTCCCTCACCCCGAGTTGATAATACCCGGATCTTAAATCAATTTTCGAGAAAACTGCAGCCCCTTGCAATTGATCAAATAAATCGTCTATACGAGGCAAAGGATACTTGTTTTTGATGGTTACTTTATTCAGCTCACGGTAGTCGATGCACAAACGTAGTGAACCATCTTTCTTCCTCAAGAAGAGAACAGGCGCGCCCCAAGGCAAAGCGCTCGGTCTGATGTACCCTTTTTCCAAAAGTCCTCCCAACTGAGTCTTCACTCGCATCTCTAAGGTGCCATCCGATAAGGTGCTTTAGAAATCGGAGCCTCATCTGGCTCTAAGTCCACGGTAAATTCTATCTCTCGATCTGGTGGTAATCCCGGGAGGTCATCCGGGAAAACATCGGGGTACTCACTAACAACCGGAATTGAAGAGAAGTCGATTTCATTTCCTTCCGTTTTCAAGGCATAACACCAATAGCCCGCACAACCTTTATTCAAAAGTTTTACGGCCTTCATGGCACTGATAAGTAACTTGGATAATCCCGACTTACGCCCCAAAAATGAGTACTCAGATCCGTCTTTAGTCATCATGGTGATAACCTTAGTACGGTAGTTCATAATCGCTTGATGACTATCAAGCCAATCTTCGCCGAGGATCACGTCCTCGCCTTCCATATCAACTACAATTAAATTCGATAACCAATCCATACCGGATATAGTCACTGGAAAATCTCTAATCTCCCGGTTCCCCACAATTCTATCCCCGCTCGACAGTCTCACGATGAAGGGATCGCAAGCAGTCAGACAGGTTATATTCAAACGGCGTACACACTCCAAAGATATAAAAGAATGTGTAGCACCCGAATCAAAAAGTACACGGACTGTATAAGATAAAATATGGATGGTACCTGAAGCCACCGCCGTGTCGGGCTCGTCTGTTCGACGCATCTCATAAACTCGTGGTTGCACCGAACCGACGCTAGAGTTCCCCCCTCCAGCGTTCTGACCCCGACCCCGGCCCCTGCCAAAATTCTGCTGAGATTGACCAAAAGATTGTCGCTGATTAATACCTTGATCAAGAGGTGTTGGGCGTAAGCCCGAGTGTCCAAAGTCTGGTTCGGCTCTAACAAGAAACCGCTCTATGCCCCATCCGACCACACGTGTGACACTTTAATAGTGGAAAGTAGCATTAGAACTAAAGTGGCCTGGACGACCACAATTATAGCAAGTCACCGTGCGATTTGAGGTACCGGAGTGGGACGGTAACCCTCTTCCCTTTATTAGAACGTGAAGACTGCTCGCAAACGTTAGTCGTCTGTGACTTCGAAAGTTGCCACCCTTAGAGCCGTAAAAATTTCCCGACTTTCGCTTCTTGGTTCTTCAACGGCATCATTGTCGGGCTCAACATATCATGGGCTAAAGCTCGTCCCGATACTCTTTCAAAGGTGGTACAAGCAAATCCGCCATGTACCGCCGTAAGTCCAAATTCATCCGCATATCAAAATAACGGATCTTATCACGGCTACGCACTTGATCCTTCACATGGATCAATTGTTGGTTATACTCCACGATCGCTGCGAAACGGAATATCTTGTGGTTTAGCCTCGAAGAAGGCTCGGATTCGGCTCTCTCGCACCGCCAAGGACAAAACTCGGCCTCCAAGAGCTCCTTAAATTCATCCCACGAGGCAATACGATCCTGGCTTGATGACCTTCCACCAAGTAGCGGCCTCCTTAGTGAGGAAATACCGAGCAATTGGTACTTTCCTCACCTCGGGCAATCAACCACCTCGAAAATCTTCTCTAATTCCGCTAGCCTTCCCCCTAATTAACGGGTCGTGGCACCGCCAAACTGGAGGGTGCATACGGATTACATTCTCAAGCAAGGCATCCGTGTTTGGGTTCGGGTTATTCATGAATAAGCTTTGGGCTAAAATGGTCATCTCGAGTAGCTAATTGTTGAAGTGCATTCGCCACTCCAACGTCTGCGTTGTTCCCTCGACCGTCTGATCGGGTCGTGGCCGACTCTCGGTGTCGGATGCACCGAGTTCGACAAATCGGGTTGGTCGACCCGCAATCAATCCGATGGAAACGGCCGCGCCACGACCCCTTCCTCGTCCACGGCCACGGCCCCTACCAGCTGACATACTGAAGAACACATAAGGTACGTAAGCACAATTCAAATGCACGTCATTAAGGTGATCGATTCTCAAGAATATCCATAGAAGAAGCATAATGAATAAGGAAGCATCAGAAGAATAAGAGGTCTTACAAGTACCGGTCGCACTGTGATGATGGCAGAGTAGTGATACTGTGGACAATTGACGACTCATTCGACTCAAGAGACCGACAGCCTAGGTATCCATAGACCTAAGCTCTGATACCATATTCTGTAACACCCCCAAGTTATTCAGGGATATTACAGCGCCGTAAGCCCCGCCGTGGGACCCACAAGGCTAAACATACGTGGAACCACAAAATTTGACCGATAAGGTCTACACACAATAGAATGAAAACAATACAAAGGTATTCGAAACATAACCAATGTATTCACAAACATCACAACTCGAATCAATACTTCGGCAAACACAGGCCGGAACATCACGGAAAAGGGAAAACAATACTCGAGTATTCAAAAGCCAATCCAGTACAACAACACTGAACGGGAAACTCCAAACATAACTGGGAGAAAGACACAGTATCACACTTGCCCACCATCTTCGTGCCGACCCGATACCTGCCTGTCCGACCTCCTGGAACCTGAAATACATGAAACGTATTTCCCCCATAAAGGGGTTAGCCGTCGAATAGCTAGTACAAGTATAACAATATGAAACACAATACTCCTCGACAATAAAGTAAATGTAACCGTCAATTCATCAATTCAAGACTAGTATTCCGGAATAACTAAAATCTCATAAGACGTATGTGAATGCCGTAGAAACGGTTCGTTCACCTCATACGCCGTTACGTATGTGAATGCCGTAGAAACGGTTCGTTCACCTCATACGCCGATACATGTAGGAATGCCGTCAAAACGGTTCGTTCATTACATGCCAACAATATATCTATGAATGCCGTAAAAATGGTTCGTTCATGATATGCCATCAATATTTCTTACTTTCAAAGTCGAGAACGTACAATCATAAATGTATACTTGCCTTTGAGACATCGAGAAATCAAACGGGGGAAAGGTATGAGTTCGGTAGGTCCAAGAACGCGCTTCCGGCACCTAAACGATTCGCAAGGAATAAGACAATTAATTATCCATAATCAAATTACACGAAGAGACTCCCGAAACTCATCTACGATTCAAGAAAATATACGGGTGAACAACTAAAGGTTGGGAAATCGCCCAAACTCCCACAAGTCCGAAAACGGCACAATCCAACCCGTAAAATCGGAAGAAAACACTCATACGGTATAGATATATCAAAATCTCAAGGTTCTCAAGCTTCAATCGGATAAAACGGATAAATCTACGAAAACCCCCAAAATCCAACACAAAATTCAAAGTGTTCTTGAATAATCTTTCAATAATCCGATGAATACTCAAACATGTCCATAATCACGCATATATCACATCATACACCATGATTTTATCATCCAAAACGTCAATACCCACACAAAATCGAGAAGTCAAGATGTCTAAGAAATTACCTCTTGAATATCCAAGCTCTATGATCCAAGGAATACGCGTTAGATCGACTATCCGGGCTTCCCAAATGAATGAAAGTGGTAAAAATCCAACACACAAGTGAAAGATGTGAGAAAACTCCTCCCTCAAACCCTCTCTCTCGCAGGTGGAAGAAGGAAATGGAGGAAATGGGCTGAAATCTCGCTTAAAAAGCCGAATTATGCAGTTGACCGCATTGTGTGCCGCGGCTCGGCCAGTGTGCCGCGCACAGAGCCTAAAATTGCTCCTGTGTTTCGGCGGTGCCGCGGCTCGGCCAGTGTGTCGCGCACCGGCACAGCGGTTTTGGGCCGAGGATACAACACAAGTGTGCCGCGGCTCACCTAGGTGTGCCGCGGCAATGACTTCAGCAGCGGTGTGCCGCAGACTGTCGGGGTGTGCCGCGGCACCCGGTACAGTCCGCTCGGCCAGATTTAGGAGATGTGTGTGCCGCGGCGCACACTCCTTGTGCCGCGGCTCACACCCCCTTCGGGTCCTAAAATGATGAAAAATGACCCGGGAAGAGAATAAAAGCAATAGGATTCAATGTCTGAGCAACAATAACACGAAATAGAAGTACGGAAACCCCAAGACGGTGGTTCCAAGCGATGATTACAAGGGTTCGCCCAACAAATCACGATTCAAAGAACATGAAGAGGCTTGAAATGACATGACTTTCGACCGGGTATTACACAGCATAGATCCTCATAATCCCATCGGATTATTTACACAACATAAACAACACAATATACATACACGTATGCAAATCAACACGTTCATCAACATGAACAACATAACATGCACGACAACATGACAATTTACTAAGACAACTCCATGTTCAACAACATGAAAGAAAATGTAAGAGACCAAAATAAATAACACTAAACCAAAATCAATATGGAATACTTGTCCCGAGTCCTTCGGGGAGCAACCTCGATGTCCAATCATCATCGACGATTATCCACAACGCTCGACGATCCAAACATATCATGAACCACAAATACTCGAATCCTCATCTTTATCACAATGTATCCTCGATACCCAAATATACCAATAACCGAAATAAATCATGTACATTATGATTTAACTCCTAGAATCGGAAGAACGATTTCCAATCCAAATACCCAGAGTTCACAATAATAATCATCGTTATATGCATTATAAACAAAATGAAACTGAAATCATTCATTAAACATTATAACTGAGCAAGTAATAACTTGCCTCGATACCGATACCACGAAGCTGCTACCGAACATATTGCCTTTGTCTACGAGCTCCTCAGCCCCGATCAAAAGCAATACAATGGACATACTCGAACACGACCGCAACATCCGGTTATAATCACCGATCAATAATCTCAACCTATCGATGTAATCAAATAACACGTATCCGATAACAATCAACAACCGACAAAACTAACCAATCGAACTCAACGGTTCAACAAAAACCTCGAATAAACGCAGTCAGAACAAACCAAATCAAACCATGACGAATTCATAATCAAAACACGAAAATACTGCACTGACTGCCTATTTAGCGTACGTTAAACGCATAACGTAGCGTGCGCTAAATTGCTCCCATTAGCGTGCGCTAGCTAGTAAGCTTAGCGTGCACTAATGTTGTGCAGTGGCATGCATTCCAGGCATCGTCTTAACACTTCCATCATATCAATGATCAACTCATCTCGATATTAAGGATTTCATAACATATTCGATTCCAACTTTTATCTTTAAACACGAATCAACAAGATTCCTTCTTGTTCATATTTGGTAACTTCATAGAACAATTTACCGGTTATTATCATGAATAATCATATTCAAAAGTCATCCGTAACCTTTCCAATTTTCAGTTCTTATTCATAACAATCATGACATATATAATTCAATAGTTCTTCAAGAACACGAATCATCCGAATTCACGTTCATGATCCATAAAATGACAAAATCCGATGTGTTCTAACATCTAAAAATCCTTATTCATCATGTTCTTCGACATACAATTCATATAACTTCAAGAATCACAATAGCACCACCATAATCGTCACCATACGAAGTAACCAACGACAAAACATCAAAAATCCGAATTGAAGAAGGGAATTACATCAACATATCTCTTGAATTCCTTCCAAAACCATACGAAACATATCAATACTCATATATTGATAACACACTAACTTAGTACGGTAATCCAACTCGTTATCATGCTCATCAACTTGAATATATGATTATCATCAACTCAAGAACATCAATAATCAATCCAAACGAAATCCAAAAGTGAAGAACTATTACCTTGTATAGACGAACCATGAAGGAGAACAATCAACTTCATTCCAAGAATCATCAATAATTTCAAGAACAAGACTTTAATCCATGTTCCTCAGATTAATCTTTGTTAAATATTATCATCTCTCGGTGTTTGGGACCTCAAACTTCTCTCTAAAAAATCTCTCTCTCGGTTGCAAGGAAGGAATGGACGAAATGTTTCATAACACCCTTCTGTCCCTTTTTATAATATTCATTATTAGCGTGCGCTAACATCTCATGTTTAGCGTGCGCTACAGCCTTAGCGTGCGCTAACTGACTTTGTTAGCGTGCGCTATCGCAGCCCAGAGGCTACTGCCTTGCTTCGTAAACTAGCTTACGTACGTAATGCCCATGCATTAACGTACGTAAAACATCCTGCCTAGCGTACGCAAGTCATTGACCTTAGCGTGCGCTATCCGAAGTTGACTTGCTACAGTAAACACCTACCACTCGTGCCCCCACATGCCGAAAGCATCCGCAATTATCAGGATTCCTCTGACCGATCTGGAATTAGCGTGCGCTAACCATACGGTTTAGCGTGCGCTAGCCCTACATGACAAACACCCGCTGACCTTATCTGGACACGCGTCGCAAGTGGCCGGATCCACTCGCCGAAAGCCAAGATTCCTTGTCGGACGATCTGATATTAGCGTGCGCTAACCATCCTTAGTAGCGTGCGCTAAATGCCGATAAACATCAACCCGGGCCTACATGTTGGCCGTCTTCCGAATCTTTCCCAGAAAGTCTTACGTACGTTAAGGACCCTCCTCAGCGTACATAATGCGAACCTATTAGCGTACGCTAACTACACAACGTAGCATGCGCTACTCGTGCCTCGTAGCGTGCGCTAAGAATATCTCATAGCGTGCGCTATCGGGGCTGTGCTTAGCCATATTCAGCTATCCTCGACCAACATCTCGACATACCAAACGATCATACGGCACAATGAATACATATACGCACTTCAATAACATTATCATACGTTCACGACATCCTCAAGCACAATTATCCATCAATGATATCCAACATATAAACGAAAAATATATCCGAAAAATTGGGGTATTATATTACTACCATGGGTCGCACGGTTCGACAGCAGACACGATGTTAAGCTCGGTCAGTTTACATGACTCGTAGGACCTGACAGACCCAATAACCATGGCCTAGGTGGTCCCATACCTAGGCTCTGATACTATAAATGTAACACCCCAATTTCATTATGGGTAATTACATACCGTAGGACCCACCAGGGCCTACCAGGCTGACGTCACACATACATAATAACACGATAATGCGAATATATAACCAAAAATGACAGTTGGGCCGTGGCCTCGGCCAAAACATGAAAATTTTACTCAATACAAACATAATTTATGATTATTGCCCGACACGCAACAACGAAATAAAATGCAACATTGTACATATAAAAATTAATACAGACTCTTCCGAAACAACTACTGACTAGAGCTCTTTAACTTCTAGTTTGCCCGTCTACTCCGTATGCACCCCGTGTAAGCTCCTCATCCTCAACATCACCTGAAATGCATAAAAATTCTACCCTAATGAGGGGTTAGCAACAACCGCTAGTGCAAGTACAATATTACAACATTTTTAGACACAGGCATTTCTAAATTCTTTCAAAATTCAAAATAGTTCATTAATCACGATATTCCGGAATATCTATAATCAATCATCAGTAAAACCATCGCTCGAAGGTAATTCTCGTGACAAGACCACCCGGTCAAGTCCCTGTGGGCCCCGTCGAGCCAATCCCCAAGTGAGAATACCGCGTCCTGACCTGTCCCCAAAGTACCGGACCCCGGAGGTCCCGTCGAACCTTCCCCGAGTGGACATCTCACATCACACACAAAATCACATTTTATCACAAAAATGCAAGCCATAAATCATCGCAATAATGTACTTGCCTTGATTTCTAAAGTGCAAAGGAAACGACGAACGAACAAGGCTTCGGTCCGAACTTTCTCCAAATTCCGTTCCTAACAAATATTAAGACTCAATCAACTACAAACTCACTGGAAAACCCAGAATCATCCTAAGTTCTACCCTTAGGAACAATATACCGAACACTACGGAGGCATAATAGGTTATACTCGATCAATGAAGGAAAAACTCGGAATTAATCCACAAAGCTTCAAGGTAAACATGGAATCACGATTATATAACTATAATCTACCATTAGTCAAATCTAAATCGGTTATAAAAATGAAAACAAAAATCCCCAAAATTCATGAAATTAGAGTTCTACGAAGTCCCACCTCGATTCGGACAGTGAAAGATGTTATGATGTTGATAGATTCTTCTTAGGGACTCTAAAATATAGATGGATGATGATATCAGGCCTTAATCCACCTTCAACCTCGAACTAAGTCGCCAAATCGCCATAGAAAAGATGAGAGGAGGAGAAATGACGAAGTTTAGGGTGCTGTCCACATATATATACTAACATGCATTAACGCACGCTAGACAATAGAATTAGCATGCGCTAACAGGCTAAAATAATGTCCAGAAGATTCTACCCGGCCTCGATAACACGCGCTAGGCGAGGCGTTAGCGTGTGTTAGTCGACCAGTCCAGAATCCCAGGAACCTATCAGTCCAACCAGGTAGCGCACGCTACAACCGAATAACGTGCGCTACACCTGCCGAGTTAGCGTAAACTACGACCGAATAACGTGCGCTACCTATTCGATCCTGTCCGTAGTCCAGTACCCCAAAACCTACTACCTTACTGTAATGTCGAATTAGCACGCACTACCACACTTTTAGCATGCGCTAATCCACCACAATAGCATACGCTAATCTATAACCTTAGTGTGTGCTAATTTGACCATACAGAGCACAACTATCTGAATCAACCGAAATATTACACAACAATTCTCGACAGAAATGATAAAAATGAAAATTACTAATAATATCAGAAAAACGTGTATATTACAATAGGTAGACGGCCTCAGGTGTGCGGTAGGCGTAAGGGAACCGTCCATAATAGAAAACCTTACAAAGCACTCATTCCCATAGGTGGTGTGGATTTTAATATCCCTCTAGAAGAAACTCAAGAAATGGATGGAGAACAAATGAGGCAAAGGCGCAGGCAGAAGAAGAGATGTATCATTTGTCATACTGATGACCATGACATAAGGGGATGTCCCTACCATGAAACTTAAATTTTTTATGTATTTTGATATTTGTGACTATCTTGTGCTGATATTTTGATCCTCGATTGACTATTTATGTATTGATTTATTGATTATAATTGTGTTTGTGAATTGAAAAAACATGATTTTATTTGAAATTTGATACTGTCCTCTATAGTGCACACGATGGTAACCCACGATGGCAGCGATCATGTGCTCCTATCGTGTGCCCATGATGGCAACTACATGTCACGGTGTCCATAGTGTCACCATGTCACTAAGTTCATGAGCACACAATGGAGCACACGATCATGCCCACGATTGGACTAGCCATCGTGTGCACAAGAACATTAAGATATAGATAACACATTAAATCAAATTGGTCAAAAAATCCAATAGATAACACATTAAATCAAATTGTTTGAACAATTTGAACAATCAATTTCAGAATCACAAAAATTGGCCAAAACATCCATTTAGATAACAATTCAGAATCAATTTATTGTTTGAACAATTTAGAATCACAAAATTAGAATCAAATTGGCCAAAAAATCCATATAGATAACACATTAAATCAAATTGGCCAAAAAACCCAAAATTCATGTGCACACGATGGAGCACACAATCGTGCCCACGATAGGACTAGCCATCATGTGCACACGGTCATGGCAGCCATCGTGTGCGCACACGATGGCAACCCATGACTGTGCCCACGATGGATCTGACCCTCGTGTGCACATGGCCATAGCAGCCATCGTGGGTACACGACAGCAGCAGCCCATGATCGTGGGCAGGATACAGACGATGGAGCTATCGTGTGCAGGCATCATGTGCAGTACAGAGTTGGTCTCGATTTACCAACTGCACCATAAACCTGTTTTTTTTTCAAATTTTCCGACACAACACATCAATCTTGCTCAAATATATCTGAATTAAAATTAAAATACATACTCATCAGTATCAAAAATACATTATCCTACACTACGTCCAACGACAACATAAAGATCTTAGTAGCTAAACCATATCAATATTTCTTAATATATTTCTCAGTCATTTCCTTGAATTTGATGCCTTCCTGCTGGGTTTGCAGGGATGGGGCGATCCAAGTACATGCACGAGAAGGGGCCACAACTGTGATTGCCACTTTATATGAACTACAGTTCTTGTGGCATAATTTTGAAACTCGTCTCTTTGTCATACTTTTTCTTTGATTGGTTGTTCTGCCAATACCTAAATTGAGCTACCACACGAGGCATCAGATGAGTAATTGGTCGTAGTTGGTTGAATCAGTATCGACTTTCTTGGTGTTGGTGTGACAAGGAATCGTATAATTCCAAGGTCCATGTTATGATGTTAATCTTGATAGTCACCCTGTGGTTGTGGTTGAGGCAACAAATGGCAATGATCTGTTGAAAGAAAATATGTAAACATAAGATCATCACATCAAACACAGCGAATCATTTATTAATATCAATGTCAAACTTACTTCATCGCAATTTGACCATGGAACTGCATTTGGGGTATAAAGACCTATCATGAAATCCTCAATGTATTTAGGCACTTGAGGACCCTTGTAAATCGGATTCCATGTCACCTTGATACCGAGTGGCTCATCCTGATGGAGTTTTCTAAACTCGTCGGCCATAATTAACTACAAAAAGTCAAGCCAGTGCCAACTCTGCCAACACCAACACTACGGACTCTGCTCCGAAGCCTCGCTCGAATGGCCATAACATAACAACTATTACCTCGACATGAAAGTCTTCACAGTATGACTAAGGTCAAATAATGCCTGTTTGAGAATGTGTCCAGTCTCCAAACACCGCACGATAGAATCACGTGGCTGCTTCTTGAATGGTAGGTACATCTTCTTTAGAGCCTCACTATTTCTTGGAGGAGCCACCACAAAAGTCTCTCGAAGAGCAGCAGAGGGTCGAATCACTCACGGTAGAATACTACGCTCACCCTGTAATATCCGCGTACTTGACTATTTATGTACATTATTTTTAGTATATTTCCATTGGGAATTGGTTTGTGAAATTTCCATGTCGTATTGTTTGGTATCTGGAATCGTGTGTATATTGGAGTTGGCACAGGTGTATAGTTCGTTAGTAATAATCTAGTTCTGTACCTACCGGGATGTGTTCGTTCTGACCGGACTTTACGATGGAAATGCTGGAAAGTAGCAGGTAGCGCACGCTGGACTGTGTTGCTAGCGCGCGCTAATCATAAATAGGTAGCGCATGCTACTTTCGTTCGTAGCACGTGCGAATATAGCTGGACATAAGGTTTTCTGGGCTCTGAAATGAGTCAATTAATGCACTCTAATGTCCGATTAACGTATGTTATTGAGGTTGGACAGAACATTCTGGAATTGGGCAGAAAATTCATGAATTGTGGACCAAAACAGGTCGCGCACACTAACATTAACACTAGTGCACGTTATCGGGATCACACAGAATATTTTGGACTACAATTGCAGCCAGTTAACGCACGCTATACTAAGACTTAGCGCACTCAGTCCCTTATTATATAAGGGACTGTAGAGGTCAACTTTCATCATTTCTTTCTCTCATTCCTTCCTCTCCGGCGACTTGGCGATCTTGTTCGAAGACTAGAGTAGATTTTGGCCTGATATCATCATCCATCAACATTTTTGAATTCCCAATACGAATTTAAATTTATCTAATCATCGTTCACCATTCGGATCAAGGTAAGATTGTTCAAACCCTAGTTTTTTGGGATTTTGGGATTTTGTTGGGATTTCATTCTTTAAGTCCGATTTTAGCTTCAATGTGTGCTAGATTATGACGCTCTAATCATAAATCTTTTGTTTTTCCTCTAAGTATATGGATTGGATTCTGAGTTTTCATCTGTTAATTGAGTATGATCTATTTTATCTCCATGGTGTTCGATCAATTGCCCCTAAGGGCAGAACTTAGGGTGAGTCCTTCCATTTATCGTTTTTCGTATCGTTCTAATCGAGGCAAGTACTTTGATTATGTTTGTTATACTTCGTGTGAATGATTATGTGAAAAATATGATTTCTATGAAAAGTGGTAATTTCAGAAAATGTGGTAATTTCAGGAAGTGGTAATTTCGGAATGTGTGACATGTGGTCACTGATTGTGTGGGAGCTAAATAAAACCAGCGAGGGTCCCCTGGGTTCCATTAGATAGCGATTTCTACGGATCACTTGGTTGGGCTGTACAACCAGAGAGGGCCTAACAAGGACTCTTGGGGTGTGTATCTCGCGTGAGGTACAGGGCCAGCATAGCTCGGGAGGTTATTTTGTGATGGTGGTTGTTGTACTAAATTCCAGAATATGAGTAACGATGTTATGATTTTGTTGTTTTATTCACTTGTAGTATATATTCATGAATCATTGTACTTGCACCGGTTGTTTGTTGACCCATTCAGGGGTGAATACTTATTGTGTATTTAGGTCTAGGTCTAGGAGGCGAGACAGCACAAGGCAAACACGAGCTTGGTGGACAACATTGATATCATGTATGGTTTCGAGTTTGTGGTTGTTTTGTCTTGAGAAGAGTTTGGTTTGTTTTGTACTCGTGCGAGTACCATCATGTAATATGTATTGTGTGTTGTTCAGACATTTTGGTGATGTTGTTGTATCAGTTGTGGTCCATCGGGATAGTGTATCATTTGGTGTTGTGATGCATATGGTTTAAAATGAATATTGTTAATGTTTTGTATGCCTTGATACATAATTGTTAATGTGGTTTTATGTCGGTCTAAGCCTGGTAGATTCTCCAAAAAGAATCTGCAGCACTGTAATATTTCCATATATCATGGGGGTGTTACAAAATATGGTATCAGAGCTTAGGTTTTTGGATACCTAGGTTGTTGGTGTTTTTGGGTCTGGTAAAGTTGAGTCGGTCGTATGTTTATGATATCACTGATTTGCTGCTACCTCGTGCTGTTTGTGCTGGAAGTCTCTTCGGAGGATAATTATCCCTTCTCTTCGGGAGTAAATGTTAATGTGATTGGGTAATCTATTGTTGTAATCATTTCTCTGTTGAACTATTCTTGTCCTTTAGTATGCCAAGAGATAGAGCTATTCATCAACGCAGACGAGGCCGTGGTAGGGGAGTGGTACCCGAACCAGAGATGTCCATTTCAGACTCGACATCTCATTCTGTGGCTAATTCAAACCCTATCCCACTAGGAAGTGCGGGTGTGAGTGCAGAGGTAGAGGTGCCTAATGTACTCCAACAGGTCGTGACTCAGGTGCATCCACTGGGCCAAGTGGTGCAGAATATTCATACTGACAAAACTGTTGATGATCGATGGGTTCAAGAAGTCATGAAAATGAATCCTCCCAAATTCAACGGCTCCGGTGATGCAACTAATTGGGATCATTGGTCGATCGAGCTAGAGAAGATATTTGACGGTATTGGCTGCCCTGAGGCCAAGAATGTCCTAATTGCTTAGTACCTAACTATTGATGACACTTCTGATTGGTGGCGAGATGTTAAGCCTAAGGATCGTGATGCCACCTGGGGAGAATTCAAAGAGATAATGGAGGCACAGTATTGTCCAGCGCCTGTACGACAAGATAGAGTCAGTGAGTTCTTTAGGTCTCAACCCCATGATGTTCCTATCTCCGAGGTGATTAAGACATTCAACAAGCAGTTGTTGTATGTCCAAGATCAAGTCAGAGATGAAGCATCTAAGATACTTCATTTTGATGCAAGATAGAGTACTTGCTTACGAGATGGTGACAATGCCAGTCCAAACTGCTCCCAACTCGAAGAAATCGAAGTTTTCCGGTAGCTTTCGAGGAAGCAGATGGCATAAACCTCAGTCTTCTGTTGGTTTCCCTCACCATAGTGGAGGAGTTCCGGATCCTAGTTATGCACCCTCTACTACTTTTGCGCAGAGAGTTTGTTTTAATTGCGTAATTGTAGGGCATGTTAGTTCTCGTTGTTCGTCACACCCTATTAACTGTTTTAAGTGTGGGAAACAGGGACACCGGGCGTCATATTGTAAGACAGCAAGTAGAGTCTTTGCTAATCAGTCTCCTACTCCAGCGGTTATAGTTACAGGTCATCCAACTCCAAGTATCGGATGCGGCAGTGGCAGGAGAAGAATCGAGCGTAAAGATACCCCAAGCACTGGATCAGCTCCACCTTGACTGTATGAGATGAGACGGACTGATGATGTAGGGGTTGCGACTATGTCAGGTATTGTTTATATTCATGTGTATTCGGTAGATGTATTATTTGATTCTGGGGCTACTCACTCCTTCATATCTTTGTCTTGTGTGCGTCGTTTAGGTCTTGAGGTCCTATCTTTGCATGAACCATTCATTGTTGGATTGTCGAGTGGGGAAAGTATAGTTGGGAATCAAGAGATTGTAAATTGTCCTATAACCATCGGCAGTAGAGATTGGCCATCTAACTTAATTGTGATTGATATGAAGGAAGAAGATTTGATTCTGGGTGATGATTGGTTAAATCGTCATGGGGAATTAGTGGATTATCGTCAAAAAATAATTTTGATCGTTTCACAGGATGGTGCCGAACATGTATTTGAGGGACAGAAATAAGGTACTTCAGGAAAGACTATTCGAGCCATGAAGGCAATAAAGTTGTTGCGACAAAGCTGTATCGATTATTGGTCTTACTCATTGAAGTCAGAAACTGGCGAGGTTCAGTTATCTTCTATTCCAGTTTCGAATGAGTTTCCAAATGTATTTCCAGAGGATTTGCCTGGATTGCCGCCACATCGTGATGTGGACTTTACTATTAAACTGGAGCCTAGTGCAGCACCAGTATCCAAAGCACCATACAGAATGCCTCCATCGGAAATGCAAGAGTTGAAGAAGCAACTAGGTGAACTGTTGGATAAAGGTTATATTCGGCCAAGTGCTTCTCCATAGGGCGCACCAGTGTTGTTTGTACGGAAGAAAAACCGATCTTTATGATTATGCATTGATTATCGTGAGTTGAATAATCTTACTATCAAGAACAAGTATCCGTTGCCATGAATTGATGACTTATTTGATCAATTGCAAGGAGCTACGGTTTTCCAAAGATCGACTTGAGGTCTGGGTATTTTCAGTTATAAATTTGGGATTCTAATATTCCGAAGACAGCCTTCCGAATGAGATACGAGCATTATGAATTCGTGGTTATGCCTTTTGGTTTGACTAATGCCCCGGTGGTGTTCATTCAGCTCATTAACAAGACTTTTATTGAATATCTTGACAAATTCGTGGTGATGTTTATTGATTATATCTTAATCTATTCCAAGAGCGAAACGGAGCATGTTGAGCACTTAAGAATAGTGCAGAGTATTCTGAGGGCTGATAAGCTTTATACTAAAATTTCTAAGTTTGAGTTCTGGCTAAAAGAAGTTACTTTTCTTGTTCATATTATATTAGCCGAACGTGTTCGAGTGATTCCTCAGAAAATTGAAGCACTCTTAGCTTGGGAACCTCCACAGAATGTCAAGGAAGTTCGGAGTTTTCTGGGATTAGCTGGTTATTATTGTTGATTTGTCGAGGTCTTCTCGAAAATTGCCCGACCACTCACTCTATTGTTACAGAAAACTCAGAAGTTTGAGTAGAATGGCGAATGTCAGAAGACCTTTGAAGAGCTAAAGAAGTGGCTGACTACGTCACTGGTTCTCGCCTTATCATAGGGAACTGGAGGTTTCGTTATTTACAGTGATGCTTCTAAACAAGGATTGTGTTGTGTATTGATGCAAAATAGAGGGTAATTGCGTATGCGTCTCGGCAATTGAAGCCATATGATATGAATTACCCACTCATGATCTTGAATTAGCCACAGTGGTTTTTGCATTGAAGATCTGGAGACATTATTTATATGGTTCTTCTTGTTGGGTTTACACGGATCATAAGAGTTCAAAGTATATTTTCACTCAGAATGAGCTTAATATGCACCAGCGGCGATCATTGGAACTAATTAAAGATTATGATCTCGACATTCTTTACCATCCAGGTAAAGCGAATGTCGTTGCCGATGCTCTGAGCCGTAAGTCAATCGTATTACAAAGGTTGGAGTTATTTACTTCTCCACCAAAGCTCAGGCGAGAGTTAATTGACTTAGAGGTTGAATGCCAGACCAGAAGGCCCCCACCGCATGATGAAAATCAGGCAGGGGGAAGACGAAACTGACGCAGATAACATCGACCGAGTGGATGAAATTGTCCTTACTGGCGACGAGCTCGCTCTCTATTCAGTCCTGGGGGGATTCTACGGTCACTCACCCATGTTCAGACACTTGACGAAGGACATCCCCCCAACTTACGTGATCTTCCGTGCCAAGTCTGCCGACTTTCTGGCTAGGCAGAAGCTGCTCACCCTCCGCCTAGGCGAGGGAACACCACCTCCTATCCGAAAGACGGCGATCGCCAAAACCAAGAAGGCGGTCGCTAAGCCACCCGGAGATCGCAAGACCTTCGAGGACATGGAAGCCCACCTCCTCCATACGTTCAACCGAACTCCGGCCCACATTTACTACGCCGTCAAAGGGCGCGAACCGCTGAACAAGCCAAAGGCGATAAGGGACCACAGTCATCTGGACCACAATCAATATTGTGCCTACCATAAGAGTCCCGACCACAGCACCAACCAATGTCGCGACCTCCTCAAACAACTCTGGAAACTGTTCGAGGAAGGCAAGTTGGACAGCTTATTGGCTTAGCCGGAGCCCCTACAATATCCAAACACGGTCGCTGAGTCGAACGCAAAAAGGCTGGAAGGCTCATACGAGCTGACCCCTCGATCACCCTCAACGACCGTATTCTTCAAACAAGAGAAGGGAACCTCGGACGTCTCTCCCCGATTTCCCACCTCATCAAGCCAAACGCTTCGAAAAACCGGAGGACTCATTCGCCATCTACAGTACATCATCTAACATGGTGGACTAAGGCTCGAGATCGCCTCCCCCGCACAACGTACACCATCGAAGGTCGGCATCTGCATGACGATCCGAGGTAGAAGAGTGCCGCCATGGTCCTGGTAGTCGATGGAATCGACTGCTTCGGCCATGCAAGGTCCCTTTGGGCCACGATCGCCCGCCCTTCGTTTAAATACGAGGCCGGCGTAGTCTGAGGGCCCTCCAAAACTAATAAGTGGACATGCTCTCCCGCCCTCAAAGGTTCATCAACTAACTTGCTGGATCCGGACAATGCGACGCGTCCCTACCCTCGTCTCAACGTACACCGTCGAGGGTCACCATCTTCATGGAGGGCCGAGGTGGAAGCAGAGCTAACAAGCCGCGGAAGTGGAGTTGATTAATCCGACGACGCCCCGCGCAAGGAATCTTCTAGACCGAGACCGCACGCCCTTCGTTTAAATACGAGGCGAGGCGCAGCCTTCGGAGGACCCTACCAATTAAGTGAGTCACGAGAACTTAGCCATCAGACGGAATGTCGCTCGTGCATAAGACACGATCATGGAGGTTGGTCCATCGAACTCCGCGATCGTGCATGGCTCCTCAAGACCAAGATGGACGGCTCCTTTCGAGGATTTGACAAATTTGAAGACCGCTCACTCAACGATTTATTTTCGTCCCCTTACTTTCACTAAGTGAATAAAAACAAGGGGGAAAAGAGTGCGGAGCTACCTATACGACGATCTTCCTTATTTAATTACATACGGAGATCGGCATTATTCAGATGTTTGTGAAGCGATCGAATTTGTTATAAAAGTTATCTATATGAGTTTATCAATTCACGTAGACCTAGACTTGCAACAATCTCTCCTCACACATTTGTACAAAGTCAAGCAAAAGACTCAAAATAGCAATCATTCAAGTGATAAATCGAGGAACCAATCAGTCATTTGCATTTCATTACTTGAAGTTCGGAAGTACATACATGGTCGCCCGAAGGCCTAAGTACTACAAAAAGAAAGCTACAAATTACAAAGGTAATAAGCTAAAACATTAAAAGAGAAGTGCCTCAGGCCCCTGCCTAGCCTTCGCCTTCGGCCCCCGGATCTGTCCGCGACCCTTCGCCAGCCTGCGGAGCAGCCTCCCCGTCCTCCGAAGCGTCAGGGTGGATAAGGTTCACCGGGGTCGGGTACCAGCTCAGATCCACACCGATGTCCGCGAGATCCAAGATAGGCACGGAGAAGTCAGGGTGAAGAGGGTGCTCCAACGCGTACGCTTTGAAGTTTTCGGCTAGAGGGCCGACCTCCAATCCTCCTTTCTTAGCAACTCGGAGCGAGTCAGCGAACGCCATATAATAGGCGAACTAACTGACAAACTCCACTTTACGAAAGGGATCAGCCTCGGTCGCCTCTTGCTTTCCCTTCAGCTCCGCCATCGCCTGTTGCACGCCCTGGAGCTCAGCCTCCCTTGTAGCCGTCTCCCCCCTCGACTTCGCCAGCTCGCTAGTCAGCCGAGCGATAGTCACGTTCAGACGATCGGCCTCCGTCTCAGCGGCCTTCTGCGCCCAGACGACATTTGTCATCCGGTCCCGAAAGCGATCGACCGTCACCCGGGATAGCTCAACATCCTTTCTCGCCAGCTCAAGTTCTTGGTTCGCCCGATTAGCTGCGGCCACGGAATCCTTCTCCATTGCCACTATCTTGTCAGCGAACTCGGCATTCTGTTTCCGAGTCGCCTCGAGATAGACCTGCAGGCGAATAGTGGAAGGACGCCCCTCAAACTCCTGCACAGCCTGGGCAGCCATTGTCGCCGCCTGGAGAGAAAGATCAAAATCATCATGCATCGAGCTCCCAGATCGCTGACGAGCGATCGCATCCAAATCCGTCGTCCAGGCCTTCGGCAGAGCGGAGACGGCCCGGTTGACGTATAACGGGATGTCACAGGTTTGGCGAGGAGATCGGCTCGCTAAGAAGTCCACCACCATCGGCGGGCAAGTTGGATCAGCTCTACGGACCCTGTATCAAAACAACAAAAATTAACATATCTCCTACGCGAATGACAAGTTTCAACTCAACAAGCAATGTCTACCTCTCATCCCTCTCGGGGTCACGACCGAAATACGGTTTCCCTCGAGGGGTCTCAGCATCGGCGATCGCCATATCCCGTAATAAAGTCGTGGAGGGAGTAGGCTCACTCTCCGGAGGAAGAATGGTGATCGTAGGCGCAGCGATCGGCACCTCGCTGACAGGGGCAGAAACCGGAGTTTCATCCGACCTCAGCCGCTTGCGGTTTGTTCGAAGCCCCTCCTCAGGAACTTCCTCCTCAGCCACGATCGGCTCCACGCGAGGCTCCACGCGAGGCTCCACCTCCGGAATGATAGGCAATGCAACAGGTGGAGCCCGAGACGACTTCTTGTGGCGGAGACAGCCCAAAACTCCAAGATTCGACATAGCGATCTCCGGTGGGGGTTCCAAAAAGTGAGGAAAGCAGACCTCTACAATAAAGACAGTCGAACGACAGTTAGACATTTTCCTCAAGCGAGACGATCGCCAAAGAAATTGAAGGTCGCAGAAACCTATACCTGATACCGAGAGATGTCTCGGGAAACAGAATAGCCGAGCCGACAACCAACGAATCTCCTTGTTGATCTGGCTAGCATCCAAGTCGTCGTCCGACAAGCTCCGTATCCGCTCCCAGACAACCAAGAAATCAAAAGACAGCTCCTCGATCGCCGGAATATGGAAACCTGCAATAACTAGATCAAATTATATCAGTTCAGAACATATCCGAACAAAGGGAGAGTCTGAACCCTTACCGGGATTTCTCTCCCGAAATCTAGTGGGGATCTCCAACTCGCCTGTAGGATTGTCGCTCGCAGAAGCCCTCCACGCACCGGCGACCCAGAACCACTTCGTCGGGTCGCCCCGTGCCTTGTTCGGGACTCCGAGGATCACCCGACCAGACCGGCCTTGAATATGGTGACCTCCGACCGACCCTTTCTGAGCCGTCAGTTTGAACAGGTGGTTCATCTCTGACGGCGAAGGAAGGCGGTACAGGCGGTGACCGCCGAACAAGGTGAGAGTGAAAATTATCTAGAGCCAAGCATCCGGCGTCAACTGGAGTGGCGCCACGTTCCAAGTGGCCAGCAGGTGGGAGACAGCAAAAGATAGAGGGAAACGCAGCCGGCCTCCATAATCGCCTCGTTCACGGCAACCATGCCCATCGGGGGTTGGTCGGCTCGCTCATTCTCCGCCGGCGCAAATTGATCCACATCTGAAGGAACGTGGTACCTCGTCCTCCAGACGGCCAGGTCTTTCTTGGTCGCCGAACTCTTGATTTGGCCAAGAGACCACAGAGATCGCTGCGCAGCCTGAAACTGCGACCGTTTAGCAAGCTGGTAAGGGTGAGGGATCGAATACTCCCGGAAATCGAATCTTGGAGACGGACCGGCCAGCCTCTCCATAATCTCAACAAAGGCCACATAAGCCTGGACAAAGGTACTATGCCGCTCCCAATAGGCCCTCACCGCCAGATCTCTCTCCGTCTGCGAGCGTCTGTGTTCAACGGCCGCCTCCTTAGCGACGTAGACTTCATTAAACAAAGCCTCGATTTCCGCAGGGTCTATTCCCGCCCAGATAGCCTCAGCGGCAGTCTCCAGATAGAAGCCGGCAGAGGATCCTCCCCGGGCAGTCGGTGCCCCGGCGCCGGAGCTGGTGCCTGCTCCGTGTGATGATGATGTTCCAGTCATTCTCAAAGAAGAAAGGAGAAAAGGAGTTTTTCGTACCCAAAGATGGAATCGATCGACGATCGGCAGTCGGATCTCTCAGAAATATTCGTCAGCAAAATCCTTCTTTCTCCAGTGAAAAACGCGTAAGAGTTTTAATGCTGCAACCTTGCGCCCTTTTATAGGAGATGGCAGGGACTCATATGCAATTAAGAAGAGTCTCAGGGGTTGAAGTGCAACCGTCGCATTTATTGACCCCCTTGAGACCCACGTAGGCGTCTTTTCAAGGACGCGTCAGACGAGGAGTCATTAATGACCGTCGGCCTCCCCCAACAAGAGCCCGACACGTGCCCCAGAAACTTTTCCGCTTCCGCAGCTATTTCCCGCTCTTTCCAGCGACCTATCAGGTCATCCAAATTCAGAATTAATCAACTCAAAGACGATCGCCAGTTCAGTAAAATGCAAAGTCACTCGTCAAAATTCAGCGATCGCCAGCAGAACCACCTCGCCCCACGTTTCCAACTTCGGAGCAAGCTAGGGGGCAATTGTTGTGCCGAGATTTATTCACCTCGACAGGCGATCGACTGCAAGGCCGAGCGACCGAGTCCACATCCAATCATGCTATGGTGAACGCGCCTAAGCGGAGCTAACAGTCCAGCTTAGTACATCCCGCGATCGACTCTCTAGGCGATCGCCTTTGGCATCCAGCGACCGTCTCTGATATACGACATAAAACGACCGTCCAGTGCCACGTACAGAGGCCTTCGTCCGTCAAAGTCCATGAAGACTGAATCTCAAAGCAGCTCCCATGTGCAGATCAGCGACAACCGCCGCGATTCCCGGATCGTTGACCACAGCCTGGCACCACCTTATCACCTACCGACAAACCCGCCGAAAGGTACAAGGTGGGGCCGCTCGTGACAGCAACTCAGACGCGTGCAGGCTTCTCATTAGACCGCGCAGCTGGCTGCCAGCAATCCCTGCGTACTTTAAGGGGACCAGCCCATGTGCTAAAACACGATCGCCCGCTTATTATAATACAGCAGAGGCGATCGCCCAGCGTGTCCCAGTCCTATAAATAGAGAACATCCAGCAACGAGAAAAAGGTTGAGATTTTAGTTCCCCATTCTAGTCAGAAAGAACTCTCGGTTCGCAATTCATTGCAATCAGTGGGAAAATCATCCACGGAAATACATACAAACATACATACTCTCAGGCTCCCGGCTTCCTCACCGGAATCTACCTCAGGATTTCTCTCTCAGCACCTCTCAACCAGAAGACGGTCGGCAGAGGCAAGAAGTCTCCACAGTTCAGATTCACAAGCCTCGGAGCTCAGATACATAGCAACTACACGCCGTGAGAGGCTGTCGATTTCTCACGCTCGTCACAGTTCATCAACGTTGTTACAAGAACTCACAGAGCATCACATCTGGTTCTTCCGGCCATCTACACGCTCACTAGCTAAGATAACTAGAATCGTTACACTCATTGTAATAGTATTCTAACATTAATACTTGTATCCCCGAATATTCGTATTAATAACATCTAGCGAGAGCATTCAAGCCCGGGACTAACAACCCCGGCAAATCTTGTGTTATTTACTTTCTCTACGGAAGTGCTCTCGCACCTTGTTTGGTATCCATCCATTCCAGCAACATCTATCTCCGGATAATATTTTGGATAGCAACAGCCGCGACCTCCAGGAAACTTGAGGAGGACGTGGACCCCTCCACCAGTGGTATCGCAGAAAGTGGAGGCGCGGCAATCGGCGGCGCCATGGTAGGCGCATCTGCAACAGCAGAGGCTGAGGGCTCCTCCGCCCCCCGTCTATTGCGATTAAGCTGGAGTTGTCCCTCCTCCCGAGGCTCCTGTTTGTCCACGATCGGCTCCACGAGAGGTCTTGCCTCTGGGATTGGTCGGATCGGCACCGCAAGGACTCGGCTCGTCTTCTTCCCTTGGCGCAGGCGGCTCATAATCCCGGGGTTCGACATAGCGACCTTTGTCGGGGGCTCTAAGTAGCGGGGGAAGCGGATTTCTGCAAACAAAACAATCGGCAAAGGTTAGTCACCTTTCTCAGCCGCAAGACGATCATCAAGCAAAGGGGGATCGGGAGAATTCATACCTGGAACCCTTAAGTGGCGAGGAAAACGAAACAGCCGAGCGACCAACCAACAGGTTTCGTTGTTGATCTGGCGAGCGTCGATATGAGAATCTGGAAGACCACGGATTTGCTCCCAAATGATCGCAAAATCAAAGGCTAGCTCGCCCGCTGCCGGAACAAGGACACCTGCAAAGAGAAAGCCAAATTAGGTCAGTTCAGAATATATCCGAACGAAGGGAGAGTCAAAACCCTTACTCGGATTCCTCTCCCGGAAGCCGGTGGGGATGTCCAACTCATCGGTGGGATTGTCACTCGCGGCCGACTTCCACGCACCGCCGACCCAGAACCACTTCGTCAGGTCGCCCCGGACCTTATTCGGCACCCCAAGATTCACCCGGCCCGAGCAACCTTCAATGTGGTAGCCACCAACAAAACCCTTCTGAGCCGCCAGCTTGAATGGATAGTTCATCTCCAGCTGCGAAGGAAGACGGTACAGCCGGTGACCGCCGAACAGAGTAAGGGTGCAGACGATCTGCAGCCAGGCGTTCGGCGTTAGTTGAAGCGGCGCCACATTCTAGGCCACCAGAAAGGAAGACATGGCAAACGGCAGTGGAAACCGCAGTACGACCCCTATGATCGCCTCATTAACAGCAACCATGCACTCAGGAGGTCCGTCGGCACGTTCATTCTCGGCGGGCACATAGAGTGAAACATCAGAGGGGACATGGAACTTCGCCCTCCAATGGTCCAAATCTTTCCTGGTCACCGAGCTTCTAATCTGGCCAAGGGACCACGGGGAGCGGCACGCGGTCCGGAACAGCATCCGCCTTTCGGGTTCATGAGTATGGGCGACCGAGTACTCGCGGAAATCAAACTTGGGAAACGGGACGGCCAGCTTCTCCATAAGTTCAGCAAAGTCTGAAAAGGCTTTGCCGAACGCACTGTTTCGCTCCAGTATGCCTTCACTGCCATCTCCTCTTCGACCAGCGAAAGCTTTCACTCTGCCTCCGTCGCCCTGGCCGCGTCAGCTTCGTTAAAGAGCTCTTCAACCTCCGCGGGTTCAATCCCGGCGCGAATAGCCTCAACGGCCGTCTCCACATGGAACTCCACGGAGATTTCATCCTGGGCAGTCGAAGTCCCGGCGGCGGAAGTGCTACCCGTCTCATACACCATTTGTTTTCCTCCAGACATCTTCAAAAATAGAAAGGGAAAAAGAGGAGGTTTTGTCTTACCTAAAAAGTCTAGTCGGACGACGCTCGACAACACAAAAATCTTTATAGGAATTCGGCGCTACTTTCTTCTCAGGCAAAATGCAATAGGATGTAAACCAGAAACCCTAGCCTCTTTTATAGGTGAAAGCAGGGTCTTCTGGGCAAATAAACAAAGTTGCAAGGGCCGAAGCGCAAGGGTCGGAAAAATCCGCATTTAATGCCGCCATCGAATCCCGCGTGCGCGTCGTTTCGAGGGCATGCCAGAGGACAAGTCTGACGAACCGTCGGACTCCCCCAACAGGAACGCGACACATGCCCCAATGACGTTCCAAGTCCGCTTTCACTTCCCGCTCTTTTCAGCGACCGAGTAGGTCGTCTAAATTCAAAATCAAGGTCCGCTCGAGAAGACTATCGTCTGTTCCATAAAGTGATGAGTCGCTCGTCTTTAATTCAAACGATCGCCTGTAAAAACACCTCACCCCATGTCTTTAACATCGGAGCGAGCTGGGGGGCAATTGTTGTGCGGCAATTAATACGCCTCAACAGCGATCGGCACAAAGGCCGAGCGACTAAGTCAGCGTCAAATGAACCAAGGCAGACTTATCAAACGAAGGTTCCATATCAAGATCAAGTACCGAGTGATCGACATCCAGGGCTATCGTCTCTTGGCACCCAGCGATCGACTCTAGTTCAGAGCTAAAGAACCTACCACCTTGGAGAAAGGTAGTGCTTTAAATGAACTTGCTCTCCAGAGAAAAATCAAGAAAGTATGTGTTGAGAATAAGTTCACATCACAAGAAGAGCAAGACTTTGCAGCTCTTGTTGTAAAGAGGAAGTATGGTCTTGCCCCTGTCAAGACAAGACCAATTGGAGCGAAACCTTTCAGGCCTGCCAAGCAGCCTATTCGTAGAGGCAGAGGCAGAGGCAGATGATTTTTATTTATTTCTGTACTTGTAAAATTTTCAAGTCAGAAAATTTTATAACAGTCTTTTGAATGACAATTTCCAGTTGTCTCAAAAAGTAGACTGATTTTAGTTTGTGTCTTGCACTCAAGTGCAGACTTGTTCATTTAAATATTTCCTTTCATCAAAATAGGGGGAAATTGTTAGGAATACTTGTTAGATTTTGATGATGTCATTAATATAAATTCAAATGCTTATTACTTGGCAAAATGTAAGGAAGAACCAAATGAGTATCTTCCATAGGCCAAATTATGTTAAGTGTAAAACTTGGCAAAATGTAAAGAAGAACCAAATGAGTATCTTCTATAGGCCAAAATAAGTTAGGCTAAAAATCAGGTAAGTACTAAAGAACAGCTAAGTTCATCAGAGAGGTACAGCCGAGTCATATGAGAGAAAATCTGGTCAACAAAAATTATCAGAGATGTTTGACCAGACTGCAGTCAAGTAACCTCAGACAGGTCAGCTGATCAGGCGAGTTCCAAACAGTGAACATCAGAGAGGTCCAGAACTGCAGAGAAGTTAACCTTACATCAGCCTACTCGAGATCAGCCAAGTACTCCAAGTCCACGTCAGCATGCGTTGAAAAGTCAAGTATTACGGAAAGACACATGCAACGTGAAGAGACAAATTGGAGAGATTCCCGCAAAGGATATGAATTAAATAATTCATCCAGACCTACCTTGAAGACTTTAATTGTAATATATTCAAAAGATTCGGCGCCTCACATGCAGAGTCTTCACAACGGTCGGAAGATAGATTAAATTATGGGAATCCAGCCTTGCAACGTTCAGAAAGAATAAACAAAGAAGTCTCACTCCAACGGACTGATTTGTTACAGAATTGCAACGGCTATGAAGGAAAAGCTCAGAGATCGTGACCTATATATATATATATATATCCGAAGATTTGAAGCTGAGCATACACAACAATTACAACCGGTGCGAACATACTTTCAAGCGATCAAAGCATTCAAGCAATCTAAAATGAAATACAGCATCGTGAAAAGAGCAGTTCTAAAAAGTTCATACTTGAAGAAGCTCTTAGTTGGAGAAGACAAAAACTTGTGTCTTAAATCCAGAGTTCGTGGTACTTCACTGGTTGAAGTTCGATACTGTAAAGGCATCAAAGGATCGAGGATCAAGAGGTGCAAGGCAGTCAAGTGTGTCACAATGGCACGGATTTCCACTGGTTGGAAGCTGTTGTAGTTTGGTTGAATCACTGTAATATTTATCACTGGTTGAAAATTATAGTGAATTCATATCCAACTGGTTTGGAGAAAAGTGGATTAGTAAAGGATTACCCCACCTCTGAGACCACTATAATTGCCTGCGTACTTTACTGTTTTATAGAATCATACTTTAACTGCTGCATTCATTGTTAAGTGTTTCATTAGTTGTTTTGTATTCGTCATCAGCTGACTTCCGCACGTATTAAGAACAAACGACTCCAAGTCATTTGTTTATATATCAGCTGAAGAAACTTACTCTTTGAGAAAAGAGTTTAAGAGTTTCAATAAGTCTATTCACCCCCTCTCTAGACTTATTCCTGGACGACTTGTGACCTACATTTCATGAACTTGACATAGCTCGGCATTTGTTCCAGCGCATCAGCAAATGGAATATTTATATGTAGTTTCTTGAAGACGTCAATAAACTTGGAGAATTGTTTGTCCAATTTTGCTTTTGCAGATGCTGTGGAAATGGGATGAGTGGCACATATGCCTTTGGATTTTTAGGAAACAGTATCGAGGGTCTCGAATTTTGTGATTCCTCAGTCGTCGAGTTTTTCTTCTCCTCACCCTCACTTCTCTTATTGTTCCTCTCAGGCAGGTCGCACAATTCCTTCCCGTTTCTCAAACTAATGGCATTAATACTCTCTCTGGGGTTTGTCTCAGTCGTACTTGGCAAGGTACCCTCCGGGCGGGCTGTTAACACATTTGCTATCTGGCCCAATTGGACTTCCAAGTTGCGAATAGAAGCGGAATGGTTTTGCAAGGTCGCTTCCGTACGGGCCATGAACTGACTCGTATTTGCTGCCAATTTCGCCATTGCTTCCTCTAGAGAGATTTTTGGAGCGGGAGGAGGTTTCTGTTGGTGTTGAGCAAACTGAGGTTGGTTTAAGTTCTATCCATTCTTCCATGAAAAGTTAGGGTGATTACGCCACCCCGGATTATAAGTGTTGGAGTACGGATTGTTCTGCCGATTCCCGTTCCCCACGAACTGAGCTTGCTCCATCGGATGTTGCTCAAAAGGATTTCCAACTTGGCATTCTGCGCTAGGATGAGATCCGTTGCACCAATTGCACGATTCTGTGGTGACGGGGGAAGGAGCATGTGAAAAGGCTTGAAGTTGCTGAGTCAAGGCGGCGACTTGAGCTGATAATGTAGAGATTGGATCGTTATTGGAGATTTCCATAACTCGCTTCGGGATCACTCGTTCAGAAGGCCACTGATACGTATTTGCAGCCATCGCTTCCAATAGAGAGTGAGCTTCGGCCATCATTTTTCCCATTAACGCTCCTCCAGCGGCCACATCAACAAGAGTGCGTGTAGAGGCACTCAATCCATTATAGAACGTCTGAATTTGTAGCCAGTCCGGTAAGCCATGGTGTGGGCATCTCCGTAATAAATCTTTGTATCGCTCCCAAGCTTCGTGAAGGGACTCCATATCAAATTGCCCGAAAGTAGTAATTTCGTTCCTCAGTCTCGCCGTCTTTGATGGTGGGAAGAACTTGGCCAGGAAGGCTTGCGCTAGTTCCGCCCAAGTCGTGATAGAACCCGGCGGTAAAGAATTCAGCCAGAATTTGGCTTTGTCCCTCAAAAGAAAGGGAAAAACCGCAGACGGATAGCATCATCGATAGCACCGTTGTTTTTGAAGGTGTCACAAATCTCGAGAAACGACGCGATATGCGCGTTGGGGTCATCGTTCGCCAATCCACAAAACTGGCTTGCTTGCACCATCTGAATAATCGCCGGCTTGATTTCGAAGTTGTTGGCTTGGATTGTTGGACGCCGAATCCCCGAAAAGTTCGCATTTATTTGTGGCATTGCATAATCTCGAAGTGCCAATGCCGATTGAGCTTGCTGCATAAGATTATCTCCTCCGTGATTTTCAGTATTATCGGCCATGGTGACTGTTGTCGGTAGCTCACGTTTCTCCTTCTTGCTTCTCCGAAGAGTGCGCTCGAGTTCGGTATCCAAAGGTAGTAGGCCTTCGTTACCAAATTTTCACATGCACTAACCGGAAATTCCTGCAAGGAAAAACAAATAAATAAAATTACATAAAAATAATAAAAAAAATGTTCAAACTAAGACTAGAAATACTGAAATCGATATTGGTAAAATAATCAATCCCCGGCAACGGCGCCAAAAACTTGTTGCTTGATTTCGATGAACGCAAGTGCACGTTATCGTAGACAAATAATAAAATGATGAGTAAGATATCGTTCCCACGAGGACTGACTTACCAACTACCGATTTTTACGTATTCTAGTTTTATTTGAACTATCGAAATTTGGGATGCAAGTAATAATTAAAGAAAAATTAATAAAAGAATAAATAATGAAAACGATCGCTCGAAGAAAGAATATCAAATAAGAAGTTAATCTAGGATTGTGAATCCACCTTGGTTTATCCGAATTTACTCTCGATTATCTGAAGTTAATGATTTCCCAATTTTTTGAAGGCGAAGGTTGCTAAAGTACTCTACCGCCTCTCCCGAGGTCAGTAGATTTTTCTAAGGCGAATAATACATTCTATCCCTAGGTGAATCAATTCGACAATAGGCAAAAGGCACGGAATCTTCAAAAAGGCCACGTAGTTCCTACGAGTATATTCCTATCTCACAAGATAAAACGGTTCTCACCAATAATTCCTCACCAACTCTCCTCTCCCGATTCGAGTTGCGTGATTAAAACAATTCAATTATAGGCCACACAATTGAAAGCATTAAAAACAATTGGGAAAACTCAACAGAAAAGGGAATTATATTGATAATCAAAAGTAAACTCGTCAAAACCTCGGTTTCATCAAAATCCTAGAATAGGGTTTTAGCCTGACATGCTAAAGAATAAAAATACAGAAATAATTAATGAAAGCATAAAGATCAAACGCAGACGAAGAACTCGGATTCCTCCGTTCTTATGGCTTCAGCACTCTGCTCCTTGGTGTTTTCTGCTTCTTCTTCTCCTCAATGATGATCGATCCTCTAATCCCTTGATCGTCCCTCTTTTCAGACCTTAAACCCTTATTTATAACTATTATCAGCCTCCAAAACGTGTCCGTGTGATTAGGTCGAGAACAGGCTCCAAAACAGCCCAGAAACGCGGCAATTTCTATCAAAACCGCCCCGTGAGCCGCGGCTCACTTAATCTGTGCCTCGGCTCACCATGTTCAGCGCCTATACTATGGCGCCTTTTTTCCTTCCTGGGCCGCGGCTCAGCATCCTTGTGTTGCGGCTCACAGTACAGCGTGCTCGGCGCTTTCTGGTCATCTTCGTGTGTCGCGGCTCACTTGGTTCGTGTCGCGGCCCCAGGCTAAAAATTGCCGTTTTCGCCCGTTTTTCATCGTTCGAGCTTCCGGACTCCAATTTCCTGCCAAATATAAGAGAATAGTGCATTAAAGGCTCATTTATGCAGGTTTAGACATAAAATGGATAAAGAATAATGATAAATAAGCGTATAAAAATACGCCTAACAAATACCCCCAAACTTGAGCCTTTGCTTGTCCTCAAGCAAAAAGAATCAATTTCAAACAAAAGAATATCGTGAATGATCGTGCAACTCCATAGTGCTCAACTTAATCAATACTACCCTGAAAATCTCAAAGAATAATACAAGTATCGTAATAGTGAGTCACATCCAGGACACTGATTCCACCAAGTAACCATTTTCAGTGCTAATCAATCGTTCATGAAGAAAATCAAGCTCAAAGATTAACAAGCGTGAATTTAACCGACCGCCAATATGAAGGGTTAAAATAACCGAGCCATCTCGCCCAGTCCCACAGTCTAGTGGCAAAAATATCAAGAGTTTCATCATCAAAAATAACCCTCAGATAGTATTCCCTTATATATGATCAATAAAAAGATTCGAGTTAACCACTAGGTTCGGATCTCGGGATGTTTCATCGGGATAATCCTAGGGTGGATTTCCATTCTCATGTATTGGGGAACCGTTTGACGTAAAAGACACTCATGGGGCACATGGATGCTTCTAGTTACTAAGTTCCCCTCCACAGCGGAGAAACAACTCGAATAGCTATTCCCGCATGTCCGATTCAAGGTCGCTGTTTTACGCGAGAGTAAACAACGGGTCACGCGAATACCCCTGGTGACTAGGCTCCCCATCATCGGCACATGCGAAATCTCTAAACCACTAGTCTAATCAGGGTTGTCGTTTTACGCGAGAGTAAACAACGGGTCACGTGAATACCCCCGGTTACTAGACCTCCCATCATAGAACAAATAATATCTCGACTTTTTGGGAAAAACTGTCCGACTCTAAACTCAAATTAAGTGTCAACACGACTCATGTTACTGGACGACTAGCTACGCGAAGAATGTAACCAAACATATAGACGGCGATTTGAAAACACGTATGTCTCCTTTCTTATCTGCTAAGATTTCTACAAAAAAACAAAAAAATTTCGGACCAAAATGAATACTCAACAGAAACAGATATCGCTGACTACAACTCGACTAAAACTCAACCGTTTCTTTAGAGAGAAATCTTTATCGTAACATCAGTTTTACACAAAAAGAGCACGACAAATTCACGAATGCAAATAATATCACGACAAGCAAAGCTAGCAACAAAAAATAACGAAAAATAACGAGAAATGCAAACGAATAAGTACAGCAACAGAAAGTAGACCCCCCCCAAACTTAGGACGTACATTGACCTCAATGTACACAAAATGTAATATGAAATAAAAGAAAAGGTCAAGTACTCCCCTACTGTCCGCTCATGAACTGGTGCCGGCGTCGTCTGGCGTGGAGGGTGGCGTGGCTGGCCGAACTGGTGGGATGAAAGGCCCGTCCGGGTGCATAATGTGGATCGTCCACGCAGTAAGGTAATCCCAGTGATAAGCATCCCTCGCTGCCAAGCGTCTCGTCTCACGTCGGTTCGCCCGGCGGGCCTGCTCTCTCATCTCATCTCGGACGGCTGCGAGGATGCTCTCCCTCTCCGTCCGCATCTCCTCTCTCAGGGCAGCCACATGGCTCTCTCTCTCTCCTCATCTCCTCTCTCCAAACAGCCAAGTGACACACACTCTCTCTCCTCATCTCCTCTCTCAGGCCGTCGAACATCGCCTGCAAGTGCTCTCTGTCGGGCGGCGGGCTGGATTCTGCCTGCCCATGCGTCAGAAGAAGAGGCTCGGGGGACTGCTCGTGTGCCTCATCAAGAATAAATCCTCGCCCCCGAGCATGTGCCGGCGCTCCTCCCCACTGGTCGAAGTGAGAAATGATGCGATGATCAATCGGACCCTGGGGGGCCAGCATCGGCTCATCATCCGACCAAGTCATGCCCGACTGGCGGCATAGAGCGTAGATGAGAGAGGGGTGCTTCAGCCCCATC
Source organism: Orobanche coerulescens (assembly GCA_033398695.1). Lineage (NCBI taxonomy): Eukaryota > Viridiplantae > Streptophyta > Magnoliopsida > Lamiales > Orobanchaceae > Orobanche > Orobanche coerulescens. The sequence goes on along the minus strand of CM065816.1, from coordinate 135,059,742 downwards.
TTGGCCCCTCCTTGAATGCATAGAAGAATAGATCGGACCAGAAGAGGGGCCACATCGAACCTAAGCCCGGAAGTGATGGCATATAGTGTACGGGCATGAGAGAGTAAAACAGAGCGAATCTGCGAAGTAGGATCTACACGAGCACAGATGAAATACAACCAGGCTCGCCCGAGACGATTGAGATGCGAGCTCTTAAAGTAGAAGGCCGAGGAACTCGGGGCGCGAGTCTCCCAGACGGAACCAGGCTGTGTGAGTGTCTCGAGTAGGGCCTCCCTCGTGAGGCCACTCATAGCTCGCGTATATGCGGTATCGTCAACCACAGGCAGCCCGAATAATCTCCGAATAGCAGCCACCGAAAAATCCACTGTAATGCCTCGGACGACAACCTGAGTCCGAGTATCTAACTGCGGTATCATCTGCCCCGCCCGAATGTGCTTCAACAGAGCGCTAGCATAAAATTCCTGGACTATGGAGATAACGGCCGGCTCGGGAGGCGCAGCGAAACGGGCCCACCCCATCTCGTCTATCATCGTCAAAAGTTCCCCGTCCTGGGGGGCGGGAGTGAATCCCCGCTCCGGAATCAAAGGTCGAGGACAGATCTTTTCATTGAATATTTTATGAATTTCCGGGTCGGAGAATTGATGCGACTCCAACTCGGCTCGGCTTTGTGAAGTTTCCCCTCGTGTGGGGGACGATTGCGTCCTAGCCCTTGTGCTAACCTTTCTCTTTCTAGCCATGGTGAGTTCCTGAAAAGATAAACACCGAAAATTACTTAAGCTATAAGGAAAACAACACCACTTGACTAAAGATATGCAAAACGTGAATAAAGAGTTTAACGAGCGAGCACCGTCATGAGAGAAAATTAAAATAGAGCTTTCACGTTTAAACTTGTCGTAAAGATTGGGGTACGCTGTATATCCATAAACAATTTCGTTTGCAAATAGTTTCAAAACATTGACTTAACAAAGAAAAATTTTCATTCATGCATTTCATCAAACACCTTGACTGTATGAGTTCCAATGAAGAACAAACATTGTAATGGTTAAATCTCATCCCCATAAACAACACCAATCGATATGCTCATTACATAATGACAAAAACATTAACAATCCACCGAATATCAACACATACCATCGAAATCAATCAATAATTTCATATTCCCAACTCAATTCTTGATAGGACTTTGAAAAAGAAAAACTAACAACATAATCAACATCAAATGAATAACCATACCTTACTTCTCAAATCATGTATCAATAAGGATTAAGAGATTGAGGATTACCTGAGTTGGATTGTAGTATGCAAGAGGAAGAAGAAGATGAGAAGAAGTTTTCGGCCGATCGTTTGTGCAAAGGAGAGGAAGAAGTTTACCTGGTGTGTCGGCCAATTCGTGTTATAAAGGTACCTGGGCCTTTGAACTTCCGAACGGGGGCCGCGGCACAGCTTAAGTGAGCCGCGGCCCAGAGTACAGCCTGCCCGGGCTTCTTTGATCCATTGCCATGTGCCGCGGCTCAGCATACGGGTGCCGCGGCTCAGCATGTTAGTGTGCCGCGGCTCATTTGGTCCCTGCCACAGCACAGAGTACAGCGTCCTGGGCGTATCTTTGGCAATTGGCGTGCCGCGGCTCAGCAGTAATGTGCCGCGGCTCAGGGATCAAGTGTGCTGCGGCTCAGTAAGGTCGTGTCGCAGCACAGATTACAGGGAGTTTAGCCTCCTTTTTTCGACTTGTGTGTGCTGCGGCTCATTCTCCTTGTGCCGCGGCCCAATGCTGAATTTTCCCTGGGATAATTTCTGCACAGAATTTTCAAAAGAAAACATCAAGAGCGTGAGAGATAAGCATATCCAAGCTAAAATGACGAAAAATAAAGATCCAAAAATGCAAGAAAATACTGAAAAACAAAAATCTACAACTAATACTCGGGTTGCCTCTCGAGAAGCGCTAAGTTTATAGTCTTCAGCCGGACCTATTGAAAATCAGTTCGCTTTTCGCAAACACCATTTGAACTCCGCCCCATCCATCGAACCGTTAATATGTGTTTTAAATTTTTGACTGTTGGTCTTTAACAATCCAATTTTCGGTTTGGACACCCAATGTTCTTTGCGAAAAGATTTTAACAAAAATAACTTTTTGAAACACCCATTTTGCACATGACTTGGCACCCGTTTGACATCCGGCTTAATTTTCAACTTCACGGGCGAACTTAGGACAGAATGAGAATTTTCCGATTGTGGATGAACGGATGTTGAAGATGACATATTCAAATGCCTAAGATATGCGACTTGCTCTTCATTCTTATTAGGCGTCGGGGCAGCTGAAACGGATTCTGACTTTTTCGACCGACAACTCTTCCGGTGTGTGTCCTTCGCAAAGGTATCTACACTTTCAATTTGCGAACTCTTCTTGACACTAGTTGGACACGGATAGGGTTGAAACACTTGGAAATTGACTTGCTCATCTTGAACCCGTAGAGTTAGTTTCCCTTTTTCCACGTCAATGAGAGTTCGGCCGGTAGCTAAGAATGGTCTTCCCAAAATAATTGGGATGTCTTGATCCTCCTCCATATCGAGCACAATGGAATCAGCCGGAAAGATGAATTTATCAACCTTTACTAAGACGTATTCTATTACCCCCCTCGGGTACTTGATAGATCGATCAGCTAATTGCAACGAGATTGTCGTCGGCTTTGCTTCCCCAATGCCTAGCTTCTTAAATATGGAAAGTGGCATCAAATTAATGCTAGCGCCGAGATCACACAACGCCCTATCAAAAGAGAGGTTTCCTATGGTGCACGATATATTGAAGCTTCCCGGATCCTTCAATTTTGGCGGGAGCTTTTTCTGTAGAATTGCGCTGCACTCTTCAGTCAGTGCCACCGTTTCATATTCCTCGAGCTTCCGTTTGTTAGCTAAGATCTCTTTCATGTTAGGAATACTTGTTAGATTTTGATGATGTCATTAATATAAATTCAAATACTTATTACTTGGCAAAATGTAAGGAAGAACCAAATGAGTATCTTCCATAGGCCAAATTATGTTAAGTGTAAAACTTGGCAAAATGTAAAGAAGAACCAAATGAGTATCTTCTGTAGGCCAAAATAAGTTAGGCTAAAAATTGGCTAAGTACTAAAGAACAGCTAAGTTCATCAGATAGGTACAACCGAGTCATATCAGAGAAAATCTGGTCAACAAAAATTATCAGAGATGTTTGACCAGACTGCAGTCAAGTAGCCTCAGACAGGTCAACTGATCAGGCGAGTTCCAAACAGTGAACATCAGAGAGGTCCAGAACTGCAGAGAAGTTAACCGTACATCAGCCTACTCGAGCTCAGCCAAGTACTCCAAGTCCACGTCAGCATGCGTTGAAAAGTCAAGTATTACGGAAAGACACATGCAACGTGAAGAGACAAATTGGAGAGATTCCCGCAAAGGATATGAATTAAATAATTCATCCAGACATACCTTGAAGACTTTATTCGTATTATATTCAAAAGATTCGGCGCCTCACATGCAGAGTCTTCACAACGGTCGGAAGATAGATTAAAATATGGGAATCCAGCCTTGCAACGTTCAGAAAGAATAAACAAAGAAGTCTCCCTCCAACAGACTGATTTGTTACAGAATTGCAACGGCTATGAAGGAAAAGCTCAGAGATCGTGACCTATATATATCCAAAGATTTGAAGCTGAGCATACACAACAATTACAACTGGTGCGAACATACTTTCAAGCGATCAAAGCATTCAAGCAATCTAAAATGAAATACAGCATCGTGAAAAGAGCAGTTCTAAAAAGTTCATACTTGAAGAAGCTCTTAGTTGGAGAAGACAAAAACTCGTGTCTTAAATCCAGAGTTCGGGGTACTTCACTGGTTGAAGTTCGATACTGTAAAGTCATCCAAGGATCGAGGATCAAGAGGTGCAAGGCAGTCAAGTGTGTTACAACGGCACGGATTTCCACTGGTTGGAAGCTGTTGTAGTTTGGTTGAATCACTGTAATATTTATCACTGGTTGAAAATTATAGTGAATTCATCTCCAACTGGTTTGGAGAAAAGTGGATTAGTAGAGGATTACCCCACCTCTGAGACCACTATAATTGCCTGCGTACTTTACTGTTTTATAGCATCATACTTTAACTGCTGCATTCATTGTTAAGTGTTTCATTAGTTGTTTTGTATTCGTCATCAGCTGACTTCCGCACGTATTAAGAACAAACGACTCCAAGTCATTTGTTTATATATCAGCTGAAGAAACTTACTCTTGAGAAAAGAGTTTAAGAGTTTCAATAAGTCTATTCACCCCCTCCCCTCTAGACTTATTCCTGGACGACTTGTGACCTACAAGTGGTATCGGAGAGGTTGGTTCATCTATTTCACGAACCAGATCTATATCAGAGATATATCCTTACTCTCATTTTATAATGGAACACATCCATTCTAGACTACCTATGTTTTCAGTTGACGAGTATGATCTTTGGAAGATAAGGATGCAGGCACACTTATCTTCAATCCATGATGACATGTGGTGCATCATAGAGGACGGTCCATTCATCTTCGAGAAGGACAACACTGCAGAGGAGAGCGCAACAGGGAAACCAGAGAAGATCCCAAAGAAGAGGACAGAGCTGACTCCCGAATAAAGAAAGCTGGCCAATCTTGATAACCGGGCCAGAGATGTGCTATATCAAACTCTTGACAAATCCACCATGGTCATGATCAAGAATTGCAAGAATGCCAAAGAAATCTGGGACACATTATCCCTAATGTGTGAAGGAACGGAGCTGATCAAGGAAAACAAGTTTTCAATTGCTATTCAAAAATTTGACAACTTCAAAATGAAGAATGGCGAATCCATAGACCAAGTGGACACAAGGTTCACTGAGATTATCAATGAGATTAACTCCCTCGGCAATCTTATGGCAACAGGGAGATGGCACTGAAGGTTCTAAGATCTCTCAATCCTGAATGGAATATGAAGGCACTGGCCTTGAGAGAATTCAAGGACCTCAATAAGATAAAGATCCAAGAGTTGTTCTCTGATTTAAAGGCTTATGAGTTCGAGCTTCCAAGTCCATCCTCAACTGAGCCTGCAGAGAAGGGAATAGCCTTTGCAGCCGAGTCCCCCGCCAAGAGCTTATCTGATGTAAAGCCTCCAAATCCATTAGATTTTGAGAAAGAAATGGCGTTCATAATGCAGAGGTTCAGCAACTTCCGGAAAAACTACTCCAAATACAAGAAAAATTATAAGGAGAATCCCAGAAGGAACCAGAAAGCCGGAAGCTAGAAGGTGGAGTGCTACAATTGTCACAAGACAGGACACATTCAGATCGACTGTCCTGATCTTAAGAAGGACGAGAGCAAGAAGGAGGTGGGCAGAAAAGAAGACAGGAGGAAGGCCCTCATCGGAAAAGATCAAGAGAATGTAGAATCAAGCAGCGGATTCTTCTCAGATGATGATGAAGAGTATGACTGTCTGATGGCCAACCTAGCTGATGAAGAGGTAACATCAAAACCCTCTGGTTCAAATAATAGTTCAGCCATGTCACAAGATATGGATCTGCACGAATCTGTAAATCAGCTATTTAAAGATTTTGAAACACTAAAATCTACACACCTATCTGTATCAGCCGAGAAGACTCAGCTGCAAGATGAGAATAGGCAGCTGAAAAATGATTTTGAAAAACTCAGCCTAGAACTGAATACAGTTGAGATAATTGCATCTAACCTGCAAAACTAGGCTGATGTCAATACAACTGAGATAAATCGACTAACTGTTTTACTTAAAGAAAAATCAGCTGCACTTGCTCATGTTAAAGCCGAATTTACTAAGCAGACTCAGGCGCAGGAAATAACCTCCCTGAAGGCGTCTTCAACTCTGGAAGAATTGTGTACTAATAAAAGGCCACTATATTCCAGATCAGGCCTTGGATATGATCCTCACACTCCCTCTAGTTCCAAAACCACTTTCGTCAAGGGAGAAACAATTGTCTCGACTGCTGAGCATACATACAAACCGATATTTAAAAATAGGCAACAGCCAAGTCACAAGTCTAGGCTGCAGCCAGGGTACACAAGGCAGCCACCTAGACAAGTGACTAGGCAATGGCCCAGGCAGAAGCAGCAACCTAGACAACATGCCCACTATTATCAACAACTCCCTAAAAACAGATTTCAAAATGGGAGGGGCAGATGGAAACCTCAAGGTTATCCTAATTTCCAAAATGAACAAGTGTGGAGACCTCAAAGATTTAATAAATGGTCTCAGCCAAGGTTTAGAAATGGCCCACACTATCAATATTTTAAGGAATATCCGGTATACAATCCCAACAGGAGATTCAGACCTCGACCTCACACACCTTATAAGGGTAATAATAATAACAATTTTCACAATCCAAGGAGAAATCAATTCTCCAGGAAACCAGCTAACCCTAGAGGACCCACACAGATTTGGGTACCCAAATCTCTGCTTGTCTGATTGTAGAAAAGGTGAAAGGACTACAACCACATCTCCACAAACTCAAACTTTGGAGGTGAAGAATGGTTTGTAGACTCTGGATGCTCAAGGAACATGACCGGGAATAAGAAGATGCTGTCTAAATACACCAAAGAAAAGGGTCCAGGTGTAACCTTTGGAGATAGCTCTAGAGGACAAATAAAGGGCTTTGGAGAGCTGCACAGAAGAAATATTGTGATATCCAAAGTTCACTATGTCAAAGGGCTCAAGTATAATCTCCTGAGCATAAGCCAGTTTTGCGATGAGAAGAATCTAGTAGTCTTCACCATCTGGAAATGCATGGTGATAGATATCCTATCTGGTAAGGTGACGCTACAAGGATACAGAATGAGAGATGTCTACATGATAGATTGGAACACAGGAACACCTAACTCATGTTTTCTATCTAAGACAGTAGCTGAGAACGGATGGCTGTGGCACAAAAGATTATGTCACCTGAACTTCAATGCCATCACTACTACAAAAAAAGGATTTAACATCGGTTTTTTTATACGATTCACATCGGTTTTAAAACCGATGTCGTATCCACCGATGTAAAATTCACATCGGTTTGTAAAACCGATGTAAATCTGATATTTCACATCGGTTCATATTAAAACCGATGTTGATATCGTAATTCACATCGGTTTTCAACCGATGTTAAAATTTCTAATTCACATCGGTTTCTTTAAGAACCGATGTTAATTTTGTCATTCACATCGGTTTCTTTAAGAACCGATGTTAAATTGTTTTTTTTTTTTTGTTTTTTCACTTACCCGCACTCACAAATATGCCAAATCCACCTATATAAAATTGCGCCAAATCTACACCAACATATTTCTATCCAAAAAAACCTCAAGCATAACATCTCAAATGAAAATCAATCCCAACATAATTTTGAAGCAATGAATGTATTATCAACTATGAAGCAAAAACATACATCTTGTATTAAATCTCAATTTGTTCTCAACAAACATTATCAACTAATTACAAAACAAAAATATACGTCCTTATAAAAGTTAAAGCTTTAACTTCATGAATCGACCATATCGAGCCTCGACGAATGATGACTTATACGAGAGAATATGGCACAAAGGGACAACAACCATTTATTTTTCTCCTTACTTTTCAACATCGATCACTTCTTCTCCTTCCCTACTCTGAACGCTGTTACACGATCAAAGGAGTTTCGATATCTTTGGCATACAAACATTAGTTCTGCACGAATCTACTAACACCTCCCGTCTTTGTGTCTTTAAAACGAGAATACACAAAACACACTTTGATTAAGAAGCTACGAAAATGGATCTTAGATGCTTAGTTAGATTATGAGCAAATTCGATAACCCTTCATTTTTCACGACCTTAAGATTTTTACAAGAAGCATTAGATGCTTTACTTCAAATTTTACTCTAAAACAATAGAAGTAGGATATTTACAAAAATACGTAACAAGTTAATAAAAGTGGCCATATGCTTTCACATAAGAAATTTTCTCTTCATTATTTAAAATATCTACTCGTAGAATTTCAGAATGTGTATATTAAGTAAGAAAATGAATTGAAAAAAAAAACTACTCAATATCCTTCACTGTTGAGTAACATTGTCATTTTATTGAATCATTATTTGAAAGCAAAACAGCTATCATAGTCAATCTCTCACTAATTCTACCGGTTGGTATGTTTGTACTATCAAGATATTCATCTGTTTTTTTTTTAAGATTTGAAGCCTAAAGCTCACCTCAAATACCTTGAAGTAATTATTTTGGTAAACCAAGCACTCATTTTTCACCTCATATGTAGAAGCCCGAATTCTAAATACACTGTAACTATAAATTCATTTTAAGTTTCTCCTAATTAATGTAATATGTTCAAATGTTAAAACCCAAGCATAGTTATATGTATGGACATTGTTTGTCTCATTGCTCATATGTTACGTGTTTACCATATACCAACAGAAAAAATTCCTCTTCGAGTGAACTTTAATAACTATTGGGATCAATAAAGTCCACAAATATGCAATAATCTTGGGTCAATAAGTATATAATTTTCCTTTCCAAAATTATTTATCACCACAAAAGGAATTAATAAACATAACATTTGCAAATAAAAAAACAGTTTTTACCAGCTAAACTGATAAGAGATTCCATGGCCGCCTGATGATGGACTTCCCTGCGTGTTCTACCAATCCCTTCACCTATTTTCTCTCCCGCGAACCTTACCTTTTAGGAAACAAAAAATGGTATGACCGATAATTAGCATGGCTAAGTGTGTGCAAAACTCAGGACAAACCCATAAAATAAACCAAAAATCTACTGCATCAACCACAAACAGTCTTGGCCTGATCCACTTTTGTCCAAAACCAAGTTTATTTCATTTACTTTGATGAAATACTGTCATTTAGAAAAGAAATAAGCTTGAACTGCCTAAATGTTGAGCCCTGTTCAAGGACCGGTTTGGTTTTATACGGTACGCTTTTTGGTTGTAATAATTTCCGATTCATGTCGGATTAAAAAATATCAATTTATCAAGATTTTTTTCGTAATAAAAATGTTGGGAAGTAGTGAATTTACAAACCTCAGTAGAGAAGTTCGGTGCTTAGGACCAAAGTTTGCCTGAACTCAACCTGCAAATATGCATACCAAGAAAAGAACTGACATTCGTTTAATTTGAAACAACTACCATGTTGAGATTATATAATAGATTGAGGAAGACTCCTGGTCTCATACCTCAGTTCCACACATGACAGATATTTAATGCAAGTATTCAACAGGAGATTCAACATAAGCATCTCTTCCATCACCTACTTTTTGATGGTGGGTTGAAGAACACCATAAAATAAAAAATGTACTATCAGTAAATCCCTAAAATTATATTTTAAATTGACTTAAAACACAATAAAGTTTATTCAAAAAACAATAAAACATCATATTGATCTTACCTTACAGGAAATTTTATCGAATGGACAGCAAATTAAAAACTAAAACAAATTAAAAAAAAAAAACTAAAAACTGAAAAACCGTAAGAAAAATTAAAAAGAACTACAAATTTGAACCCCCTAAACACTTAAATAAATTAGCTACGCAACTCGATCTCGCACTATGAGACCATTGTGGTGGTGTCATTCACTTTACGTCGGACATACGAACATTTAAGAAACATTACCGAGAAAACTAGCCATGATATAATAATCCGCTACTAAATCTAGGTCTAAAAGCGAGAATAGCCGTGGTTAATCCCATCTATCCGATTTTTTCCTTCCCATCACAGCTCCTAAATCCTTGATTCAACTTCTCTGAAACAAGGGAAACGATTTCTTATCAACCACATGATACTAATCAACCACAAAGAACTATATCCATTATCCACAACCAACAGTAGAAGATTTTAGCCTAAACATAAAATTTCTGCAACTTTCCAGCTGAAAAATCAATCATCATTTTCACAACTCTGCCGTAAATAATACCAAAAAAGTAGATTTAAATATATATACGCACACACATACACAAGCTGTAGTGTGTGTAAAAGAGGGAGGTGGTACTTTAACATCGCTGGGCTGAAAATATATGAATAAGTAATACCCGACCATAATCCCAGTAGAAATTCCAACTCCAAATCCACAAAACCCCAATATTGTACTGACAAAACCCATCCCCGATTTGAAGCGAGCGTAGTCTGAAAAATCAATCAAAAATCAAATCCAACCACTGTAAAACAGTATTATACTCTTCTAAGTCCCAACTTCAATTAAAAGTTTCTTCGAGAAAGTCCATCCAAATTCAATACTGAAAGGGTAAAATACTGTTCTATTTTCTTCAAACGTAAAGGTCTAATTCCATAAATGGCTGTTATTAAAAAGACGAGAATATCATTGGGTCTGTGAAAAACTTACCATAGAAATTTCAAATGCCTCAACGGCAAGCTTCTCCATAAGACCTTGAGTCATCTCATACACAATCTCCTTCTTAAAACCTAAAAAGAAAAAAATGATAAAAATATTAAATAATAATTAAAAAAAAAACAGGAATGCTGGGGTAAGTTATTACTGGAGACGGCGTGGACGAGGTGGATGGTATCCGCAAGTCGGCAAAGATGTGTGACGGCCCAATCAAAGGCGTGTTTGCTATTGGGGCCGTGATCGACGGCGACGATTATGTCACGGCCCCTTCTTCTTTCGTCGGTTCCTCTGCCGAGCTCGGGTGCGGGTACAACCGGTATCAGCAACGGCAAAATCACTTCTCTCCAGTTGTACTCTTCCTCCTCCATCAACGGCTCCATCTTTTAGATCTCTCCCTCTCTCCTTCGATTGGTCGATTGATATAGATATTATTGTTATCCGATCCCAACTCCCTTTGAGGGATTGATGAAACGGGGATGATGGATGATGAAGAGCGATTGAGATCAGGGATGATGAAGGAACACTCAGATTATCGTTTCCTTGGACAAGTTTCGAGAAGAAAAATGAAAGGGGGAAGGCTGCGTTCGTTTCAACGGGGAAGAGAAAAATTGAAAGAAGAAAGGGGGAGACTGCCGATCTACTGCGTAGGGTTGGAAGAGAAATATAAAAGGATTCACATCGGTTACATATTAAAACCGATGTTAATAAGTAAAATTCACATCGGTTTTTTAGAAACCGATGTTAAACTACTGAAATTCACATCGGTTTCTAAAAAACCGATGTTAAACCTACGATATTCACATCGGTTTTTCATAAACCGATGTTAAACAACTGAAATTCACATCGGTTCTACTAAGAACCGATGTTAACGTAGAGGAAAATTACAATTACACCACCGCCTTTTTTTTTACATCGTTTTTCTTAAAAACCGATGTAAATTGGGCGATGTTGAATCCTATTTTCCTAGTAGTGCATCAACAAGATTAGTTCTCAGAAGCTGGTCAGAGGGCTTCCAGATGAAGCATTCAAGTAGGAAGCTCTTTGTGATGCATGTCAGAAAGGGAAGCAGACGAGAGCATCATTCAAGCCAGTCCAGCCTACAACCTTCACAACAAGGATCTTAGATCTACTCCATATGGATCTATTTGGTCCTATCAAGCCAAGGACTCTAAGCGGCCGAAAGCATGCACTTGTTGTAGTAGATGATTATTCAAGGTACACTTGGATTATCTTCCTGTATAATAAGAGTGAAACCTTGACCAAGCTACCTGAGCTGCTGAGGAGGATCCAGAATGAGAAATCCCTATCCATCATAAAGATCAGATCAGATAGAGGAGGAGAATTTCTCAACAAGTCGATCACTGATTACAGCAATCAGAATGGGATCCAACATGAGCTCTCTGCAGCCAGGACTCCCCAGCAGAATGGCGTTGCTGAAAGAAGAAACAGAACCCTGAAGGAAGCAGCAAGGTCCATGATTGCAGAAGCAGACCTGCCCAAGAGGTTCGGGTCAAGGCATCAACACAGCTTGCCATACTCAGAACAGGAGTATGATAGTAGGGAGACATGGCAAAACTCCCTATGAGGTTTGGAATAATAGAACTCCTACTGTTGCTTACTTTCACGTTTTTGGTTGCAAGTGTTTCATACACAACAACGGTAAAACACAACTAAATGCCTTTGATGCTAAAACTGATGATGGTCTCTTTATGGGATACTCACAAAGAAGCAAGGCATATAGAGTATTTAACAAAAGAACCTTAGTTGTGGAGGAAATACCCAGTGTTGTATTTGGTGAATCTACTGTTGAGTACAGGAAGCAAGTTGAACTAATTGAGAACAAGCTCAAATCAGCAACCCTTGAAGAAGTCATTGTACATGACACTGGAATGGTGGACTCACCTGCAGACCAGCCTGAAGATCCAACTGTAGCTGCTGAAGACCCAACTGCAGATCAGACAGGATCACCAAACCTATCTGATCCAGTTGCCGCTGATGAAGACCCAACTGTAGCTGATAAAGACTCATCTGCAGATCAGACCCAACCTGCAGATGACAAGACGGTAGCTGATCCAGCTGCAGACCAAGGAGACCAGAACCCAGCTGATGCAGAAATCCACCAGAGCAATTCAACAGGGGGAACAGACCCAGAAGAAGATGATATCCCCAAGTGGCTCAAAGACCACCCAATCCAGCAAATCATCGGGAAGCTGACTGATGGAGTTAAGACAAGACAGTCAACTCTACCCGCAGGAATGGCTATGTTCTCATGCTTCATGTCTCAAATAGAACCCAAGACAATAGAACAAGCTTTAGAAGATTATTCATGGATCAATGCCATGCAAGAGGAACTGGAGCAGATGGAAAGGAAGAAAGTTTGGGAACTAACAGACAGACCAGGTCACAAGAAGGTTATTGGCACCAAATGGGTGTACAAAAACAAGAGTGATGAAGATGGAGCTGTCGTTAGGAATAAAGCCAGACTTGTAGCAAAAGGTTATGCACAATGTGAAGGAATAGATTTTGATGAAATCTTTGCACCTGTTGCAAGATTAGAGGCCATCAGACTATTCCTCGCATATGCTGCATTCAAAGATTTTGAAGTCTATCAGATGGATGTAAAGAGTCTTTTTTAAATGGCATCCTAGAAGAAGAAGTCTATGTAGAGTAACCCCCAGGTTTTGTCAAAGGAGACAAAGTCTACAAGCTGTTGAAAGCTCTCTATGGACTTAAGCAAGCACCAAGAGCATGGTATGAAACACTGTCTGTGTTTCTTGAGAAGAATGGTTTTTGCAAAGGAAAGGTGGACAAGACCCTATTCAGAGTGGAGCACGAAGGCCACATATTGATAGTACATATATATGTGGATGACATCATATTCGGCTCAACTAATCCAGAGCTATGTGAGAAATTCTCCAACCTCATGCAAGGAGAATTTGAGATGAGTATGATGGGAAAGCTTAACTTCTTTCTCGGATTACAAGTTAAGCAGATGGAGAATGGAATTTTCATCAACCAAGATAAATATACCAGAGATCTAATCAAGAGATTTGGAATGGATTCAGCCAAGCCAGCAAGAATCCCTATGAGCACAAGTACTCACCTAGATGAAGATGAGGGAGACATATCAGTGGACTCAACTCACTACAGAGGACTCATTGGATCATTGCTATACCTCACTGCAAGCAGACCAGACATATCCTATGCCGTAGGAGTTTGTGCGCGATTCCAGTCTAAGCCTAAGCAGTCGCACCTAGATGCAGCAAAGAGGATAATCAAATACCTTAAGTCTACAGTCAACGTTGGACTATGGTATCCTAAGGATGATAACTTCGAGCTGTCAGGATATTCAGATGCTGATTTCGCAGGATGCAAAATTAATAGGAAAAGCACTAGTGGAACGTGCCAATTCCTAGGAACCAGACTGATATCCTGGTTTAGCAAGAAACAGGTTTCTAACTCTATCTCCACCACAGAGTCAGAATACCTAGCTGCAGGTAGCTGTTTTGCCCAGATCTTATTGATCAGACAACAGCTGAGGGATTATAATATCATTGCCAATGAAGTCCCTATCTGGTGTGACAACAATAGTGCTATTGTAATAACCAACAATCCGGTTTTGCATTTGAGGACCAAGCACATTGATGTTAAGCACCACTTCATCAGAGACCACGTGCTTAACAAGAGAGTTAGAGTTGAAAGAGTCGGCACAGACTACCAAATAGCTGACATCTTTACCAAACCTTTGCCCGAAGAAAGATTCTTGGAGCTGAGCAGAGAACTTGGTCTCCTAGATTGGGAATCTAGTACTGAAAAAAAAGCAAGCTGAAGCATATCAGAGGAAGGACGGACCCAGCTGATTAGAGGAATCAGATCCTAGCTGATGCAGACAAGAGGACGAAGGACGGACAAAGGAACCTAGCTGATTAGAATCTCAGGCGAGAAGTTCAAGGAGTTAACTCACCTGATGCAGAGCAGTCAACAGTCAACAGTCAAACCAGCTAAGTTTTCTAAACTCAACCGACTTCTGAATATTTTATTATTGTTTGCTATATGTATAATAATATTATATTAATTTTTGGTTCCCAAGTGACATTTAAATACACGTGGCAATCACTTGATAAATCGACCTCCACGGTGACCAGTTAAATATAACCGTCCAATTTTAAAATCAAAACATGGACCACCGATTCGAATTTAAAATTTAAAAAGAATCTCAAAAGGCGTACCACCGATTCAAAATAAATAATAATTTAATCCATATATCTTTTCATCTTCTTTATAAGGACGGAAACCCTTAACTTTACCTTTACGCTTACCAAACTTTCAAACCCTAGATTTACAGAGCAAAAATCATTTGAACTCCAAATACACTGAAAATCTCTTATTTGCATAAATGGAATCGTATTTTGAAGGCGTTAACATGAAGGCGGTCAAAGACCAGATTATCTTTTCTCTGGTCGTTGATTTCGAGGGTCTTTTGGAAGCAAATCTGGATAACAACGACGTACTCTTCCTTATCCATTCGATGATGAAGAATGGGATCTATCCATTTATGGATATCAGTCCCAAGCATCTATACAAGGAGGACGTCATCGCTTTCTACCGAGAAGCCCGTGTGATCGAAGAAGGAATCAGAAGCACTATCGGCGGAATTCAAGTCGACATCTCGCCGGAGACAATTCGGAAAGCTTTTGGTATGAAGCACCGCGGCATAGCCGTCGAAGCTCTCAAACAGACAGCAGCCGACGTTTGGCTAAAGATTAAGGCGATTGACCAGCTGACAAAGCTGAAACTCACTGCAAAAAGGAGCGAGATTAAAAAAGAGTATCGGTATATGTTGGATATTACCAACAAGATTATTATGGGTATGGCCGGCAGTTACGACCAACTGTCATCGGCGAAATTCACAGTGCTGGGAGCACTTATTCAAGACGAGGCGATTGATTGGGCTGACTACATCTTTAGGCAGCTTGTTCGAGAAGTCAACAAAGCCGAATGGATTGCTGATGAGAAGAGATTCAGATCCAAGCTAGCGTTTGGAACGCAGCTGAGTTGGATCCTTGAGAAAATGGGTGTGGCGAAGTGAAGTACTGACCCCTTCCACATTAATAAGAGACTGGTCATCTGGACTAAGAGACGCTAAGGAAACTAGGAGGCAACAGGAGAGCAGCTCGGATGCTCAAAGATTTGTCTGATTCACCGCCCTACAAATGTCCTTCTTCAGACGTGTCGGACCGACCTACAGACGTCAACCCAACTGCAGCCGAGTCAGACTCCGAGTCAGACAACACACCGATTGTCGTCCGGTTCAAAAGAAGGGGACCAGCCCCTGGAGAGCCATCCATCATGCAGTCATCTCCGGAACCTTCTCCCAAGAGGCCCAGGCGACTGAAGTTCAGCCAGGAGGAGCAGCCAGATCATTATGCCAGTCCTGCATCCAGGTCACCTACCCACCTGGAAGACTAGCCTGCTCCAGGCAGCATGGAAACTCAGATCGTCCCTATCCTCACTCCAGCATACATTCTAGAGGAGAAAGAAGCAGGTTTAATCATCTCAATCCCTGAAGCAAACTACACCTTTAACCTGATGGACAACAATGTTTTCAACCTGTCCATAGAGCAATTACATCTTGTTAAACCACAAGCTTTAAAACACTCTTTTGTTAATATTTTTGAAGAGTGAAAATTTTTCAAATCACTTTCATTTGCTAAACTTCAAACTTATATTGAAACCAGTGGTTGGGAATATCCCCAAGCCACAGAGGATGTACTGATACACTTTTGTAAAGTATCAGACACAGTTTTGATCCTCCAGGAGAATTGGTTCATGTCAAATTTCAAAACCAACATGGACCAATTCATCATTTCTATAATGTACAGTATTTTTGATGGATCGTTTGGCAAAGAAGATGAGGAGGAAGAAGAAAAAGAAATAAGGATTGAAGAAGTAAATGGAGAAGAAGATGAGGAAGTCATTGTTATAGACGACGAAGAAGAGGAGCAGGAAGGAAGAGGAGGAGAAAATATTTTAGTTGAAAAACAAACAGAAGAAGTTGAGAAAACAAAGGAGTTAATTGATGGGAAGAGGTAGATCAGGAGAATGGTGAAGGAAAGGAGGATGATGAGGATGATGGAAAAGATGATGAGAATGAAGGAGAAGATAAAGATGGGAAAAAGGATGATGATGATGATGATGATGATAAGGATGAAGGAGGAGATCAGGGAGCTGGAAAGGAAAAAGATAATGTTGATGAAGAAGAAAAGGAGGAAGAACAAGAGAAAGAAGTAGAAAAGGAAGAAGAGGAGAAAGAAAAAGAGCCGGAGAAAGAGCCAGAAGTAGAGGTGCAGACGAGTGCAGGCGCCCGCCGGTATACGAGCACAGGCCTTGAGTTGGCTGAGGACTCCAGATCAGGGACACCTGAAATGACTCCATCTGGAGTGCCAGCTGCAGATAGGAGCCTGCAGTCTAGTGGATCATTTGCAGAAGGCTCAGGCGAGCACTCTCCACCATCGCAGATCTCACCTGCGGTGACTGAGCTGATAAGACAACTAGTGAAGGATACTATTGGAGAGTTGCTTGCATCTCAGGTCACTCCTGACCTCCAATCCATCAATGCCAAGATTGATACATTGCTGCAGCGGGAAGTCCCTCAACCTCCTCCCCCAACAAACAACAGAATGCTATTTGGCATGTCTGACTGGATGCACATGATGGAGAAGTAGCTGACCACGTTAGTTGATGCTGGCAAAAAGGGGGGAGATAGAATACAGGGGGAAGGCAGCATTCAAGGAGAGATAAGGGAGGAGCTTAGAACGAAGAAGAGGCAGGATGTCCAGTTGATCACTACTGGGACATCCTCAGCCAAGAGGAAGGAAGTTTCAGAACCAGAAGATCAGGCTGGTGATCAGCTTACAGGCAAGAAGAGGAGGACCAGAGGAGGATTTGAGCCTACATTAGAGTGGGAAGGAAAGGTTGTGGTATGTTGAGGATTTTGTACCATATGAAGCTCTACCCATGTGGGGATCTGCTAAGAAGAAATTCATCAGAGACTACTACATCTGGGAAATACTCCAGGATGACAATCTCTCCCCACAGCAGATCTTCATCAACTGCATGGAAGAAGCTCATCCAAAACTCTGGACTGTTCTTCTTAAACATGCTAAGGAACAAAATGCAAATCTCATGATCCCTCTGTTCAGAGCCAAAGAACCTCCCACCTTGGAGAAAGGTAGTGCTTTAAATGAACTTGTTCTCCAGAGGAAAATCAAGAAAGTATGTGTTGAGAATAAGTTCACATCACAAGAAGAGCAAGACTTTGCAGCTCTTGTTGTAAAGAGGAAGTATGGTCTTGCCCCTGTCAAGACAATACCAATTGGAGCGAAACCTTTCAGGCCTGCCAAGCAGTCTATTCGTAGAGGCAGAGGCAGATGATTTTTATTTATTTCTATACTTGTAAAATTTTCTTGTAAAATTTGGAACATGTATTTGTAATCAAGTCAGAAAATTTTATAACAGTCTTTTGAATGACAATTTCCAGTTGTCTCAAAAAGTAGACTGATTTTAGTTTGTGTCTTGCACTCAAGTGCAGACTTGTTCATTTGAATATTTCCTTAAAGTTTTGCCATCATCAAAATAGGGGGAATTTGTTAGGAATACTTGTTAGATTTTGATGATGTCATTAATATAAATTCAAATGCTTATTACTTGGCAAAATGTAAGGAAGAACCAAATGAGTATCTTCCATAGGCCAAATTATGTTAAGTGTAAAACTTGGCAAAATGTAAAGAAGAACCAAATGAGTATCTTCTATAGGCCAAAATAAGTTAGGCTAAAAATCGGCTAAGTACTAAAGAACAGCTAAGTTCATCAGAGAGGTACAGTCGAGTCATATGAGAGAAAATCTGGTCAACAAAAATTATCAGAGATGTTTGACCAGACTGCAGTCAAGTAGCCTCAGACAGGTCAGCTGATCAGGCGAGTTCCAAACAGTGAACATCAGAGAGGTCCAGAACTGCAGAGAAGTTAACCTTACATCAGCCTACTCAAGATCAGCCAAGTACTCCAAGTCCACGTCAGCATGCGTTGAAAAGTCAAGTATTACAGAAAGACACATGCAACGTGAAGAGACAAATTGGAGAGATTACCGCAAAGGATATGAATTAAATAATTCATCCAGACCTACCTTGAAGACTTTAATCGTATCGGCGCCTCACATGCAGAGTCTTGACAACGGTCGGAAGATAGATTAAAATATGGGAATCCAGCCTTGCAACGTTCAGAAGGAATAAACAAAGAAGTCTCCCTCCAACGGACTGATTTGTTATAGAATTGCAATGGCTATGAAGGAAAAGCTCAGAGATCGTGACCTATATATATCTGAAGATTTGGATCTGAGCATACACAACAATTACAACTGGTGCGAACATACTTTCAAGCGATCAAAGCATTCAAAATCTAAAATGAAATACAGCATCGTGAAAAGAGCAGTTCTAAAAAGTTCATACTTGAAGAAGCTCTTAGTTGGAGAAGACAAAAACTCGTGTCTTAAATCCAGTGTTCGGGGTACTTCACTGGTTAAAGTTCGAGACTGTAAAGGCATCCAAGGGTCGAGGATCAAGAGGTGCAAGGCAGTCAAGTGTGTTACAATGGCACAGATTTCCATTGGTTGGAAGCTGTTGTAGTTTGGTTGAATCACTGTAATATTTATCACTGGTTGAAAATTATAGTGAATTCATCTCCAACTGGTTTGGAGAAAAGTGGATTAGTAGTGGATTACCCCACCTCTGAGACCACTATAATTGCCTGCGTATTTTACTATTTTATAGCATCATACTTTAACTGCTGCATTCATTGTTAAGTGTTTCATTAGTTGTTTTGTATTCGTCATCAGCTGACTTCCGCACGTATTAAGAACAAACGACTCCAAGTCATTTGTTTATCTATCAGCTGAAGAAACTTACTCTTTGAGAAAAGAGTTTAAGAGTTTCAATAAGTCTATTCACCCCCCTAGACTTATTCCTGGACGACTTGTGACCTACATTTCATGAACTTGACATAGCTCGGCATTTGTTCCAACACATCAGCAAATGGAATATTTATATGTAGTTTCTTGAAGACATCAAGAAACTTGGAGAATTGTTTGTCCAATTTCTGCTTTTGCAAACGCTGTGGAAACGGGACGGGTGGCACATATGCCTTCGGATTTTCAAGAAACAGTATCGAGGGTCGCGAATTTTGTGATTCCTCAGTCGCCGAGTTTTTCTTCTCCTCACCCTCACTTCTCTTATTGTTCCTCTCGGGCAGGTCGCACAATTCCTTCCCTCTTCTCAAACTAATGGCATTAATACTCTCTCTGGGGTTTGTCTCAGTCGTACTTGGCAAGGTACCCTCTGGGCGGGCTGTTAACACATTTGCTATCTGGCCCAATTGGACTTCCAAGTTGTGAATAGAAGCGGAATGGTTTTGCAAGGTCGCTTCCGTACGGGCCATGAACTGACTCGTATTTGCTGCCAATTTCGCCATTGCTTCCTCTAGAGAGATTTTTGGAGTGGGAGGAGGTTGCTGTTGGTGTTGAGCAAACTGAAGTTGGTTTAAGTTCTATCCGTTCTTCCATGAAAAGTTAGGGTGATTACGCCACCCCGGATTATAAGTGTTGGAGTATGGATTGTTCTGCCGATTCCCGTTCCCCACGAACTGAGCTTGCTCCATCGGATGTTGCTTGAAAGGATTTCCAACTTGGCATTCTGCGCTAGGATGAGATTCGTTGCACCAATTGCACGATTCCGTGGTGACGGGGGAAGGAGCATGTGAAAAGGCTTGAAGTTGCTGAGTCAAGGCGGCGACTTGAGCTGATAATGTAGAGATTGGATCGTTATTGGAGATTTCCATAACTCGCTTCGGGATCACTCGTTCAGAAGGCCACTGATACGCATTTGCAGCCATCGCTTCCAATAGAGAGTGGGCTTCGGCCATCGTTTTTCCCATTAACGCTCCTCCAGCGACCGCATCAACAAGAGTGCATGTAGAGGCACTCATTCCATTATAGAACATCTGAATTTGTAGCCAGTCCGGTAAGCCGTGGTGTGGGCATCTCCGTAATAAATCTTTCTATCGCTCCCAAGCTTCGTGAAGCGACTCCATATCAAATTGCCCGAAAGTAGTAATTTCGTTCCTCAGTCTCGCTTTCTTTGATGGTGGGAAGAACTTGGCCAGGAAGGCTTGCGCTAGTTCCGCCCAAGTCGTGATAGAACCCGGCGGTAAAGAATTCAGCCATAATTTGGCTTTGTCCCTCAAAGAGAAAGGGAAAAGCCACAGACGGATAGCATCATCGGTAGCACCGTTGTTTTTGAAGGTGTCACAAATCTCGAGAAACGACGCGATATGCGCGTTGGGGTCATCGTTCGCCAATCAACAAAATTAGCTTACTTGCACTATCTGAATAATCACCGGCTTGATTTCAAAGTTGTTGGCTTTGATTGTTGGACGCCGAATCCCCGAAAAGTTCGCATTTATTTGTGGCATTGCATAATTTCGAAGTGCCAATGCCAGTTGAGCTTGCTGCACAAGAATATCTCCTCCGTGATTTTCGATATTATCGGCCATGGTGACTGTTGTCGGTAGCTCACGTTTCTCCTTCTTGCTTCTCCGAAGAGTGCGCTTGAGTTCGGTATCCAAAGGTATTAGGCCTTCATTACCAAATTTTCTCATGCACTAACCGGAAATTCCTGCAAGGAAAAACAAATAAATAAAATTACATAAATATAATAAAAAAAATGTTTAAACTAAGACTAGAAATACTGAAATCGATATTGGTAAAATAATCAATCCCCGGCAACGGCGCCAAAAACTTGTTGCTTTATTTCGGTGAACGCAAGTGCACGTTATCGTAGACAAGTAATAAAATGATAAGTAAGATATTGTTCCCACGAGGACTGACTTACCAACTACCGATTTATGCGTATTCTAGTTTTATTTGAACTATTGAAATTTGGGATGCAAGTAATAATTAAAGAAAAATTAATAAAAGAATAAATAATGAAAACGATCGCTTGAAGAAAGAATATCAAATAAGAAATTAATCTAGGATTGTGAATCCACCTTGGTTTATCCGAATTTACTCTCGATTATCTGAAGTTAATGATTTCCCAATTTATTGAAGGCAAAGGTTGCTAAAGTACTCTACCGCCTCTCCCGAGGTCAGTAGATTTTTCTAAGGCGAATAATACACTCTATCCCTAGGTTAATCAATTCGACAATAGGCAAAAGGCACGGAATCTTCAAAAAGGCCACGTAGTTCCTATGAGTATATTCCTATCTCACAAGGTAAAACGGTTCTCACCAGTAATTCCTCACCAACTCTCCTCTCCCGATTCGAGTTGCGTGATTAAAACAATTCAATTATAGGCCACACAATTGAAAGCATCAAAAACAATTGGGAAAACTCAACAGAAAATGGAATTATATAGATAATCAAAAGTAAATTCGTCAAAACCTCGGTTTCATCAAAATCCTAGAACAGGGTTTTAGCCTGACATGCTAAAGAATAAAAATACAGAAATAATTAATGAAAGCATAAAGATCAAACGCAGATGAAGAACTCGGATTCCTCCGTTCTTCTGGCTTCAGCACTCTACTCCTTGGTGTTTTCTGCTTCTTCTTCTCCTCAATGATGATCGATCCTCTAATCCCTTGATTGTCCCTCTTTTCAGACCTTAAACCCTTATTTATAACTATTATCAGCCTCCAAAACGCGTCCGTGTGATTAGGTCGAGAACAGGCTCCAAAACGGCCCAGAAACGCGGCAATTTCTATCAAAACTGCCCCGTGGGCCGCGGCTCACTTAATCTGTGCCGCGGCTCACCATGTTCAGCGCCTATACCTGGGCGCCTTTTTTCCTTCCTGGGCCGCGGCTCAGTATCCTTGTGCCGCGGCTCACAGTACAGCGTGCTCGGCGCTTTCTGGTCATCTTCGTGTGCCGTGGATCACTTAGTTCGTGCCGCGGCCCGAGGCCAAAAATTGCCATTTTCACCCATTTTTCATCGTTTGAGCTTCCGGACTCCAATTTCCTGCCAAACATAAGAGAATAGTGCATTAAAGGCTCATTTATGCAGGTTTAGACATAGAATGGATAAAGAATAATGATAAATAAGCGTGTAAAAATACGCCTAACAGCCATATACAACAAACCATTCTGAATAATATTTTGGGTAACAACAGGCGTTACTTTCGTTATCCTATTCATTCTACGTACGTAATGAGTGGTAGGTAGAGGGAACCTTCCTCGGACTTGACTTTTGAATGGTGGGTCCCGGGTATCTTTCGATCAGATCTGACTATTGCAGTCAACGGATCCTTACGTACGTTAGGGTGTGTGACTTACATACGTTATCCATGCAGCTTGTTAATGCACATAAATTGTTATTGTTTACGTACGTTAGGGTCTTCATGTTTTTGGTCAGTTAGTTCTGGCCTAGCATTACGTACGCTAAGTTGTTGGTGTAGCGTACGTAATGGACCTTACGTACGTTATGATTGGTATATAGTGTTCGTCATGAGCTTGTTAAGTTATATATCTTGGTTTCGTATTTCATTTCTTCACGAACCAAAACCTCTTTTCTCTCCCTAGAACCGTCCCTCTGGACTTGTTCTTGATATTTAACCTATTCCAATATGTTTTTGATCATCATAACTTGATTTGGAGCTTCGAGTTGGAAGCTTGTTGGTGCTCCTTTGGTGTTTGGAGAGTTCTTCTTGTTCTTCATTGGTAAGTTCTCTTAATACCTTGTTCTTCAAGTGATTTTCGAATATGATGATGTTGTTGTTGTTTTCCTCGTATAGTTGGTGATTGTTGGAGTATATCATGATTCTTAATGAGTTTCTATAACTTATAATGAAGAACATGGTGATTGTGGTTTGAGGAGTTGTTCTTGATGTTTTAGAATGTTTGGAGGTTATAATCATGTTAAGGAAGGTTTATGTTAAGATTGTTATATGATTAACATAGTCTTGATATGATTTATTGTTGTTTGTGTTTTTGGAGGGATTATAACCATTTTAGTAAGGAATTATGATGAATTATGTAATGATTATCATAATCTTGCAATGGTTGATTTGATCTTGTGGTTTAATCCGAATTCCTGATGAATTGGTCATGGATTGTTGTTTAGACATCATATTTGTTGTGTTGGTGATGTTCTTGAGGTGATAATGATAATATTGATGATATTATCTTTGTAGGAGGATCAATCTGATGTTCTTCTTAAGTGATTCTTGTTGAATTGTTTTCACAAGTGTTAAGAACGTTTGATCATATCGATCATTGAGGTGTTGGAGGATGTTAGAATTCATAGTTGAGAACTATGGTATTCGTTTGTGGAGTTTAACCGATTCGGGGTTGAATCGGGATTTTCCTTGGTGTTGTTTTCTATTGATTTTGTGTTATTGAATGAACTGTATTTCATTCAAGGTTGTCCGAGTGTTTGCGATCGTTGGAAGGCGCCGTTCATCGATTTGTGGGAGGACGTTCGTGGAAGGACTTTCTCGCCTTCGGTTTGAGGCAAGTTTTATACTTGTACTAGTCAATGAGATTAATGTTATTATATATGTGTATGAATGTGTGTATCATTTCTAGACTCGGTCTCTTTATGATTTTGTTGATATCAGGGGATTGTTTGATATGACACCCTTCGGCAAATTATACCTAACGTTATTGTTATTCATAAATGGCCAGTTCAAGGCATTGCGATACTTGTTGGTAATATTGTTGTCGATACCCGGTTCGGGGTATCGATGTATCGATTGTTGTTGTTGATATTGATATCGATTTAAGACATAGTTGTGATCATTGTTACTGATATTGGTGCTTCGTTATTGATGTTGTATTGGCCGATTGAAGGCATTGACGTATTCGATTATCATCTTCGTTATCGGTAACCGATTAAAGGTGCCGAGACATTCGTGGTATTGTTGTTATCGATTGACCGTTCTAAAGGTAATCGATCTATTAAATTGGGATTGTCGAAGACATTTCCCATCCGTTGATTCGTTGTTATCGATTGACCATTCTAAGGTAATCGATGTATTGAATTGGGATTGTCGAAGACATTTCCCATCCGTTGAGTCGTTGTTATCGATTGACCATTCTAAGATAATCGATGTATTGAATTGAGACTGTCGAAGACATTTCCCATCCGTCGTATCGTTGTTATCGATTGACTGTTCTAAAGTAATCGATGTATTGAATTGGGACTGTCGAATACATTTTCCATCCGTTCTATCGTTGTTATCGATTGGCCATTCTAAGGTCATCGAGGTATTGAATTGGGATTATAAAGGATAGTTCCCATCCGTTGTGCCGTTGTTATCGATGAGCCATTCTAAGGCAATCGAGGTATTGAATTGGGATTATCGAAGATAGTTCCCATCCGTCATGTCGTTATCTGTTGGCCATTATAAGGCAGTTGAGGTATTTGAATTGGGACCGCCGAGGATGGTGCCCATCCGTGAGTTATTATTGTCGTGTTGGCCGACTCAAGGCAGCACACTATCATTCTTGTAAACTCGGTAATTTTGTGATCGTTGAGGGTTGAGGATTCCAAGATTGTTGTGTTGTGATTGTTGATCGTGTTAATCGGTCCTAAGGTATTGTGATCCCATGATGGTTTTTTTGGATATTGTTGGTCGTGTCGATCTTTCATTATCCGTGTGTCATTATTCACTTTGGTGAGCCTTTTGATCCTTATTGGGTGTGTTATCCTTTGAGTTGCATTGTCATGTTGTATCTTGACATATCCAGAACCATATCTGTGTTCCGATTGGTTATTGTGTAGGATTTTTAGCCAGGCACATATATAGTCATGCGTGGATGTTTCCGTATTGTACAGTGCACACGAGATGTAGTTTGTGAGGCTAATTAGGTACAATGTCCCACGTATATTCTGGATTCCATATACGGGGTGGACATGTGCACTGACACATCTACAGATCGGGCGTACTGTGATGTCCATCTTGAGCCTTATTGTTTTGGTCATTCATAGTCCATGTTGTATTGGATATGTCCGATGATTTGCGACTGGTTGTTCATACGCCGAGGGGTATGTCCGATAGTCGGGTTCGTTTCTTTGAGATCTGTATTGTGATGATATACAGCTTAGGGCTGTTCGGCTTTTAGGCCATTGTGATGATTGACAACTTTGGCTAAGTGGTTTTCAGACCATTGTGATATTGTGGCAGCTTCGGGTGAGGGCTTTCAGGCCATTGTGATGTTTTGGTATTTCCGTTGGAGCCTTCGGGCATTGTGATTCGTATGCATTTCAGTTTGGTTTGGGTTACCTTTGGGTAGTTCATGGTTGTGCTCTGTGTTGATGATTCGCCATTGGGCACTTGTGTTCTAACCTGTTAAGCAGGTACCGATCGTATGCCATGGGCATAATGTTTCACGATTGCTCGATTCTTACTTTAGTTTGCGAGCATCTCGTATTACCATTGTTATACTGGTTATTCTGCCTTTGGATGCATATCATGTTGTAAATGTATTTGATGTTCATTATCTGGATGACTGACCCCGTGGGGGCGGAACATGTTTTCATGTTTTAGGTGTTTGCGAGGAGAGAGTTGAGACACAGGGGCATGATGTTGGCGACGAGGCATTCGAGCGATACTAGTCCGAGATGTTTTGGTGGTCATGTCGGCCAGACATTTCGGAGTACTCCAGTTTTTTCAGTCAATGTTATTTTGTATTAACCGAGCAAAGCTCGTGGATGTTGTATTTTTATTTTGGCCATGTAGGCCCACTTTTGTCGTTGAAATTCCACATCGAAATATTATGTCGGATGTCATAGTAGGGACTGAGATTCACCTTTTGGTCAGTTTGTTGTATTTTGGTCGTGTTCGCTTGCTGGATCTCCTGGTATGGGGTCCATGACACTGTAATAACCCAATGGGATTTGGGGGTGTTACAGGATAGAACCGGATTTGTTCACCCATGCGAGGGAAAAGATTGCTTTAATCCGACAGAAGTTACTGACCGCCCAGAGTCGACAGAAGTCATATGCTGGCATTCGACGTCAACCATTAGAGTTTCAGGCGGGAGGTCATGTTTTTTGAAGGTATCTCCGACTTGTGGAGTCCTTCAGTTTGGTAAGAAAGGGAAGCTTAGTCCTCGTTACATTGGTCCTTTCGAGATCCTGGAGAGAATAGGTGAAGTAGCTTATCGACTAGTTGGCATCCAATGCTTAGTCATGTTCATAATGTGTTCCATGTTTCACAATTACGTAAGTATGTTTCCGATCTCAGCCACATTATTGATTATGATAAGATTGAGGTAACTGATAATGTTACGTATGAAGAGCAACCAGTAGCAATATTGGAGCATCAGGTGAAGCAATTACGATGGAAGGCGATTCCGTTAGTGAAGGTTCAGTGGTCTAAACATGGAATTGAGGAGGCTACGTAAGAACTGAAGATAGTATGCGAGCCTGATACCCTGAGCTTTTTGAATCTTAAGTTTCGGGATGAAACTTTTTTTAGAAGGTAAGGGTGTAATATCCGTGTACTTTACTTTTTATGTATGTTATTTTTGGTATATTTCCGTTGGGAATTGGTTTGTGAAATTTCCATGTCGTATTATTGTTTGGTATCCAGAATCGTGTGTATATTGGAGTTGGAACTGGTGTGTTGTTTGTTAGTAATAATCTAGTTCTGTACCTACCGGGATGTGATCATTATGACCGGACTTTACGATGGAAATGTTGGAAAGTAGCAGGTAGCGCACGCTAGACTGTGTTGCTAGTGCGCGCTAATCATACATAGGTAGCGCACGCTACTTTTGTTCGTAGCATGCGCTAATCTGGATGGACAGAAGGTTTTCTAGGATCTGGAATGAGTCGATCAACGCATGCTAATGTCCTATTAACGCACGCTAATGAGGTTGGACAGAACATTCTAGAATTGGGCAGAAAGTTCATAAATTCTGGACCAAAACAGGTAGCACACGCTAACATTAACACTAGTGCATGCTATCGGGATCGGACAGAAGCTTCTGGACTGTAATTGCGGCCAGTTAGCGCACGCTATACTAAGACTTAGCACATGCTTAGTCCCTTAATATGTAAGGGACTGCAGAGGTCAACTTTTGTCATTTCTTTCTCTTCTTCCTTCCTCTCCGGTGACTTGGCGATCTTGTTCGAAGATTAGAGTAGATTTTGGCCTGATATCATCATCCAACAACATTTTTGAGTTCCTAGTATGAAGTTAACTTCATCTAATCTTCTTTCACCATCCGGGTCAAGGTAAGATTGTCCAAACCCTAGTTTTTCGGGATTTTGGGGTTTTGTTGGGATTTCATCCTTTAGGTCCGATTTTAACTTCGATTTGTGCTAGATTATGATGTTTTAATCATAAATCATTTGTTTTTCCTCGAAGTCTATGGATGGAATTCCGAGTTTTCATCCGTTAATTGAGTATGATCGATTTTGTATCCGTGGTGTTCGATCGATTGCCCCTAAGGGTAGAACTTAGGGTGATTCCTTCTGTTTCCATAGTATTGTGCTTGATGTAGTATTGTGTTGTGCTAGAAGAAAATCGTTGAAGGGATTTCGAACCGCAAGTCCTTCTGTTTACCGTTTTTCATATCGTTCTAATCGAGGCAAGTACTTTAATTACGTTTGTTGTACTTCGTGTGAATGATTATGTGAAAATTATGATTTCTGTGAAAAGTGGTAATTTCAGAAAATATGGTAATTTCAGAAAGTGGTAAATTCGGAATGTGTGATATGTGGTAACTGAGTGTGTGGGAGGCAAGTATAACCAGCAAGGGTCCCCTGGGTTCCCTTAGACTACCATTTCTACGGATCACTTGGTTGGGCTGTACAACCAGAGAAGGCCTGACGAGGACTCCTGGGGTGTGTATCTCGCGTGAGGTACAGGGCCAGTATAGCTCGGTAGGTTGTTTTGTGATGATGGTTGTTGTACTTTATTCCGGAATATGAGTAATGATGTTATGGTTTTTTTTGTTTTATCCACTTGTAGTACAGATTCATGAATCGTTTTACATGCACCTACTTTTTGTTGAACCCTTTGGGGTGAATACTTGTGTATTCA
Source organism: Orobanche coerulescens (assembly GCA_033398695.1). Classification (NCBI taxonomy): domain Eukaryota; kingdom Viridiplantae; phylum Streptophyta; class Magnoliopsida; order Lamiales; family Orobanchaceae; genus Orobanche; species Orobanche coerulescens. The sequence goes on along the minus strand of CM065816.1, from coordinate 135,031,257 downwards.
GGTACAGGTGCAGGAGGCGAGACAACACAGGGCGGACACGAGCTTGGTGGGCAGTATTGATATCATGTATCGTTTTGAGTTTGAGGTTGTTTTGTCTTGAGAAGAGTTGTGGTTTGTTTTGTACTCGCGCGAGTACCGTCATGTAATATGTATTGTGTGTTATTCAGAAGTTTTGATGATGTTGTTGTATCAGTTGTGGTCCCTAGGGATAGTGTATCGTTTGGTGTTGTGATGTATGTGGTTCAAAATGAATTTTGTTAATGTTTTGTGTGTCTTGGTACATAATTGTTAATGTGGTTTTATGTCAGTCTAAGCCTGGTAGATTCTTCAAAAAGAATCTACGGCACTGTAATATCTTCGTATATCACGTGGGTGTTACACACCCAACTGCTATGGCCCGGCACTCTCACCAACTTCATCACCCTCATCATCCCTCTCACAACTATAATTATCAAAGACCTGAACAATCGGCTACTCGATCTGAAAAACTGGCTGCTCGATTTGAAATATAGGCTGCTACTGAGAACTACTACTCTGGTCGGGAAACATCATACTATAATGATGCTCGTCCTGAAACCAATTGTGTGCGCACACGATGACAGCCCATGACCGTGCACGACAGCAGTAGCCCATGATCGTGGTATCGGAGCCAAAACCTCTCTCAGTACGGTATGGTTCGGGTGTGGTCATGTTCTGCCGAAACCGATGAGGGCGGGGAGTGAACGCCAGTGCAAAGAGGTCACGGTCAAAGTGCGGCTCCTGTCAAGGCTTCTAGGCGGAGAACATGAACCCATTCTATGCCGGAATGAGAGGTGGTCCTAGGCTTGTGAGATCAGACGGTCCGGAATGTGGACACACTTGTATTGCACACTTTTGGTAGCTCCACCTTTCGGTGACTGGGGTGTAAGAGTGTGGATCATCGTGGGCCATTGTGGAACCTCGACATGCGGGAAAAATGCAGCGGCCGAGGAAATGCCGTTCAACCGAGGTACTAACGCCAGGAAGCGCGTAGGGTGAAGGTTTATGTCGATTGGTGATGCGGTATGTGCGCGGAGCACTGCAGGATAGCGCAAGGGCGCGAGTGAAGAGCCTGTCCATCAGGGGATGGTGTCGTATGTGTTTGGCCATGATCGTTGTGTGCGTGGGGCAATACAGTGTGCGGAAAGAAACATTCTACCCCAGCACGAGGACGTGCTGTGATTTGAGTGGGGGAGGATGTCACGACCCGATATGTCGTGTCCGTGTTGACCGTCCAAATGAGGCGTGACTTCTGGTTAGCTTGCCACAAGCGGGGTAAAGGGGGCGACATTAGCGTTAAGGCGTTGTTTGCCCGGATGCATCGGTCTGGCCGAGTCAGGCATGCCGACTCGGTTTAGTCCGGAGAGCTTGTCTCTAGTCGAGGACTTGACTATGAAGGGGATCGTTGCTGGTAGGGCACAACTGGTCGGGGGCTACTGCCGTCTCCCTGATGAGCCCATGGCAGGGTGAAACCAGTTGGCATGTTATGAGGGATAGGCTGGTCCCATGGTGTGAGGGCACCTGGGACGCCGCACGGGCTTCGGAACTCCTGTCCCCTGAAAAAACCATGGTGCTATCGTGTGCAACCATCATGTGCAGTACAGAGTTGGTCTTGATTTTCCAACTGCACCATAAACCTGTTTTTTTCAGATTTACTGACACAACACATCAATCTTGCTAAAATATATCTAAATTAAAATTAAAATACATACTCATCAGTATCAAAAATACATTATCCTACACTACGTCCAATAACAACATAAAGATCTTAGGAGCTACACATATCAATATTTCTAAATATATTTCTCAGTCATTTCCTTGATTTGAGCCTTCCTGCTGGGTTTGCGGAGATGAGGCGATCCAAGTACATACACACAAAGGGGCCACAACTGTGATTGTCGATTTGTATGAATTGCGGTTCTTGTGGCATAATTTTGAAACTCATCTCCGTGTCATACTTTTTTTTCGATTGGTTGTTCTGCCAGTACCCAAATTGAGCTATCACACGAGGCATTAGATGAATAATTGGTCGTAGTTGGTTGAATTGGTATCGACTTTCTCGGTGTTGGTGTGACAAGGAATCATACAATTCCACGACCCATGTTATGATGTTAATCTTGATAGTCACCCTGTGGTTGTGGTTGAGGCAACAAATGGAAATGATCTGTTGAAAGAAAATATGTAAAATAAGATCATCACATCAAACATAGCGAATCATTTATAAATATCATTTTCAAACTTACTTCGTCACAATTTGACCATGGAACTGCATTTGGGGTATCAAGACCTGTCATGAAGTCCTCGATGTATTTAGGCACTTTCGGACCCTTGTAAACCGGATTCCATGTCACTTTGATACCGAGTGGCTCATCCTGATGGACTTTTGCAGACTCGTCGTCAATAATTAACTACAAAAAGCCAATCCATTGCTAACTCTACCAACACCAACACTGCAGACTCCCCTCCGAATCCTCGCTCAAGTGGCCAGAACATGACAATATATTACCTAAACATCAAAGTCTTCACGGTATGAGTCTATGCGGTCAAATAATGCCTGGTTGAGAACATGTCCAGTCTCCAAACACCGCACGATTGAATCACATGGCTGCTTCCTGAATGCTAGGTACTTCTTCTTTAGAGCCTCACTATTTCTTGGAGGCGCCACCACAAAAGGCGATCGAAGAGTAGCAGAGGGTAGACTCACTCATGGTAGAAGACGGCGCTCACCCAACTACTTTGGCTCGGAACTATCACCAACTTCATCACCCTCATCATCCCTCTCACAACTATAACAATCAGAGACCTGAATAATCGGCTACTTGATCTGAAAAACTGGCTGCTCGATCTGAAATACAGGCTGCTGCTGAGAACTACAAACATCATACTATAATGATGCTCGTCCTGAAACTAATCGAACATCGTACCACACTATTGAAATGGATCGTCAAATGGCTGGTATCGATGCTAAAAATCCTGAAACTACAGAGTTGGCTGAAGAGGCTGCTCAGTCCGCTCAAAAGAATGATGAATCTGAGAATGGTGACTGTGGTGACTCTGAGCATGGTCACTGGGCCGACTCTGAAAATGGTGACTATGGGCTGCAACAGAGACTGAGTGATGTGGAGTTTCAGGAATCCTTCTATGGGCGCTACTAACTGATGCAGAATAACGAGGCCGATCGGGAAACCTATCCTGGCTCCCAACAAAGTAGTGTAGTGGACTCCTAGAACTCCTATATGTAGGTCCGAATAAATCCATGATCCCATAAAGGACCCGGCGAGAAACTCGAGCAATAAATCTTGTCTCAGGCTCATCATGCAAGATCACCTTCAAACAGCGATTGAAGTACTCATCCCTTTTCGTGTCCTGGGTGTGGTCCGGACAAGGAAGTCTGTGGATACAACACATCCCCTCTGGCTGCCTCCCCTGGTAGCCCCCGTCAGCTATCTATGCACCATCTACTGGTTGCGTACTCTGTCGGCATCGCTTCGACACTTTATGTGTCGGCTGAAGTGTAATTATTTTCCGTGCAACCTTCTTCAACATATCTATAACTTTATTTCTCGGCTTTGGTGCAGGCTCATCCTCCTTGTTCTTATGTGCTATTCGTATAGGTTTATGAACTTAATATCGTATGGCGAGCCATTCTCAAAACTGAGGTAGTAGTACTCATCCTCATCCTCCTTCAGATGCGGTAAAGAGGGAAGTACTTTGTGCTGCAAAATAAGTCATTAAAGCATACCATTAGAGTAAAATCCCACAACGTTGAAGAAATGAGTGAAGTCATAAGAAAATACTTTTATAAATCTACGTACCTTTTCGTCTAAAAAATGAGTGAAATCACATAACATCTTTCTTGTAGTCCACATCAAACACCGGGGAACTTAGATAGATTTATCTCGAGTTCCACACAATTCTCCCAATGAAGGAATCATCGCGTACGACCATATCTGTATAGCCCAAACTGGACCGTAGAAGTGATTGTCCTTATGTTGATGTCCCTACTTCATGGCCACATTGTATATGTAATAAGACAAAACCCCAAAGTCGTAAGAACCCAAGGAAATATATCCCACCATTTGAAATCCCCAACTAATGTCCATGCCCATGTCACGACCATCATGTCGTCACGATATAAGATAAAGTAGTAATATATCAGCAAATTGACTACGTTCACATAATCTCTTATGTCTCTACCCAAATCTAGATCATTGAACTTCTTTCACATAACACTAACCTTAATATTTTACCATGGAGTATTTTGTAGAAAATATCATCAGACCGAAGGAGATGGTTGTCCTGTGGATGGAAGGTAGAGTTTCCAAAGTGCGGTCCAGTGGTCATGGTAAAATCATGTGCCGTAAAACGAATGGTCCTCCCACAAACTTGTAACCACGACTCCTTCGGGAAAATTTGATCACCCTCCAATTGATGGGCAATCCAGTGAAGTAGGGTATTATTTGTACTGCCATTTCTCCTCACTTTAATCCAACGCCCAAGGACCCCCTCGGTCTAGCTCTCGATAGCTCGAGCACCAATACAGACTTGCGGCCAATACTTCTTAGTGTCTCAATTATCTCTTTAAATACCGCCTCCCGTATGTAAAGATTGACTTTTCATATAACAAAGCGTAAGGTGGGTCTCTTCCATACACAATCAGTCTGCAATATAGACATACAAATCATAAGAACCATGATATAATGCATAAAGAAACGAACAAAAAAGGCCCTGCTTGCACACGATGGCCTGCACATGATCGATGCCCGTCATGTGAACATCATCATGTGTCCCATGTGTAGGCCATCATGTGCAGGGCAGATGCCTTTTATCTTCTTACCCACGACGGCTGACACGATTGATGCTCGTCGTGTGTAAACCATCATGCCCATGAAAGGCCATCGTGCACACGACGGTGCCATCGTCTTCATCACCATCGTGAGTCGAAGAACAACCGTTGTGGGCACAACCGTGTGTGACTAAATTGCACTACCCGACGACTCATTGAAGAAAGACTCTTCATATTGGTTGTCACTATCATGTGAGGATCTTATATCGTGTTCAGATTCTCTGTCATAGTCGAAGTTGGACATTTACTCGCCGGCGATGGCTTTTGGTTGGGACGGTCGGGTTTTGCGACACAGAGAGAAGGGTTTTTTTGGACCAGAGAGAGAGTATGGGTTATGTGGTCGATTGTTGTTTTATTACTTTTCTATTTCTTTTATATATTTTTATCTTGTAGTAGTAGACTTAAGGGTACTAGTGTCTTTTAATTCATTTTGGTATAAAAACTTATACTCTTATGAATGAGGATATATAACTTGTTATTTTTATGGTTTGGTACTAAAAAGGATAGACCCTCCTTTTAATTCAGCATAGGTAACTAATTTTTTCGCTTAGGTTGGTTCTCTTTCACCTTCAAAAGAGAGTAATAATTAGTAAAAAACGGTGTTCATTAATAAAAATCAATTTATTTAAAAAATCCAGTTGTAATCGGTAAAAATCAATAGTTTTATATAATAAAATATACTGTAAATCTGTAAAAGACAACTCTAATTAGTAAAATTAAGTCTAATCAGTTAAAATTAGTTTTTCAAATAAAATAATTTTAATTCAATAAAAATCAAGTGAAAAAAAACAAACCTAAATAAATGTAACTATTTGTTAATTCAAATATTAGATTTAACTTGTATTCTAATAATAATTGCTTAGATATATTATATTCTAAATTGTAGCACTCATATAATGATTTAACGTCTAGAGGTGGCCAGAAAACCCGGACTCGACGGGTCGACCCGTCGATCCGGACCCGTGTAGGACCCGGACCCGATCAACTCGTTGGACCTGGGGACCTGGACCCGTGGTATACACTGACGGGGTTCGGGTCCTATATTTTGTGACCCGTCGACCCGGTTGAGAATTTAAAAAAAAAAAATAGAAAATCAAAATGATCGTCGGACCCGGAAAAATTTTTCAAATTGTTTCAATGAAAATAAAAATAAAAAATTATATCTACAAATACTCCCCCAACCTCTCTCGTTTTTCACACTCATTCTAATCTATCTATCTATCTCTCAACTATTATTTTTATAATCTAATATCTCTCTCTTTTTACTATCATTTTATCATTATGTCAAGCTCTGACAAGGGAAAGGGTATTGCTACGTCTCCCAGAAAATCCAAAATGTCCATATTTGAACGAATGACTCTTTGGGGAAAATCGAAGAAACCATATGACATAACTATTCGGGAGCCTCAAAAAATAACCTCCTTTTGTTGAAGAGTTTTTGTCCGAGAAGGAGGAAGAAACTGTGAAAGGAAGAGGAAGCAAGAAAACTAAAGGCAGAAAGAAGTTTGCCCCTGTTGTAGAAAAGAAACCAGTATCCGACCTTTTTTCAAAACACTTTAAGAAGGAAAAAATGTCGGATGGTTCTTTGAAAGTTCTTTGGAACTACTGCAACAAAGAATATCCGTATAAATCCGGGGACGGATATGAAAATTTTAGAAGGCATTTTGAGCATAACCATGCCTGTAACACCCCAAACTAGGCGGATATTACAGTGCCGTGGACCCCCGACTGGGACCCACTAGGCGAATGGAAAAGGATGAATTACACAGGGTAAATGTAGTACCGAACCACATTATAACATCAATTACTCCGAGTAGGAGTTTCATACAACACACCCAGGATAATAGAATACACGTGTATCTTATGTGACGATAAAATACACGACACTGAATGAAATGAGTATTCGAACGGAATGTCTGCAGCGGAATAAATAAAGAAAACATGAATGACTGAATAAATGACTGAAAGGACTGGGGTCCCCTTCTAGTATCACTGGGACTCCCCGCCGTCAACGTGTTCTCCCTGCGCCTTAGCCTTGCCATGACCTGAAAAACAATATCCCCAAACGGGAGTCGATTATCTGAGAACAACAATCCTCAAGGGTTGAAAATACACAATTATGATTAAGCGAAGTTATGAAATATTCTTAGCTATGAATTACGCTGGAGAGGAGTATCATAGTACGCCGTAATGTTACGTGAGTGTACAACACCCGTCCGTGTACCTAATTAGTCTCACGGTGTAACGCTTTCCCGTGTGCACGGTCTAATGTATCGGTGAACCCAATACAATAACCATCGTGTGCCCGACTAAAAATTCCACACAGCCACACCCGGCCACGCAATATGAACCCAGAAGGTCATATGAACGAGAATGGCCGTAATGAATATCAATGAATAGGTAATAATCTGACAAAGTCAAGAATGACTCACCGAGATGAGAGTAATAATGAAATGAATGATATCTCAACGAAAAGATTGGAACCGTCGTTCCTTATGACTGAAGTGATTAATTGACAATAACAAGTTTTAATATGATTAATACAATGATGAATGAGTTATGATTATGAATAATCAACAACAAAAGGTATGAATATCCTTTTAACCGAGTAAGAATTAACTTACACAACAACGATGAAGAATGTCCGTCCACGAACAACGTCCTAACCAAGATACCGGTCGCTCGAACAACCTTAATTCAATACAATTGCCAACAATCCGATCAATAACGGATTAAACACGAATATAACGAACTCAAGACGTCGATACGATTAAACCAAGTTCATTGGGGCATTATATCGAACACTTTGAGGCCAACTTTGATTGATTACCACTAAACCTCAATAATACCAACTTCAAATCCCCAAGAAGTGTTTCAAAACAACAAAACATCTCCAATACGATCAATAATCCGTTATGAATATCCAGAAACGTGATTATAACAACAATTAATCGGAAATCCCCAAATCGACTCGATATTCAAAGTGTTCTTGAATAAATCTCTCAATAATCCAATGAATCCTTATACAAACTCATAATCATATACATATCCCTTCATATAACATGATTATAACGTCCAAAACATCATAACTCAACACAAAATCGAAATCCAAGGTGTTGAAGAAATTACCTCTGGAAGATCCAACCACTACGATCCGAAGAACACGAGTTAAAACGAGTATCCAAGCCTCTCAAAGGAATGAAGATGATGAAGATTACACACTCAAGTGATTGATGATGATAAAATCTCTCTCTCAACCCTCTCTCTCGGATGAAGAAGGAAAAATGAAGAAGTGAGGAGAAATGACCCGGCCAAGTCATTAAATCTGCCGGAGATTCTGGCCGTAACTCGGCCCTCTTACGGCCGTAACTTTCCAAGTCAACGGCCTTACGGCCGTAAGCCAACTCGTGCGGCCGTAACTCGGCTTCCGTCAAAGCCTGCCGGCAGACTTACGGCCGTAATCGATCTGAAGTTCTGGCGTAACCCGCCTTCGTCAAAAACATCCGTCGACACCCTTACGGCGTAACCGCACACCTTACGGCCGTAACTCGGATGATACGGCCGTATCCGGCCAAACCGACGGCGTAAGCCCTCTTCGTCAAAACGACAGGTACACACTGCCGTCGGCCGTAATGGCCAAGCCTTACGGCCGTACCTTCCTCGACTTACGGCCGTATGCCGCAACCCTTACGGCCGTAAGTCACCCTTGGTCGACAACACCCAAAATTCACGAACACCACTTACGGCCGTATCTCACCTTCCTTACGGCCGTAACTCACCTTCGGCCAAAAATGTCTCGGTAGCTTTGGCAGCGTCTGGCCAGACGGCCTGACCTTACGGCCGTGCACGCTCGACTTACGGCCGTACCACAAGACCTTACGGCCGTAAGTCCCTTTCGTCAAATGGCACGAAAACACGAACCCTTGTTACGGCCGTAACCCAAAGTCCTTACGGCCGTAACTCGATCTTGGCAAGTTGAAAATTCCGATAACTCCGATTCCTCGCTACCGATGAATGATCCGAGATAACATACGAATGTGAAAATGAACAAGTCTAAAACAAGCCACCGATGAAGCCCCGATATCGACTACCAATCACGATGAAAACAACAATACTCCCGTCGGTCTCTAAGCGGAGATGACATGCCGATCGGTAAGCGATATACGATTACAACAAGCCAACGGTGAACACAAATGAATGAATCAAGAATCTTTGAGTGATTATTAGCGAGTGAGAAATCTTGAGTGACAATTACGGTGATAATTACCGAATGAAAATGAATGAATTACAACCGGGTATTACATACTCCCCTTAAAAAGAGTTTCGTCCGAAACTAAGGGTCAAACAACTCGGGATAACTCCCCGCATACTATCCTCGGTTTCCCAGGTAGCTTCTTCGACTCCGTGTCTAGACCACTGAATTTTAACCAAAGGAATAGTCTTATTCCTCAAGCTGTTTGATTCGCCGCTCTAAAACTCGAATAGGGCGTTCCTCATATGAATGATCGTCGGCGATCTCGATTTAAATCGAACTAGAGTATGTGACTCGGGTCGAAATATACTTAAATCGAGAGACATGAAACACGTTATGAATTCGGCTCAACGCCGGAAGTAAAGCCAATCGATAAGCTAACTCGCCCACTCGATCCAAAATCTCAAGCGGTCCAATGAATCTCGGACTCAACTTTCCCTCTTTCCAAAGCGGAAAATACCTCGACTCGGGGATACCTTGACCAAAGCGTGGTCACCGTCTCGAACTCTAGTGGTCGGCAGCGATTATCGCATAGGATTTACGCCGACTCGAAATCCAACATACGACTCTGATTAAAGCTACCTTCTCTCGGGCGGCTATAAGCATATCGGGCTCGGTGCCGATTGATTACGACAAGTCATCCCAACACAAAGGAGACCGACAGGCAACGACCGTACAAGGCCTCGTAAGGTGCCATCTTAATGGAAGCATGCCGGCTATTATTATACGTGAACTCGATCAATGGTAGTTGGGCTTCCCAATCGTCCTTCCAATCGAGGACGCATGCCCTCAACATGTCCTCTAATGTCTGAATAGTCCTCTCACGATTGCCGTCGGTGAGGATGAAAAGCGATGCGAGATTGAGTGATTTCCCATAGCACGATGAATGATTTCCAAAAATGAGACACAAATCGTCCGTCACGATCGGAAGCGATACTCTTAGGAGTACCATGGAGTCGACTATCTCTTTGATGAACAAGCGAGGCAGTCTCTCGGGACCCCACGTATCCTTGATCTCAAGGAAATGAGTGATTTAGTCAAGCGGTCCACAATCACCAGATCGTATTCATGCCACGGCGACTCGTCGGCAAACTCGTGATGAAGTCCATAGAAATGTCTTCCCACTTCCACTCGGAATAGGGAGAGGTTTCAGCATACCCGCCGATCGGCGATGTTCAATCTTAACTTGTTGTGAGTTAAGCATCTCGAAACAAATTCTGCGACTTCTCGCTTCATATTACTCCACGGTAATTCTGTTTCAAGTCCTTGTACATCTTCTGGACCGGATGAGCAGAATAAGGGGTAGCATGAGCTTCTCTCAAAATCGAGTTTTCAACTCGTCATTCGCGATACGCACAACCGATTCTTAAATCTCAAAAGTCCATCCTCGTGGACCACGAATCGAGGGCTTTCCCTGAGCCACATCCTCACGGATGCGCAACAATGAAGGGTCGAACTCCGATTCTCTCTGATTACCTCCTCGAGTGACGATGAAATCTCTAACATACAAAGTGTCACTGAACTCGCTGAAGCGGACCTCGATCTCGGGTCTAAGGAATTCCTGCTTGAAGTTCCTTCGAATCTGTTAGGCGAGCAAGCATCTGCTCTGACGGACTTGCGACTCAAGGCGTCGGCGACAACGTTCGCCTTGCCCGGGTGGTAAAGGATCTCGATATCGTAATCTTTGATTAATTCTAACCACCGTCTCTGTCGCATATTTAACTCCTTCTGAGTAAATATATATTTTAAACTCTTATGATCGGTGAATATCTGACAGGTAACGCCATAAAGATAATGACGCCATATTTTCAAAGCGAACACCACGGCTGCTAGCTCCAGGTCGTGGGTCGGATAATTAACCTCGTAAGGTCTCAATTGCCGTGAAGCATAAGCAATAACCTTTCCGTTCTGCATGAGCACACATCCGAGACCCCTTGGACGCATCACTATAAACCACAAATCCCTCCGTCCCTGCGGCAAGGAAAGTACAGTCTTTGTCATTAACCGGCTCTTGAGTTCCTCAAAACTCTGTGACACGCGTCGGACCACGTGTATTTCTTATCCTTTCGCAAAAGGTTCATCAATGGTTGAGCAATTTTGGAAAATCCTTCCACAAATCGCCGATAATAACCCGCTAATCCGAGGAAACTCGGATTTCCTTAACATTCTTCGGAGGTAACCAATCTCGAATAGCCTCCGTCTTACGAGGGTCGACACGAACTCCGTCGATGAAATTACATGTCCGAGAAAAGTCACTTGGACATCCGTAACTCGCACTTGGAAAACTTTCCAAAAGTTGCTCTCGTCTCAACACGTCGAGAACACGATGAAGATGAACCTCGTGATCCTCTCGGCTACGAGAATAAATCAAAATATCGTCGATGAAGACAACAACAAACTGATCCAAAAGTCGATGAAAACCCGATTCATCAATTCCATGAATACCGCAGTGCATTAGTTAGCCCGAGCGGCATAACTACGAACTCATAATGACCATAGCGTGTTGAACGCCGTCCTCGCGATATCCGACTCTCGAATCCATGGCGGTGATATCCGGATCTTAAGTCGATCTTGGAAAATCTTGAAGCTCCACGAAGTTGATCTAAAAGATCATCAATACGGGGTAAGGGATATTTATTCTTGATTGTCACTCTGTTCAACTCCGATAATCGATACACAAACGAAATGAACCATCCTTCTTCTTGACAAACAACACGGGTGCTCCCCACGGTGGCCTTTTCGGTCGGATATAACCCTTCTCGAACAATTCCTCAAGTTGGTTCTTTAATTCCTGCATTTCGGTCGGGGCCATCCGTCACGGTGCCTTCGATATCGGGGGCGTGCAGGCTCCAACTCAATCGTGAATTCCACATCCCTCTGTGGAGGTAAACCGAGTAACTCAAATGCGGAAAAACATCGGCATATTCCCTCACCACGGAATATCCGTTAACATTCTTGATGACTTCTCGGTTTTGGCCATATAGCACCAATAACCGACACATCACGATTGAGTAACCTTCGCTTTCATCAAATTAATGACCTTACCCGGACAGTAAGGATTACCTCCACGAAACACATATTCAAACCCATAAATGCGAAATGATAGTGACCATACGCTTACGGACACTAATGATGGCATCATGACGATCCATCCAATCAATACCCAAGATGACGTCGTCCCTCGGCAAAACTACCACGATTAGGTCTGCTGGCCATACACGACCATGGCCGAATCGGACAATTACGAATCTCACGATTCAGATAATTCGTCTACCATCGGGTAGGTCGATGACATAAGGCTCACAACTAGTAGCACTACCCGGACGTAGTCTACTCAAACATGACTCGGAAATGAATGAATGCGATGCACCGGTATCAAAAGGGTACACACGAGGTTGAGATAGAATATCGAGTGTACACGAGATCATTCGGGCCTCGGGATCATCGGTCTTCTTCATCTCATAAATCAGGGCTTGCTAGTCCCGCACGGACGCTCCGTCTGCTGGCTATAGGCTCCACCTTTAGTCGCTCTGTCGTATTAAGCGACGCCGATTGAGCGGCACGACTGAACGGCAATTTGCTTAGGTGCACGAGATGACGTCGAGTAGGTTTGGAGTCCTACGGCAAAAACGGGCCTTATGCCCGGCAATCCCACAATTATGACACGTGATAGTGCCGAGGACACTTGGTGCGAGGTGACCAAGCTCCCCATGATTAAAACAGTGATGGCCGGCGCCGCTCGAGGCGAGATTAGCGGGTCTAGGCGACACGGGAGGTCGCTCGAAAGCGAGAGCCATACGGGGTTTCTTGAAGGTTGTCGGCCGCCTTGATGGTTACGATTCTTCGATTTCTTGCTAGCGACGAAGGTTGCTTGCTTAGCAATCTCTTTAGCGATAAGCTCATAGGTGAGAGCTTTCTCAATGAATTCACCAACGTGGTGCAATTATGATTGAGCAAGCTGAAGTCTCATACGGGGTTTTGACCTCTTCTTTGAAATACTTAATCTTATCCGCCTCGGAATGAATGATAGATGAGGCGACGGAAGAAGTTCTGAAATTTCTCGGCAATGGCGAGAACATCCTCGTCGATGAGGGTCGGGAGTGAGTAACTCGGCGGCTTGGCCTCTCGAGTGGGGCCGGATAATACCTCTCCATCATGAGAGTTTTGGCCCGATCCCATGTACAAGATCCTTCGGTGGGCTTCAACGACAACCACCAAGAATGAGCGCTCTTACCCGGGTAGTAAGCCGCAACGAAACTCTGTGTCCTTAGGACACTCCACCATAGCAAACAACTTCTCGAAATGTTCGAGCCAATGAATAATATCTGCCGGCTCGGACGAGGCCCTCGAAAGTCGGTGGCCTGCGGCGAGAGATGTCGCCGATGATATTGCTCACATTCCTCTCTTGCCTCGAGGTGGCGGCGGAGGAGCTGTTGATTCGAGTAGTGGAGTTATGCATCGTCTCCATCAACCGAGCCATCTGGTCATTTGGGCCATCATGCCTGCATAAATGCGAGTGGGTCAACCGGACACCCTCGACCGAGCCGTGTCCGGTGCGACTCCGATAGTGAATGATCGCGTCGAGGTGAATGAGTGGCGGCGTCCACGCTCGATGAGTTAGCATTATTCTGGCATTTGCACGTGTGTTTGCACGAGTTCTCGGGATTCGGCCCGCTCCACGGCCTCGTCCTCCTCGTCCTCTGCGCTCTTTCCATACTGAAGTAGGAAAGTCACATGATGATTATATTTCCCGCATGAATATCACGTTATGATTATATTATGAGATGATGAAAATGAGCATACACGCTCCAATCGGCGATTACATGAATGATTAATTGACGTGACATGATTATCGATGAATTCTTGAAATGATTATCTTGAATGAGTTAACAAGATTAATGATTTGATCTTTCTAATCAACAATCGAATAATGAAATGAATTGAGTGATTAATGAGTTAACACGACCGTCCCGATCAAAGTGGCAATGATGATTGAGGATTGTTAGCGATGAATTATGAATGAATGATTAATGCGAGAAATTATACCATGACATTAGAAATCTTACGGTTCTTGGTACGATTGGCTCGGCATTTGCACAGGTCACACGTGACGCGAAAGTCCAATGATACTAGTCCGATGACGATGATTTCAAACGAGACATGACTTGGAGGGTAGTATTCAAAACCACGCTCCGATACCAACTCTGTAACACCCCAAACTAGGCGGATATTACGGTCTGTGGACCCCATTTGGGACCCACTAGGCGAATGGAAAAGGATGAATTACACAGGGTAAATGTAGTACCGAACCACATTATAACATCAATTACTCCGAGTAGGAGTTTCATACAACACACCCAGGATAATAGAATACACGTGTATCTTATGTGACGATAAAATACACGACACTGAATGAAATGAGTATTCGAACGGAATGTCTGCGTGGAATAAATAAAGAAAACATGAATGATGAATAAATGGTGAAAGGATGGGGCCCCCTTCTAGTATCACTGGGACTCCCGCCGTCAACGTGTTCTCCTGCGCCTTAGCCTTGCCATGACACGAAAAACAATATCCCCAAGCGGGTCGATTATCTGAGAACAACAATCCTCAAGGGTTGAAAATACACAATTATGATTAAGCGAAGTTATGAAATATTCTTAGCTATGAATTACGCTGGAGAGGAGTATCATAAACGCGCGTAATGTTACGTGTGAGTGTACAACACCCGTCCGTGTACCTAATTAGTCTCACGGTGTAACGCTTTCCCGTGTGCACGGTCTAATGTATCGGTGAACCCAATACAATAACCATCGTGTGCCCGACTAAAAATTCCACACAGCCACACCCGGCCACGCAATATGAACCCAGAAGGTCATATGAACGAGAATGACCGTAATGAATATGAATAGGTAATAATCTGACAAAGTCAAGAATGACTCACCGAGATGAGAGTAATAATGAAATGAATGATAGCTCAACGAAAAGATTGGAACCGTCGTTCCTTATGACTGAAGTGATTAATTGACAATAACAAGTTTTAATATGATTAATACAATGATGAATGAGTTATGATTATGAATAATCAACAACAAAAGGTATGAATATCCTTTTAACCGAGTAAGAATTAACTTACACAACAACGATGAAGAATGTCCGTCCACGAACAACGTCCTAACCAAGATACCGGTCGCTCGAACAACCTTAATTCAATACAATTGCCAACAATCCGATCAATAACGGATTAAACACGAATATAACGAACTCAAGACGTCGATACGATTAAACCAAGTTCATTGGGGCATTATATCGAACACTTTGAGGCCAACTTTGATTGATTACCACTAAACCTCAATAATACCAACTTCAAATCCCCAAGAAGTGTTTCAAAACAACAAAACATCTCCAATACGATCAATAATCCGTTATGAATATCCAAAAACGTGATTATAACAACAATTAATCGGAAATCCCCAAATCCAACTCGATATTCAAAGTGTTCTTGAATAAATCTCTCAATAATCCAATGAATCCTTATACAAACTCATAATCATATACATATCCCTTCATATAACATGATTATAACGTCCAAAACATCATAACTCAACACAAAATCGAAATCCAAGGTGTTGAAGAAATTACCTCTGGAAGATCCAACCACTACGATCCGAAGAACACGAGTTAAAACGAGTATCCAAGCCTCTCAAAGGAATGAAGATGATGAAGATAACACACTCAAGTGATTGATGATGATAAAATCTCTCTCTCAACCCTCTCTCTCGGATGAAGAAGGAAAAATGAAGAAGTGAGGAGAAATGACCCGGCCAAGTCATTAAATACTGCCGGAAGTTACGGCCGTAACTCGGCCCTCTTACGGCCGTAACTTTCCAAGTAAACGGCCTTACGGCCGTAACCGGCCAACTCGTACGGCCGTAACTCGGCTTCGTCCGAAAGCACAAGCAGACTTACGGCCGTGCGATCTGAGTTACTGGCGTAACCCGCCTTCGTCAAAACATCCGTCGACACCCTTACGGCCGTAACCGCACACCTTACGGCCGTAACTCGGATGATACGGCCGTATCCGGCCAAACTGCGGCGTAAGCCCTCTTCGTCGAAACGACCGGTACTGCACTGCCGCGTCTGGCGTAACCGCCAAGCCTTACGGCCGTACCTTCCTCGACTTACGGCCGTATGCAACCCTTACGGCCGTAAGTCACCCTTGGTCGACAACACCCAAAATTCACGAACACCACTTACGGCCGTATCTCACCTTCCTTACGGCCGTAACTCACCTTCGGCCAAAAATGTCTCGGTAGCTGCTTTGGCAGCGTCTGGCCGTAATGCCGGCCTTACGGCCGTACACTGCTCGACTTACGGCCGTACCACAAGACCTTACGGCCGTAAGTCCCTTTCGTCAAATGGCACGAAAACCACGAACCCTTGTTACGGCCGTAACCCAAAGTCCTTACGGCCGTAACTCGATCGGCCAAGTTGAAAATTCCGATAACTCCGATTCCTCGCTACGACTGATGAATGATCCGACATAACATACGAATGTGAAAATGAACAAGTCTAAAACAAGCCACCGATGAAGCCCCCAGTATACGACTACCAATCACGATGAAAACAACAATACTCCCGTCGGTCTCTAAACGGAGATGACATGCCGATCGGTAACTGATATACGATTACAACAAGCCAACAGTGAACACAAATGAATGAATCAAGAATGCTGAGTGATTATTAGCGAGTGAGAAATACTGAGTGACAATTACAGACTGATAATTACCGAATGAAAATGAATGAATTACAACCGGGTATTACAATGCCTCGGTCCATGGAGATCAAAAGTCACTAAGTCAACTCAACTTTCAACCTTCTACTGGAACTGGCATTCTGGTATGTTCGAATCTCAACTTTATAAATATAATGAAAAACTTGCTATATAACAAATGACAAAATTGTGTTCACAAGAATCTTTATCTTTTAATTCCGCGGATAGTACGGGTTGAGAATTCCACGTACTACAATGACTAGACAAGTAGTATACCTAGCCAAACAACATAAACTTGGACTACGAGCATATTTTGAATCTATAAATCATAGAGTTTCTTTAGCTCTGATACGTGGGCAGATTTTTAACAAGAATATAATTATATGGGAATAACTATATACTGGATTGATAAAAATTAGAACTTAAACAAAAGATTATTTGCCTTTAAAAAATTTAACTACACACATACTTCAGATATATAGCTAGAGCCGTTATTAAAATTTTAACTTTTTGTTGCTTAAAAGATAAAATTTTTACAAGTTTTGATAATGCTAGTTCTAATACTGCTAGTGTACCAGCTTTAATACAAGCTTGCAATCTTGTTTTACAAGGTCGATTATTTCATACTAGATGTATATGTCATATTCTAAATTTGTGTGTATAAGATGTATTAAAATTTGTAGACGAGACAATAGAACCAATACATTTAGCTAAATATGGAGATATGATTCAAACTCAAAAAATAAGGACTATGACTATAATACATTTAACATAGAACTAGAGAGAACTCCCACTAACCCATGAACAACTCTATAATATAGCAAGGGCTCTGAGCAGTTTTGTAATAAGACTGCAATTTTGATGGAAAATGCAGCCTAGAAAGCTATATCTGATCATGGTAAGTAGGAAAAAAAAACTCTATAATATAGCAAGAACTTGGGGGAGGTAGTAATGTCGGTCAAAGAAATAACCATAGTCGATATTATGCAACGAGTTCTGTGGCTGAGGATAACAATGCAGGTACACTTGATATGTTGGATTGTGAAAGAGAAGGGGAACCGAATTTTCCATACATTCCATTATGGCACAAGAGATTCTTGCAGTGCCTGCATCTACAATCCCCGTTGAGAGCGCTTTTAGTGGAGGAGGCTATATGTTGGACGAGCAGAGATCTCGAATGACGCCAAAAAATCTCGAGGCTCAAATGATGCTTAAAGACGCAACAAAAACAGAGTCACGAGATCAAGAAGAGAAGTGGGATGACCTATTAGCGGACCAAAACACCTATCAATAAGGCACTACTAAAAGAGAGTCTAGTCAAATGAGTCAAACCGACGATCAAGACGACGACGACATCGACTTCGACGAAAGGTAAGTAAGGTAAGTTAGGTAAGTAAAGAACTACATAGGGCTTTGATTCCTCAAGAAGATACGTAGGCAATTTAATTTTAAGTGAAAACTTAAAATTAAATTCAAGCCCATCTATTTTCATTTTTTTTTAAGTAAAAGAATTACGTAGGGCTTTGATTCATCACGAGGATACGTAGATAATTTAATTTTAAAAGCTCATTTTTTTCAGTCATTTCCTTTGTTCATTAGTTGTTTTTCCATGTATAAAATGATAATAAATAAAATTGTAACAATACTTTTTCCCAAAAAAAATAATTCATGGGTCGGACCCGGACCCGTGGCCGACCCGTGAACCCGCCGACACGTACATTTCATATGTATGGGTGGGGTCCAGTCCTGGTCGGCAGATCTGTGGACCTGACGGGTCGGACCCGGACCTGAACCCGAACCCGTGAATGGCCACCTTTACTAACGTCATGATGTGGAAGAGGGACACCGAGCCTGAGAAATTAGAATGTTGGGTGAATTTTATTTTTGTTACTGTAGTTAAATTTTATCTATTGTTTGATATCAGTATTTAGATTTATAAAGTTGTTCGATTTGTTAATTTAGTGGATATTGAGTTTTAAAATATTAATTAATTGAAATTTGACGGATTTAACAAAATCACCCTTTTATACAATAATATAAACATCTCTAGGGTTCATTGTACTTCTTTGATGGTTTTGTTTGTTCTAAAGGTTGGAAAATTCAACGATATATTTTGGGTATCATACATATGATTTTTAATAATAATTAATGGTCACATCATTAAATATTTTAAAAAATTTTAAAATAATCTAAGGAAATAAATAAATATGAGTAGGGTTTTCTAAAGGTTCTGTGGAAATGTCCTATAAAGTCCATCTTCTAAATTAGCTACTGCATTGTCCAAATCTTGCGGCAATTGATTTTGATTGCCTAGTTTGGTTAAAATGAAAGTTTTTCAACCTTGCGCCCCAACTCGCACGGTCACACCTTTTATACGGTAACAATTTTTTTTTATGTCGAGATTCCAAACTTATTCTTAACTAGTTCTTGGGACGATAGTCTCGGCCCTTCAGAACTGTGACGATATTGATTATATTGACCTTGTCGAACCAGTTAAATCGCGAGATGTATATCCAATCCCCTGATTCTTACATATCCCCAACTACCGCGCATAAGGAGTCGTCCACCAAGTAATTGCTTCATGCTGGACCATGTAATATTCGTACATTTCCATTTTTAGCAGTTTCTATTTTTGTCGCATGTCTATTTTTATCGACTCGATTGTAATCGGTTCGCCATTTTGAATCTATTTTGTTCTTGGAGTTTTTCCATTTGGACGAGTTTCGAAGATGTTTTTACGTAATTTCGTTTTATGTTATGTTTTGTCGCATGTATGTTCGATTCTAGTAAAACTCGTTCGATCTCGTTGTTTCTTTGTTTCCATGAGTCCGTATGGTTGTGTTGTTCATGTCGTGAGTTTCGGTTTGTTAATCCGACGTTGTATCGTGATTTTCGGACGTTTGGCCATTTTACAATTTCTTATAAGTTTAGGGAATTTTATCTTCTTTGTCGCATTTCAGATTCCCTGGTAGTCGGAATTTGTATTTTCTTTTAGCACTTCGCTTCGCCTTCGCGAATTCTCGTATTTATGTTTTTGGATTCTGGCCTTGCGTTGTGGTTCGAATTCGTACCTTCCTCGCAGTGAACTGCACTCAGCAGTGCTGGACTGCTGCATAAATAGCGCACGCTATTTATGGTTTCTTGCGCTATCGGTGTGCAGTTAACGCATGCTAGCTCCTTGTTGTAGCGTGCGCTAACTTCTTCAACGTTCTGGGCAGTAGGATTCTGGACTCAGAATCCTGAGTTCTGACTATCAGGTAGCACGCGCTAAGCTTTCGTAGCGCACGCTATCGAGTAGCAGGTAGCGCGCGCTAAACTTGTATAGCGCATGCTAGCGACACCGGACAGTAGCTACTGGACTGATGGCGACCCCCGTTAGC
Organism: Orobanche coerulescens; assembly: GCA_033398695.1. Taxonomy (NCBI): domain Eukaryota; kingdom Viridiplantae; phylum Streptophyta; class Magnoliopsida; order Lamiales; family Orobanchaceae; genus Orobanche; species Orobanche coerulescens. Next base: position 135,010,987 of record CM065816.1, on the reverse strand, counting down.
GCGCGCTATCTTTAAAGATCAGCGCACGCTACCTGTTATAAATAGAACATCAGCCCCCTTTTACGTTATTTTTCCTCCTGTTCTCATCTTTTGGGTGATTCCGCGGTTTTGGGGCGATTTGTGGAAAGTAATCCACAGAGTTCCGTAATAGACCGATTATTGTGATCCAAACATAGTACATCATCATCTTAATACGTCTTCTCCACTTAATTGAAGGTATTTGGCTTAGAAACCTACTTTTATCCATTTTGAGGGTTTTTTAGGATTTGTCTAGATTAACTCGAATCGTTCGTTTATGCTGTGATATTTCTTATCGATTATTGTTTTTGGGTGATTCCCAATCCGTTTCCGTCATGTTTAATCCATGGATTGTTTATTCAGGGAGGTTTTGTGAAAACCCTCGCCCACATGTGTCATCCGTGTATGGTTACGATTGTTAGTCGGGGTTGTGGGCGTATCCCTTTCGATTGTAGTCGTGTTCCCTTCGGGTCATTGCTAGTCGTTGTTCGTTCCCATTTCGTCCAAGATGTCTCAAAGGCAAGTACTTTATGTTTGTTTGCATATTCTAGTAGTTGGACTATGGCTTTCCTTGTATGTTGTGGATGTGTATCTGTATGTTGTAATATCCGTACGATTCTATTCTTAGCAGTTTCCATTTTTGGTATATATCTATTTTTATCGACTCGCTTGTAACCGTTTCGACATTTTGAATTTACTTTATTCTTGGAGTTTTTCCATTTGGACAAGTTTTGGTGATCTTTTTGCGTGATTCCATTTTATGACATGTTTTGTCGTTTGTGCGTTCGATTCTCGTAAAACTTGTTCGTTTTCGTTGTTTCTTGGTTTGCACAAATTCGTATGGTTGAGTTGGTCGTATTGAGACTTTTAGTTTGTTAATCCGACGTCGTATCGGGATTTTCGGGCACTTGGGCCATTTTTGTAATTTCCTATAAGTTTAGAGAATTCCTTATTCGTTGTCGTATTTCGGATTCCCTGGTAGTCGGAATGTTGTTTTCTTGTAACGGTTAGACTCATCATCGAATATTCTTCGTAGCCGTATTTTCGGTTCGATAGCAGGTCCGAGTTTCGGAGTCGTCCGGAACGGTTCGGACAGCAGCTGTTAGACTGCTGTCCAACAGGGTGTTACGGCCGTAACGGCCTGCTATTTTAAGTACAGCGGGCAGAATCAAAACACCCCATTTTCTATATCTTCTCTCGTTTTCTTCTTCGGGCGATGCAGAGGGCGATTCTCTTTAGTTTATATCCGAGAATTCTTTGTATTCCACCACCGTAGGCTCGTGATAACATATCAGCATCGACGTAATCATCCTCCATCATCTGATTCCAAGGTATTTTCTTCAGGAACCCTAAACTTATCTAATTTGGGGTTTTTTCGGTTTTTTCGTGATAACTTCCGAATTGTCCATATATGTTGTATTATTCCTCATCGATTGTTGTTATTTGGTAAATCCTAATCCATTTCATCAAGTAATATTCGTGAATTATCGATTCGGGGAGGTTTTGCGTAAACCCTCGCCCGTATCGATTGATCATTCATTGTCGTAGTTTGTAATCGGGGTTATGGGTGTATTCTATTCGACTATTATTGTCCGTTAGGACTGAGTTATGTTGATACTTCGTTTAGGAACCGTCGTTTTCCATTCGGATCGTTCGTAGCCGTTATTCATTCCAAATTCTTCGAAGATGTCTCAAAGGCAAGTACTTTACATTTGTTTGCGCGTTCTAGTATTTGAATTTTGGCTCCTCGTGGTTGTGCGGATGTATGTGTATGTTCACCTAGGGATGGTCCGACGGGGCCTCTAGGGATATGTTGCCGTGAGTTTCGTATCGCGAACTATGGTTAACCACCGAGGGATGTCCGATGGGGCTCTGTGGGGTACAGTGGCCGTGAGTCTCGGACCGAGGTTAACTTTGAAATGTTTTGTTGGAGAAATGTGTTTTGTGCTTGTGCACCGTAAGATTTTCCAGAATATAAATGATTTCTAAATGATATTTGGCGCATATTTTCATCTGATTAGAATAGTAGTTCAAATGGATTGTACTTGCACTAGCAGTTGTCGCTAACCCTTTAAATGGGGGAAATACTTTTTTTGTATTTCAGGTACAGGTCTTGGAGACAAGCGAGCATACGAGCCGTATGAGGATGATGGGCAAGAATGATACTGTTCAGTAGTCATTTGTTGGTGTTCTGTCCTGTCGTTTATTTATTGATGTCTTGTTTTGGGATTTCTGTATTATGAAATTGGTTTAAGTACTCGAGTACTTCCGTTTTGAATTTGTTAATGTTGTGTACCCATTTTGGGAAATGGATTTGATGTCAGATTGTATTGTCGGATTTTAGTCTTTTATTTGAATGTCGTGGTTTGAGAAATTTTTCGATTATTAGTGATGTATGTCCTTGTTGTTTGTCGGGTCGGTTTGTTAGCCTGGTGGATTCCAAGGTGCGGGGTCCACGGCGCTGTAATATGCCCTGAACGTCTTGGGGGTGTTACAGAATATGGTATCGGAGCTTAGGTTTATGGATACCTAGGCTGTCGGTTATTTGGGTCTAGTCGAGTGTCGTTTTTGAACAGTATCGCTACCATGCCATCATCTTAATATGCCGGTGCTCCTAAGTTTTCCTAACTTTACTCGTTACGTTGTCCTGTTATGTTTCTTTTCCTGATATCTTGTTGCGTTTTGCGTTTGAATTGTACTCACCCGCTACTTCTTCAGAATTCCTGCTGGTAGAGGACGTGGACGCGGTAGGGGACGTGGCGCAGCCGGTGGGGCGGCCATGTCCGATAACTCGGGAACTGATTCGGCGATGCCTTCCTTGTCGAACAGTGTGCCACCTATTTCTGGAGGTCAGCAGGATCAGTTTGCTAGCTCCGGCAACGCGCATGAGAATGTTGGAGTGGCGAATATTTTACAGGCTAATGCTAACCTGGTTCCGCCTACTAGATCCGGTAATGATAAATTACTTCAGGACGTGATTCGTATGCGTCCTCCGTAGTTTGATGGTGCTTCTGACCCTTCCGGTTGGGAGAGTTTGTTATTTGAGATGAAGAAGGTATTTGAGGCTGCTAACTGCTCTGAGGAGAGGAAGGTACCCATCGCTCAGTACTTCCTCGCCAAAGAGGCGGCAAGCGGTGAAACCGCGTGACTGGGCAGCCACATGGGCAGAGTTCTGGGAGCTGATGGAAGACGAGTTTTGTCCGTGGCCAGTTAAAGAAGGGAGGATCCGAGCCTTCTTTGAGGTTAAGCCCCAAGATGTCCCGATTTCGCAGGCAATCAAGGACTACAACCAACTACTTCATTATGTGAGAAACCAAATCCGAGATGAACTTGATAAGCTCCGCCACTTCGATATGCAGATGAAACCGAGGGTGCGTCACTACATGTCTGGTCTGGGGTTCATGACTTTGAAGGAGTATCAGAATAAGGCGATGGCTTATGAGATGTCGTTGTCTGCGACAGAGATGGCAGCCGAGGGAAAGAAGCAGAAGACCTCCGGCCAGTTTTCGGGAGGCAAGTCTGGAGGGTATCAGAAGACTCAGTCTGGTTCGCGAGTCTTCGAGAGTCAGTCCACGTCACTTGGATGAGGAAACGGTTCTAAGTCTGCTCCTACTAGTTCAGTGCGTGGTCCTAATTGCTTTAACTGTGGTTGCCTTGGACACATTATGAGTGAGTGTGATAGGCCTCTGATTCAGTGTCATTCCTGCGGTCGGATGGGGCATCGTGCCAAGTTTTGTACAGATGCTGCTCGGGCACCAGTTACTCAGATATCAGCCCCAGTTGCGGGGGAACCTAGTGTAAATCAGACACCGATAGCTTCTCAGCCACATCAGAGTTTTGGTAGAGGTCGAGGATGTGGACAACCTTCTAGAGGGGGAGCTTCTAGTGCGGGGTCTGTTCCGCCCCGAGTATATGAGATGAGACGAGCGGGAGATCCAGACGCGACAGTGGCTACAGGTACCGTTCACATCTTTGACCATCCTGTTTCCGTATTATTCGATTCTGGTGCTACGCATTCTTTCATATCTCTGGATTGTGTGCATCGTCTGCATGTTGATTTCCTAGTTGCGGGTGAACCATTTGTTGTTAAACTGACTAGTGGGGATAGCATCGTGGGGGATCGTGAGGTTAGAGATTTTCCAGTGAGTATCGCGGGGAGGGTTTGGCCTTCTAATCTGATTACGGTAGATATTAGAGATGAGGATTTGATTCTGGGTGAGGATTGGCTGGACCGTCATGGGGCAATCATGAATTACATAACGAGAACCGTTTCGATGTTAGCCTCTGACGGTACCGAGCATTCTTTTGTGGGGCGTAAGCGGAGTAGTCAGAGATTCTTGATCAGCGCTTTGAAAGCGGTGAGACTTCTTCGAGGAGGTTGTGCGGGGTATTGGTGTTACGCTTTAAGATCGGGAGAAGGGGGAGTCGAGCTCTCGTCTATTCCAGTAGTGTGTGATTATCCTGACGTCTTTCCAGATGAGTTGCCGGGTTTGCCGCCGGATCGAGAGGTCGAGTTTACTGTTGATTTGGAGCCGAGTGCGGCATCAATTTCTAAGACACCATATCGTATGGCGCCTGCTGAGATGCTTGAGTTGAAGAAACAGTTGGGGGAGTTTCTAGACATGGGGTATATCCGACCGAGCGCTTCGCCTTGGGGCGCACCGGTCCTGTTTGTGAAGAAGAAGGATGGGTCACTTCGTCTGTGTATCGACTATCGTGAGTTGAACAAAGTGACTATTCAAAACAAGTATCCGCTCCCGAGGACCGATGATTTGTATGACCAATTGCAAGGGGCAACCGTGTTTTTGAAGATTGATTTGAGATCGGGGTATTATCAGCTCCGAGTGAAGGATACTGATATTCCGAAGATGGCCTTTCGGACGAGATACGGTCACTACGAGTTTGTGGTTATGCCTTTTGGACTAACCAATGCCCCAGCCGTGTTCATGCAGCTTATGAACAAAGTCTTTATTGAGTACCTCGATAAGTGTGTAGTCATTTTTATCGATGATATCCTGATTTACTCGAGGAGCAAGGAGGAGCATGCCCATCATTTGCATATCGTGTTAGATATTTTGAGAACTCAGCATCTTTTTGCGAAGTTCTCAAAGTGTGAGTTTTGGTTGTGAGAGGTGATGTTTCTCGGTCACATGATCTCGACCGAGTGTGTTCGTGTGGACCCACATAAAGTAGAGGCAGTGTTGGATTGGGCGCCGCCCAAGAACATGAAAGAGGTCCGTAGTTTTCTGGGTTTAGCCGGGTATTATCGTAGATTTGTCGAGGGGTTCTCTAAGCTCGCTCGACCGCTGACTCGGTTGTTACAGAAGTCAGAGAAGTTCGTGTGGACTGATGAGAGACAGAAGAGTTTTGTGGAGTTGAAGAAGTGGTTGACGACCGCTCCTGTTTTGGCTTTACCGAGTGGTAATGAGGGATTCTCAGTTTTTAGTGATGCTTCGGGCCAAGGGCTCGGATGTGTACTCATGCAGCACGGGAGGACGATTGCCTATGCTTCCCGTCATTTGAGACCATACTAGTTGAATTACCTTACGCACGATCTTGAGTTGGCCGCGGTTGTATTTGCGTTGAAGATCTGGCGTCATTACTTATATGGCTCGTCGTGTCAGATTTTTACCGATCACTAGAGCCTGAAGTACATTTTCACGCAAAAAGAGCTAAATATGAGGCAGAGGATATGGTTGGAGTTGATTAAGGATTACGACCTCGAAATTCTTTATCATCCGGGCAAGGCAAATGTGGTGGCAGATGCCTTAAGCCGGAAATCGGTATCGCTTCGGGCGCTTGAGTTGCTTACAGCCCAGTCGGGACTTCAGTGAGAGTTAATGAGGTTGAGCGTTGAGATCGTGCTACCAGAGAGTTCCGGGCAGTTGCGTACACTTGATATTTCGTCGTCTCTAGTCGATGACATTAAATCGGGACAGTTAGAGGACCCGATGTTTATTCAGCTTCGAGAGAATGTAGGGAAAGGGAAAGCCCCGGGATTCGTGATACATGAGGATGGTGTGTTGAGATTCCAAGGTCGGCTTTGTGTTCCGAACGACTTGGAATTGAGGCAGAGTATTATGCAAGAGGCTCATGCGTCACCTTACTCAGTCCATCCGGGCTCGAGTAAAATGTATAAAGATTTGAGAAAGAATTTATGGTGGAATGACATGAAGAATGAGGTGGTTCAGTTTGTGGCTAAGTGTTTGACTTGTCAACAAGTCAAAATCAAGCATCAGAGGCCAGCCGGATTGTTGAAACCACTTCCTGTCCTAGAATGGAAGTGGGAGGATATCTCGATGGACTTTGTCACGAGTTTCCCGAGGACGAAGACCGGAATGAATATCGTGTGGGTGATCGTGGACCGACTGACTAAGTCAGCGCATTTTCTGGGCATCAAGGATACTTGGGGTCCAGAAAGATTGGCTCGTATTTTTATCGCTCAGATAGTGAGGCTTCATGGTACGACGAGGACTATTATTTCGGATAGAGACGGCCGATTTGTATCGCATTTCTGGCATGCGGTACATAAGGCATTGGGGACACGTTTGCGTTTGAGTACATCTTTCCATCCTCAGACCGACGGATAGTCCGAACGTACCATTCAGACGTTCGAGGATATGTTGCGCGCGTGTGCGTTAGACTGGAGTAGTGACTGGGAGGAGCATATGGCCTTGATTGAGTTTACGTATAATAATAGTTGGCACGCGTCGATTAAGATGGCACCGTATGAGGCATTTTATGGCCGACGTTGCCGATCACTGATATGTTGGGATGAGCCATCCGATCTAGTTGGCACCGATCCGAACCTTGTGTTGGAGACGAGGGAGAAAGTTGAATTGATTAGAAAGAAAATGTTAGCTGCTCAGAGTCGACAAAAGTCTTATGCGGGTGTTAGACGTCGACCTTTGGAGTTTGAGGTGGGAGATCATGTGTTGTTGAGAGTGTTTCCGTCGAAAGGAGTTTTCCGTTTTGGGAAAAAAGGGAAGCTCAGCCCGAGGTACATTGGACCTTTCGAGATATTGGAGAGAGTTGGCGAGTTAGCGTACCGTTTGGCATTACCTCCGTCGTTGAGTCATGTACATAGTGTGTTTCACGTCTCTCAGTTGAGGAAGTATGTTCCGGACCCATCCCACATTATTGATTTCGGAAACGTGGAGATCGAGAAGGATGTTACATTTGAGGAGAGGCCCGTCAGAATTTTAGAGCGTCGAGTAAAACAGTTAAGGCACAAAACCATTCCTTTGGTTAAAGTGCAATGGTCGAGGCACGGAGTAGAAGAAGCGACGTGGGAGTTAGAGGAGGATATGCGTTCGAGGTACCCCGAGCTTTTTGATTCTTAAGTTTCGGGACGAAACTTCTTTTTAGAGGGGGAGAATGTAATATTCGTACCTTTCTATTCTTAGCAGTTTCCATTTCTGGTGTATGTCTATTTTTATCAACTCGCTTGTAACCGTTTAGACATTTTGAATCTACTTTATTCTTGGAGTTTTTCCATTTGGACGAGTTTTGGTGATGTTTTTGCGTGATTCCATTTTATGACATGTTTTGTCGTTTGTGCGTTTGATTCTCGTAAAACTCGTTCGTTTTCGTTGTTTCTTGCTTTGCACAAATTCGTATGGTTGAGTTGTTCGTGTTGAGACTTTCTGTTTGTTAATTCGACGTCGTATCGGGATTTTCGGGCACTTGGGCCATTTTTGTAATTTCCTATAAGTTTAGGGAATTCCTTATTCGTTGTTGTATTTCGGATTCCCTGGTAGTCGGAATGTTGTTTTCTTGTAACGGTTAGACTCATCATCGAATATTCTTCATAGCCGTATTTTTGGTTCGATAGCAGGTCCGAGTTTCGGAGTCGTCCGGAACGGTTCGGACAGCAGCTGTTAGACTGCTGTCCAACAGGGTGTTACGGCCGTAACACCCCATTCGTTACGGCCGTAATATTAGCCTTGTTACGTCCGTAATGTAACATTTGTTACGGCCTTAACGGCCTGCTGTTTTAAGTACAGCGGGCAGAATCAAAACACCCCATTTTCTATCTCTTCTCTCATTTTCTTCTTCGAGCGACGCAGAGGGCGATTCCCTTCAGTTTCTATCCGAGAATTCTTTGTATCCCACCACCGTAGGCTCGTGATAACATATCACCATCGACGTAATCATCCACCATCGTCCGATTCCAAGGTATTTTCTTCAGGAACCCTAAACTTGTCTAATTTGGGGGTTTTTCGGGTCTTTCGTGATTAATTCCGAATTTTCCATATATGTTGTATTATTCCTCATCGATTGTTGTTATTTGGTGAATCCCAACCCATTTCATCAAGTTATATTCGCGAATTATCGATTTGGGGAGGTTTTGCGTAAACCCTCGCCTGTATCGATTGATCATTCATTGTCGTAGTTTGTAATCGGGGTTATGGGTGTATTCCATTCGACTATTATTTTCCGTTAGGACTGAGTTATGTTGGTCCTTATTTTAGGAACCATCGTTTTCCATTCAGATCGTTCGTAGCCGTTATTCATTCCAAATTCTTCGAAGATGTCTCAAAGGCAAGTACTTTACATTTGTTTACGTGTTCTAGTATTTGAATTTTGGCTTCTCGTGGTTGTGCGGATGTATATGTGTATGTTCACCTAGGGATGGTCCGACGGGGCCTCTAGGGATATGTTTCCATGAGTTTCGTATCGCGAACTATGGATAACCACCTAGGGATGTCCGACGGGGCTCTGTGGGGTACGGTGGCCGTGAGTCTCGTACCGAGGTTAACTTTGAAATGTTTTGTTGGAGAAATGTGTTTTGTGCTTGTGCACCGTAAGATATTCCGGAATATAAATGATTTCTAAAATAATTTTTGGCGCATATTTTCATCTGATTAGAATGGTAGTTCAAATGGATTGTACTTGCACTAGCAGTTGTCGCTAACCCCTTAAATGGGAGAAATACTTTTTTTTGTATTTCAGGTACAGGTCTTGGAGACAAGCGAGCATACGATCCGTATGAGGATGGTGGGCAAGCATGATACTGTTCAGTAGTCATTTTTTGGTGTTCTGTCCTGTCGTTTATTTATTGATGTCTTGTTTTGGGATTTCTGTATTAGGAAATTTGTTTAAGTACTCGAGTACTTCCTTTTTGAATTTGTTAATGTTGTGTACCCGTTTTGGGAAATGGATTTGATGTCAGATTGTATTATCAGATTTTAGTCTTTTATTTGAATGTCGTGGTTTGAGAAATTGTTCGATTATTAGTGATGTTTGTCCTTGTTGTTTGTCGGGTCGGTTTGTTAGCTTGGTGGATTCCAAAGTGTGGGGTACACGGCGCTGTAATACTCCCTGAACGTCTTGGGGGTGTTACATATATTCACCCAGGTACGGTCCGACAGGGCCTCCAGGGATATGTAGTGCCGTATGTATCGTATCACGAACTGGCATTAACCACCCAGGGATGGTCCGATGGGGCCTCTGCGGGGTGCAGTGGCCGTGAGTCTCGTACCAGCGGTTAACCTTTGAAATGTTTTGTTGGAGAAATGTGTTTTGTGCTCGTGCACCATAATATTCTGGAATATAAATATTTTATAAAATGATTTTAGTGCATATTTCATCTGATTAGAATGGTAGTTCAAATGGATTGTACTTTCACTAGCAGTTGTCGGTAACCCCTCAAATGGGGGAAATACTTTTATATTTTAGGTACAGGTCTTGGAGGCGAACGAGCATGCGGGCAATATGAGGATGATGGGTAAGAGTGAATCTGTTCAACGGTCGTTCGTTGATGTCATGTCTTTTAAATTTTATTAATCATGTCGTTTGCTTCAGTACTCGAGTACTTATTTCTTTTGGAACATTGTGAATGTTATGTACCCGGTTTGGGTTTTGGTTGATGTTATAATGCACTGTTGAGTCTGGTATACTTTTTGTATGTCTTGGTTTGAGAAATTGTTCGTATGTTGATGATGTCTATCACTGTTGTCATGTCGAGTTTTTGTGTTAGTCTGGTGGATTCCAAGGAATGAGGTCCACGGCGTTGTAATATGCCATGAACGTCTTGGAGGTGTTACAAAATATGGTATCGGAGCTTATGTTTATAGATACCTAGGTTTTCGGTTATTTGGATCTAGTTGAGTGTCGTTTTTGAACAGTATCACTACTACGCCATCATCTCAGTACGTCGGTGCTCGTAAGTTTTTCTTAACTTGACTCGTTGCGTTATCCTGATCTGTTCCTTTTTTTCCGTAATGTGTTTTGTGTTTGAATTGTACTCACCCATTACTTCTTCAGAATGCCTGCCAGTAGAGAACGCGGACGCGGTCGCGAACTCGGTAGGGGACGTGGCGCAGCCGGTGGGGCGGCCATGTCCTATAGCTCAGGGGCTGGTTCGGCAACGTCTTCCTTGTCAAATAGTGTCTCTCTTAGCGCCAAGGGCGAGCAGGATCAGTCTGCTAGCTTCGGTAATGCTCATGATAACGTTTGAGTAGCGAATATTCTGCAGCAAGTTGCGAATCAAATGAGGCTACTGACTCAGGCCGTTCTGGTCAACCAAGCTAATGCTAACCCAGTTCTGCCTATTGGTTCCGGCACCAAATAACTACTTCAGGACGTGATCCGTATACGTCCTCCACAATTTTATGGTACTTCCGACCCTTCTGGTTGGGAGAGTTGTTTATTCGAGATGGAGAAGGTGTTTGAGGCGGCTAACTGCTCCGAGGAGAGGAAAGTACTAATCACTCAGTACTTCCTCGCCAAGGAGGCGGCACCGTGGTGGCAAGCAGTGAAACCGCGTGATCGGGTAGCTTCGTGGGATGAGTTCCGAGAATTGATGGAGGACGAATATTGTCTGTGGCCGGTAAAAAAGGGAAGGATTCGAGCCTTCTTTGAAGCAAAACCCCAGGCTGTTCCCATTTCACAGGCGATCAAAGATTACAATTAGCAGCAGCAGCCGAGGGTTCGTCACTACATGTCTGGTCTTGGGTGTACAACCTTGAAAGATTATCAGAACAAGGTGATGGCTTATGAGATGTTGTTTTCTGCGACAGATGCGGCAACCGAGGGTAAGAAACAGAAGACCTCTGGTCAGTTTTTGGGAGGTAAGTCCGGCGGTTATCAGAAGGCTCAGTCTGGTTCGCGAGTCTTTGGGAATCAGTCCCCGTCATTTGGGCGAGGAAATGGTTCCAAGTCTGCCCCGACTGCTCCTGTTTGTGGTCCTACCTCTTTTAACTGTGGTCGTCCCGGGCACATGATGAGTGAGTGTGACGGGCTGTCGTTACAGTGTCTTACTTGCGGCCGGATGGAGCATCGTGCCAAGTATTGTGGAGATGTGAGTCGGGCACCAGTTAGTTGTCAGCCCCGGCTACGAGAGAACCGAGTGTGAATCAGGCACTGACAGCTAGTCAGCCCCAGCAGAGTTTTGGCAGGGGCTGAGGACATGGGAAGCCTTTGAGAGGGGGAGCTTCTAGTGTGGGGTCTTTTCCGCCCCGTTTGTATGAGATGAGATGAGCGGGAGATCCTGACGCGACGGTGATTACAGGTACCGTTCACATCCTTGACCATCCTGTTTCTGTATTATTCGATTATGTTGCTACGCATTCTTTCATCTCTCTAGATTGTGTGCGTCGTATGCATGTTGATTGTCTAGTTGCATGACCGTTTGTGGTTAAACTACCTAGTGGGGATAGTATTGTGGGGGATCGTGAGATTAGAGATTTTCCGGTGAGTATCGCGGGGAGGGATTGGTCTTCTAATCTGATTGCGGTAGACATTAAGGATGAGGATTTGATTTTTGGTGAGAATTGGCTAGATCGACATGGGGCGATCATGAATTATAGAGAGAGAATCATTTTGATGTTAGCCTCTGACGGTACCGAGCATTCTTTTGTGGGTCGTAAACGGAGTAGTCAGAGATTTCTGATCAGCGATATGAAAGCGGTGAGATTTCTTCGAAGAGGTTGAACTGGTTACTGGTGTTATACTTTGAGATCGAAAGAAGGGAGAGTCGAGATCTCGTCTATTCCGGTAGTGAGTGAGTATCCTGACGTCTTTCCAGACGAGTTGCTGGGTTTGCCACCAGACCGTGAGGTTGAGTTCACTGTTGATTTAGAGCCGGGTGCAGCTCCGATTTCGAAGACACCGTACCGCATGGCGCCTACTGAGATGCTTGAGTTGAAGAAACAGTTGGTAGAATTGCGAGACATGGGCTACATTCGTCCGAGCGCTTCGCTTTGGGGTGCACTGGTCTTGTTTGTGAAGAAGAAGGATGGGTTACTTCGTCTATGTATCGACTATAGAGAGTTGAACAAGATGACCATAAAAAACAAGTATCTGCTCCCGAGGATTAACGATTTATTTGACCAATTGTAGGGACCGTCTGTGTTTTTGAAGATTGATTAGAGATCGGAGTATTACCAGCTACGATTGAAGGATTCCGATATTCCGAAGATGGCCTTTCGGCCGAGATACGACCACTACGAGTTTGTGGTTATGCCGTTCGGGCTAACCAACGCCCAAGTCGTGTTCATGCTGCTAATGAACAAGGTCTTTATCGAATATCTCGATAAGTCTGTAGTCGTCTTTATCGACGATATCCTGATTACTCGAGGAACGAGAAGGAGCATGCACGTCATTTACATATCGTGTTGGGAATCTTGAGAACTCAGCCCCTTTATGCGAAGTTCTCAAAGTGTGAGTTTTGGTTGCGGGAGGTTAAGTTTCTCGGCCACGTGATCTCGGCCCAAGGTGTTCGTGTGGACCCACACAAGATAGAGGCAGTGTTGGATTGGGCGCCGCCCAAGAACGTGAAGGAGGTCCGTAGTTTTCTGGGTTTGGCCGGTTATTATCGTAGGTTTGTCGAGGGGTTCTCTAAACTCGCTCGACCGCTTACTCAGTTGCTGCAGAAGTCAAAGAAGTTTGTGTGGACCGACGAGAGACAGAAGTGCTTCGAGGAGTTGAAGAAACGGTTGACTACCTCTCCTGTCTTTGCCTTACCAAGCGGTAATGAGGGTTTTTCAGTTTATAGTGATGCCTTGGGCCAAGGACTTGGATGTGTACTCATGCAGCATGGGAAGACGATTGTCTATGCTTACTGTCAGTTGAAACCGTACGAGTTGAATTACCCTACCCACGATCTTGAGTTGGCCGCAGTTGTGTTTGCGTTGAAGATTTGGCATCATTACTTGTATGGCTCGTCGTGTCAGATTTTCACTGATCCCAAGAGCCTGAAATACATTTTCACACATAAAGAACTGAATATGAGACAGAGAAGGTGGTTGGAGTTAATTAAGAATTACGATCTTGAAATCCTTAATCATCCGGGCAAGGCAAATGTGGTGGCAGATTCTTTGAGTGAGTTACTCACGACCCAGCCAGGGCTTTAGCAAGAGTTGATGGGGTTGGGTATTGAGGTTGCGCTACCAGGGAGTGCCGGGAAGTTGCGCACCCTTGAGATCTCTTCGTCTCTAGTCGACGACATTAAATCGAGACAGTTAGAAGATCTGATGTTTATTCAGCTCTGGGAGAATGTGGTGAAGGGGAAAGCCCCAAGATTCGTGATTCATGATGATGGTGTGTTGAGATTCCAAGGTCGGCTGTGTGTTCCAAACGACTTGGAATTGAGGCAGGGTATTATGCGACAGGCTCATGCGTCACCTTACTCAGTCCATCCGGGATCGAGTAAAATGTATAAGGATTTGAGGAAGAATTTCTGGTGGAATGACATGAATAATAAGGTACTACAGTTTGTGGCTAAGTGTTTGACTTGTCAGCAAGTCAAAATTGAGCATCAGCGGCCAGCCGGGTTATTGAAACCACTCCCCGTTACGGAATGGAAGTGGAAGGACATCTCTATGGATTTTGTCACAAATTTGCCGAGGATGAAGACCGGGATGAACATGGTTTGGGTGATCGTGGATCGACTGACTAAGTAGGCATATTTTCTGGACATCAAGGACACTTGGGGTCCGGAGAAATTGGCTTGTATTTTTATTGCGCAGATCGTGAGACTTCATGGTACGCCGAAGATTATTATTTCGGACAGAGATGGTTGGTTTGGATCGCATTTTTGGCAGGCGGTACATAAGGCATTGCGGACACGTTTGTGTTTGAGTACATCTTTCCACCCTGAGACCGATGGACAGTCAGAGCATACCATTCAGACGTTCGAGGATATGTTGCGCACGTGTGCGCTAGACTGGAGTAGTGATTGGGAGGAACATCTGGCCCTGATCGAGTTTACTTATAATAATAGCTGGCATGCGTCGATTAAGATAGCACCGTATGAGGCGCTTTATGGCCGACGGTGTCGATCACCGATATGTTGGAATGATCCGTCTGATTTAGTTGGCACCGAGCTGGATCTTGTGTTGGAGACGAGGAAGGAAGTCGAGTTGATTCGAGAGAGGATGTTGATGGCTCAAAGTCGAAAAAAGTCTTATGCGGATGTTAGGCGTCGACCCTTGGAGTTTGAGGTAGGGATCATGTCTTGTTGAGAGAGTCTTCATCGAAGGGAGTTTTCCGTTTTGGGAAAAAGGGAAAACTTAGTCCAAGGTATATTGGACCTTTCGAGATATTAGAGAGAGTTGGCGAGTTAGATTACCATTTGGCATTGCCTCCGTCATTGAGCCATGTGTATAGTGTGTTTCACGTTTTTTAGTTGAGGAAGTATGTCCTAGAACCGACTCACATTATTGACTTCGGGGAGATGGAGATCGAGAAGGATGTTACGTTTGAGGAGAGGCCTGTTAGAATTTTGGAATGTCGAGATAAACAGTTAAGGCACAAAACCATTTCCTTGGTTAAAGTGCAATTGTCGAGGTATGGAGTGGAGGAAGCGAAGTGGGAATTGGAGGAGGATATGTGTGCGAGGCACCCCGAGATTTTTGATTCTTAAGTTTCGGGACGAAACTTCTTTTTAGAGGGGGAGAATGTAATATCCATACCTTTCCATTATTAGCAGTTTCTATTTTTGTCGCATGTCTATTTTTATCGATTCGTTTGTAATCGTTTCGACGTTTTGAATCTATTTTGTTCTTGGAGTTTTTCCATTTGGATGAGTTTCGCAGATGTTTTTACGTAATTTTGATTTATTTTATGTTTTGTCGCATGTATGTTCGATTCACATAAAACTCTTTTAATATCGTTGTTTCTTTGTTTCCATGAGTCTGTATGGTTGAGTTGTTCATGTTGTGAGTTTCGGTTTGTTAATTCGACGTTGTATCATGATTTTCGGACATTTGGGATGTTTTGTAATTTCCTATAAGTTTAGGGAAATTTATCTTCTTTGTCGCATTTCGGATTCCCCGATAGTCGGAATTGTGTTTTCTTTCAGCACTTCGCTTTGTCGTCGCGAATCCTCGTATTTATGTTTTTGGATTCTGGCCTTGCGTTGTGTTTCGAATTCGTACCTGCCTCAGCAGTGAACTGCACTCAGCAGTACTGGACTTCTGCATAAATAGCGCACGCTATTTATGGTTTCTTGCGTACACTATCGGTATGCAGTAACGCATGCTAACTCCTTGTTATAGCGTGCGTTAACGTCTTCAACGTTCTGGGCAGTAGGATTTTGGACTCAGAATCCTGAGTTCTGACTATTAGGTAGCGCGCGCTAAGCTTTCGTAGCGCACGCTATTGACTAGCAGGTAGCGCGCGCTAAACTTGTATAGCGCACGCTAGTGACACCGGGTAGTATCTACTGGAGTGCTGGCGACCCCCGTTAGCACGCGCTATCTTTAAAGATTAGCGCTCACTAATTATACCTGTTATAAATAGGGCAACATTCCTCTTTTTCGTCATTTTTCCTCCTCTTCTCATCCTTTGGGCAATTCCGACGATTTTGGTGCGATTTGTGGAAAGTAATCCGCAGAGTTCCGTGATAGACCGCTTATTGTGCTCCAAACATAGTACATCATCTTAATCCGTCTTCTCCACTTAAATCCAAGGTATTTGGCTTAGAACCATACCTTTATCCATTTTGGGGGTTTTTCGGGATTTGTCTAGATTAACTCGAATCGTTCGTTTATGCTGTGATATTTCTTATCGATTATTGTTGTTGGGTGATTCCCAATCCGTTTCCGTCGTGTTTAATCCATGGATTGTTGATACGGGAAGGTTTTGTGAAAACCCTCGCCCGTATGTGTCATCCGTGTATGGTTATGATTGTTAGTCGGGGTTGTGGACATATCCCTTTCGATGATTGTTATAGTCTAGGACTGAATTATGTTAATCTCTCATTTAAGAATGGTCGTGTTCCCTCCGAGTCATTCCTAGTCGTTGTTCATTCCCGTTTCATCGAAGATGTCTCAAAGGCAAGTACTTTACGTTTGTTTGCATATTCTAGTAGTTAGATTATGGCTTTCCGTGTATGTTGTGGATATGTATGTGTATGTTCACCCAGGGACGGTCCGACGGGGCCTCTGAGGATATGTAGTGTCGTGTGTATGCATATCACGAACTGGGTTAACCACACAGGGATGGTCCGACGGGGCCTCTGCGGGGTGCAGTGGCCGTGAGTCTCGTATCAACGGTTAACCTTTGACATGTTTTGTTGGAGAAATTTGTTTTGTGCTCGTGCACCGTAATATTCCGGAATATAAATATTTTCAAAAATGATTTTGGCGCATATTTCATCTGATTATAATTGTAGTTCAAATGGATTGTACTTGCACTAGCAGTTGTCGCTAACCCCTTAAATGGGGGAAATACTTTTGTAATTTAGGTACTGGTCTTGGAGGCGAACGAGCATACAGGCAGTACGAGGATGATGGGCAAGAGTGAATCTGTTCAATGGTCGTTCGTTGATGTCATGTCGTTTAAATTTTATACAGTAAGATCTTTGCTACTGTATAACAAGATAGACATGAACAAATCCGAGTCCAGATCCGACCAATCGGGTTATGGGTCGGCAGGACCTAACCCGCAGGGACGGACCAAAGATAGAGTCTGTGGGGGACTAAATTCGATAAAATTTAAGTTTCTAAAATTATATTTCCCATGTTTCCTTGGAATTGCAACATTTTGAGTTTCATGTTTGTCATTCCTAGCTTTGACCATTAATATCTTAATTTTCATCCATTTTGCAATCACACTGTAGAACAATCTCAACATTAAAATTCAAGATCTAATTTTTTATCCGAAGTAGAAAAAAACTACATTGAAATGGGTTTATACTAGTGTTGGGATTTTAATTTTGAGGGTAAAGTGCGATAAATTCTACTAGAATAAAGACAAAATTAATCATCTTTGTAAAAAAAAATTACAAATTTAGTATAAACAGAGGTTGCACTGGGCTAGAGCCCAGTATAACTCCACTCGACGTCTATGTAGACCCTAACACCACTTGTATATATAATATGTACAAGTTCGGGTCGATATGGTTGGCCACGGGTTTGGGTTCGGGTTGGACCTGCCTGGTCACTGGTTGACTCGTATTTGTTTTTTAGACCAATGTAATTTTAAAATTTTTATTCAATTATCATTTGTATACAAAAATAACTAACGAGAATGAAAGGAAAAGTAAAATAAATGGGAATCTATTTATTTTAGGTTTTCACTTAAAATTAAATGCCCACTTATCCTCGTGAGGAATCAAAGTCTTATGTAATTCTCTTACTTACCTAATTTATCTAACTTATTTTTAGTCGATGTCGTCATCTTGGTCGTAGGTTTGACCCATTTGACTAGACTCTCCTTGCTTGGTGCCTTCTTGTCGGCATCTTGGTCTGCTAAGAGGTCATTCCACCTATTTTCTTGATCTCGTAGCTCGTATTTTGTTGTGTCTTCAAGCATCATCAGAACCTCAAGTTCTTTAGCGTCATTCTGGATCTCCGCTCGTCCAACATATAACCTCTTACAATGAAACGCTCTCAATAGGAACTGTGGACCTCGACACTGCAAGAATCTCTCGTTCAAAATTGGACATTTTGAATTTTTTGAAGGCCATAGTAATACCTTTTCCCTTGTTAGAGCTCTGCATAATGATGATATGAAAAAATTAGAGAGTAAGTTAAAGTTTTGAGAAATGAGAATTTAGAGAGAGAGAGAGAGAGAGAGAGATCCGATTGAATGAGATGTGTGGAAAATGAGGGAGGTTGAGGGATATTTGTAGGCTTAAATATTGATTTTAATTTTTTTTAAAGATAGCCATTGGACCACGGGGTCACGAGCCGACGGCAGGTCCAATTAGTTTGGTTCGTTGGATTTTAGTGGCTATTTTTTCCAAACCGTTGATTTCCAAGGACCGAATTTTAAAAATGAGAAAAAAATGAAAGGATCCGGAGGGTCGAACCCGGCGGGTCACGAGTCGATATCAAAACCCAGACCCTCCAGTGTGTGCCTAGAGTCCGGGTCTGGTTAACCCTTGACCTGGATCTCACAGGTTGGCACCGAGTCATGCGGGTCCGGGTGGGTCGATTGTGCACGTCTAACACGAGGAAATTATACTTTGTTCGTCCCACTAAAGAGATCTTATTGATAAATGTACATTTTTTTAGTGATGCAAGGTTCAATACATAAAATATACTTTTGTTACTATTTTTTATAATTATGTCCCTTCTTATTAATTGGGAATAAATTTTAAACCATACATAATTACATAAATAAAGAAATAAGATGTAAGAATATAAATGAAGTTCTTCTATTAAAACAAAATTGTGTTTTCAAGTAATTCCTTTTAAGCGACTCTTTTTAGTGAGAAGGAGCGGGTACTTTATAAAGATTTGCCCTAAAAGTACAAACAATTTTTTTTTTACCTCCAAGGCTCCAACACAAATCTTATGATTCTTTTGCTTCAAAACACAAAATTTTATACACAATGCACCTAACCCTTATTCTTTTCATCTCTCACTTTATTCCCGTCAATTTTCTCTCTCTCTCTCTCTCTCTCTCTCTCTCTCTCTCTCTCTTACCTTTCATATGAAAAAACTAAAATCCAGCCCTTGGAGCCCGATTTCCGACATCTACAACCAACATCCAGTCTGCAGTCGTCGCGAGGAATATCAACGATCATGGTGTTTCGGAAGATCTGGCCATGGAGATCCGGGGCCATGGAGATTCGGATCGGTGCTCCAGTTCGATGGCTGGACAGAACCGCGCACTATGGCGGTAACTCGAGAACACATCGGCGACCGAGCTGGCCATGTCTCTAATCATCTTTTGGGTGCATAATTTTTTATTTTTCAACATAAAGGTTCTCATGTTTTAGACTGCACTAGTGCTGAGGAAAATGAATCGTTGCCAACTTGAATCTCGCTGTGCCATCTCCGGTTTTTCGTATGGTGGTGTTTTTTTATTACTTGGTAACTTTACGGTTGGCAAAAAAATAGAAAAAAAAATAAACTTTTGACGATCAGTCGACGATAACAAAAAAAAAGTTCCAGCGACCGGCCACCGGACGGCCCAACGCCTGACATGGCACATGCGGTAAAAATACACATAGACCCCATTTGGATGGAGTGATTTGATTTGTCGAGGGATTTAAAATGAACAGGTTTCAAAATTCTTAGATTTGAAATCCATGGATTTAAAATCCTTCGTTTGCTTCAAATCCAACAAATCCATTGTTTGGCAAAATATATATACAATATTTATAGAATTCAATATCTGATTGTCTATAAACTCACAATTTTATATATTCTATTAAATAAAATGATATTTACCTACATCTACAAATGTTATTCCTTTCCAATTATAAACCTACACACTTATATATAAATATATATATATATATATATACATTTTATGTATTATATTCCATCTACATCATATACTATGCGTTGATAATCCCACAAATAATTATAAGCGAAGCAATTCTAAAAATTATCATAATATGAATAAAACATGATAAGCCATAAATTCAGTCTGAAACATTGTTCTAGGACATGCTAGTTGTTCATCATAAAAAATAAAAAGTTCCAAAATATTACTAGTAATAGAATAATACAACCACTATGAACTAATAAGAAAGTAGATCCACTCTTTCTTCTTTTCGTCCGGGAGAGCTTTTAACAGCTTAAACTCTTCCGGGTCGCCATTCATCAATTTCCGAACAGCCTTAAAAACCTCATCACTTTGAAGATCTGGAATCGTAGATACAACCTCGTGTATCTCGATACCCGAGGGCCTCTCATTATTCTTCTAGCTGGCCACAAATTCTTGAAATGTAGAAGCCATTTTGCTTACAGCTTCAACTAAAGAATCTTGCTTTACCTTCCTTTTCTTGTCATGCGTGGAATCTGTGGAGCTCGATGGTCGTGCTTTTGCTTTTGCTTTTGATCCTTGTAAAGATTCGGAACTCACTTCAATTTCTTCCTCTCTCATTGCTTCAGTACCTTCTTCATAAGTTTCAGCTCCATGACCTAATACTCTATCTCGTCCACACAACATAACAATATCATCCCAATTGTCAATAACTTTATTATGCATGCCCTTTGCATCCGGGTGAGACTGCATATATATAATTTAGTCATTTAAACTATAATATATAAATGTAAAAACAAGATATAAATTTAATGTTTGCAAAAATGGATTATGGATTATGGTGATAACATTAAACTGAACATTACAATCAACTTATACAATACAGATCTCAGTAATACAAAATCATCCATCACACTACAAATCTCATAGTATGCACAGCTTCTCAGTCTTTACAGAGTCCACCTTCAATCTATCAGCTCGACCCCAAGCATCATCGACACGGTCACTTAACTACTTATGTGAAAGGGGGGTGGGTAAGGGTGAGACTCTAGCACTGTTATCCGGATCAAGTACACAGTGGGAATCATACATATATATACACTCCAATATAATCAATCACATAATCGGAAAATTACTAAGCATGGAACACGTCACTATAATATTCACATTACACTGGCTCAATCAAACATACACTACGGCCACACGAACCATGGTGGCACACAGCTCGGCTTTTCACTGAACAATAACACTGCCCTACCATAGGGAATAACACTGGGAGTACTCTAAAAGCACGAGATTCCTCTGAAAGGGCCCACACACTTCATAGGCATATCGATGAGCAAAACATTCACATTGCAATTACACATAATCCATGCTTTATCAAATCACTTTTCACACCATCACATGCACAATAAAACATTACTTTTGGGAACACATACTTGATCCTTTACGAAAAGATTATTATATCAAGTCCCACTTCTTGATATAATAACAAAAAAGTAAAAATAGCAAAATGAACATGATCATATTATATTCAAATATCAATCTATCTAACCAAGAAAGTAAAAACAGCAAAATGAACGGATTTGCTCAAGAACAAATAATTTATCAGCAAACCACAATAAAAAATTACCCTCTCCTTCAAAATCAAAACAATATCATACCTCAACATAGTCACACCATGAGCTCCACATATCTGAAGTGACGACAATCATATTGCGATCCTCATCCCACGTGAACCCACTCTGATTACTTTGGATATCTGAAACAACATTGAAGTACTTCTTCCAATTCTTTAGTCTATTCTTAATGTTGTCCTTCGTCAAGTTCATCTCTAGTGTTGAATTCAGATATTTCACAGCTGCTTGTAGGGCCTGTGGCTTCCATGTGTCCCCGTCACATTTGTATCCCAGAGCCATTTGTTCGGACAGGATAGTTTCCAAGTGACTATCCATTTGCTTATTCCAGGATACGTATGGTTGCTTGAATCTGAACGCTGTAGGCAGAAATATGTAAATTAAATATAAAATAAACTCAATCAAATCTTTTATTCCATAAATATAAAAATTTGGTCTTACCTTCAACATGCCCACTCGAAGTATCTCCACCTGGAATTCTAGCTTTGTCTAAAGTTTTTGCTCCTCTTTTCATGTTACTAGTCTTGGAACGTTAAATTATGATAAAAAGAAGATACAATTACAAATGATTAATTAAGACCTACTTAGCTGAAATTTAAATTAAGCACATAAAAAGACAATATGTTAATCAAGTAAAAATCTCATAGCAACTTAAACAAATCGACAATCCACCATAACAAGAGTCTACACAAGCACATCATCATCTTTTACATTGTATTAAAAGAAAGAAAAACAATATACTGAACTTAACATACATTTTTAAGACATTCTAAGTGAACTATGCTCGCCGAGCTTGATACTCCTCAAACATTTGTTGAGCTACATTATCTCGAAATGTTGTCCATTCATGAGTAGTCCAAACTACTCTAATTTGGTCTTCATCATTAGAATCATCATCATCATCAGTTATAGTCTGATTGGCCAAGTCTCGATCGACCTCGGGCAATAAAGGATCAATTGGCATCTCATCACGTACAAAATTATGCAAAATACAACATGCATTAATGATTCTAACTTGAGTTTTCACATCTTAAAAGCTCGCTGTCCGCAAAATAGCCCATCTTTTCTTGAGCAAACCAAAAGTTCTTTCAATTGCATTTCTTGCAGAAGAGTGTCGGAGGTTGAACAACTCTTTGTAATTTCTCGGAGTATTCCCTCTCCACTCATTTAGATGGTAACAAGTCCCTCTATATGGGGCAAGAAACCCCGGACCGTTTGTGTAACCAGCATCCACAAGATAATATTGGTCTAGAAAAGTTTGAAAGATAATAAAAAATCAAATATTGAACTAAAATATCAAGAAATAATGATTTGACTCATAAAATATTAACTTACCCCTGGAAACTTTTAAGCCATTGGGCCTTTGTAAAGCATCACGTAACACTCGTGCATCAGAAGCAGATCCCTCCCATCCAGGCAACACATAGAGAAACTTCAAATTAGCATCACATACTCCTAAAACATTTGTACTTATAAAGCCCTTCCTATTCCTATATCGACTACGATCTTCAGCCGGAACTGTGAGTTCAACAAGAGTCCCATCTAAGGCCCCCACTGCATTCTACAAAGTTTTATTGTAAGTCTAACACATAGATTTAAATGATAGTAAATATATGTAATATATGTAGTATTACCGGGAACCAGTTCCACCTCTCATAATCTCGTTGATTATGTATTTGTTCACTTTGTTGCTTGAGAAATAACTTTCCAATTTTAAGTACTGCACGTAACACAATATGGAATTGCCTACTTACAGTTTCCCCTGATCGCACAAATGTAGTGGTGGCAGTACTGTTCTTTTGGTCATGTCCAAGAACATGCAAGAAAAGTGCTACAATTTCTTGTATTGTCACATGTCTTGAAGCAACCAACCCACCCTCAGTACGTAGTACATCACACAATTTATTGAATGTTCTTACGGTTAGCCGTAGTTGCTTAAAACATGTTGAGTTACGGCTTAAAGATTTCATCCAAATCTCCATTTGAAGAGTTCTTTCATCATGACTCATTGAGATCTCCTTGACGAAGTATTTATCATGATACCAAGATCCAATGATGCTCACTAGAAAGCTCAACAAAACAGTAATGATAAATGTCTCATCTTCATCATTTTCCATATCTTCTCTTACACGTTTTCTATTACCATTATCCATTCGAACCTACATCCATATGTTAGGCATTAGAAATAACATAACTGATCAAGTACAACAGCCAAAATCTACTTTTTATTGGAGAAAATACTAGTGTCCAGCCCAGCCCACATCAGAAAGGATAAAAGATAAAGTAAAATCCGAACATAAAGTAGAAAGCAAAAGGAAAACATATAAATGAGTTGAAGTACTGATATTTAAACTGGAATAAGGTTCTGTAATAACCAGTTAGCCACCAAACATATCACATTAGACATAATGATTATAAGTCCTATACCTGCAACATTAGCATATCAGACAAGGAGAAGCAATGTGTAAAAAACGAAAGCATGTGACAGAAAATGCAAATGTTAGATATCAGAATCTTTTGGCAGAGAGTTTCATCGTCACAAGTAAATGAAGTGCAGACCAAATCATGATAAACAACAAACACAAATAAAAAACAAAAGGCAAACATATTACTGCCATCTGCAAAATATTATCAAAACAGAGAAGTAAATTAAATCGAAGATCAATCGCTTTGTAGAGAGCCCAGTAACGCTTGCCCCAACCTCTCCCCTCTATTGCAGGACGGCGAAATCACAATATCCGAAACCTAAACCCTAATTTAACCCTTTTGATTACGCCAAAATCACGAAGTGGAGAGAGAGGAGAAAGGAGGACGAGGGAGAAAGAAGAGAAAGCATGGCGAAAAAGAGAGAGATCGATCGGAAGACAAATGGAGAGAGTGCAACAGGAAGAGAGAGAGAGAGAGAGGGAGAGAGAGAGAGAGAGAGGAGTACCTGTTGCGTGAACGATGAGAGTGGAACAACAATGAGAGAGGATTTTACAAATGACTCTCTTTTAGTGAGGATTTAGAATCCACCCAAATATAGTTAAAAATAATTTATTTCAAATCTTGGATTTTAAAATTAACTCATTTAAAATTATGTATTTAAAAATCAGCTGATTTAATATTTTATCCAAATAGGTACAGTGGATTTGATAATGGATTTATAAATCCATATCACAAATCCATCCATCCAAGTGGGGCCATAGGGAATTTATTGATTGATAATTCAAAGTACCTATTGATAATCTAAATTATTAATCTAACTGCGAGTTTGTAACTTAACATTGCCGGCCTTGACCAACAGGTCTTGGACAAGATGACAGTAGACAGTCGAAATTTTTGAGACATCATATTGGTGTTCTGAATTACCACTCGGTAG
Source organism: Orobanche coerulescens (assembly GCA_033398695.1). Taxonomy (NCBI): domain Eukaryota; kingdom Viridiplantae; phylum Streptophyta; class Magnoliopsida; order Lamiales; family Orobanchaceae; genus Orobanche; species Orobanche coerulescens. The sequence goes on along the minus strand of CM065816.1, from coordinate 134,986,300 downwards.
TTTTGCTGTTGGCGATAAATCTCCCGCGATCGGTTGGTTGGTGATCCACAACAACACTGGTCGGAAAAGATTCTCACAGGCTGAAGAACGGTCGGTGAGTTGTCGGCCAACGACGACGGTGGCGGCTGGCGACTAAGTAGACAGTAAGAAGTATAACACTTTAGATTACCACATGTAATTTGCGAGGGTACAATTGGCACTTCACAATTTATGGTTCATCTCAATTTATGTGTAAAATGATTTTAGGTCAAATAATTAAAATACATGTATTTTAGGTCATTTTTTTCATTTTTCCTTGTATGTTTGGGTCAGTCCACCTACTTTATGTAACACCCAAATTTTCATAAGGGTATGCCACACGTCGTAGATTCTTTTCACAAGGATCTATGAGGCTATACACCACAAGAAAAAGACAATACTTGACCGGTAAGGTCAAACTACATAGCAATATGGACCAACAAGGTCAGAAACTCGAAATATACGGACCAGCAAGTTCACATCCAAACATGAATAACTCAAATCGATAATAATTACATTACGATGTTGGGAATTCGCACCCACTTAGAATGGTGGATAATATCGCGGAGTAGAGTTTTCAAACTCTTTTGCGTTTGCGGAAGCGTAATTAAATTGCCGAAGATAAACGACACAAGATTTATAGAGGTTTGGCCAATCGTGCCTACGTCCTCTCTCAGTATCTTTTTCTATATGCTAAAGATCAACCTCTACACATCGTCTTCTATTGGTCCGAGGGATACCGTTACAATCTCATCTTCTATTGGTCCGAGACAAACCATTACATTATTGTCTTTATGTCAGTCCAAGATAAACTATTTTCCTTTTCTATCGGACAAGGAAGCAACCTATCTAGCTTTCGATTGGTACTAGACAAACTTCACTCGGATTTTGATATGATTCTAATAATGCCGGATCAACGATCCTAATAACATCGAATCAATCTACAATCCTTTCTTTCTTCTCGTATATATGTTTTCGTATATGAACACTCAAACACTTATCAATTAAGCACAAATACAACAACAATAATGTATACAATGATATATCATCAATATGTGATTTGCTTGTAGTTGTTGTGTTGAATGATACCAAATGGTTTGGTATTTATAGGAAAATTCTCTCAACTAGCCGTTAGCTCACTGCCTCTTCATAGCGTGCGTTATGCTCCATGCATAACGTACGTTAACGCTTTTACGTGCGTTAAAGCCTCCCTGTGGCGTACGTTATCTGCTTGCAGTTTTAGTCCAGTGGATTCTGTCCAACCTTTACGTACGTTAGCTCTTCTCCATTATGCACGTTAACTGCTTGATGTTGCGTACGTTAATCCTTAAAGTCATAGATCCGTTGCATGCCTTTTTGATTTTGACTCTGAATCTTCCAACGGTTGTTTAGATTGAATTCGTATTCAAACTACATTACGTACGTTAAGCATGTTGTCTTACGTACGTTAAATGTCCTTTGTAGCGTACGTTAATGATTCTTCGTAGCATGCGCTAACCCATCAGGTGACATCAGGTGAGTCTTCAGGTGACTTGCTATTACGTACGTTAATACTCCATATTATGTATGTTATGTCCTCCATTTAGCGTGCGCTAGTCTAGCTTACTAGCTGCGTTATCTGCTTTTTGCCCAGCTTGTGCGACTTCGACTCCTTGTTGTTTTGCTTCGTTCTTTTGTTGTTTTCTTTGATCAACAACACATCAATAACTCATCATCAAAACCATGTTATAATTATGTGGAATAGTATATTCCAACAATCTCCCCCTTTTTGATGATGACAAAATAACAACATTTGATGGGATTCTATACCTGCAAAAATATAAAATAACACAGATCAAAGTTTTTGACTTTATCCGTTTTGTTAGTTTTCTTCTCCCCCTCTTTTTTTTTCTTCTTTTCAACTTCTTCTCATTTTTCTTTTTCAACTTTCTTCTTTTATTTTCTCGACTTTATTCTCCTTCGTCATTTCTCCCCCTTTCATGATCGAGATTGTTTATATGTTTCTCGTTATTCTTCCATGACTAGTATTCTCCTTCTTCTATCATTTTTATCGACATTTCCCCCTTTTTGTCATAATCAAAAAAGTGCAATAATAGTAATAAAAATCGATAAATTAAGTATGATAATTAACGAGTAAAACTCCCCCTGAAAAATAGATTTTCCCATTTTAAATATAATGGTAACTCCCCCTGAGTTAAATACTAATTTGATAAAAATATCAATTATGATTTTTGGGGATCTAACCGAGAGTTGGTTTTTCTTTTGAAACATAGACGATATTCGGTATTGTGGTTCCTTTAGGAATCCAAACTTTTTTAATTTTGATCGTCCGTCGTGGGCTTTTGCAAATCAAAATATGATACCCAATTTTCAAACATTTATCACATCGGGGTATTTTAGAATTTAAGGATTCAGTTTTATTACACGGTTTGAATCCTAACCCATGTTTATTTAATGAAATTTTTTGAACGAAAAGCAATTGTTCAAATTTGTCATTTCCGCAAGAAAATCTATTCGTTAAATTCTTGAGTTCATTTTAAAATTTTAAAAGATCATTCTTTTCAAGACATTTAGAATGATCGGTTTCAATAAATTTTCCTTTTTTATTTATTTTGAAAATTTCGATTTCCAGTAATTTATTTTTTGCTTTTAGGGATTTATTATCAATTAAAGCATTTTGAAAGTCCGTATGCAAAAGTTCAAAAACTTCACGAAGATTGTCATGAGACGAGGTACTTACTTGGCTTTCGACGTCGCTTTCGTTGAGTGAACTCCTTGCCATGAGTGCGAGGTTATTTTGAATATATTCATCATCATCCTCTTCGTCACTCCAAGTAGCTATAAGAACTTCATTCTTAGGACTTGAGGTATGACAATTTTTCGCAATATATCCGGGTTTGCCACAATTTCGACAGGTATTGTCAGATCTTTTTGAATCATTCCGGGCGTGCGACTGGATGTCTTTTCTTCTCCGATTTAATAAGTTTTGAAACTTATTTATGTTCTTGGCATAATATGCCGATTCTTCATCGTCTTCATCTACCGGGATTTCTTCTTTTCTTGACATCTTAGCTTTCAAAGCTATTAACCTTTCTTTCAGTTTCGACTTGGCATTCCGAGATTTAAGAACTATCTCGTTGTTTATTAGTTAACCAACAAGGGCACTAAAATCAAGATTATTTAAATACTTCGATTCCATAATCGCCGTAACCGTCCCGTCCCATTCAACATGTAGTGATCGTAAGATTTTCTTCATTTTTTCACTACTTGATAATGGTTCTCCAAAACAAGTTAGTCCATTAGTAATAACCGAAAATAGGTCGAGCATGTTCGTTATGGACTCGTGATTGTTCATCATAAATAGCTCGTAGTCGTGGAGAAACATATTGATCTTCGTCTCCTTGACTTGTGATGTTCCTTCACAAGTTACCTCAAGCATTTTACAAATCTCTTTGGCACTTTCACACAAGGATATCCGGTTGTGTTCTTCCGAATTTAGAGCACAATATAATAATTGCGTTACTTTGCAATTATAATGGACATTTTTCCAATCCGTATCATCATACTCTTCAAAGCTTTTGAGAGTACCGTTTGAATTCATGGAAATTTTCGGACCAAGACATATGACTTTCCATAGCTCAATATCATAGGCTCGGATGAATATCGACATTTTATTCTTCCACGTCATAAAATTGGATCCATCAAAAAATGGAGGTCGATTTAAGGCAAGTTTGACTGGTGCAAATTGGAGCGCCATTGGATCTTTTTCTCGTTGGATGTTAAGCCACTTTTAGAGATACCGTTCTAATACCAATTGTTGGGAATTGGCACCCCACTTAGAATGGTGGTTAATATCATGGAGTAGAGTTTTCAAACTCTTTTGCATTTGTGGAAGCGTAACTAAATTGCGAGAGACAAACGACACAATATTTATAGAGGTTCGGCCAAACGTGCCTACATCATCTCTCCGTATCTTTTTTTCTAGGCTCAAGATCAACCTCTACACCTCCTCTTCTATCAGTCTGAGGGATACCGTTATAATCTCGTCTTTTATCGGTCCGAGATAAAGCGTTACACTCTTGTCTTTATGTCGGTCCAAGATAAACCATTTTCCTTTTCTATCGGAAAAGAAAGCAACCTATCTAGCTTTCGATTGGTACTAGACATACCTCACTCGGATTTAGATATGATTCTAATAATGCCGGATCAACGGTCTTAATAACACCGAATCAATATACAATCCTTTCTTTCCTCTCTTGTATATGTTTTCGTGTATGAACACTCAAACACTTATCAATTAAGTACAAATACAACAATAATGTATACAATGATATCTGATCAATATGTGATTTGCATGTAGTTGTTGTGTTGAATGATACCACATGGTTTGGTATTTATAGGCAAATTCTCTCAACTAGCCCTTAGCTCACTGCCTCTTCATAGCGTGCGTTATGCTTCATCCATAGCATACGTTAATGCTTTTACGTGTGTTAAAGCCTCCCTATAGCGTACGTTATCTGCTTGCAGTTTCAGTCCAGTAGCTTCTGTCCAACCTTTTACGTACAATAGCTCTTCTCCGTTGCGTATGTTAACTGCTTGATGTTGCGTACGTTAATTAAGCTTGATTCGTAGCATACATTAATCCTTAATGTCATAGATTCGTTGCATGCCTTTTTTACTTTGACTCCGAAGCTTCCAACGGTTGTTTAATTTGAATTCGTATTCAAATTACATTACGTACGTTAAGCATGTTGTCTTACGTACATTAAATGTCCTTTGTCGTACGTTAATGATTCTTCGTAGCGTGCGCTAACCCATCAGGTGACATTAGGTGAGTCTTAAGGTGACTTGCTATTACATACGTTAATACTTCATATTACGTATGTTATGTCCTCCATATTACAACATGGCTCCATGGTAACCACACCTCCAGGCGCGGAAGAGAAGGAAAGGAATGAGAAAAATGGTGAAAAACCGGATTGCAGGGCCTTAAATAGGCTGCCTGCCGGCAGGGTTACGTACGTAACCGGCCAAGGGCTTACGTGAATCGCCATGGCCGAAGTCATCGCCAAAATGCCGGCGGTGTTACGTACGTAATCGCCAAGGCTTATGTACGTAATCGGCCTTACGTACATAATCGCTGAGCACTACCGCGTAACTCGTCAGTCGCGGCACAGGCCTGCTTGCCGGCCATGACTCGGCCGGGGCCAACTCCGACGGCCCGAATGACCCCGAAACCCAAACTTGAATTCGAATTGAAGATATGGTTACGAAGTACTCGTAAAGATGAATTCGAGCACTAAGAGAACATACGATTCCGACCACCCGAAGGCTCGAAATTCGACAACGAAAAGTAATTACCTCAAACTTTGGGAAATTACGAAAATTGCCCAAAACGTCCGAAAATCACGATACGTGATCGAATAATCAAACCGAAGTTCACAACACGTCTAACAAAGTTAAACGGACTTACGGGAAACTCGAAACAGCAGTTTCGAACGAGATTCGCAAGAATCGAACTCAAGTGCGGAAAAGTCGCCAAAAAGCACGGAACTCAACAAAACGACACCGAAACGAACTCGGATGACAAAAATTGCAGAATTAATCATTCTCAGAATCACTAAATGGTCATGAGCGAGTCGTCAAAACGGACTTTCACCGAAAAAAAAGAAATTACCGGAAATCGAAATTACGGGTATTACACACTACCCTCCTTAAAAGAAGTTTCGTCCCGAAACTTAAAACAAGTAGGGAGAAGCAATATCCCGCCAGGAAGACTCAACGAGATACACAAGAAACGCGTAACTTACGCCCATCGGCGAAACGTTACAAGCAACGCAAAGGAATATACGGCGTGAAAACACGCTCCACGACGACTAACACACTGCCACCGGTAGAGACATAATAAAATCAACAAGTGACAAGCGTCATCAAATAGATAGTACAATCAAGTTGATTATCCGAACAATCACAAAACACAACGAACGAAAATCAATACGATTGACCAACCCAACGGTTCATCAATCAAAACACGAGCCAAACACTGAACAAATATGGAATTCCACCGCCCAAGGGTTGGAAGATCGAAACAAGACTAATTTCCTGAACTTAAGGGAATTACGAAGGAGTCTGAACGTTCAACAATCACGAGATGAGATCAATAAAAACCGAACAATCAAATGATCGAACCACAACGATCAAGACAATAAAAATTGAACAATCATGTTCGAATCACGAAGAACAATAAAATTCAAACAACAACTCCAAGGTTCACAAGAATCGAACCGAACTCGGAAAAGTCACAGCGATAACCAGATCGACTCAAAACAAGATCACAGCTCGTCCGAACGATGAAACCGAAATACAGAACAAGTTCAAAAAGTATCAACGAACACGAGCGAGTTGATAGAATTGAGAAAGAGAAAATGCAGAAGCCAAAAATAATATGGGTATTATATTCGACCTCTTATAAAAGAAATGTCGTCCCCGCAACTCACAACAACGGAAACAAGGTAACAACACAAAAAGCAACCTACAGAAAAATCTCCCATGGGCCTCTAAGAGCCGATTCTGGTATATGTGCTGAAGCGCGAACTACGAAAGTCTCGGTAACCAATTCTCAAAACTGGATTCGGTGTCCCCCGAGTCCGCAGTTGAAACGCGTTACTGACGAGAAGGACAATTTACACGTGCATGCCCCGGCACATCACGGCTGAAACACCTCGGCTCGGCATACCGAAAATACAAATGCTAGATACAATGGGGCATAACGTCGCAAAACAACATAGCGGAGATGCCAACTCAGCACAACATATCAACACATACAAAAATCACGACAACAACGGCAACGTTCGAAGATTACAACGGCCCGAACGATACCCAGCATATAATTACTAAACATCACGAAACAAGCACGTATGTACACAATCATACACACCTTCTCCGACCACAAGCAGGAAATGATGGGTTTTAAAAACGAAAACCACCTTTTGAAAATAATTTAGAAAAACACCGGTTGATCTTGTGTATCACCTTTCAAAAAAAGTACAAACATGAAACATTGTTATCGAGACTTTGGAAAACAATTTCGCATTTGATAAAAATGAGGACACTTTCTCTTAGTAAAAAACTTTCGAAATATTCGACCCTCGGGTCTAAGTAAAAGTGTTTCTAAAACATTGAAAATATCTCAAAACATTTTGGTCCTCGAGGTAGAAAATTTTTGAAATATATGGTGGCACTTTGGATGTACCACGAGAAAATAATTCATTTTAAAAATACGTCTCGAAATTTATTTTCTAAGATACTCAAGGTCTTCAAAGATAATTCAATTGGCTAGAATGCCCAAAAATTTCAGGTAATTACACGGAACATTATAGCGCCGTGGGTCCCGCGCCGGAACCCACCAGGCTAAAAACCATTTACAAAAACGCCAAAAAGGCCAATGACGGTAATATTTCAAAAACTCACAAAAGCCATTTACAAAAAACTAAATACCGTCATAAGAATTTTGCCAAAACGATCAAGGCCATAATGCCAAAAACTCTGTTAAGGGAATTGGTTTTTGAAATAAAACTCAGTCGGTAAAATACCGAAAGCCATTACAAAATAACTCACGCATCGGATAAAAGAAATACAGTCTAACATGCACAATCCAGCGACACTACTCCTCATATGAACGAAATATGAGAGTCAAATAACAACATATCACGAAATCAAAATCCATAAGAGGATTCCGTCAATTAATTCATAATCATACCTGTAACTCGCATCAGACGAGGCACAAACACAAAGAAGTGAGACTTATATCCACAGGTCGCACGAAGATGATGATCGCCCCACGATATTAATCACGACCAACAAACTCAGACGATGCGTCGCGACACGTCTCAGTCAGATAAAATCCGACGAGACAAAACTCAACAGACCCTACTTGACCCGACAGCCTAGGTTTCCACAACCTAAGCTCCGATACCATTTATATAACATTGTTCTTGATCTCGTTTTCCATCCATTTTTGATGGATCGATTGTTGTTAAATGATGTTGTTAAACATATCCTATGGATTGTATATCCATATTTCAATTTGGATTTCTGTTTTCGTGTTTTGACGGGACGAATCGTGTTCTTGGCCGTTTTGGGGGAAACATTTGAACTTTCGTCATTCGTTCTTTGAATTCAACGGCTTTAAGTCGTGCTATGGAATTCATTTTCATTGTTATTATTGTCCTTCGTAGTTTATTATCGCGAGTTGGTGTTCGGTGGAGTCGGCGGGTTCGTAGTCGGTTCGTGCCAACCTACTTCGGTCGATTCTCCGCATTGTTCTTATTCGAGGCAAGTACCTTGTCCATACATTTCTTATTTTGTGGATATGATGATTGGTGATCGTGTTGGTATGTTTGTTTGTTTGTTTGAAATGAGTTTTCAAAAGATTCGGCTAGCCTCGTTAAAGGCTCACTTTCAAAATGCGTGTGTTTTGTAAATTGTGTGGGTTGTAAGTGACTACGTGAATCCTTTGGATATGTTTGGTGTTGATGTTGCGCTTGATAATGCGTGTGTACGTATATTGCTTCTTTCCGTCGCGTTATGGTTGACGTGCGTGTTGTTATTTATTCGTGTGGTTGTGGACTGACGGATAACTTATGTGAATTGGTGTATTGATTTGATAATTGTTACAACGATTGACTGTGTGCTTGATGTTTGTGACATTGTGAATACTTGTTGTGAGAGACGTCATATCCGGGATCCTCTGAGGGCGGGGCGTGTAATCCGACCTGGTGTACGCTGCAATGTGTGGCTCCATATGGTTGGTGAACGCCGGTGTTTAACCTGATGCGTGTTCAAGGGGCGGCCGACATAGTGGAGCGAACGCCGGTGCATAGGTGTTTTAGTGGAGGCGCCTGGAAGGCTTATCAGTAACGGATATTTGAGTGATAGCTAAGACCCCATTACCGAACGATTATCGTATTTCAAAGTTCTTCCAACTCTCTTTAAAATGTTGGTCTTGATATAGACCGTGATCCGTGTTTCTGAAAGTTTGTTTTCAACTTATTTTTTTAAACGTTGGTATCAGGGTTAATTAACCAAGGACATTTGACGAGATCTCCGAGGGTTAATTAATCAGGGGTCTTGAGCAGTATTGGTCGGACGAGAGGCTGTGTCTTTGATTATACTGTGTTGATCATTCTGTGTTTTGGGTCGAGGACCCCGTGTGATGTTGAGATGATTGATCTCGTGTTGATATCATTTGGATTGGGTCGAGAACCCCATGGAAATATTTGTGAAGACTCGCTTGTGTTGATTGAATGTTTTTCTTGCAAATTTCTTTCCGCCTACTGGTCGAGGACCCTGTTGATTTTGATAAGAGAAGGATTTGATAATCCTAAATTATTTTCTATTAAAACTCTCGATGGCATCTTTAAACTGTTTTATAAATCGTTTCCCTTGATTTGTGATCTTTCGGTTTTGGAACGTTTCACCCAAACTCTTGCCTCAGGGAGTACTTTTCGTCATGTTTGGACCTTTGAGGATTCCTGATTATTGTTATTCGTGGAATGCGAATTGTATGGCTCGTATTTGCACTTTGTTCTTGCACTAGCAAAACAGTGGAGTTTTGCTAACCCCCGAGTATTCGGGGGGTGGATGTCTGTTTTTGCATTCAGGTTTGGGAGCATAACACAGGGTCGGCACGAAGGATGATGAAAGATGAACGATACTAATCACACGAGGATCCGTATGATGTCATTGGTTTAGTTATAGTTTATTTTCCGCTGCAGTATTCTTTACCGTTGTACGGAAGTGTGTTGTATTCGACCCCTGCATGGGCATGTAATGAGTTTGAGTTGTATGTATTTATTAAAAGACCAAATCGGTCTACTGAGTCATTTTAGCCTTAAAGGCATTGTTGAGTTGTTCTATGTTGTTACCAGTCTGGTAGATCCTTGAGGAAAGGTTCAACGGCGTGTAATATCCCTGAGCGGATTGGGGGTGTTACACATACGGGGGGTCTAAGTACAGCAACGGTAATGGATACAACATAATGATAATAAAATAAAATAAAACAGAACTATCGCTTGATTATTATCGCGACTCATATATCTTTCATGCTGACCATGTGACTGCTCCCTCGAACTAGGAGTACCTGAAATTTATAGAAGCCATGCTCGGGATATATAGCGCTATTATAAGTATTCTAACTGTACAAAATATACCATGCAAATATCAGCTACGACAATCACTTGTGAAAAATTACCAAGTGGTTTTAAAGTTGTGAAACCAAACTCAATTCTTCGAAAATGAAAAGCCTTTAGAACCTCAAGTCCTTAGTTACAAAATCATTCCAAAAGTCGACTCCGTCTTGGTCCGAAATCATTTTCCATAAAAGTCGATTTACAAATCTTAAACATCAAAATATGCTCGTGAGCCTGTGATCTCCTGTCTTATGTCTCCGTAGGCTTAACACCCGCACAGAATGAGCCAACCATCACAATCACAAGAATCACCACTCAAGTCCAGGACTTCGTGATCTCCCACCACGAGTCACCGTATATCCCATCGAATCTCCACGGTTGGACCATGTAGTATTCTGACCCCATGATTGCTAAACACATGTCATCATAAGACTCATTAGACCCACACGATTGAACCTCAGAACCACTTACTAAGCTCCGACTCCATGGTCCCCTGCCATGTACCCTCATAGGCCCCGTCGGATCTGCATCAGTGAACTTAGCGACACAACACACAACAATAACATTTCATCACACAATAATACACAATCAGTTGACATCACAACGACCATCACGATCAATACACATTCAATACATAATATATCCATTGATCAACAAGGTTACTCAATACATATCCAAGTGTACAAGCAAACCAATTCAATCATCACAACCAACACGATTCCACAACAAGAAATATTCAAGAACGACATCAACACAACGAGACATCTATAATAAATAATTCACATAAACCACATTGAACGAGATGAACAAACCATCACAAAATCAAATACAAAACCTCAATTCACAAGATATGAATCGTATAGACCAGATACTTGCTTCGATAACTGATACATGAATACTCCGAAGAACATAGCTCAATCGGAAAGCCCTAAAACCTACATCTTATGTGAAAATACAACAACAACACGATTACTATGGGAACAACAATAAAAAACGACGGGAAAAAATGCCCAACACTCGAATGAAAACCCATTGAAATATTAAATCAAACAATAAATCTCCAAGGTCTCTCATGAACACCAAAATCACCAATCAGGTTTAATGAATTCAAGATATGGATATATAATCCATAGAATACGATCAATAATATTAGATAACACCAATTGATTCATCAAAACTAGGCTAAAATCAGAAACAAGAACAAAACCCCAAAAAGTTAATCCAAAAAAATCAAGAAAACTACCTCAATCCGATGTGAACGGGGATTAGATTTTGTTATCTTAAAATTCCTTCCAAAACACACTTGGATGAAGCAAAATCGGCCAAAAAATCCGAACCTAGTCAAAATCGTCCGGCCATCATGAGAAGGGAGAAGTAAATAAAAAGCAGGGTGAAACCCGCTGTCCCATTTTTTTGCCCACAGAAACCCATGACCGGTCACGTACGACCAACTGCTTGTGCATCTGCTTGTGCTCAAGATCAATAGTCCGAACCTACAGGGACAACGACCACATGCTCGTGGGCCAAATCGTGTATCTGCTCATGTGCGGCTCTCTGCCCGACCTTTGGTGTTGCATAGGGCTGTTAAGGAATCGATTTTTTTATTTGATTTGTGATTCGAATTTGTTTGGCCCGATTCATATTCGGTTTTTTGAATTCGAATTCAAATTCAAGTTCTACTTTATATTCGTCGACATAACGAATCAAAATACAAATCTGATGGTATTTGATTCGTTTTGTTAATGAATATTCGACTCGAATCAATTATTTTTTATATTTAATATATTATATATATATAATTAAAAAGAAAATATGTAGAGTTTTATTTCATTTCTCCGCCTCCTTCTACTGTTAGTCCTGTGTTCTACAAGGGTTCATTTTAAAGTTGGTGTTTCTCGTCTCTTTTGAACTTCTTACAGCTGAACGATGCCTCTCTTCTGATTCTCTGAGGCATATCTTACCATAATGTTAGGTATGGATTGTTACTCTTACCCCTAACTCCTTGGACGATGAGTATGAAGTAGTCGGTTCGATCACTATGTTATTTTGTGCCACAACATACTCTCTTTTCTCTCGCTCGGTCTCTATTATTTCTTCTTCGTTCTTTTTCTGTTCCAGCGAACATTGTGGATTTTATTCGGGATTGGAGATGTGCATTTGATTTGTATGCAGTTTTGCAATTTTGTTCCTTGATCTTTTAACTAACTTTCACTATGTCGTGTTATTTTTCTGGACTCGGTTGGCTTGAGTAAGTTTATTTCTTCAGTATTTGATTAGTGTTCTAACAGTCTGGCATTAGTTGACTTCAAGATGTGTTCTTGACTTTAACTTGGTTTACATTTATGTGATCTTCTGCAAATTAGTTTGAAGGTTTCTTACATGGAACTTTCTTAATTGTTGAACCACTTCTTTTTTAAATGGAGCCTGTTACATTTTCGTTTCAAATTTCAATTATATTCATATCACATTATGATTTCAATATTATTTTATTTTTATTTTCGCAATTTTTTTTTTTTAGTTCAGGTTGTCTTTTTTAAGTATTTTGTTATTTATTGTTCTTTGACGAATTCATTATGAAACGAAATTTATTTGCATTCTGTAGATCAGGGATATCTCATTCTATAAGTCTCTGTCTGCATTTACTCAATTGAAGGTCATTATGCACTTTAGTTTTATGACTTGATTGGTTAATGGCTCACAATATATTTTTATTTTTTAGGTGATTTTTTCATAATTTGATATGAACTCCTCAAATGTAGCGGAGGAAGCACTTCAAGTAGACGAACTTTGATTGGAAAACATAAATAATGATGGGGGAATAATATAGAAGTTTTTTTCTTTCTTCTTTTTTTTTTTTTCTGGAGATCTAAATTTTGGAGATGAAGGGGGTGTTGCTGATGAACATGGGGTGAAAATGAGGATGACAAAGGTAGATTTTGTAAGAAAAAAAGAAAAAAGAATTAAAGAGCTCATAAAGATTTCATTGCAATGACTTTAGCTAATCGGATCCAAAAGTTTCAATATCTACATTGTCAAGCTTTTCTTTGTAGGCCACTTTGTGGTACAACAAGCGATCTTTTGAATCATTTGGATAGGTGTTTACAAAAAAAAAAAAAAAAACTTGATACAAAGAAACAAAAGACTTTACAATTTCCGCCTGCAAAATCGAAGTTTGAGATGAATCCTTTGTCTGACGGGAGATATGATCATTCGAAGCACTTGATACTAATGCATGAACAGCCATTTAATTCTGTGGAAAACTACGAATTTTCTTTTATGTTCAAAGTTTATCTCCCATAATTCGAGAAGATATCTCGTGACATGACAAGAAGTGAGAAGAAAAAGTTCCACTCGATGTGGAAAAGCATTAATAAGATTTGATTTATTATGGATATTTGGAAGACAAAGGTGGAAAAGATATCTTATATGTGTGTCACTAGGCACTTTGTTGATTCACAATGGCAACTTTAAAGGCGGGTTCTTTATCTTCATCCTTCTTCCTCCTCCACACACTGATAATTTTATCTTTCTCATTTCAATACATTCAATTTTTTTATGAACATGTATATTTTTCTGGTGATACATAAACATGTACGGTCATCGATGATTTAAATTATGTTATTGATAGTTTCAGGTGTTGACATATTTGATGTGCTTATGGAGTGTACAAAGGAATAGGGAATGAAACATAAAGTCTTCACTATATCAGTGGACAATGCTACAAATAACAATGTCGCACTTATAATTGTCAAAGAAACATTCTCCAAGAGTCGCAAGCTACCATTGGATGGTGAGTTGTTCCATGTTAGGTGTGCTGCACATCAATGTTTTAAAAGGTTCAAGGTGAGTTTGAGGCGTTTTGGCCAGACGAGGCGAGGCGTAAGTCTCGAGGCGCATTGAGGCATAAATCTCGATTAAAATAAAAAAACTCATAAAAAAACTCATAAAAATATTATAGTATTGATAGACATTAGTAAAACAATAAAAAGTAAATTAGATTACAATAATGTCATAGTATTGAGGCGCAAGCCTCAATATTATTTATTTTTTATCGAGTAAAGATTAAAAACTATATCAGGTTACCTTTTTTTCACTAAATTAAATTGAATTCGCTATAAAGTTTGGACTAAATTTTAATATTTAATTAATATTTATTAATTTGAGGATTTAACAAAAAATAATTTCACATGTTTTTAAAAGAAAAGAAAAGAACTCATAAATTTAACATATCCAGGTGTAACTCTATATTTATAAAGTCTAATAGTACTTGATATAACTAGGGATAGTTAGGCTTTAACCACTTATATTAAAAGGCCTCTGTGTGACTTATCTCATTTCTCATCAATCAACCACAGGCCCCCAACTCGCACGCAGACTCACATATGAGTTTTCTTTTTCCTTTTTTTCCTGAGAAAAAGGCCGAACGCCTCACAGATTTGTGGCGTTAAAATACACCTCAAACGCACCTCAAGTGTGCCTCACAAGATCGAGGCGTAGGCCTCAGCAAAGGTGGAAGGGGCACTGCCTCGAGGGTGTTTTTTCGCTGCCTCGACTCAAGGAATGCTTCGAGGCATGCGCCTCGGGCGCCTTTTAAAACATTGCTGCACATATCCAAAATCTTGTTGTTCAAGATGGTCTTTCTGATACTATATGCATTATTGGAGATGTTAATGATAGTGTACGATTTATTAACCAATCAGAATCTTGGTTATTGAAGTTCTCAGAAATCATGCATTATTTGGGAATTCTAGTTAAAAAGTTAATCATAAACTGTCCTACTCGTTGGGATTTTACTCATGAAATGTTAGTCGCAGCTACTAAAGTTAAAGATACTTTCCCTATATTTGCACAAACAGCGCATTTATACCATTTTGTCCTAGCTCGGGAGATTGGAATAAAGTAGAGGATGTTGTGGGAATTATAGGGGTACTTTATGAAGATACTCGTGTAATGACCGGGGCTGACTATGCAACTTCTAATGCTTTTCTTGATTTAGATAGTTAAACACATTTTAGATGAGAAAGAAAATCATCCTAATGAGTTCATAAAAAATATGATTGAAAAAATGAAGGAGAAGTTTGACAAATATTGGGGAAGTTGTAATATTTGATGGCCATTGGAGCAGTACTTGATCCTAGGTTTAAAATAAGGTTGGTGAACTTGCTTTCAACAAGATATATAATGAGAATGAAGCTCGTACACATTTGACGAAGGTTCGAGAGGCATTACATGATTTGTTTAATGAGTATTTTAAACTTGATCAGATGAGCAATCGAAAGGTTATCCTATATTAGATAGGGATTCTTTTGTTTCTACCACAAGTTTAATGTCAAGAGGAAAATTTATACTTTCTAGTTTGTCTATGTGTGACGAGTATTTGAACACGATGGATGGGAATGCTCCTACAAAGTCGGAGTTGGACACTTACTTGGATGAAGGGGTCTTTAGATGTCAATATGGGGATGTAGTCTCTCGTTTTGATGCCTTGGATTGGTGAAAATCTCAAGAGCTTCAATTTAGTACTTTATCTAAATTGGCGCTAGATGTTTTTGTTAGGAAAACTGTTTTAGATTTTGAGGATGTCATCCCTGTATTCATGATTATTTCAAATGTATGTACTTGGCATTGTAAAGAAGAACCTAATGAGTATCTTCTATAGGCCTTAAAAAGATTAAACTAAGTATTGATCATATATAAATTTAGCTAAGTATAGAACTGACAAGATATCAGGCGAGATACCAGGAGAGTTTTGGTCAAAGAGGCTCGACCAACATAAGTATCAGGCGAGATACTATCAGGCGAGTTTTGGTCAAAGAGGTTTGACCAATATAAGTATCAGGCGAGATACTAACATTCGCGTTTTGGTCAACACGAAATATCAGAGAGGTTTGACCAACATAAGTATCAGGTGAGATATTTACAGACGAGTTCTGGTCAACACAATATATCAGAGAAGTTTGACTATAGGCAAGTTTATTATCAACAGCGCTTTCAGACATAGAAAATATCAGGCGAGTTCTTACTCCAACTGGAAGCAGACGAGTTTTCGGTCAAACAGTAATATCAGCTGAGGGTTGACCATAGGCGAATTTTTATCAATCGAGGTTTTCGGTCAAACTAAATATCAGAGGAGGTTCACCAAACTAGTACTGCAGCCAAGTATGTGTATCTGAATAGCAACTCAGTCCACGTCAACAAACATTGAAAGGTCAACAAAAATGTCAAGACACATGTGGACATAAAAGTCAAGGGACAAAGTTATTGATTCCTGAAAGTTAAGGAATTCTTTACTCCTAAATATTATCACCCAGAAGACTTTCCAATTATAGTAATCAAGAAAAGCGGCGCAACGGGAAGTACATCTTCAAACGATCAGAATTGAAGAAAGAGACAAAGCCTTGCAAAGAGAAGATAAACAATGAAGTCCACTCTCCAACGGACAGAATGGTTACAAAAGATGTAACAGCTATGAAGAAGCTCAAGAATCGTACTATAAATATCTGAAGACAGATTGAGCAAAAGTACGATGCGAACAATACTACAAGTGAACAAAGCAAATCTATAGCATCGTGAAGAGCTAGTTTCTAAAGTTATATTCAGAGAAGCTCTTAAGTTGGAGAAGACAACACTCTTGTCTTAAAGTTTAAGTAAGGGGTACTTCTTTGAACGAGGTTCTTAGAAGTTCAAGGTTGTAAACGCATCCACGGGTTCTTGATTGGAAGGTGATAGACACCTTGTGAGTTGTTGAGGCATCCATGGTTTTTCGATCAAGAGGTGCTAGGCAGCCAAAGGGAGTTGCAACGGCCACGGGTTTCCACTGGTTGGAAGCTGTTATAACAGAATTCGTTGTAACATTCATTTCACTAGTTGAAGGTTATAGTGAATTTATCTCCAACTGGTTTAGAGAGAAGTGTACTAGTAGAAGATTACTCCACATCTGAAACCACTATAAGTGATTGTGTGATTTACTGCTTTTTCATCATACTTAACTCCTGCATACATATTTACTGTCACTACTAAAAAAAGGGGCTTTAGTAACACTTGGATTATGACAGTTTTTTGTTATGTGTCACTAAATATATAAAATTGGATCAGTTTTCCTATTTAACATATAAGTGTCACTGACTGCTCACACAGACGTATCACTAATTAAGGCATCAGTAATTACTGACACTAATGTATCAGTAATAAAAAAACACTGAAATATTCTCTAATCTGAACCATTCATTAATAATAATCGCAATCGTCCATTATGAGTCAACCCCTGGGAAAAGCTTTAAGTGCTATGTACATTCTCCACTGACACCTTCTTCATCTCCACAGCTTCGTCTCCACACCTTCACTCTCCACACATCTCTTCGGCATCTTCGTCACCTCCGGACTAAAAAAAACCTACAATCGCACTCATCTAAGTTCTCTCATCCACGAACCCAGCCCTGATACATACTCGTCGGCCTTTGCGTATCCTAGTAAGTTCTCTCGTCCTTTGGTCTTGTGGTGTGCGAAATCCCAGTGGGTGAGACGGGTCTAATTTTAGTATTTTTTGTTTTCTTGACTTATATTGTTTTTTTTTTCGGTCTTTAGTTGTTCTTCTTTGGTGTTTTTCCACTTTTTTAGGGTTCTTTAAGTTTTTCACTATTTTTTTTCAGAGTTGTGTTTTTTTGGTATTTTTTTTGGTCCCGGTAAATTTTGATATTTGGTATTTTTTACTCTTGTAGAAATCAAAGATGATGGCTTGAATTTGGGATTATATGGGCTTTTCTGCAAGTATTCTTATTGTATATCAATGTGTTGATCCCATTTGTAATTTAGCATTTTTTAATATTATTTGTATTGTTGTGTTGGTGTTTGAGCACATTTGAGACTTATTGTTGATTTATTAGTAGGTTTGGGACCTTTCAGTGATGTATTTGTTTCATTTTTAATTTTTTTTAAGTAACTGTGGGTGGTCTTTTTTTATGCTAAAACTTGTATGTTTGGTAAATTACACATTTGAGACTTATTGTTGATTTATTAGCAGGTTTGAGCCTTTTTTTAGTAGTATGTTCTATCTTAAATTCAGCTGTTCTTCCACAATATAGTTTACAGCTGACAAAGGTTACCTGATCAGACGAGTAATCTTAGCTGATCTTACTGTAGCTGTGTTCTCTAAACAGTGGAATTTAGTAAAAGTTTTTAAACAGTCTATTCACCCCTCTAGACTGTACTCTGAGTATCTGTGACCTACAATTTTAGTTATCCCTATTAGCACAGTAGCCTCAGAGGCTACTTTTAGTGCAGATACTTGAGTTTTAGATCCTTATCATGCTAAATTGTCGTCTGATATTGTAAAGTTTTAACTTGTGGAGCAGATTGGGTACGTCAACTTCACGGATTCAAGAAGGCCATGATGACATATGTAAAATCTCTTTCTTAAATGGCATTTTTAACTGTTAATGCTTCCTATTTAATAACTGGACTTTGATCTTGATTTTGGTTTATTGTTAGTTTACTGGACAAAATTTGACATGTTCCTCTTCGATTTTGATATACATGTAAGTTTGTTGTTTGGTTAATTCTCATGTACTTTTCACATTAAAAAAAGGGTAGATTTAATGGATATTATTCTTTGATTATTTTGAAAATTGATCGATATCTTAATGTTCTCTTAATGATATTTTTTATATCATTTGAATTTTTCAATAATGAACTTTGATCATTTATTTATTTTAATATATTGCACCGATTAATATGAAAAATATATCATTATATTCTTTCTTTAAAATACTTTTATAAAATTATTTTAGTAGTTTTAGTTTTTTTCCTTCATATGAACGTGTATAAGCAAAATTATTCCAAGTATGACGAGCTCCGTAGTTGGTTGTGATGACCACCTTGTCCCAAGCTTATTTATTGAAACATTAATTTTATACCGGAAAATATAAATCTTGATTTTGATATGTAAAGATCTTGATTATTTCTTTTTGTCAATTGATTGAAGGATGAAATTTCATACTTTTAATAGTAATTACCCTTCACACTTTCATCCTTAAATCAATTGAAATATGTTTAGAATAGACCCTTTATACATGCGAACCAATGATCTGCAATGATTAAGCCTCGTGCCACCAATTTCACATCGGGAATGTTAAAAGGAACCTAATTAAAGACTTGCACGTAAAATATAACACCAATTTTGGTATGTGCAAAACACAACACCAATTTTTTGGGGACAGGTGCAATGGCCTCCCCACAATGATGGAGAGAGAGACTGTTTCCATAGGTCTATTTTGGTTTTTAAGTATTAAGACTCTTTTCCTTTGAACTGAATGAATCTGAATTTAATTGAACTGAATTGAGCTGAACTGAATGAAACTGAACCAAACTGGATTGAAATATATATTAAGAGTAAATAATAATAATAATATAATAAATATTTTTCGTAATAATAATAGTACTCAACGACGACAATAATAATAATAATAAAGATTATTATTAATTGGAGAGAGCAAGGAACTGGGAATAAGCTCCTTCAGGTATGGCGAAAGCTGAGAAGTTTGAAGGGCCCTCTGAAACAGTTGAATATAAAAAGTTTCAGAAATATACAAGTTGGAAGCTGCTAGAGTTAAGCTAACAGATATTCAACAAGCCTTGAATAAGTGAGAGTTTGATTGCAACAGAGAAACTCCTACTGAATGGGATGGAGAAGTGGAGTGGCATTAAGGAGAGAGTATGGCAACAGAAAGCTCGAGTGGATTGGATTAAACTTGGTGATGCTAATACCAAGTTTTTCCATGCATATGCTCCAGCTAGGCAGTGCACTAGAGCTATCAAAGTGTTGATTAGAGTTGATGGTTCAAGATGCTCAACTCATGCCCAAATTAAGGAGAAGGTGAGATCTTTCTATGCTAATTGTATGGGGAGTGCTGCTCCTAGGTTACCTATGATTGATAAAGAGATTATTAGAAAAGGGAAGTTGCTTACACATGATCAACAAGTTAATTTGTGTAAGTCTTTCACCGATAAGGAGACCAGAGATGCTTTGTTCAGCATGGATGCAAATAAAGCACCAGGTATTGATGGTTTTAATGTCTTTTTCTTCAAGCATACATGAAATATGGTGGGTGAAGAGGTTATTGCTGCAGTTAAAGAATTCCATGATACTGGTTTTATATATAGAAATGTTAACAATACTCTCATCACTCTACTGCCCAAAGTGGACCATGCTCAGACAATCAGGGATTACATGCCCATAGTATGCTGGAATGTGCTTTATAAGATCATTTCTAAGGTATTAATTAACAGAATGCATGAGATTTTGGGGAGTATCATCGGTGAGCATCAATCAGCATTTGATAGGGGAAGAAATATTTTTGATAACATTCTGTAAAGCCATGAATTGGTGAAAGGATATGGAAGGAAGAGCATTTCCCCAAGATGCATGATCAAGATTGATATCCAAAGGGCATACGACTCTGTTGAGTGGCCTTTCCTTGAGCATTTGTTGATTGAAATGGGGTTCCCTTATACCTTTACAAGATGGATTACGGCGTGTATTAGATCTGTCACTTATGTTGTCAATGTTAATGGAGATTTGACAGAGCCTTTCCAAGCTAAAAGAGGACTCAGACAATGCGATCCCATTTCCCCTTATCGTTTGTCTTGTGCATGGAATATTTAAATCGATGCTTCATGGACTTGAGGAGTAATAAGGAGTCCAGGTTTCATCCGAGGTGTAAAATATTTGGGCTGATTCATGTTTGTTTTGCAGATGACTTGTTGCTGTTTGCAAGAGGAGATGTAGGGTCTGTGCAACAACCGATGGAAGCTTTTAATAAGTTCTCTTCAGCCTCTGGTTTACAAGCAAATCAACACAAAAGCAGTATATATTTTGGTGGTGTTTCAGAAATAGCCCAGCAAAACATCCTTACTGACACACGTATGAGCAGAGGTGAGCTTCCATGTAAGTACCTTGGTGTTCCATTATCTACCAAGAAACTTTCTGTGTTGCAATTGTAACACCACGAAGACGTTCAGGGCATATTACAGCGTCGTGGTCCCCACACTTCGGAATCCACCAGGCTAACAAACTGACCCGACAAACAACAAAGACATACATCATCAATACACGGATAATTTCTCAATCCACGACATTCAAAATAAAAGACGGAAATCCGACAATACAATCTGACATCAAATCCACTCCCAAAACGGGTACACAAAATTAATAAATTCAATAAGGAAGTACTCGAGTACTTAAATCCATGACATAATAGATAAATTCAAAACAGGACACCAACAGACAACTGCTGAATCGTATCATGCTTGCCCATCATCCTCATACGGCTCGTATACTCGCTTATATCCAAGACCTGTACCTGAAATACAAAAAGTATTTCCCCCATTTAAGGGGTTAGCGACAACTGCTAGTGCAAGTACAATCCATTTGAACTACATTCTAACTAGATGAATAAATGCGCCAAAAATTATTTTAGAAATCATTTATATTCCAGAATATTTGCGGTGCACAAGCACAAAACACATTTCTCCAACAAAAAAAATTCAAAGTTAACCGTTGGTACGAGACTCACGGCCACCGTACTCCACAGAGCCCCGTCGAACATCCCTGGGTGGTCAACCACAGTTCGTGATACCCACACACACGACAATACGTATCCCTAGAGGCCCCGTCGGACCGTCCCTAGGTGAACATACACATATCCATCCACAACAACCACGAATAGCCATAATTCAAATACTAGAACATGTAAACAAATGTAAAGTACTTGCTTTTGAGACATATTTGAAGAATCGGGAATGAAAAACGACTACGAACGGTCCGGGTGGAAAACGATGGTTCCTAAACGAAGGATCAACATAACTCAGTCCTAACGAACAACAATAATCGAATGGAATACACCCATAACCCCGATTACAAGCTATGACAATAAGCATTCAATCGATACGGGCGAGGGTTTACGCAAAATCTCCCCGAATCGATAATTCACGGATTTAACTTGATGAGAACAGATGGGAATCACCCAACAACAACAATCGGTGAGGAATAATATAACATATATGGACAATTCGGAATTACTCAAGAAAAACCCGAAAACCCCCCAAATTTGACAAGCTAGGGTTCCTAAAGAAAATACCTCGGATTCGGACGATGGAGGATCATTACGCTGATGATGATATGTTAGCACGAGCCTACGGTGATGGAATTTGAAGAAAACTCCGATCAAAACTGGTGGAATCGCCACAGTTGTCGCCCGGATGAAGAAAACGAAGAGAAAGGAATGAAAATGGGGTTTACTGCCCGCCTACTGTCTTAAATAAAGGTACATGCACCGTAACAAGTGTTACATTACGGCAGTAACAAGGCCAATATTACGGCCGTAATGAATGGGGTGTTACGGCCGTAACACCTGCCGATGCAGCCTGCAATCGCCGCCCAAACC
Source organism: Orobanche coerulescens (assembly GCA_033398695.1). Classification (NCBI taxonomy): domain Eukaryota; kingdom Viridiplantae; phylum Streptophyta; class Magnoliopsida; order Lamiales; family Orobanchaceae; genus Orobanche; species Orobanche coerulescens. The sequence continues at coordinate 134,963,652 of CM065816.1, read as the reverse complement.
GCTCTGCATTTACGAAACTCGGACCTGCTATCGAACCGAAAATATGGCTACGAAGAATATTCGATGATGAGTCTAACCGTTACAAGAAAACATCATTCCGACTACCCCGGAATCCGAAATACGACAACGAATATGGATTTGCCTAAACTTATAGGAATTTACAAAAATGGCCCAAGTGCCCGAAAATCACGATACGACGTCGGATTAACCAACCGAAAGTCACATCACGAACAATTCAACCATACAAACTTATGCAAACAAAGAAACTACGAAAACGAATGAGTTTTACGAGAATCGAACGTACATATGGCAAAACATGATATAAAATGGAATCACATAAAAACATCACCAAAACTCGTCCAAATGGAAAAACTCCAAGAATAAAGTAGATTCAAAATGTCGAAACGGTTACAAGAGAGTCGATGAAAATGGACATACACCAAAAAATGGAAACTGCTAAAAATGGAATGGTACAGATATTACATTCTCCCCCTCTAAAAAGAAGTTTCGTCCCGAAACTTAAGAATCAAAAAGCTCGGGGTGCCTCGAACGCATATCCTCCTCCAACTCCCACGTTGCTTCTTCTACTCCGCGCCTCGACCATTGCACTTTAACCAAAGGAATGGTTTTGTGCCTTAATTGTTTGTCTCGACGCTCCAAAATTCTGATGGGCCTCTCCTTAAACGTGACGTCCTTCTCGATCTCCATGTCTCCGAAATCAATAATGTGGGACGGGTCCGATACATACTTTCTCAACTGGGAGACATGAAACACACTATGTACATGACTCAACGATGGAGGTAATGCCAAACGGTACGCTAACTCGCCAACTCTCTCCAATATGTCGAAAGGTCCAATATACCTCGGGATGAGCTTCCCCTTTTTCCCAAAATGGAAAACTCCCTTCGACGGAGACACTCTCAACAGAACATGATCTCCCACCTCAAACTCCAAAGGTCGACGCCTAATATCCGCATAAGACTTTTGTCGACTCTGAGCTGCCAACATTCTCTTTCTAATCAATTCAACTTTCTCCCTCGTCTCTAACACAAGGTCCGGCTCGGTGCCAACTAAATCGGATGGTTCGTCCCAACATATCAGCGATCGGCAACGTCGGCCATAAAGTACCTCATACGGTGCCAATTTAATCGACGCGTGCCAGCTATTATTATACGTAAACTCAATCAAGGCCAGATGCTCCTCCCAGTCACTACTCCAGTCTAACGCACACACGCGTAACATATCCTCGAACGTCTGAATGGTATGTTCGGACTGCCCGTCGGTCTGAGGATGGAAAGATGTACTCAAATGTAAATATGTCCCCAATGCCTTATGTACCGCTTGCCAGAAGTGCGATACAAACCGGCCATCTCTGTCCGAAATAATAGTCCTCGGCGTACCATGAAGTCTCACTATCTGCGCGATAAAAACACGAGCCAATCTTTCTGGACCCCAAGTATTCTTGACGCCCAGAAAATGTGCTGACTTAGTCAGTCGGTCCACGATCACCCACACCATATTCATTCCGGTCTTCGTCCTCGGCAAACTCGTGACAAAGTCCAGCGAGATATCCTCCCACTTCCATTCTGGGACGGGAAGTGGTTTCAACAATCCGGCTGGCCGCTGATGCTCGATTTTGACTTGTTGACAAGTCAAACACTTAGCCACAAACTGAACTACCTCATTCTTCATGTCATTTCACCTGAAATTATTCCTCAAATCCTTATACATTTTACTCGATCCCGGATGGACCGAGTAAGGCGACGCGTGAGCCTCTCGCATAATAGTCTGCCTCAACTCCAAGTCGTTCGGAACACAAAGCTGACCTTGGAATCTCAACACACCATCCTCATGTATCACGAATCTCGGGGGTTTCCCCTTCCCTACATTTTCTCGAAGCTGAATAAACATCGGGTCTTCCAACTGTCCCGATTTAATATCATCGACTAGTGACGAAGAAATCTGAAGAGTACGCAACTGCCCGGAACTCTCTGGTAGTACAATCTCAAGGCTCAAACTCATCAACTCTCGCTGGAGTCCTGGCTGAGCCGTAAGTAACTCAAGTGCCCGAAGCGATACCGATTTCTGGCTCAAGGCATCTTCCACCACATTTGCCTTTCCCGGATGATAAAGGATCTCGAGGTCATAATCTTTAATCAACTCCAACTATCTCCTTTGTCTCATATTTAGCTCTTTCTGTGTGAATATGTACTTGAGGCTCTTGTGATCGGTGAAAATCTGACACAATGAGCTATACAAGGAATGACGCTAGATCTTCAATGCAAATACAACCGCGGCCAACGCAAGATCATGGGTAGGGTAATTCAACTCGTACGGTTTCAACTGACGGGAAGCATAGGTAATCGTCCTCCCGTGATGCATGAGTACACATCCGAGCCCTTGGCCCGAAGCATCACTAAAAACTAAGAAACCCTCATTACCACTCGGTAAAGCCAAAACAAGAGCGGTCGTCAACCGCTTCTTCAACTCCTCAAAACTTTTCTGCCTCTCATCGGTCCACACGAACTTCTCTGACTTTTGTAACAATTGAGTAAGTGGTCGAGCGAGCTTAGAAAACCCCTCTACAAATCTATGATAATACCCGGACAAATCCAGAAAACTACGGATCTCCTTCACGTTCTTGGGCGGCGCCCAATCAAGCACTGCCTCTATCTTATGTGGGTCCACACGAACACCCTCGGCCGAGATCACGTGGCCGAGAAACATAACCTCCCGTAATTAAAACTCACACTTTCAGAACTTCGTGAAAAGATGCTGAGTTCTCAAAATACCTAACACGATCTGCAAATGACGGGTATGCTCCTCCTCGCTCCTCGAGTAAATCAGGATATCGTCGATAAAAATGACTACACACTTATCGAGGTACTCGATAAAGACTTTGTTCATAAGATGCATGAACACGACTGGGGCATTGGTTAGCCCAAAAGGCATAACCACAAACTCGGAGTGACTGTATCTCGTCTGAAAGGCCGTCTTTGGAATATCAGAATCCTTCACTTGGAGATGATAATACCCCGATCTCAAATCAATCTTTGAAAACACGGTCGCCCCTTGCAATTGGTCGAACAAATCATCAATCCTAGGAAGCGGATACTTGTTTCTGATAGTCACTTTGTTCAACTCACGGTAGTCAATACACAAACGAAGTGACCCATCCTTCTTCTTCACAAACAGGACCGGTGCGCCCCAAGGAGAAGCGCTCGATCGAATATATCCCATGTCTAGCAACTTCCCCAATTGTTTCTTCAACTCAAGCATCTCGGCAGGTGCCATACGATATGGCGTCTTAGAAATCGGTGCTGCACCCGGCTCTAAATCAATAGTAAACTCAACCTCTCGGTCTGGCGGCAAACCCAGCAACTCATCTGGAAAGACGTCAGGATACTCATACACTACTGGAATAGACGAGAGCACGACTCCCCCTTCTTCCGATCTCAAATCGTAACACCAATAACCGGTGCAACCTCCTCGAAGAAGTCTCACCGCCTTCATGGCGCTGATCAGAAATCTCTGACTACTCCACTTGCGTCCCACAAAAGAATGCTCGGTACCGTCAGAGGCTAACATCAAAACGGTTCTCATTCTATAATTCATGATTGCCCCATGACGGTCCAGCCAATCCTCACCAAGAATCAAATCCTCATCTTTAATATCTACCGCGATCAGATTAGAAGGCCAAACCCTCCCCGCGATACTCACAGAAAAATCTATAATATCACAATCCCCCACGATGCTATCCCTACTAGGAAGTTTAACAACAAATGGTTCACACACAACTACGCAATCAACATGCAGACGATGCACACAATCCATAGATATATAAGAATGCGTAGCACCAGAATCGAATAACACGGTAACAGGATGGTCAAGGATGTGAACGGTACCTGTAGTCACCATCGTGTCGGGATCTTCGGCTCGTCTCATCTCATACACAAGGGGCGGAACAGACCCCACACTAGAAGCTCCACCTCTAGAAGGCTGTCTACGTCCTCGACCTCTACCAAAACTCTGCTGAGGCTGAGAAGCTATCAGTGCCTGATTCACACTCGGTTCCCCCGTAGCTGGGGCTGATATTTGAGTAACTGGAGCATCTGTACAAAACTTAGCACGATGTCCCATCCGGCCGCAAGTAAGACACTGAATCGGAGGCCTGTCAAACTCACTTATCATGTGTCCGGGACGACCACAGTTAAAGCAGGTAGAACCACGAATGGAACCAGTAGGAGCAGACTTAGAACCGTTTCCTCGCCCAAATGACGCGTACTGACTCCCGAAGACTCGCAAACCAGACCAAGCTTTCTGATATCCTCCAGACTTGCCTCCCGAAAACTGACCGGAGGTCTTCTGCTTCTTTCCCTTGGTTGTCGTCTCTGTCGCTGAAAACGACATCTCATAAGCCATCGCCTTATTCTGATACTGTTTCAAAGTTGTGCACCCCAGACCAGACATGTAGTGACGCACCCTCGGTTTCATCCGCATGTCAAAATGGCGGATCTTATCAAGTTCATCTCGGACTTGGTTTCTCACATAATGGAGTTGTTGGTTATAGTCCTTGATTGCCTGTGAAATCGGGACATCCTGGGACTTATCCTCGAAGAAGGCTTGAATCCTCCCCTCTTTAACTGGCCACGGACAAAACTCGTCCTCCATCAGCTCTCGGAACTCTGCCTATGTGGCTGCCCGGTCATGCAGTTTCACCGCTTGCCACCACGTTGCTGCCTCTTTGGCGAGGAAGTACTAAGCGATGGGCACCTTCCTCTCCTCAGAGCAGTTAGCAGCCTCGAATACTTTCTCCATCTCAAACAACCAACTCTCCCAACCGGAAGGGTCGGAAGCGCCATAAAACTGCGGAGGACGCATACGAATCACGTCCTGAAGTAGCTTATCATTACCGGATCCAGTGGGCGGAACCGGGTTAGCATTAGCCTGGCCGACCAAGACGGCCTGAGTCAGTAGCGTCATCTGGTTCGCTACTTGCTGTAAAATATTTGCCACTCCAACGTTCTCATGAGCATTACTCGAGCTAGCAGACTGATCCTGCTGACCCCCGGAACTAGGCGGAACACTGTTCGACAAGGAAGGCATAGCCGAATCAGTTCCTGAGTTACCGGACATGGACGCCAACAGACAACCGCTGAACAGTATCATGCTTGCCCATCATCCTCATACGGCTCGTATGATCGCTTGTCTCCAAGACCTGTACCTGAAATACAAAAATTATTTCCCCCATTTAAGGGATTAGCGACAACTGCTAGTGCAAGTACAATCCATTTGAACTACATTCTAATCAGATGAATAAATGCGCCAAAAATCATTTTAATCATTTATATTCCGGAATATTTGCGGTGCACAAGCACAAAACACATTTCTTCAACAAAACAATTCAAAGTTAACCGTTGGTACGAGACTCACGGCCACCGTACCCCGCAGAGCCCCGTCGGACATCCATGGGTGGTCAACCACAGTTCGTGATACGCACACACACGGCAATACATATCCCTAGAGGCCCCGTCGGATCGTCCCTAGGTGAACATATACATATCCATCCACAACAACCACGAATAACCATAATTCAAATACTAGAACATGTAAACAAATGTAAAGTGCTTGCCTTTGAGACATCTTTGAAGAATCGGGAATGAAAAATGACTACGAACGCTCCAGGTGGAAAACGACGGTTCCTAAACGAAGGATCAACATAACTCAGTCTTAACGGACAACAATAATACACCCATAACCCCGATTACAAGCTATGACAATAAACGTTCAATCGATATGGATGAGGGTCTACGCAAAATCTTTCCGAATCGATAATTCAAGGATTTAACTTGATGAAAACAGATGGGAATCACCCAACAACAACAATCGGTGAGGAATAATACAACATATATGGACAATTCGGAATTACTCAAGAAAAACACGAAAAAGCCCCAAATTTGACAAGCTAGGGTTCCTGAAGAAAATACCTCGGATTGGACGATGGGGAGGATTACGCTGATGATGATATGTTAGCACGAGCCTACGGTGATGGAATTTGAAGAAAACTCCGATCAAAACTGGTGGAATCGCCTCAAGTGTCGCCCGGATGAAGAAAATGAAGATAAAGGAATGAAAATGGGGTTTCTGGCCTGCCCGCTGTTCTTAAAACAGTGGGCTATTACGGTCGTAAAAAGTGTTACATTACGGACGTAACAAGGCCAATATTATGGTCAGATAATGGGGTGTTACGGCGTAACACCTGGGCAATGATCTGGCATTGCTATCCAAACTGTGCAGCTGACTCCAAACTCGGACCTGCTATCGAACTGAAAATATGGCTACGAAGAATATTCGATGACGAGTCTAACCGTTACAAGAAAACATCATTCCAACTACCCGGGAATTCAAAATACGACAACGAATATGGATTTCCCTAAACTTATAGGAATTTACAAAAATGGCCCAAGTGCCCGAAAATCACGATACGACGTCGGATTAACCAACCGAAAGTCACAACACGAATAACTCAACCATACAAACTTATGCAAACAAAGAAACTACAAAAATGAACGAGTTTCACGAGAATCGAACGTACATACGGCAAAACATGATATAAAATGGAATCATGGAAAAACATCACCAAAACTCGTCCAAATGGAAAAACTCCAAGAATAAAGCAGATTCAAAATGTCGAAATGGTTACAAGCAAGTCGATAAAAATAGACATACACCAAAAAAGAGAAAATGCTAAAAACACAAAGGTACGGATATTACAGCAATGCCAACCTTTACTTAAGAAAATATTGGCTAAGGTTGAGTGCTGGGCTGCAAAGCTCCTCACATATGCTGGGAGGTTGCAACTTGTTAAATCTATTTTGTTGGGGGTTCAGATTTATTAGTATCAAATTTTCCTAATTCCAAAGAAGATTACGCAGTTAATACAGTGCATGTAGTTCCTTTTTATGGAGTGGTGAAGCTGGTGTTTCAAGGAAAGCTCTTGTCGCTTGGGAGAAAATATGGCTGCCGCAACAAGCAGGGGGTGGAATATCATTGATATTCAGTTGTGGAATAGAGCAGCTCTATGCAAACACTTATGGAGTGTGGCTCAGAAAAAGGCCAAACTATGGATCAGATGGATTCATGCTTATTATATCAAAGATCAGGATATCACTACCTTAGAAATTCCTAGTCAAGCTTCATGGTAGTGAGAAAAGTACTTACGGCAAGGGAGTATATGAGGGATGTGAGTGGTGACTTCTCTATTCTTCAGCAATCTACTTTCTTAGTGAGGAAACTATATTAGAGGATGAGAGAAGGAGAAAGAGTTCTGTGGCACAAGGTAATATCCTGCAATATTTCTCCACCTAAATGCATAGTTATTACTTGGCTAGCAATCTTTGGGAGACTTGCAACTGTGGCGAATTTGTTGAGATTTTGTATAACTTGTGATTATATGTGTTGTTTGTGCCGAAAGAGTAGTGAATCCATTGACCATCTGTTTTTTTACTGTGATTACTCTTCTTATGTGTGGATGGAGTTAACCAAATGGGGAGGTATTTCAAGGCCTAGAGTTCATTGGGAAGCTGAGAAGGAGATTCTAAATACACAATGTAGAACAAAGAAAGGGAAACAGAAACTGTATATGTTGATGATGACAGTTGCAATATACCAGATATGGATTGAAAGAAATTTGAGAAGATTTCAAGGGAAAATTCGAGAGGCCGGAGCTGTTCTTAGAAGTTGTCAATATATTGTTGCTATTAGATGTAGAAAGGATAGCAAATTAGCCTGTATGTTGGCTAATTAGTATTATTTTTTGCTGTTTGTGCTTGTATACTTCAATGCTTACTTGGTAATAAATATTTTATTTTGCCAAAAAAAATATTATTAATAATAATAATAATTAATAATAATAATATAATAAATGTTATTAGTAATAATAATAGTAATAAAAAACAGCAACAATAATAATAGTCAATATTTTTAATAATAAGAAGAATAATCAAGATTATTATTAATAATAATAAAAAATATTAATTATTATTAATAATAGTATAATAAATATTATTGGTAGGTAATCAACAACAGCAACAATAATAATCAATATTATTAACAATAACAATAACAATCAATATTATTATTAATAATAATAAAATTTAATAATAATATAATAAATATTATTAGTAATAATAATAGTAATCAACAACAACAATAATAATAATAATCAAGATTAATAATAATAATAATAATCCAGATTATTATTAATATAAATAAAAAATATTATTATTATTAATAATAATAATAATATAAATATTATTAATAATAATAATAGTATTCAACAACAGCAACAATAATAATAACAATAATAATAATCAAGATTAATAATAATAATAATAATAACAATAATGATCAAGATTATTATTAATAAAATTTATTATTATTATTATTTTTAGTAATATAATAAATATTATTAGTAATAATAATAGTATCAACAACAACAACAATAATAATAACACTAATAATAATCAAGATTATTATTATTAATAATAATATAATAAATATTATTATTAATAATAATAATAATCAACAACAACAACAAAAATAATAATAATCAATATTTTAATAATATTAATAACAATAATAATGATCAAGATTAATAATAATAATAAGAAGAAGAAGAACTAAACTGAATTGAACTGAACTGAACTGAACTGACTGGACTGAATGGACCTGAAATAAACTGAATTGAACTGAACTGAACTGAACTAAAAAACTGAAAAATAAGTCAAAAAGAAAAGGGCCTAAGTGAAGGAAAAAATTTCCAACCACATGGTTAGGGCTGCTAAATCAATTGGGGGAGGATTGAGTGCTTAAACTCTCCGTAGTTCGATAGTATTTAAGGATCCGAGTACTCGAGTATCCATGTGTTAACATGCGATTTTACATATATTTTAAGTATTTTTATCGATTTTAATTATAAATAAATGTGTTGTATTTACATTGTTGTTCTTTAGTTTGTGAGTTTATTAGACTCGATTATGTTTGGTATTTTATGTGGTTTCAGGACTATATTGAGCCATTTGAAGTCCACCAGTCTCAATTGAAATGTCCTAATCCGAATACCAAGCAAATGATGCTCGAGTATGAGAAACGAGCGAAAAGTGTGAAAACGGTCCGAACAGGTCAGACACGGGCACTGACACGGCCATGTCAAGATTTGACACATCGTGTCTCGCTCACTGTACGGCTATGTGTTCGGCCATGTGCGGTTCACTGACGCGGCCATATGCCCTGGTCATGTCATTCCCCAAGCCGAATTTCACTTTCTAGAGGGGTTGTACATGGTCATATCCTATTTTGACACGAACCTGTTAGTCATCGGCACTCTTTTGGCAATTTAAAGAATTTAGGTCTTGGAACCTCTTTAGGAGGCTTTAGGTACATCAATGAGCTGCGGAAATCTTCATTAATGAGTCTACCGACCTAGAAGAGATCAAGGGAGAGTCAAAGGTGTTCCAAAGAGCAAGAGAGATCCAACACAAGGAGCCATAACAGATTGATAGATTATCTCAACTCCGATTTTATATTTTCTATTCCCTTTTTATTTATTTGCTTGAACATGAATGTAGATAATATGTCTATGTATTTTTCCATAACCACGTACTGCTAAACTATTAGATTCCATGATATGGGAGTAGACTTCTTATGATGATTTTTATGGATTTTATTTAATTGAATGTTTTATTTAGATTCCTTATTCAAGTATCTTGTGTTTGATTCATGTTTATCAAGTGGCCTAGAATTTCTATATGAGAGAATATTGTTTATAATTTGAGAAATGAGATTAATATTATGTCTTTAATACTTGACACAAATTGAATGTTAGATTGTGAAGTCAGTGGCATTTGTGAATATTTTTGATATGTTATTTTTATGGAGTTGAGTTACATACATTAGATGAGACTTCAATTCGTATGATTTAATGAACATGTTTATACGACTTCGAGAGAGGCCATAAACACTTATTATGATCTGCTTATATATCAGAGAGTAAAACTTTAGATATAATTTATCTAATTAAACCTATCAATTAATCGAAACGATCGTCTTGGAATCTCTTCATTAAACTTGGGTCTATTTTCTTGCGATCTCTCTTGGTTAATTCATTTTAATTTTAATTTTAGAATTATTTTATTTTTACAATCTAATCCCAAATTCGATCATCTAGATAAAGTTGTACGATCTAGTATCCATTATGATAATTCAATTAACCCTGTGGAGATACAACCTTTCTCGCCCTCACCTCAACTACTCTGTTCACTTGCGGATAGTAAAATAAATAGCAAATAAATTTTCACCGCCGTTGATGGGGATTAGGGGAATTATTAATAGAAATAATTACTACTAGATATAATTTTGGAACATAATTGCAACTAGGTACAAGTTTTTTTTTTGCATTACTACTAGGTATAAAACATGATGCAAAATACCCAAAACACCCTCCAATTCAAAATACCCAAAACACCTATATTATAATGTTAAAAATAAAAATAACATTAGTAATAATAAAATGCTCTCATCTGTCCGCCACCCTCATCTGTCCAACATTATTATTAATAAAAATGCTCTCATCTGTCCAGTCGTCCCTTTCTTTTTCTCAAGATGTCTTCGCTCTCATCTGCTTGCTTGCACTCAAATCAAGTCGTCCCTAAAAATGCTCTCATCTACTGCGGTTCCGGTTCCTCCAGGTGGCTTGCTTGCGGGTGATGTGGTTGGTGTTTCAGTCGGGTCGGAGCCTCTTTGGGTGGGTGTGGCAGTGGCGGAGCCTCCGGTTTCAGCAGCGGTTGCGGTTGGGTTTTCTTCTGCGGCGGCCGGGGTTGGTTCTTCGGGCCCCGTCGCGGTTCCCTCCTCCTTTGTTCCTTCGTCCGCAGTCTCAGGTGATTCCGGTGGTGGTCGGGGCTCTGTGTTGGCCGGTCCCTTGTCTGCGAGTGGTCCTCATGTGACGGCTGGTCTTCCAGCAGCGGTCGACAATGCTGGTTTGTTTATTTCGATTGATCGAGGTTTTAGATTTGAATGTGTAGATCTGTAGATTAATGGTCAGATTGTTGTGAAATTATGAATTTTTAAGAAAATTGTTCAATAGTTACAGATAATGTTAAAATTTATTATATCAGTCGTTCGGATTTTGGTACCTTTTTATTAGATTTTGGTTTCCCTCTTCTGGATTTAATTGGGTTTTATTTTTGTTTTTTATTTTTTGGTTCATTTGGGGATTGGGGGTTCATGAATTAGTGCACCGGTTCATGTATTGGTGCACAGGTGCATGCACGAGTGTATATTTTTTTACATGTGCATGCATTGTTGTATAGCGGAAGATAAAAGACGAACAAGATAAAAGTCTGCAACAAAGAAGATGAAGGTCTGCAACATATTTTTACAATTCAAATTTGGACGCTAGCAACAAATTTTCTAGAAGGACGAAGAAAATGAAGGTCTGCAATAGATTTTTAAAATTCAAATTTTAAGATAAAGATGAAGGACAACGAAGAAGACGAAATATGAAGATGAATGACAAAGAAAGTGTTTTTGTCAATTTCAAATATGTAATTTTTAATTTTATTCTAGATATGTAAAATTTAAATTTCAAATGAATAAATTAAAATTTCAAATTTCAAATGAAAATAACAAAAAATGCTACAGAAAGGTAAAGTTGTCCTACCATACCTAGTAGTAATATTTTTGTACCTAGTAGTAATGCCATTTTAAAGTTTGTACCTAGTAGTAATATATGTTTTTACTTTGTACCTAATTGTAATCCACTCTTATTAATATTGATATTACGATAGGTACAATCGACTTTACTTTAGACATTTTTCTTTTCTTGGTTTGTTAAGATGAATGAATTTGATGAAGACCATGACTGGCGCACTGATCCTAATTATTCGAATGCAAGAACATTATCAACTGCGTGCATTTAAATGTTCATAAGAGAAAACTTGAAGAAAAAGGCATTGTTTGTGATGAGTGTTGTTCTATATTGCACGCCACAGACAAATATCCTTTTACAAGTTTACCTCCACCATTGCAAGATGATATAAATTTTACTCCTCCATGCTTACCACCACCGGATATGATTTCAGAAACCTCCTTCATCTCAAAAGACCACGAGTAAGAGGAGGATGTGGTCTTGAAAGATAAACAGTAAAAGTTAATTTCTATGAATGAATAATATATAAGCCTTATATTCTAAGTGTTTAAAGTTTTATTTTATAATTCTTAATAATGAGGTGGTTGAAATCTGCATAATTCTATTCGAGAGCGGCAAAGGTGCAAGACTAGCTCCATTATACCCCTCCAAGTGTAGTTTTCAAAAGAGTAGTCAAGTGGCACTGAAAAACCTCACCGTTTACTTTGGATACCAGATAGAATAGTGCGAGCGTCCAGCTGAAGGCGTTAAACTTAACACTTATTGGGAGGCAATTATTGTTTTTTACTTACTTATTTTCTTAGGTAGATTGGTTATGTTAGTTGCTTATTTTTGTTTGTTTATTTTGTCTCCTTGCAGGACAGATGTTTGAGGCGATTTTTAAGAATACGATTGAGCTACAATTTGCCCGGTCGCCAGGAAGTAGGTTGGCGAGTCTGAGGTAAAAAAACCGACCGGATGCTGCCCCACCGAAAAAAAATGGTCACTGGCGACTCGCCGAAGGTCCGTCGAAGAACCCCGGTAGGAAAGGAAAAACATTTTGAAGAATAATTCTCTTTAATTTAATATTCTATAGGTGCTTTTTGGTAAATTTATTTATGAATAATTGATATTATTATTATTATTAATAATAATTTCAACACAAAGGGGATGAGAGGAGTACAATGGTCTTTCCAGGTGCACATACCAAAAAATACCACTTTATTTTATATTATAGACTAGATATAACCCGTACCATAATGGCACAATAGGGGTGCCATAGCTGAATTAAAATAATTAAATTACTATATTATTTTGTTAGAAACATATTGGAAATCGAAAATATATCGGCGGCAGCCGGTGACCACTGGAAAGCATGATGGCACATAAAAAACATGGCCGTCCGAGGTCTACTGACCGCGCTGTCGTGACGCGTCAAAATTAGTTATTTTTATTTTTTCTTGGCTTACTTCTACTAACTAGTAGTATCGACAAGTAAGGATCGATCCCACGGAGAACGGTAAATCAATTATACTTTTTAAGAGTTAAATACTTTTAGCAAATAAAATAAAATGAGGGGAGGATTTTAGTTTACTGATTTTTACTAACAAATAATTTGCGTAAAATAAATTAAATCAAAATAAACAAAGGAAATAAAAATCGATAATATCAATTAAGGAATAATCTAGTTCTTAGTTCCGTTATCCACCGTTTGGAATTAATTCAAACTTTAATGCAACGCTTATCTCTTCTCTAATCTCATGAACTCCTCTTTTGAAGCCAACAACAAGCTCGATTGTCCCCAATTATTTCTTAAGTATGTTTAATTAAAACAAGCCCTTTAATTGAACTTATCTAAGCGATGGATTCAAAACAAGCTCTTCAAATCTTACTCGCTAGATGCATTAAAAACTAAAATAATGAAATAGGTAAGATATTAAGTTTATAAGCTCGACTTAAGGGATCTCGGTTTTGTGTTACTCAATTGAGAAAATCCAATCGTTGCTACTTGTGAAATTAAAATTGCAACAATTACGGATTACAACTCAATTTCTAGCATGAGATATAAAACTCCTAATCTAGTTGGCCAAACCAAATTAAGAAATTATATGCCATAATAATGAATTCAATAACACAAAAGTAATTCAAGAGACTTCGAGTTAAGAATATGCTACGGGATTAAAACATGAAAAATCCAAATATGGTTTCTAATTTTACTAAGAACTAGAAAGGAAAATTAGCCGGATATATTGATTTTAGAAAATATTAAATTAATAGTAAACATAAGAAAAAGATCAAACGGTGAAATTTTCTTCCTCGCGCGTCGGTTGCTTGGGCTCGGTTCTCCCTTCTTTTTCCTCTCCTATCCCAGCCATGAAGATGATAATGCCTGAATAATAATCTCAACCCTTTCTTTTATAATACTCCCTTATCTATTAGTTTCCTTCTTTAATTGGATCTCCTTCATTCTTATCCTTCGTCAATTTTTATTCTTTTGGAGTCTTTCTTTCCAAGTCAATTTAAACTCCTTTCTCCAGCCTAGGGGACCGATTTCACCTTACGGAACTACTTGGGACGGATTTGAGTTGTTTCTTGGGCCCAAGTAAGAGGATTTTTGGGTCAGGGTCGACTCTGTGTCACCCAGTGTGCGCGACAGTTTCTTCATTAAAGCTCAAATCACCTTGGTTTGGTCCGTTTGATGGCCCAAATTATTTCTTAAGCTTAAAAACTCCAACAAACACCTAAATTAAACAACAAATTGCCAAGTGAAGTAAATTGCATCCAAAATATAAATAGGTAGAAAATAACCCAGTGTGCCAACATAAAATTCATTAAAACCTAATAATTAATAATAATATTTGTACAGTATTTTCGACCTATCATCTACCGCCCTCGCTAGAAAGCAGGCCATCGCTGATCGATCCGTGGAGGTCTACTGGTGGTCGGCGGCGCCTAGCGTAAAAAAAAAAAAGAAAATTGGTCGGTCATTGGAGATCTGTCAGCGAGAGGTGGTGGCCCCGTCGTAAAAATTGGTCGGCTGGCAACTTGTCGGAGGTCCGTCGGAGAACCCCGTTAGGGAAGGAAAAAAAAGGTTTTGAAGATTAGTTGTCCATTTAATTTAATATTAAAGGGTACTTTTTGAAAATTATTATTGTTGAATATTTGATTATTACTAAATTCAACATAGAGGGAAGGAGAAGGGTAAAGTGGTCTTTTTAGGTGCACATTATGACCAAAAATGCCCCTGTCATTTATATTATAGATATAGAGATAATCCACGCTATAATGACACGATGTCGGTGCCATAATTATATTAAAGTAAACTAATTACCAGATTATCTTTCTAGAAAAAAATATGTTGGTTCTTGAAAATCTATCGGCGGTCGGCGACCTACCGTTAAAAAAAAGAGAAAGAAAATTGACGGACCGCTGGAAAGCATGGCCGCAGAAAAAAAAACGAAAAATTGGCTGGCCGCCGGATGTCTACGGGTAGCGGGCCGGCCGAAAAGCAGGCCAGTAAAGTCGTTAAAAAGAATAAAAAAAGAAAAAAATGGTCAGCCGTATACCAACCGTCGTGGTGGCCTGCCGGAAATAAGGCCGATGAGGTTGGCACTAAAAAAACTGGTCTGGCGCCGCCGTAGGTTGCCCACCGGAAAGCAGGCTGGCAGACCTGGAGTAAAAAAAAAAAAAAAAACTTTCCAGCCACCGAAGGTCTGCCGGCAGCTGGCGCTGGCCCTGCCAGAAAAGATGGTCGGCCGGCAACCATCCAGAGGTCCATCGGAGAACGCGTTAGGAAATATTTTTTTCTGAAATTAGTTGTCCATTTAATTTAATATTCTAAGTGTACATGGAAATTTACTATTAGTTGTTAAAGTAAATACACAGTGTATGCCTTAGTCTACATGTTAATGGGCTTCTACTAGTTAGTGTAGGACTAGGCCTGTTGGAATGTTCCAGAATATATAATTGTTGGAATATTCTATTCCACATAATCATAAATTGGTTTTGATGATGAGCTTATGATGTTAATGATGAGCTAATGATGCTACCGATCAAAGAAAACAACAATAGAACGAAGCAAAACAACAAAGAAGACAAAGACGAACAAGCTGGCCAATCAAGCAGATAACGCACGCTAGTAAGCAAGACTAGCGAACACTAAATGGAGTACCTAACGTACGCTATACGATAGCTATAACGTACGTAATAAGCAAGCCAGCTGAAGACTCACCTGATGTCACCTGATGTTTAACGCACGCTACATAAAGTGAATAACGCACGTTAAATGACTGAGTTAGCACACGCTATAAATATAGCTAACGCACGCTAACGAAGGAATATATCATTGTGAAGACTTTCAACACGAAAATCACGCATAGAGTCAAAGAATCAAAAAAGCACAATTTGAACAGATAACACACGCTATGGAGATAACTTAGCGCATACTAAGTTTGAAATATGTTCGTTGGACAAAAGACTTTTAGCATCAGACCGTTGTAACCGAAGACCAGCTAGCGCATGCTAAGGATTAATTTTAGCTCACGCTTACGAAAGAGGCAGAAGCTACTGGACTGAAGAAAAGAACAGTTAACGTACGTAACCATGCAATATTAACGTATGTAACATGTATTATCGCACGCTAAACAAGGGAAATAACGCACGCTAATAAAGGCAGCCAGTAATGGGTAGTTAAGGCTTTATACCTATAAATACCAAACCATTTGGTATGATTCAATATAACAACTCTGAGAAAATCATATATACGTTTGATATCATTATATACACCATCGTTGTTGTATTTGTGCTTAATTGATAATTTTTTGAGTGTTCATATATGAAAATATATACACGAGAGGAAAGATACGGATTGTAGATTGATTCAGTGTTATTAGGATGGTTGATCCGACATTATTAGAATCATATATAAATCCAAGAGAGGTTTGTCTAGTACCATCTTGGACCGACATAAAGACAAGAGTGTAACAGTTTATCTCGGACCGATAGAAGACGAGATTGTACGGTTTATTTTGGACCGATAGAAGACAAGCTTATAACGGTATCCCTCGAACCGATAGAAGACGAGGTGTAGAGGTTCATCTTAAGCCTATAGAAAAAGATACGGAGGAAGGACGTAGGCACGTTTGGTCGAATCTCTATAAATCTTGTGTCGTTTATCTTCCACAATTTAATTACACTTCCACAAATGAAAAAGAGTTTGAAAACTCTACTTCGCGATATTATCCACCATTTTATGTGGGGCGCCAATTCCCAACAATTGGTATCGGAGCGGTATCTCTAAAAAGCGGCTTAACATCCCAGGAGAAAAAGATCCAATGGCGCTCCAATTTGCCCCAGTCGAAGGTCTTACCTTAAACCGACCTCCTTTCTTTGATGGATCGAATTTCATGATGTGGAAGAAGAAAATGTCGATATTCATCCGAGCCTATGATATCGAGATATGGAAAGTCATATGTCTTGATCCGAAAATTCCCATGAATTCAAACGGTACTCTCAAAAGCATTGAAGAGTATGATGATACGGATTGGAAAAATAACCATTATAATTGCAAAGAAATGCAATTATTATATTATTCTCTAAATCCGGAAGAACACAACCAAATATCCTCGTGTGAAAATGCCAAAGAAATTTGGAAAATGTTAGAGGTAACACATGAAGAACCAAACCAAGTCAAGGAGACGAAGATCAATATGCTTCTCCACGACTACGAGCTATTTATGATGAAGAATGACGAGTCCATAACGAACATGATCGACCGATATTCGGTCGTTACAAATGGACTAGCTTGTTTTGGGAAACCACTAAGAAGTAGTGAATAAGTGAAGAAAATCTTATGATCACTACCTGTTGAATGGGACGGGACGGTTACGGCTATAATGGAATCAAAGGATCTCAATAATCTTGATTTTAGCGCCCTCTCGGATCACTAATAAACTGCGAGATAGTTAAATGCCAAACTGATGTAACAATCCTAAGTTATTCAGGGTATATTACAGCACCGTGTACCCCACCGTGGGACCCACAAGGCTAATCATACGCGGAACTCTAAAACTTGACCGGGAAGGTCCAAATACAATGAAATGAAAGATGATACAAAGGGTATTCAAACCATGTCCAATGTATCCAAATACATCACAGTACAAAATCAAAACCTCGGCAACACAGGCCGGAACATAAAGGAAGACTGAAAACAAACAATACTCGAGTATTCAATAACCATTCCAGTACAACAATACTGAATGGAGGAACACAAAATATAATCGGAGATAAGACACAGTATCACGCTTGCCCATCATCTTCATGCCGACCCGATACCTGCCTATCCGCTCTCCTGGAACCTGAAATGCATAAAAAGTATTTCCCCCATAAAGAGGCTAGCCGTCGAATAGTTAGTGCAAGTATATCAAGTATGAAACACAATACTCTTCGAAAATAAAGTAAAGGTAACCGTCAATTCATAAATTCAAGACTAGTATTCCGGAATAACTAAATCTCATAGTATCACATCAATACATACATGATCAATCGTGGAACCGCACCAGAGGCTACGAAACCCTCAGGGGGCCCGTCGGCCCGCCCCAGAGTGGTTAACCCAAATTATCCGTGGAATCGCACCAAAGGCTACGAAACCCTCAGGGGACCTGTCGGCCCACCCCAGAGTGGATATAAACAATCATGCCATTCATATATCTTACTTTCAAAGTCGAGAACGTATAATCATAAATATATACTTGCCTTTGAGACATCGAGAAATTGAACGGAAAAGAGTATGAGTTCGGTAGGTCCAAGAATGCGCTTCCGGCACCTAAACGATTCTTAAGGGATATGATAATCAATGATCCATACTCATAATTCACGAAGAAACTCCCCAAACCCATTTTCGATTCACGAAAATACAAGGGTAAACAACTAGAGGTTGGAAAATCACCCAAACCCTCACAAGTCCGAACACGGCACAAACCAATCCGTAAAATCATAGGAAAAGCATGTATACGGGATAGTTACATCATAATCTCAAGTTTATCAAGCTTCAAAATGGATAAATCGGCCGATTCTAGGAAAAACCCCAAAATTCCCAAAAAATAGGGTTCTAAGCATTTTCACCTTGATTTGGACGATAGAATGGATTAGATGTTGTGTAATCTTTGTTCTCCAACCAAAGATGTTGATGTTTGAAGATGGATCGCTTCCAATCGCCCAAAATCGCCTCTCCCGAGCTTCTCCCGTCGAAAATGAGTGAAGAGAATGAAAAATGACGAAATGGAAGTCAACTATCCAATATATACTCGCCCAGTCTAGCGCACGCTACGCCTCGATTATTAGCATGCGCCAGAGAGGTCACCGGGTAGTCCAGTAGCTTCTATCGGCCCCGTTAGCGTGCGCTAATCGCCTTATCTTAGCGTGCGCTAGCCAAAAATGGTGTCCAGAAACTGGAGTCCAGAACCTACTGTCCACTGCCCTGCTCGAGTCTTAGCGTGCGCTACCTCTATGGCTTAGCGTGCGCTATGCATCTCTTATAGCGTGCGCTATCCGAAGACTAGCGTACGTTACTTGATAGTCCAAAAAACCTAACAACCTTACTGCCTCTGCCAACCAGCCCGTTAGCATGGGCTACGGACGGATGTTAGCGCGCGCTACTGACCATGAATAGCGCGCATTAACGAACTCCTAGCGCATATTAACTGCCAGTCCAGAAAGCAGTATGAGTTACTGGTTCTGAAGTAACTGGTCCCATAGCGCGCGCTACGGCTCAAAGCTAGCGTGCGCTACTCAAGCAGAATCAGCGTGCATTAGCCTAGGCCTAGCGTGCGCTATTTATCTGACACAGAACAATTCCGCAAGGTCTAAATAACACGATTGTGATCCAAACAAGATACGAAACTCTATAACAATATCGACAACATCACCAAGAGTTTACAGAGCGACGGAATAAGAAAAATAGCAAAGTCAAACACTCAATAAAAGTACGCGTATTACGTTCTCCCCCTCTAAAAAGAAGTTTCGTCCCGAAACTTAAGGAATAAAAAGTTCGGGATACTCCGACCACATTTTATCTTCCGTTTCCCAAGTCGCCTCCTTGACTCCATGTCTTGACCATTGCACTTTAACCAGTGGAATGGTCTTATGCCGAAGTTGTTTCTCGCGACGCTCAAGGATCTTCATGGGTTTCTCCGGATAGGTAATACCCTCGGCTACGTCAATCTCACTATAGTCGATAATGTGGCTCGGAACCGGAACGTACTTTCTCCACTGAGACACATGAAAAACACTATGGACGTGACTTAAAGCTGGAGGCAACCGCAAGCGATAAGCTAAATCTCCAACTATGTCCAAGATCTCGAAAGGTCCGATATACCTCGGACTAAGTTTCCCCTTTTTCCCGAGGCGGAAAACCCCTCTGGTCGGCGACACCTTGAGTAATACATGATCCCCCACTTCAAACTCCAAGGGTCGACGACGAGTATCAGCATGAGATTTCTGACGGCTCTGGGCAGTCAGCAATCGATCCTGGATAATAGAAATCTTTTCCTTAGTCTCCATCAACATATACGGTTCCGTTCCAATTAGCTCCGAAGCCTCGTCCCAACATAATGGAGACCTACATCGCCTACCATAAAGTGCCTCGAATGGTGCCATTTTGATGGACGCATGCCAACTATTATTGTTGGAAAACTCGATCCAAGGTAAGTGAATCTCCCAATCATTACTCCAATCTAAGGCAAAAGCTCGCAACATATCCTCCAATGTCTGAATCGTCCTCTCTGTCAGACCATCTGACTGAGGATGAAAGGACGTGCTCAATCTCAACTCAGTACCCAAAGCCTGATGAACGGCCTGCTAAAAATGCGATACGAAATGACCGTCTCTATCAGAAACAATGGTCTTGGGGGCACCGTGTAATCTTACGATTTCAGCTATAAAAGTTCGAGCCAATCTATCCGGTCCCCAAGTATCCTTAATACCCAAGAAGTGTGCAGACTTGGTCAATCGATCGACGATTACCCAAATCATATTCATTCCGGCCCTAGTTCTCGGCATGCCAGTGATGAAATCCATAGAGATGTATTCCCACTTCCACTCGGGAATGGGAAGCGGCTTCAACAACCCCGCTGGTCATTGATGTTCGATCTTGACTAGTTGACACGTCAAGCACCATAGTACAAATTCCGCGACATCCTTCTTCATGTTGTTCCACCAAAAATTTCGTTTCAAATTCTTATACATCTTACTCGTTCGGGGTGGATTGAGTAAGGCGTAGCATGGGATTCTCGAAGAATTCTCTGCCTCAACTCTAAATCATTCTGAACACAAAGCCTGGCCTGAAATATCAGAATACTATCCTCGTGAACCATAAATCCAGGAGCTTTTCCTTTAATCACATCTTCCTTCAGTTGAGAGATCATGGGGTCACTCCACTGTTTCCCTTTGATGTCGTCAACCAAGGACGAAGTAATTTCGAGAGTACACAATTGTCCTTGTACTCATTGAAGCCAAGCTTCTATCCCTTTCTTGATTAAATCCTGACGAATCTTCGTCTGAGATGTAAGAACCTCGAACATTTGAAGAGATGCCGATTTGCGGCTCAAAGCATCCGCGACGACATTGGCTTTTTCGAGGTGGTAAAGAATTTCCAAATCGTAATCCTTTATCAACTCTAAGCAACGTCTCTGTCTCATATTCAGCTCTTTCTGATTGAAAATATACTTCAGGCTCTTGTGATCGGTATAAATCCGACACGGAGAACCATACAAGTAATGCCGCCAAATCTTGAGTGCGAAGACAATTGCGGCCAACTCCAAATCGTGAGTAGGATAATTCATCTCATACGGCTTTAATTGTCGTGACGCAAAAGCTATCGTCTTATCATGCTGCATAAGCACACAGCCAAGACATTGACCCGAAGCATCACTATAAACCGCAAAGCCCTCACTACCATGTGGTAAAGCTAAAATCGGCGCTGAAGTCAAACGTCTCTTCAACTCATCGAAGCTCTGTTGTCTCTCCATCGTCCAAACAAACTTTTCCGTTTTCTGGAGTAATTTCGTAAGCGGCCGAGCGAGTTTCGAGAACCCCTCGACAAACCGACGGTAATACCCAGCAAGGCCCAAAAAACTACGAACTTCCTTAACATTTTTAGGCGGTGCCCAATCTAGCACTGCCTCCATCTTTTGCGGGTCTACACGAACCCCTTCGGCCAAAATCACATGGCCGAGAAACATAACTTCTTCCAACCAGAACTCACATTTTGAGAATTTTGCATAGAGGTGCTCTGTTCTCAAAATATCTAGTACCAAACGTAAGTGTCGGGCATGTTCTTCTTTATCTCGAGAATAGATCAAAATGTCGTCAATAAAGACGACCACACACCTATCGAGATACTAGATGAAAATCTTATTCATTAACTGCATGAATACTATCGGTGCATTAGTCAACCCAAAAGGCATAACTACAAATTCATAATGCCCATATCTCGTCCGAAATGCCATCGTCGGAATGTCTGACTCTCTCACCCTGAGTTGATAATACCCTGATTTTAAATCAATTTTCGAGAAAACTGCAGCCCCCTGCAACTGATCAAATAAATCGTCTATACGAGGCAAAGGGTACTTGTTCTTGATGGTTACTTTGTTCAGCTCACGGTAGTCGATGCACAAACGTATTGAACCATCCTTCTTCCTCATAAAAAGAACAGGCGCGCCACAAGGCGAAGCGCTCGGTCTGATGTACCCTCTTTCCAGAAGTTCTCCCAACTGATTCTTTAATTCTTGCATCTCGGAAGGTTCCATACGATAAGGTGCCTTAGAAATTGGAGCTGCATCTAGCTCTAAGTCCACAGAAAATTCTATCTCACGATCTGGCGGTAATCCCGGGAGGTCGTTCGGAAAAACATCGGGATACTCATTAACAACCGGGATCGAAGAGAAATCGACTTCGTTCCCTTCCGTTTTCAAGGCATAATACCAATATCCCGTACAACCTTTATTCAAAAGTTTTACGGCCTTCATGGCGCTGATAAGTAACTTGGATTGGCCTGACTTACGTCCCAAAAATGAGTACTCGGTTCCGTCTTTAGTCATCATGGTGATAACCTTAGTACGGTAATTCATAATCGCTTGGTGACTATCAAGCCAATCCTCGCCGAGGATCACGTCCTCGCCTACCATATCAACTACAATTAGATTCGATAACCATTCCATACCGGATATAATCACCGGAATATCTTTAATCTCCCGGTTTCCCACAATTCTATCCCCGCTAAGTAGTTTCACAATGAAGGGATCGCAAGCAGTCATAGAAGTTATATTCAAATGGCGTACACACTCCAAGGAAATAAAAGAATGTGTAGCACCCGTATCAAAAAGCACACGGACTGGATGCGATAAAATATGAATGGTACCTGAAGCCACCACCGCGTCGGGTTCGTCTGTTCGACGCATCTCATAGACCCGTGGCTGTACCGAACCAACGCTAGAGTTTCCCCCTCCAGCGTTCTGACCCTATCCCCGGCCCCTACCGTAATTCTGCTGAAATTGACCAAAAGATTGCCGCTGGTTAACGCCTTGGTCAAGTGATGTTGGGGCAGAAGCCCGAGTGTCCAAAGTCTGATTTGGTTCGGAACAATAAGCCGCTCTATGTCCCATCTGTCCGCAAGTGTGACACTTCAACGGCGGAAAATTGCATTCCAAATTAACGTAGCCTGGACGACCACAATTATATCAAGTTACCGTGCGATTTGTGGTGCTCAGAGTAGAACGGAAACCCCTCTTTCCTTTAGCAGAACGTGACGACTGACCGGTAGAACGGTTAGTTATCTGTGACATCTGGAAGTTGCCACTCTTAGAGCCAGAAAAATTTCCCGCAATCTTCTGCTTCTTCGATTCTTCAGTGGTATCGTTGTCGGGGCTTAACATATCATGGGCTAAAGCTCTATCCTGATATTCCTTCAGTGTGGTGCAAGCAAATCCGGACATGTACCGCCGTAAGTCCATATTCATATTCATATCAATATAACGGATATTATCATGCTCTTTTCGCACTTGATCCTTCACGTGGATCAATTGTTGGTTGTACTCTACAATTGCTTGCAAAACGGGAATATTCTGCGGTTTAGCCTCGAAAAAGGCTCGAATTCGGCCCTCTCGCACCGGCCAAGGACAAAACTCGGCCTCCAAAAGCTCTTTAAATTCATCCCACGTGGCAACACGGTCCTATGGCTTGATGACTTTCCACCATGTAGCGACTTCCTTGGTGAGGTAATACTGAGCAATCGGTACTTTCCTCACTTCGGGGCAATTAACCGCTTCAAAAATTTTCTCCAACTCCGCTAGCCAATCTTCCCAACCTAACGGATTTGTGGCACCAGCAAACTGTGGAGGGTACATACGGATTACATTCTGAAGTAAGGCATCCGCGTTCGGGTTCGGATTATTCAGCTGAACGGTTTGGGCTAAAATGGTCATCTGGTTAGCCAATTGTTTAAGTACATTCACAACTCCAATGTCCGCGCTGTTACCCTGGCCAGTCGACTGGTCGTGCTGACTTTCGGTGTCCGGATGCACCGAGTTCGATAAACTGGGGTTGGTTGACCCTGCAAGAGAACTGAGGGAAACGGCCGTGCCACGTCCTCATCCACGTCGACGACCACGTCCACGGCCACGGCCCTACCAGCTGACATATTGAAGAACACACAAGGCACGTAAGTATAATTCAATCGCACGTCATTGAAGTGACCGATTCTCAAGAATACCAAAAATAGAAGCAAAACGAATAAGGAAACACCAAAAGAGTAAGAGGTCTTACAAGTACCGATCGCACTGTGATGATGGTAGAGTAGTGATACTGTGGACAAATGACGACTCAATCGATCCAAAAGACCGATAGTCTAGGTATCCATAGACGTAAGCTCCGATACAATATTCTCTAACACCCCCCAGTTATTCAGGGTATATTACTGCTCCGTGAACCCCACCGTGGGACCCACAAGGCTAATCATATGCGGAACTCTAAAACTTGACCGAGAAGGTCCAAATACAATGAAATGAAAGACGATACAAAGGTATTCAAACCATGTCCAATGTATCCAAATACATCACAGCACAAAATCAAAACCACGGCAACACAGGCCGGAACATAAAGGAAGACTGAAAACAAACAATACTCGAGTATTCAATAACCATTCCAGTACAACAACACTGAATGGAGGAACACAAAACATAACCGGAGATGAGACACAGTATCACGCTTGCCTATCATCTTTATGCCAACCCGATACCTGCCGATTCGCTCTTCTGGAACCTGAAATATATAAAAAGTAATTCCCCCATAAAGGGGTTAGCCGTCGAATAGCTAGTGCAAGTATATCAAGTATGAAACACAATACTCCTCGACAATAAAGTAATGGTAACCATCAATTCATCAATTCAATACTAGTATTCCGGAATAACTAAATCTCATAGTATCACATCAATACATACATGATCAATCGTGGAACCGCACCAGAGGCTACGGAACCCTCAGGGGACCCGTCGGCCCGCCCCAGAGTGGTTAACCCAAATTATCCGTGGAATCGCACCAAAGGCTACGAAACCCTCATGGGACCTATTGGCCTGCCTCAGAGTGGATATAAACAATCATTCCATTCATATATCTTACTTTCAAAGTCGACAATGTACAATCATAAATATATACTTGCCTTTGAGACATCGAGAAGTTGAACGGAAAAGAGTATGAGTTCGGCAGGTCCAAGAATGCGCTTCTAGCACCTAAACGATTCGTAAGGGATATGATAATCAATAATCCATACTCATAATTCACGAAGAAACTCCTGAAACCCGTTTACAATTCACGAAAATACATGGGTAAACAACTAGAGGTTGGAAAATCACCCAAACCCTCACAAGTCCGAACACGGCACAAACCAATTCGTAAAATCGTAGGAAAAGCATGTATACACGATAGTTACATCATAATCTCAAGGTTCTCAAGCTTCAAAATGGATAAATCGGACGAATCTAGGAAAACCCCCAAAATTCCCAAAAAATAGGATTCTAAGGATTTTTACCTTGATTTGGACGATAGAATGGATTAGATGTTGTGTAATCCGTGTTCTCCAACCAAAGATGTTGATGTTAGAATATGGATCGCTTCCAATCGCCCAAAATCTCCTCTCCCGAGCTTCTCCCGTCGAAAATGAGTGAAGAGAATGAAAAATGACGAAATGGATGTCAACTGTCCAATATATACTCGCTCAGTCTAGCGCACGCTACGCCTCGATTATTAGCGTGCGCTAGCGAGGTCACCTGGTAGTCCAGTGGCTTCTGCCGCCCCCGTTACCATGTGCTAATCGCCTTATCTTAGCGTCCGCTAGCCAAAAATGGTGTCCAGAAACTGGAGTCCAGAACCTACTGTCCTCTGCCCTGCTCGAGTCTTAGCGTGCGCTACCGCAATGGCTTAGCGTGCGCTACGCAGCTCTTATAGAGTGCGCTATCCGAAGAATTAGCGCATGCTACGGCTCGAAGTTAGCGTGCGCTACTCAAGCAGAATTAGCGTGCGTTAGCCTAGGCCTAGCGTGCGCTATTTCTCTGACCCAGATAACTTCCGCAAGGTCTAAACAACACGATTTTGATACAAACAAGATACGAAACTCTATAACAATATCGACAACATCACCAAGAGTTTACAGAGCGACGGAATAAGAAAAATGGCAAAGTCAAACAGTCAATAAAAGTACGGGTATTACAACTGAAACTGAAGGAAAGATCGATAGCTTTGAAAGACAAAATGTCACGAAAAGAAGAAAGCATCCCGATAGATGAAGATAATGAAGAATAGGCATATTATGCCAAAAACATAAATAAGTTCTAGAACTTATTAAACCGGAGAAGAAAAGACATCTCAAGCGAATCAAAGAAATTCGACAATAAGTGTCGAAACTGTGGAAAACCAGGACACTTTGCTAAAAATTGTCGAGGGTCGACTTCCAAGAAGGAAGTGTTCATAGCTACTTGGAGTGACGAAAAGGATGATGATGAATATATTCAAAATAACCTCGCACTCATGGCAAGGAGTTCACACGACGAAACCGACGTCGAAAGACAGGTAAGTATTTCCTCTCACGATGAACTTTTGAAGCATTCGAACTTTTATATATGGATTTTCAAAATGCTTTAATTGATAATAATTCCCTAAAAACGAAAAATAAATTATTGGAAATTAAAATTTCCAAAATAAATGAAAAAGGAAAATTCATTGAAACCTATCATTCTAATGTCTTGAAAATGAAATAAATTAAAGAATGATCTTTTAAAAGTTCAATATGAACTCAAGACAAATTTTCTTGTGGTAACGACAAATTTGAACAATTACTTTCCGCTCAAAAAATTTCATTAAATAAACAGGAGTTAGGATTCAAACCGTGTAATAAAACCGAATCCTTAAATTTTAAAATACTCCGATGTGATAAATGTTTGACAATTGGGCATCATATTTCGATTTGCAAAAGCCCAAGACGGACGATCAAAATTAAAAAGTTTGGATTCCTAAAGAAACCACAATACCGAATATCATCTACGCTTCTAAAGATAAACCAACTCCCGGTTGGATCCCCAAAAATCGAAATTGATATTTTCAATATTTGGTATTTAACTCAGGGGGAGTTATATTTTTAAAATGGGGAGATATATTTTTCAGGGGAAATTTTTACCTGTTGTCATATTTAATGTATCAATTTTTTTATTTATTTATTATGCACTTTTTGATTATGACAAAAAGGGGGAGAATGTCGATAAAAATGATGGGAGAAGGAGAATACGAGTTATAGAAGAATGACGAGAAAAATATAATACCGATCATAAAAAGGGGAGAAAATACGAAGGAGAAGAAAATCGAAAATATGAGGAGGAGTTGAAAAGGAGAAAAGAAAAGATGGGGAGAAGAAAACTAATAAAACGGACAAAGCCGAAAACTTTGATCTATAATGTTCTGTATTTTTGCAGGTATGTAATCCCATTGAAGGATGTTGTTTTGTCATCATCAAAAAGGGGAAGATTGTTGGAATATTCTATTCCACATAATCATAAATTGATTTTAATGATGAACTAATGAAGAGCTAATGATGTTATCGATCAAAGAAAACAACAATAGAACGAAGCAAAACAACAAAGAAGACGAAGACGCAAAGGCTGGGCAATCAAGCAGATAACACACGCTAGTAAGCAAGACTAGCGCACGCTAAATGGAGTACCTAACGTATGCTATGCGATAGCTATAACGTACGTAATAAGCAAGTCAGCTGAAGACTCACCTGGTGTCACCTAATGTTTAACGCACGCTACGTAAAGTGAATAACGCACGCTAAATGACTGAGTTAGCACACGCTACAAATATACTTAACGCACGCTAATGAAGGAATATATCTGTTGTGAATGTAATACCCCGATATATTCGGAATAATTACAGCGCCGTAAATCCCTTATTTAAGAATTTACAAGGCTAATTTGAGAAATACGGAAAATAATAATACCCAAGTACCGTCAAGATTATAATTCCAAAACAGTTCAACAATGCCACTGAATCCTTTAATACAAACATTTCAAATACCAACAAAAATACGCGTACTCGAGTACTGAAAAATAACCGAAAGATAAGACAACATCAATTTACATCACTGAGTCACTTCATCGTCATGTCGGTACTGTGGTTGCTTCCCCGCTCCTCGGCTACCTGAACATCAAAACAAATGTCCACCCCCGAAGGGGTTAGCAAAACGATGCTAGTACAAGTATCATAATACATAAATCGGATATGCAACAACAATGCATCATGAATTATATAAAACGGACTTCCGCCACCTACGTAACAACCTTAGCGTACGCTATGCTTCGAAGACTAGCGTACGTTAACGTCTGTCCAGAGCTCACGGACCTGTTCTTGGCTTACATACGTTAGCATACAGGTTTTACGCACGTAATATCTAGGACCTTAGCGGACGTTAAAATCCCCCTTAACGTACATTAAGTCCATTGACTTGCTTAGCTGAAAAGCCATCCAGGTTCACGCGGAGCATCTCACGAATCTTCAATGGCCCCCACCTGCCGACCTCTGTCGGATCTTGAGTTGACTGAGCTTACGTACGTTAATCTCAACAGCTAATGTACGTTATATTGCATTCTTAGTGTACGCTAAGATCATCATCTAGCGTACGTTATCATGTGCAGAACCATGCATGCAAAATGATGGAGATACGAAAACGTAAGGATACGAATACGGGAAACTAAACTCCGATTAATAACATCACAAAGTCGAATCTTACAAGATCGAATACAGGATAAATACACAATAATTATCCGGGCATTACATACTATCCTTCTAAAAAGAAGTTTCGGCCCGAAACTTAAAACGAAAACAATTTTGGGTATCTCGACTTCATATCATCTTCAGTCTTCCAAGTTGCTTCTTCGACTCCATGTCGAGACCACTGAACATTAACCAAAGAGATCGATTTATTCCTCAATTGCTTGACTCGACTCTCGAGTATTTTGATTGGCTTTTCTTCGAACGAACCATCATTAGCTACTTCAATCTCGCCAAAATCGATGATATGACTGGGATCCGGTACATATTTCCGCAATTGGGATACGTAGAATACATTATGAACGTGACTCAATGATGGCAGTAAGGCCAACCTGTACGCCAACTCCCCAACTCTTTCAAGGATCTCGAATGGTCTGATATATCTCGGACTTAGCTTTCCTTTCCTCCCAAAACGGAAAATTCCTCGGGTAGGATAAGCCTTTAATAGTATATGGTCCGCAATCTCAAATTCCAACGGGCGACGGTGCACATCAGCATAAGACTTCTGTCGACTCTGGGCAGTCAACAGCCTTTTACGAATCAGAGCTACCTTCTCTTGAGTCCGAACTATCAATTTTGGTTCCGTCCCGATTAAGTCAGAAGAATCATCCCAACATAGGGGCAATCTGCATCTTCTCCCGTACAACGCTTCAAACGGTGCCATCTTAATGGAAGCATGCCAACTATTGTTATAGGTGTATTCAATCAATAGCGAATGAACCTCCCAATCGGTTGACCAATCTAAGGCACAAGCTCTAAGCATATCCTCTACTGTCTGTATAGTCCTTTCGGACTGACCGTCCGTCTGAGGATGATAGGTCGTGCTAAAGTTCAGCTCGGTTCCCAAGGCCTTGTGAACTGCCTTCCAGAAATACGACCCGAAGCGACCATCTTGATCCGAAATAATGGTTTTCGGCGTTCCATGCAATCGGACTATCTCCGTAATTAACACTCGTGCTAACTTCTCGGGTCCCCAAGTGTCTTTAATACCCAAAAAATGAGCCGACTTGGTTAGTCGATAAACTATAACCCAAATCATGTTCATTCCTGTCTTGGTCCTTGGCATATTAGTGATGAAGTCCATCGATATATCCTCCCACTTCCACTCAGGAATCGGAAGTGGCTTTAACATCCCGGCAGGCCGCTACTATTCAATCTTAACCTGCTGATAGGTTAAACATTTCGAAACATATTCCGCTACGTCTTTCTTCATATTTCCCCACCAGAAATTTTTTTTAGGTCCCGATACATCTTACTAGTGCCCGGGTGAATAGAATAGGGCACGCTGTGAGCTTCCTTCGAGATTGTCTGTCTCAAAACATCATTATCGGGGATGCAAAGTCGCCTCTGAAATCTCATAACTCCATCATCCTGTATCAGGAATCCTGGGGCCTTACCTTTGTTTACTTCGTCACATAATCGAAGAATCAGAGAATCATCCAACTACTTAGATTTGATTTCTTCGACCAACGACTAAGTTAGTTCCATCACATACAGTTGCCCTTGGACTCCTTGTGACCATACTTCAATCCCTTCGCGGATCAACTCTCGTTTAATGCTGGTTTGGGACGTAAGTGCTTCCAACACTCGAAGAGAAACAGGTTTGCGGCTCAGTGCATCAGCTACCACGTTCGCTTTGCCTGGATGATAGAGGATTTCCATGTCGTAATCCTTGATCAATTCCATCCAACTTTTCTGCAGCATGTTTAATTCCTTCTGAATGAAAATATACTTGAGGCTCTTATGATCTGTGAAGATCTGACAATGAGTGCCGTACAAATAATGTCGCCAAATCTTCAAGGCAAAGACTGCAGCTGCTAACTCCAAATCATGACTCGAGTAATTTACTTCATATGGTTTCAACTGTCGAGAGGCATAGGCAATCACCCTATCCTTTTGCATCAACACGCATCCCAGACCCTGATTTGAAGCATCGATGTATACCAGGAATCCATCGGTTCCGTCTGGTAACGCTAGTATAGGCGCTGTCGTCAGTCTTCTCTTAAGTTCATCAAAACTAGCCTGGCATTTCTCATTCCACACGAATTTATGAATCTTCTGCAACAGCTGAGTAAGGGGATGAAAATTTTTGGAAAATCCTTCTACAAAACGGCGATAATATCCAATAAGCCCTAAGAAACTTCGGACTTCTTTCACGTTATTAGGAGATTCCGATTCCAAGATTGCTTCGAATTTCTTCGGGTCTACCTGAACTCCGTCGGCTGATATCACATGCCCAAGGAAAGTTACTTCCTTAAGCCAGAACTCGCATTTAGAAAGTTTCACATAAATCCGTTCTTTCCTCATGGTACTCAAAACGATACGCAAATGCTCTGCATGCTCCTCTGGGTCTTTCGAATAGATCAAGATATCATCAATGAAAATGACCACGAATTTATCCAAGTATTCTAAGAATACCCGATTCATCAATTGCATAAATACCGCAGGAGCATTGGTAAGCCCGAATGGCATCACAACAAATTCATAGTGCCCGTACCGAGATCTGAAAGAAGATTTCGGTATATCCAATTCCTTAATTCTCAATTGATGGTATCCTGATCTCAAGTCGATCTTCGAGAATACCCTTGCCCATTGCAGTTGGTCAAACAAGTCGTCGATCCGAGGTATTGGATACTTATTCTTGATCGTCACCTTGTTTAGCTCCCTATAGTCGATACACAATCGGAGGGATCCATCTTTCTTCCGGACAAAGAGAACGGGTGCTCCCCAAGGGGAAACACTAGATTGAATGTAACCCTTCTGCAATAATTCCTCAAGTTGCTTCTTTAGTTCATACATCTCGGTTGGCGCCATATGATATGGTGCTCTAGAAATAGGTGTGGCTCCAGGCTCTAATTCTATATTGAACTCTACTTCTCTCCGCGGAGGTAACCCAGGTAGTTCGTCAGGGAATACGTTTGAGAATTCGTTCATAACTGGAATAGATGAGATTTCTACTCCTTCTTCTTTCTTCATGGCATAACACCACAATCCGTGACAACCCTGCTTCAGTAATTTCACTGCTTTCATGGCTTTGATCAATTTTACTGAGCTTCTCGGTCTCCATCCTTTGAATAAATGTTCAGATCCGTCATCATCAATGATAGAAATGACTCTCTTTCGGTAACTCAAAATAGCCCCATAACGATTAAGCCAATCATCTCTGAGAATTAAATCGTCACCATGGATGTCGACTACAATAAGGTTCGATGGCCAATCTCTCCCTCCTATAGACACTGGAAAATATCTAGTTTCTAGGGTTCCCACAAATCTCTCCCCGCTCGGTAATCCCACAACATAAGGCTCACAACCATATAAACACGAGATTTTCAAACGATTAACACAGTTTAATGATATGAAAGAATGTGTAGCTCCTGAATCGAATAAGACACTAACTGGTTGCAAAAGGATCTGAATCGTACCTGATGCAACAGCAGTGTTCTGATCGTCTGACCTCCTCACCTCGTAAAGGCGCAGAGGAATGGACCCAGCATTAGACGCCTCTCTTTTCCCAACATTCTGCTGCTGGAAACCACTTTGCTGTGTCTGGTTCACACTTGCCTCTTTCGGAACCGGTGCAGGAGTGCGAGTACCAATAGATCTAGTCACATTTCCACAAAAAGTCGCACGATGGACTTCCTGTTCACACTCGAAACAGGTCACCGAAGGTGCATAGCAATCACGCCGAGCATGCCCTGCTTTCCCACAGTTATAACACTTCTTCGCTGCTTCTGAAACCATTGATGTTGTCCGGAACTTCTTTTCGCCTCAGGAAGGATGCGGAGGTCTCCTAGTTGAATGAAATGAAGACTTGCCCTTGCAGGGCCCATTACTATTGTTCTCCGTAAAGTTGCCAGACACTTTCTGCTTTTTTGCTTCCGTCGATTTCTCCACCGCTGCCTCTTTCATGTCGTAGGCCAGCGCTTTGTCCTAGTACTGTCGCAAGGTAGTACATTCAAATCCGGACATATATTGCTGAATCTCGGGTTTCATCCGCATGTTGAAATGGAAAATCTTCTCCGCCTCAGTCCTGACCAACTGTCGCACACAAGTTAGCTGGTGATGAAAAGTCTTGATTATGTCTGTCACAGATGCCTCCGAACTCTGCGGGGAGAAAAACTCTCGGACTCTAGCTGTGATATCCGTAATTTTCTATTTTTTTTAGCAGTTTCCATTTTTGGTGTATGTCCATTTTTATCGACTCGCTTGTAACCGTTTCGACATTTCGAATCTACTTTGTTCTTGGAGTTTTTCCGTTTGGACGAGTTTTGATGATGTTTTCACGTAATTTCATTTTATGTCATGTTTTGTCGTATGAACGTTCGATTCTCGTTAAACTCGTTCGTTTTCATTGTTTCTTGGCTTGTACAAGTTCGTATGGTTGAGTTGGTCATGTTGAGACTTTCGGTTTGTAAATCCGACGTCGTTTCGTGACTTTCGGTCACTTGGGTCATTTCCGTAATTTCCTATAAGTTTAGGGAATTTCATATTCATTGTCGTATTTCGGATTCCCGGGTAGTCGGATTGATATTTTCTTGTGATGGTTAGACTCGTCATCGAATATTCTTCGTAGTCGTATTTTTGGTTTGATAGCAGGTCCGGGTTTTGGGGTCGTCCGGACTCGTTTGGACAGCAGCTGCCAATACTGCTGTCCAGTAGGGTGTTACGGCCGTAACACCCAGAAGTTACGGCCGTAAGTTGGCCATGTTACGGCCGTAAGTATCCCCTGTTACGGCCGTAACAGCCCGCTGTTTTAAAACAGCGGGCAGAGGTCCAATACCTCATTTTCTATCCCTTCTCTCGTTTTTTCTTCACGGGGCGACTCCAGAGGCGATTCCTTCAGTTTTGATCGAAGAATCTTTCGTGTTCCATCACCGTAGAATCATAGTAGCATATCACCATCAGCGTAATCATCCTCCATCGTCCGAATCCGAGGTATCTTCTTCAGGAACCCTAACTTGTATAAATTGGGGGTTTTTCGGGGTTTTCGTGATTGACTCCGAATTGTTCATGTATGTTGCGAAACTTATTATCAATTGTTGTTATTGGGTGATTCCCAATTCGTTTTTCCTCGAATTAATCCATGTATTGTTGATACGGGGAGATTTTGCACAAACCCTCGCCCGTATCGATTGAACGTCGATTTTCGTGATTTGTAATCGGGGTTTTGGGAGTATTCCTTTCGATTATTGATGTCCGTTGGGACTGAGTTATGCTAATTCTTCGTTTAGGAACCGTCGTTTTCCATTCGGATCATCCGTAGTCATTTTCACTTCCGATTCTTGAAGATGTCTCAAAGGCAAGTACTTTACATTTGTTTACATGTTCTAGTATTTGAATTATGGCTATATGTGGTTGTCGTGGGAGAATATGTGTATGTTCACCTAGGGACGGTCCGACGGGGCCTCTAGGGATACGTATTGCCGTGTGTGTGCGTATCACGAACTGTGGTTAACCACCCAGGGATGTCCGACGGGGCTCTGCGGGGTACGGTGGCCGTGAGTCACGTACCAAGGTTAACTTTGAATTGTTTTGATTGGAGAAAATGTGTTTTGTGCTTGTGCAATGTAAATATTCCGGAATATAAAATGTTTTCTAAAATGACTTTTTGGCGCATATATTCATCTGATTAGAATGTAGTTCAAATGGATTGTACTTGCACTAGCAGTTGTCGCTAACCCCTTAAATGGGGAAATACTTTTGTATTTCGGTATTGATCGTGGGGACAAACGAGCACTCGAGCCGTATGAGGATGATGGGCAAGCATGATACGATCGGTAGTCATTTATTGGTGTTCATTTCAGTCCATTATTTTGATGTCTTGTGTTGGGACTTTTGTGTTTTAAAATTGGTTTAAGTACTCGAGTACTTCTTTCACAAAATTGTTAATGTTGTGTTCCTGTTTTGGGAAGTGGATTGATGTTGGATTTTATTGTCGGATTGTAATCTTATTTGAATTGTCGTATTATTGATGATTGTTTGTCATTGTCGAGTGTCTTGTTTGGTACGTTAGCCTGGTGGATTCCACGGTGTGGGGTCCACGGCGCCGTAATACACCCCGAATGTCTTGGGGGTGTTACGAATATGGTATCGGAGCTTAGGTTTATGGATACCTAGGTGTCGGTTATTCGGGTCTAGTTAAGTGTCGTTTTGGGACGGTATCACCGCTATGCCATCATCTCAAGACGGTGCTCGTAAGTTTTCCTAACTTGACTCGTTTCACCGCTCGTTCTATTCTGTCTTAGTATCTTATTGCGTTTTGCGTTTGATTTGTACTTACCCGTTGCTTCTTGAGAATTCCTGCCGGTAGAGGACGCGACGCGGTCGCGGACGCGGTAGGGGACGTGGCGCGGCCGGTGGGGCGGCCATGTCCGATCACTCGGGAACCGATTCGCGATGCCTTCCTTGTCGAGCAGTGTTCCCCCTAGTTCGGAGGTCGCAGGACTACCGCTAGCTCCGTAATGCTCATGAGAATGTTGGAGTGGCCAACATTTTACAGTAGCGAACTGATGACGCATCGACTCAGCCGTTACAGTCGGCCATGCAAATGCCAACCCGGTTCCGCCTGCTGGATCCGGTAATGATAAGCTACTTCAGGACGTGATTCGTATGCGTCCTCCGCAGTTTGATGGTGCTTCCGACCCTTCCGGTTGGGAGAGTTGGTTGTTTGAGATGGAAAAGGTGTTTGAGGCTGCTAACTGCTCTGAGGAGAGGAAGGTACCCATCGCTCAGTACTTCCTCGCCAAGGAAGCAGCAACGTGGTGGCAAGCGGTGAAACCGCGTGACCGGGCAGCTACGTGGGCAGAGTTTCGAGATCTGATGGAAGATGAATACTGTCCTTGGCCAGTGAAAGAGGGGAGGATCCGAGCCTTCTTTGAGGCTAAGCCCCAAGATGTTCCTATTTCTCAAGCTATCAAAGACTACAATCAACAGTTACATTATGTGAGAAACCAAGTCCGCGATGAGCTTGATAAGATCCGCCACTTTGACATGCGGATGAAACCGAGGGTGCGCCACTACATGTCCAGTGCAGGGTGCACGACTTTGAAGGAATATCGAGAATAAAGCTATGGCTTATGAGATGTCGTTTTCGGCGACAGAGACGCAACCGAAGGAAAGAAGCGTAAGACCCCGGTCGGGCGGAGGCAAGTCAGAGGGTATCCGAAGGCTCAGTCCGGTTCGCGAGTCTTCGGGAGTCAGTCGCCATCAGTTGGTCGAGGAAACGGTTCTAGGTCTGCCCCTGCTGGTTCCGTTCGTGGTCCTACGTGCTTCAACTGTAGCCGTCCGGGCCACATGATGAGTGAGTGTGATAGGCCTCCGATTCAGTGTCTTTCCTGTGGTCGGATGGGTCATCGTGCTAAGTTTTGTACGGATGCAGCTCGGACTCCAGTTACTCAGATATCAGCCCCAGCCGCGGGAGAGCCGAGTGTGAATCAGGCACCGACAGTTCCTCAGCCGCAGCAGAGTTTTGGTAGAGGTCGAGGTCGTGGTCAGCCTTCTAGAGGGGGAGCTTCTAGTGCGGGGTCTGTTCCGCCCCGTGTGTACGAGATGAGACGAACAGGAGATCCTGACGCGACGGTGGCCACAGGTACCGTCCACATCCTTGATCATCCTGTTTCCGTATTGTTCGATTCTGGTGCTACACATTCTTTTATATCTATGGATTGTGTGCGTCGTCTACATGTTGATTGCCTTGTTGCTTGTGAGCCTTTTGTTGTTAAACTTCCTAGTGGGGATAGCATC
Source organism: Orobanche coerulescens (assembly GCA_033398695.1). Classification (NCBI taxonomy): domain Eukaryota; kingdom Viridiplantae; phylum Streptophyta; class Magnoliopsida; order Lamiales; family Orobanchaceae; genus Orobanche; species Orobanche coerulescens. The sequence continues at coordinate 134,926,853 of CM065816.1, read as the reverse complement.
GTGGGGGATCGTGAGGTTAGAGATTTTCCAGTGAGTATCGCGGGGAGGGTTTGGCCTTCTAATCTGATTGCGGTAGATATTAGAGATGAGGATTTGATTCTGGGTGAGGATTGGCTGGACCGTCATGGGGAGATCATGAATTATAGAACGAGAACCGTTTCGATGTTAGCCTCTGACGGTACCGAGCATTCTTTTGTGGGGCGTAAACGGAGTAGCCAGAGGTTACTCATGTAATATCCGCAATTTTCGATTTTTGGTGAATTTCTTTTTTCGGCCGGAGTCCGTTTTGACGGCTCGCTCATGACCGTTTCGTCATTCTGAGAATGATTAATTCTGCACTTTTTGTCATCCGAGTTCGTTTCGGTGTTGTTTTGTTGAGTTCTGTGCTTTTTAGCGACTTTTCCGCACTTGAGTTCGATTCTTGCGAATCTCGTCCGAAACTGCTGTTTCGAGTTTCCCGCAAGTCCGTTTAACTTTGTTAGACGTGTCGTGAACTTCGGTTTGATTATTCGTTGACGTATGGTGATTTTCGGGCATTTGGGCCATTTTCGTAATTTCCCAAAGTTTGGGGTAATTACCTTCCGTTGTCGAATTTCGAGCCTTCGGGTGGTCGGAATTGTGTGTCCTACTAGCTCTTAGATTCGTCTTTGTGAGTACTTCGTAACCGTATCTTCGGTTCGTATTCAGGTTCGGGTTTCGGTGTCGTTTTGTTGAATTCAGGATTACTAAACGACTTTTCTAAGTATGAGTTCGTCTTTGTTAGATCACCATTAATTTTTGGTAACTCCAAAAATTATAAATCTTTGCAATATTATAGAACATCGAGTTAGCTTTCCAATGGTTCAAACGGTGAGTCAATCGGAGTCCGGACGAGAGAGTTATGGTCGTTTCAGTTTTTGGCCGATCACTTCCAGGAGCCTTTCGGCCGATAGGGGGGGTCGATAGGCTCTACTGCCGGCATTCCGTATGGGTATCGGTTGGGCCTATCGGCCGATAGGCTGGCCGATAGGTTCTGCTGTGTTACACTATAAATGTGTTGTTTTGAGCGTGAACAGCTCATTTCCTTCTTCTTTTTCCGTAGACGCGAGAGAGAGTGAGAGAGGAGGAGAGCTTCTCATCATTATCATTTGGAGGGTTGATTTTCATCATTCTTCTTCGGTTGTGAAGCCCGGACAATCAATCCAACGCGTGTTCTACGAATCTAAATACTTGAATCACTCAAGGTAACATCTCTTGAAACCCTACCTTTTTGGATAATTGGGGATTTTGGGGTTTTGTCCGATTCTTTCCGTTTTGTTGATGGATTCTTGATGAATATGATTAATCTTGTTGATATCATTAGTTTTCCTACGGATTCATGGTATATTTTCATAGTTTTGCGGAATCGAGAGGGTTTGGTTGTGGTCCGCCCTCGTTGTTATTTTTGTGCGAATATACATGAATCGTAGGCGGGTTTCCGGGTGTATTCCATTTCCGTAATCGTTTAGAAGTGGTTGTGATTGTGCTATTCGAATCGTTAGGTTCATTTCCGCCGGTTCCTTGCGGTCGTGTTCAACTCTTCCGTTCCGTTCGTGTCATCGTCTAATTAATCGAGGCAAGTATTTTTGGAAACCTTTAAGCTTAACATGAAATGGTAATGTATATTGTGTGTAAATTACTCACCTTGTGTTGGCCCGACGGGGTCAAGGAGGGAAATCTATGCTGCCGCCCTGGATTTCACGAGTTTCGTACCGCTAGCCAACTCGTTAGGGTCCTTGCAAGGCCTCGAGTGAGAATGTATGCTGCCGCCCTGTTCTCACGGCATAGCGTGTGCGTGGTTTTGTTTTTCTGAAATTGTAGCCAACTCGGTAGGGTCCCTGCGAGGCCTCGAGTGAGAATGTATGCTGCCGCCCTGTTCTCAAGGCTAATTGTGGACTGTTTATTTTCCGGAAAAAGACATGTCTTGTTTTGGTTTTTGAAATGATATTGGTGCATGTACTATGGAATGTGTAAGCGATTGGTTTGCCTGGATTACTTGTACTAGCGTAATTGCTAACCCCTCTGGGGACCCATTTTGAGGAAATTCTTGTTATGGATTTCAGGTTATGACTACCCGGACGAGCGAGCACCAGGACAGTACGAGGATGTTGGCCAAGGTTGTTGACATGTGCAATTGAGTCTTGTTATTTCCTACTGTCTCTTTTGATGTGGATGTTTTCTAAATTGTAAACTTATAGATTGTACTCGCGAGTACTTAGGCTTTTCCTTTCGGATTGTGTTTGGACTTCGTTGGAGTTACCGTATTTGTCGGTTGATGTTTATTATGCCGGTTGTACCGGACGTGTGGTTTTTATGTTCTTGTTGTTAACAATTGTTTCCTTGCTAACCGAGTTGGTTAGTCGAGAGGTGTTTTCTTGTGTTAGCCTGGTGGGTCCCATGTAGGGGTCCACGGCGCTGTAATACACCTCGAATATCTTGGGGTGTTACGAAATGGTATCGAGCTCTAGGTTTATGGATACCTAGGCTTGTTGGTTATTTGGGTCTAGTTGTGTTCTGCTTTTGCACATTGTCACACCGCCGGCATCTCAAGACATCCGGTGCTCGTAAGTTTTCCTTACTCGATTCTCTTGTTTTCTCGTATTGAAATTCCACTTCTTGAATCGTGATTGCCTCTCTCGTACTTATTGTCGAGTTGTTTTCGATCCATCCGGTTCGTGTACTTTTGATTCTAGTATTGCGCGATCCTTTGTCTCTCTGGAGTATGTGCGCCGTTCGGGCTTGACCGTTTGTCGCTTTTGCGAGCTTTCCATCGCTAAACTTCCTAGCGTGGTGGGATCGTTGGTGATCGAAAGATCCGAGTTTTGCTCCGTGGTATATTGTGAGAGGGCTTGACTCTCTAGTCTTTTCTTTGTGTGATGTAATCTGTGTTTGGTAATTGCGATAAACTAAATGAATGTTGAGCCGAATGAAACGATGAGTTGAGAAACTCACGTAGTGGTTTCGACATATGTCCAAATCGGTGATCTTTGGTTCTGTTGTTAAACTTGGAGAGATAGTTTGACATATGCTTGGAATTAGTATTTCCGAGTTGCGCTTTTGAATCGGTAATTTTTAATGTCGTATATGAGTGTGTCCGGGAATTGTTGGTACTTGGCTAATTATTATTATTTACAACCAATGTGTTTCTATTAATAATAATACATGCGGCGTGCATGCTTGAAAATTTCTTAGACTTGATCGTATTGTGGGTTTTTGAAAGTGACATGAATTTGGGCGAGCCAGCCTTGTATTTTCAAATAAAACCTTGTGTCGTATTTAAAGGTCATGTTTAAAAGTGTTTTAGGACATTTTATAAAATGCTACCATTGTTAAGCCCTTGTCGTGTTTAAAAGGGTCTTGAAAACGATTTTTAACTTACCGGTTTTATTTTCGAATGACTAGAGTATACGATTTTAAAAATCAGATTAGCCTGGGGAAACCTAGGCTGTCGAATCATGTTGTGTTTGTCGAGTTTTGTCTTAACGGATTTTTGTCTGACTTAGTCGCATCGCGACGCGTCGTTTGAGATCATTGGTCGTGATTAGTATCGAGGGGTGGTCGTCACTTACGTGCGACCTATGGATGTTAAACTCCCTTCCTTGTGTTGTGCCTCGTGTGACACGAGTTATTTGTATGATTAGTCGTTAAATGATGGAATCCTTCTGTGGATTTTGATTTCACGATATGTGTTTATTAGACTCTCGTATTTGGTTTATACGAGGAGTGTAAATCACTTCGATGTATTTTCGCACCGTATTTTATCCATTGCGTGAGTTCTTTCAAACGGCTTTCGGTATTTTGCAACCGAGTTTTATTTCAGAAACCGATTCCTTGAATCAAGCTTTGGCATTTTGGTCTTGAATATTTCATGATGGTTTGACAAATGATTTTTGTGAGTTTTGGAAAATATTACCGTCATTGGTCTTTTTAGCATTTTTGAAATGACGTGGGAAATTGTGCTTAGCACAGTAACCCGTGTGAGAAAGGTTTACGGCATGTAATCTTTACGATATGTTCTGTTGTTGTCTCGTTGGTCATTAGCGCACGCTACGCTTTGCGGCTAGCGCGCGCAAGAGTGCGTTGGTAGCACGCTAAGGGGAGGATAGCGCACGCTACCCGGTAGTTGAGGGCGATCCAGGAGCTACCGGACTGGGTCTGAAGTTCTCGTTAGCGCACGCTAACACTTATGGTTAGCTCACGCTAAATGTGTATTTTTTTGGTCAGGATTTTTGTTTGGTGCCGTGATAGCGCACGCTAACCTTAATGATTAGCGCACGCTAATTGTGTCGATATAAATACGGACACCCGTCTAGAAGTTGCATTTTTTCATTTTCTTCTTCCTCCATGAGATTGAGACGTAGCGACTAGGTTTCGCATTGGGGCTGATTTTTTCCATCCAAAGGTGTTTTGGAGTATCCTAGATGATTTTTAACATCATCTAATCCATTGTTCTTCGCGAATCCGTGCAATTTTTCTTGAATCTCTAGAGTTGACTTTTTGGAGTTTTGTTCTTGATGTCGCTTTTCCATCCGGTTTTGATAAACCGATCGTTGTTTTAACGATGTTGTTAAGCATATCCTAGGGATTGTATATCACTGTCTTGATTGTGAGCGATTTAATGAGTGTGCTATGATGTGTTTAAGTGAATATTGACAAGTGTGAATTCCGGGCATTTTGGCCTATTGTACTACGAAAACCTTGAGTATCTTAGAAAATAAATTTCGAGACGTACTTTTAAAATGAATTATTTTCTCGTAGTACATACAAGGTGCCACAACACGTTTCAAAATTCTTCTACCTCGAGGACCAAAATGCTTTGAAATATTTTCAATGTTTTAGAAACACTTTTATTTAGACGAGGGTCGAATATCCTGAAAGTTTTCACTAAGAGAAAGTGTCCTCATTTTTATCAAATGCGAAATGGTTCTCCAAAGTCTCGATAACAATGTTTCACGTTTGTACTTTTTGAAAGGTGATACTCAAGATCAACCGGTGTTCTTCTAAATTATTTTCAAAATGAGGTTGTCGATTAAAAAACCTATCCATTCCCTTTAGAGGGATGGGTATATATGTATGATGTTCGCGTTGTCGTTATGATGTTTGCTCCCGAGTATGATCAGATTGGTGGCATGAACGTCGAGGCGTTGCCACGCATTTGTTGTGAGAGGTGGGAGGTTAGTGTCGAATGTTGCCGCCTCGTAGTGATTTCTACGTTGTCGCGCATGTGCGAGCTGTTAGAGCTTGGTTTGGTATGACAGTGTGCATCGGTGATCGTTCTGTTATGTGTCGGTTGTTTAATGTCTTGTTACCTTGCTCCTGTTTTTGTGAATTTCGTGGATGAGGTCGGGGATACTACCCATACTATTTTGACTTCTGTATTTTCTCTTTCTTCAGTCTATCGATTCGCTCGTGTTCATTGATACTGTCTGAACTTGATCTATACCTTGGTTTCATCATTCGAGCAGTATGTCTGGTTTTGAGTCGATCTGGTTATCGCTGTGACTTTTCCGAATTTGGTTCGACTATTGTGAATCCTGTTCGGAAGTAACATCTTTTGGTTCTAATAGTTCTTTTATTCAAAGGGGATCGGATTTTTAACTTCTGTATATTTTTTTTTTTTTTTTTTTTTAGCTCTATCAACTCGTTTATGCTCGTTAACATTTCTGAACTTTCCATATCCCTTGCTTTTGTTAATCGGACGAGCGTGGTATTGTTTTGGAATAACTCGTTCGTCGTTGTGGCTTTTCAATCGCTATTCCCTTTCCTGTGGATATTGTGGGAATGCACGTCTTGCTGTTCTCACCAGGTCATCCTGGGAGTTGTGGTTTGAATTTTATTATCCTACGTGTTTCGGACATGATTGTTCGATTTTTGTTGTCTCAATCGTTTGTTTGTTCGGTTTTTGTTCTCGTTTCGTGATTGTTGAGCGTTCAGGCTCCTTCGTAATTTCCTTAAGTTTGGGAAATTAGTCTCGTTTTCGATCTTCCAACCCTTGGGCGGTGGAATTCCGTATTTATTCAGCGTTTGGCTCGCATTTGATTGGTGAACCGTTGGGTTGGTCAATCATATTGATTTTCGTTCGTTGAGTTTTGTGATTGTTCGGATAATCGACTCGATTGTATTGTCTATTTTATGACGCTTGTCACTCGTTGATTTTATTATGTCTCTACCGGTGACGTTGCGTTAGTCGCCCTAGAGCGTATTTTCTCGCCGTATGTCTCTTTGCGTTCCTTGCAGTGTTTCGCCGTCGGGCGCGAGTCTTCGGTTTTGTGTATCTCGTCGAGTTTTCTGGCAAGGGATATTGCTTCTCCTACTTATTTTAAGTTTCGGACGAAACTTCTTTTAAGGAGGGTAGAATGTAATATCCGCAATTTTCGATTTTGGTGAATTTCTTTTTCGGCGGAGTCCGTTTTGACGGCTCGCTCATGACCGTTTCGTCATTCTGAGAATGATTAATTCTGCACTTTTTGTCATCCGAGTTCGTTTCGGTGTTGTTTTGTTGAGTTCTGTGCTTTTTAGCGACTTTTCCGCACTTGAGTTCGATTCTTGCGAATCTCGTCCGAAACTGCTGTTTCGAGTTTCCCGCAAGTCCGTTTAACTTTGTTAGACGTGTCGTGAACTTCGGTTTGATTATTCGTTGACGTATGGTGATTTTCGGGCATTTGGGCCATTTTCGTAATTTCCCAAAGTTTGGGGTAATTACCTTCCGTTGTCGAATTTCGAGCCTTCGGGTGGTCGGAATTGTGTGTCCTACTAGCTCTTAGATTCGTCTTTGTGAGTACTTCGTAACCGTATCTTCGGTTCGTATTCAGGTTCGGGTTTCGGTGTCGTTTTGTTGAATTCAGGATTACTAAACGACTTTTCTAAGTATGAGTTCGTCTTTGTTAGATCACCATTAATTTTTGGTAACTCCAAAAATTATAAATCTGTGCAATATTATAGAACATCGAGTTAGCTTTCCAATGGTTCAAGCGGTGAGTCAATCGAGTCCGGACGAGAGAGTTATGGTCGTTTCGATTTTGGCGATCACTTCCAGAGCCTTTCGGCCGATAGGGGGTCGATAGGCTCTCCGCCGCATTCCGTATGGGTATCGGTTGGCCTATCGGCCGATAGCCGGCCTATAGGTTCTTCTGTGTTACACTATAAATGTGTTGTTTTGAGCGTGAACAACTCATTTCCTTCTTCTTTTTCCGTAGACGCGAGAGAGAGTGAGAGAGGAGGAGAGCTTCTCATCATTATCATTTGGAGGGTTGATTTTCATCATTCTTCTTCGGTTGTGAAGCCCGGACAATCAATCCAACGCGTGTTCTACGAATCTAAATACTTGAATCACTCAAGGTAACATCTCTTGAAACCCTACCTTTTTGGATAATTGGGGATTTTGGGGTTTTGTCCGATTCTTTCCGTTTTGTTGATGGATTCTTGATGAATATGATTAATCTTGTTGATATCATTAGTTTTCCTACGGATTCATGGTATATTTTCATAGTTTTGCGGAATCGAGAGGGTTTGGTTGTGGTCCGCCCTCGTTGTTATTTTTGTGCGAATATACATGAATCGTAGGCGGGTTTCCGGGTGTATTCCATTTACGTAATCGTTTAGAAGTGGTTGTGATTGTGCTATTCGAATCGTTAGGTTCATTTCCGCCGGTTCCTTGCGGTCGTGTTCAACTCTTCCGTTCCGTTCGTGTCATCGTCTAATTAATCGAGGCAAGTATTTTTGGAAACCTTTAAGCTTAACATGAAATGGTAATGTATATTGTGTGTAAATTACTCACCTTGTGTTGGCCCGACGGGGTCAAGGAGGGAAATCTATGCTGCCGCCCTGGATTTCACGAGTTTCGTACCGCTAGCCAACTCGTTAGGGTCCTTGCAAGGCCTCGAGTGAGAATGTATGCTGCCGCCCTGTTCTCACGGCATAGCGTGTGCGTGGTTTTGTTTTTCTGAAATTGTAGCCAACTCGGTAGGGTCCCTGTGAGGCCTCGAGTGAGAATGTATGCTGCCGCCCTGTTCTCAAGGCTAATTGTGGACTGTTTATTTTCCGGAAAAAGACATGTCTTGTTTTGGTTTTTGAAATGATATTGGTGCATGTACTATGGAATGTGTAAGCGATTGGTTTGCCTGGATTACTTGTACTAGCGTAATTGCTAACCCCTCTGGGGACCCGTTTTGGGGAAATTCTTGTTATGGATTTCAGGTTATGACTACCCGGACGAGCGAGCACCAGGACAGTACGAGGATGTTGGCCAAGGTTGTTGACATGTGCAATTGAGTCTTGTTATTTCCTACTGTCTCTTTTGATGTGGATGTTTTCTAAATTGTAAACTTATAGATTGTACTCGCGAGTACTTAGGCTTTTCCTTTCGGATTGTGTTTGGACTTCGTTGGAGTTACCGTATTTGTCGGTTGATGTTTATTATGCCGGTTGTACCGGACGTGTGGTTTTTATGTTCTTGTTGTTAACAATTGTTTCCTTGCTAACCGAGTTGGTTAGTCGAGAGGTGTTTTCTTGTGTTAGCCTGGTGGGTCCCATGTAGGGGTCCACGACGCTGTAATACACCTCGAATATCTTGGGGGTGTTACAACTCATCAGCGCTTTGAGGGCCGTGAGACTGCTTCGAGGAGGTTGCACGGGCTATTGGTGTTACGCTTTGAGATCGGAGGAAGGGGGAGTCGAACTCTCGTCTATTCCGGTAGTATGTGAGTATCCTGACGTTTTTCCAGATGAGTTTCCGGGTTTGCCGCCGGACCGAGAGGTTGAATTTACAGTCGATTTAGAGCCGGGTGCAGCACCTATCTCTAAGACGCCATACCGGATGGCACCTGCCGAGATGCTTGAGTTGAAGAAACTTGATTGGGAGAGTTGCTAGACATGGGATATATTCGACCGAGCGCTTCGCCTTGGGGCGCACCGGTCCTATTCAGAAGAAGAAGGATGGGTCACTTCGTTTGTGTATCGACTACCGAGAGTTGAACAAAGTGACCATCAAAAACAAGTATCCGCTCCTAGGATTGATGACTTGTTTGATCGGTGGGGCAACCGTGTTTTGAATATTGACTTGAGATCGGGGTATTATCGGCTCCGAGTGAAGGATACCGATATTCAAGACGGCCTTCGGACGAGATACGGTCACTACGAGTTTGTGGTTATGCCTTTTGGGCTAACTAACGCACTGCCGTGTTCATGCGACTTATGAACAAAGTCTTTATCGAGTACCTCGATAAGTGTGTAGTCGTTTTTATCGACGACATCCCGATTTACTCGAGGAGCGAGGAGGAGCACGCCGTCATTTGCATATTGTGTTAGATATTTTGAGAACTCGGCATCTTTTGCGAAGTTCTCAAAGTGCGAGTTTTGGTTACGGGAGGTTATGTTTCTGGTCATGTGATCTCGGCCGAGGGTGTTCGTGTAGACCCACATAAGGTAGAGGCGGTGTTGGATTGGGCGCCGCCAAGAACGTGAAGGAGGTCCGCAGTTTTGGGATTAGCCGGGTATTACCGCAGATTCGTCGAGGGGTTCTCTAAGCTCGCTCGACCGGCCGACTCGGCTTGTTACGTAAGTCGGAGAAGTTTATGTGGACCGATGAGAGAGGCGTAATAGTTTTGAGGAGTTGAAGAAGCGGTTGACGACCGCTCCCGTGTCAGCTTTACCGAGTGGTAATGATGGTTTCTCCGTTTATAGTGATGCTTCGGCCAAGGGCTCGGATGCGTACTTATGCAAAGACGGAGGACGATTGCCTATGCTTCCCGTCAGTTGAAACCGTATGAATTGAATTACCCTACGCACGATCTTGAGTTGGCCGCAGTTGTGTTTGCGTTGAAAATCTGGCGTCATTACTTGTATGGCTCGTCATGTCAGATTTTCACCGATCACAAAAGCCTGAAGTACATTTTCACGCAGAAGGAGCTTAATATGAGACAGAGGAGATGGTTGGAATTGATTAAGGATTACGATCTCGAGATCCTTTATCATCCGGGCAAGGCTAATGTGGTAGCAGATGCCCTGAGCCGGAAATCGGTATCGCTTCGAGCGCTTGAGTTGCTTACGGCC